>JAUMJK010001092.1:1200000-1800000 GCA_033558105.1 Coccyzus lansbergi
CCCATGTGATGTGGTTATGGTTGCACAGAGATTATGTCAGAATGACCTGAATGTCTTCCTAGGTGTATAATTACTGGGTTGCATCTTATTGGTCACCAAACTGACTGAAATCAGATTAATCTCCTTTTGTATTACAGAATTTTGTGTTAGACAAGCAATGAAGTCATGATAGTTTATACAATTATTGTACCTTCTGCTGAATATTAGTAATTCTTTAGTGAAAAAGCTGGTATAATGGGCATCTTTGGAGTCTAAAGAAAGGATCTGGTGACATGTCATTGGAGCATTTTTACTTGTCATGTATTTGGAACAGCAGTGCAAGTGGAAATCCCAGTTAGATGAGGAATAACATGTAATTGTCAGCAGGAACAATTTCTTGGCATGCTGTTACTCAGCTTCTTGAGAATATATTAGAGCAAGATTAGACACATTTAATGATACCTTACCAAAACTACCACATTACAAAAGTTCAGAAAACTTCTACATTTGTAGATGTACAAGCAGGTGAAATGAAATACAAAGAAACTCTACTCATATTTTCCATAAAACTATGTTATTAGCTAATTGTTGACAAGATATAACCTTTTTGAGTAGATCTTCTTGTAAATGCAAAATTCCCCAGGTGTTTGGGGAAGATTACCGTGACTTCTAACTACCTATTTCTTTTATTCATGTTCCCACTAACATATGCATTTTGTTTCAAGTAGTGCACCCTCCATATCTCATGTTGGTAAAATTGGATCGATTATGTAGAACTGTATTTATGGAATTCCAGATTTTCAGCTATTATGTTATGGTGTAATAGTATCTGGGACAGAAAGTGATTTGTGTTTATGTGCTTATGGAAATAACCTTCCTCCCAATTTTTCCCTACATGTCTCCAACTTTCCCTGGAAAATCTGAAAAGAATTTGCTTTGACCATGTCTCTCTCCTTTGACACTGTGTTTTGATATTCCTGTGTACCTAGAGACCTTTGGTATATCTTCATTAGTAGTGATGATACTACTGAACAGGTTGTTTTATAACTAGTTAAAAAAACAAGAGGAATTAGAAAGAAGGAAAAAATATCTCCACATAGAGCCATACTTTGTGTAGTACAATTCTGTAATTTAAAAATAACAGCTAAATTTTTCTTTACAATAATTGAAAACTGGAATATATCCATGGATTTTGGAAGTAATTTCTTTGTAAAATCTTAAGTCAATGATCATTAGTATCAATCTAAAAACTTGAGTGGGAGTTATCCGAAGGAGGTGCAAAATCTGATGTGTTTCACCCACTTTTCTTCCCTGCATTTTAGTTTAACATCAAATACTAATTTAAATATGGGAGGTGGAACGTAGAAGGCAGCAGGTATTAGAGATTTTAATAAATTGTTGTTTGATTTTTTTTTTACCAGTGACTGCTTTAGTGGGTGTAAGATACTCTGATCTATATGATACCTGAACGTTAATTACATCATGTCAAATTGGTTGCATTTTATTAAGGAAGATGACAGAAGTAAGTAACTATGTTCTTTCATATAACCAAAATCAAACATTTTCTCATGATTACAATGTATCTGACACAGGTCTAAGTTGAAAGAAAGATAACAATTTGCATGTTTTAATCTGGAGGTTAGAGACCCTGTCAGAGCAACAGCTAGTCTAGTTCAGCCAAGAAAAAGAGAGAGGGGAAAAATAATTGAAAAATCAGTTCACAATAAAATTAAATTTCTCTCATTGTCACTTAAGATTGTCTTTATGTTTGCCCGTAGGAGACAGGTCAGCTTCAGAATGAAAGGGTGAAGGGAACAAATATGTCCTACTAAGGACCAAAAAACAACTTTCTTTTCCTTAGTAATGGGAGCATTTGTAATACATATTTGTAATATATATAGGGAAGAGCCCACATGGCATGTCTCCATGACAAAATGCCAGGTGTTCTTTACTAGCAGCATTGCAGACAGCAGATGTATCTAGAAGCTACCTTCAAAGATGAGCTGTGTACAGAGCATGAGGAATATTTAATGAAATAACTCACTATGACATATTGATTTTGAAAGTAGATTGCAGGAAAGGATTTTCAGCAAAACTGAGATTTCTCATTTGAAACAGTTCCAGTAGTGGGGCTCAAATAAGCCATTTTACAGTATCAAGGCCAAACTGAAAGTTTTCTCCTTTCCTGAACTTATTGGGATGTCAAACGTAAAATGATAAAGTGAATTTTCTGCTGGGGACCAGCTATAAATTCCACTGTACAATATTGCTGAGGAGACAGTAACATTGTGGAAGACCTTCACATTAATTGTGGTGGCTGATCATACATGTGTTTAACTTCTTAGTATCATATATTTTCAGTTGGATTCTGCATTAACCAGCCTATGGCAACAGCAAGAGATAGGGAAAGAGATGAAGGCAGGAGAATGTTAGTTAAGACTTAGGAAGGTTTTAGTGAAGATTGTAATCTTGGTCCATCATCTCTCACAGGAAACAGGAGAGCTCCTGTTTTCTTCATAAACAGGCCACAGATGCTGCCTCTGAGTGTTGCAGAATCCTGACTCTGAGTAATATTGGAGTGATAAGCCTGTCTTCAAAAAGGATTTGACAACCTTGCTAGTCATAGGAGCTCAATGTGTTTGCTTGTGCTGCATCTTTGTAAAGTGCTAGGGAAACCTCTTCTACTCAAAGAACTGAGATTCTCTCCACTCTCTGCTGATCCACTTTCAGCAAGAAGGTACTGTTTAGGTCCCTTCATGAGCAATGAGGCAGAGCAAAACTTAGCAAATAAATCATTGTGTGGTTTTCCACTCATTGAAACCCCTGAACTGTTATTAAATGCACTGGTTTCAACCTTTAGTGTCCCCAGTACTTCTTGTATTCAGTGAATACGGACTTTCTGACTGCGTTTTACCACTGACAGCTTTTAAAAGATTGAGTGGATCCTCAAAAGTTTTGTGTCTATGCAATAGTATTAGCAGAGCAAGCAGTTTCATCCTTCCTGTGCTCATTAACTAATCAAATCCCTTTATATTAGCACGCAAGACAGAAAGAGTAGGTCTTGACTGAACTGGGAATCTTCTGAAAAAAGGTAGGAGGTACATGAGAAAATGGTGTTATTTTTGAAACTTTTCTTTTGAACACATAATTGCACAGAAAATGTCTGATGAAAGGACAACATTACAGCTGCATATCCAGCTCTCCCAAGAGAGATATTTTGTTCTGTGTATGAGAAGATTCTAGGAAGCAGAATTATACTTGTCTCAAAATTGTGCTGTGATAGTCAAGCTAATAATAATACATTCTGTAGCAGAATGGGACAAGAAAGATGATGGTGTCATTGTGTCAACAATGCTAGAAGTACAGACTATTGTGTCTGGCCCCAAATGCCTATGACTGAAACATGATTGAGTATAGACTATGTTGACAGTGTATCTTTAGCAGTTTAACCTATCTGTATGTATGAGCAGCTGACAATTTTTACTCTTCCTTTGCTCGACCTAGTAAAAGGGGGAAATTTTATTATCCTTGTGTTCCCCTGTATCTGGTTAATGATCTTTGTGAGATTAGAAGTCAATGGCCAAGATGGAACTGTAGCTTTGGTCTCCAAGGGATAATGCCATTATCATTGGACCACTCTTCTTCTGTGTGTGAGTATGTATGCCTTTACAGTTTAGGATTAAGTCAAAATTGATAGGATTCATCTGTGGATAACAAGAAGTGATCAAATGAGCTGAAAAGCAGGAACCTAGTCAGCTGAAATAGCAGAATTGTGAAGGTATACATGGTGTGCTCTGGTTTGCTCTAATACTCATATAAATTAGGATAAAAAAGAGGTTTGTGTTGCTGATGAAGATATGATCTTTCCTTATCCCCCTCCCACAAAGCTCTTGTACCACTTTATCATGCTAGAAATAAATAGTGGACTACCTCACAGGATTAGAAAGGGAATACTCAGTTCTAGGCAGGCTGCTCTGTTTCAGCTTTACTTGTTAAAGCCTGAAGCTGTTGCTTTCTGCTGACTTGTTAGAATCATAGAATCATAGAACAACCAGGTTGGAAGAGACCCATCAGATCATCGAATCCAACCACTCCTATTAAACACTAAACCATGTCCCTCAGGACCTCGTCTACCCGTACCGTAAACACCTCCAGTGAACGTGAATCAACCACCTCCCTGGGCAGCCTATTCCAATGCCCAATGACCCTTTCCGTGAAAAACTTCCTCCTAATCTCTAGCCTAAATCTACCCTGGCAGAGCTTGAGGCCATTCCCTCTTGTCCTGTCCCCTGTCACTTGGGAGAAGAGGCCAGCTCCCTCCTCTCTACAACCTCCCTTCAGGTAGTTGTAGAGATTAATGAGGTCTCCCCTCAGCCTCCTCTTCTCTAGGTTAAACAACCCCAGCTCTCTCAGATGCTCCTCATAGGGCCTGTTCTCCAGCCCCTTCACCAACCTCGTCGCTCTTCTCTGGACTTGCTCTAGAGCCTCAACATCCTTCTTGTGGTAAGGGGCCCAGAACAGAACACAGTATTCAAGGAGCAGCCTCACCAGTGCTGAGTACAGAGGGAGAATCACCTCCCTGGACCAGCTGGTCACACCATTTCTGATACAAGCCAGGATGCCATTGGCCTTCTTGGCCACCTGGGCACACTGCTGGCTCATGTTCAGTCGGCTGTCAACCAGCAGCAGTCATCAGACTGTTGCAAAATGTATTAGCATAGTTTTCAGTGCACAGATTTCCATGTTTTGAAGACCATCTCTAGTTAATGCTAGGGTGGATTATGTGCACTCATGAATCACCAAATGTCTTCAGGATGTATCTAATATCTTGCTGTCTTGCTAAGCTGCACTTGTGTTTAGTTCAATATCAGGACAAAACTGCATTACATCTGAATAGATGCACCACTCTGTTATGATGGGAAATGCTTTCCTGTTTGTTGTGCTTCTCAAAGCTGCAGTGCTGTCAAGACTTATTCAAGGTTCCCCAGGGCTCCTTTGATTATATGCAGTTGTGCCAGCCAAGGCATGCTTTTGATAGCATATCTTGATATAAACTTTTTCTTGTAGAGTTGTTGGGGGGTTTTGTTGTTGGGTTTTTTTTTTTTTTTTTTTTTTTTTTTTTTTTTTTTTTTTGTAAGAGTATGAAGAGGAGAAACCTTTGACCAACTGATCTCTGCCAGCAAAATAGACACCTGTTTTCACCTACAAGAATCCTGAATTAAATGTAACTTTTTGCATATAGAATAGATAACAGCTTGTGTAGCTTTCTAAAAGAGTGGTAAGATACTTACTGTATTCATACAAGTGTTGCTGTGGACCACAAAGCGTTTATCTATTTTTAAACTTCTCCAGTTTCAAAATATAGGCCATTAGTTTTGTTTAATTTTTTTTATCTCTCTGCTCCAGCAAAACTGATACCAAACCTCACACTTCCAAACAAGCAAATACAAATCTAGGGGAAGGCCCTCAATAAACGACTTTTTCATATTTTTATCTAAAACAGGGACTGCAGGTTTTCAGTGACTGCAGCCTTTACTCTAGAAGATGGCTAAGCAAATAACTCAATTCTGGTTTTACCTTGATGCCATGAAGCTGCTGGAAGCTCGGAGAGATTAAATTACATTTAACCTAAGCTGCTATCAGCAGGATGAAATGTTCTAAGACATTTATGTCTTATTCATGAACCAAATATTTATGTTGCACAACTTTCTTCAACTAATTATGTGTCTAGTGACATAAAAATTCAGAATATTTTTATCCAATTAATGATGTGGTGATAGAGCAGTCTCCTGGTGTTTCACCACTTCAGATGACGTATTTGTAAAAGGTAGTTCTATAGTTCAAGGAAATTTATTAAAATAGCATGAGATCTAACATATGTTCTAATATGGAAATTAAAAAAAACGCTTGCACACAGGGAGCTGCTCACTTGTTTGTAGCAAAATGATGCTTCAGGATTAAAATTTCCACATTGCACATTGCCTTGTTGGCTATATTTCTGACAGGAATTTCTAGCTTAGCTGCAAATTCTTGACCACTTCCCCAGCTCTCTCTGCCAGTAACAGTGCAGTTAATACTATTGGTATCATTTGAGTAAAAATTACTATTATCTGACCTGTTTGTTTTCATGCTAAACTGTCAGGATACCCAATCTATAAGGCATGTGTATATATGATGGATGCATACATCTTATGTGAGTTCTTGGAATAGAAGGCTCAAAGTCAACTCTGTGCGCTACTAGGAGGATCTTTTGCTACCACGTGTGCAGTAGTCATCCAGTAGGTGAGGGAGGAAATACTTTATTCTGAGGGCATAAACTAAAAGCAGGAGCCAGTGTTTTGTATCTTCATTGATGACCTCAGTGATGAGACAGAGCATATCCTCAGCAGAATTGCAGATGACAAAAAACCTGGGAGTAGTAGTAAACACAGCTGATGCTTATGCTATCATCCTAAGGTACATGAACAGGCTAAAGAAACAGATGACAGGAATCTCATGAGGTTCAAGAAAGGAACATATCAAGTCCTGCCCCTGGAGAGAAATAACACCACGAACCAGACCAGGTAGGGGCCACCTGATTGGAAATTAGCATGATAGAAAAAAAAAAAGCCTTGGGAGTCTTGGAAGTTACCAATTTCACCGTGAGCCAGCAACGTGCTATTGTAGCAAAGAAAACCAACAGCATCCTGGAATCCATTAGGAAGAGCATTGTCAGAAGGTCAAGAGAGGTGATCTTTCCCCCGTATTTCACCCTGATGAGATGTGTGTGGAGCACTGAGTGCAGATATGGGCTTCCAAGGGTAAGAGAGACATGGGCACTCTGGAGTCCAGTGAAATGCCACAAAGATGATAAAGGTCTTGGAGCATCTGACACAGAGAGAGTCTGAGAGCTTGGATTGTTCACCCTGGAGGAGAAGGCTCTGGGAGATCTTACCAATGCATATAAATGCTTAATAGGGAAGAGATGGAGAGAAGCATTGCAGTACTCAGTGACAGAAAGAGGGGCAATGGGCTCTAATTGAGGTAAATTCCATTTAAAGATTAACACCCCACTCTTTTTAACAGTGAGTATGGTCAAGCACTGAAACAGGTTGCCCAGAAAAGTTATGAAGTCTCCATCTGTGATGATATTCAAAACCAGAAAATGCCCTGAGCAACAGGGCAACAGATGCCCTGCTCTTGCTGACCACCATCAGATATATCAACTTCTCCCAGTTTTTTGTCATCTGTGATCTTGGATGTCCAGAGGTCCCTTCTCAGCTCAAACATTCTGTGATCCTATGCCAAAACTCTCCACTGCCAGACACTAATTTCATAACTGCAGTTAAGAGATAAGTGAGGAACTTGTGGCAGAGGCAGTTTTTGAGAAGGAAACAAATCTTGTATTTCACAGAAATTATTTGCACTTGCTGTTCTTTTATTGCATCCTAGTTACCTCTCTTACCCTGCATGCATGTACATACGCCCACAAACACACACACATACACATATACTCTCTTCTTTCCTATTCTGCTTACACAGAGCAAAACAAAACAGGAGAGAAGTGTGGTTTTGCATGTTCACTGTGATCCATGTACATGTCCAGGTCTTGGGTTTAGGCTTTCTTTAGTGTAAGTAAAGGAGTGATGTTTTTTCTCTCTCGTCTCCAATTCAGTAGCACTCTATGCTGTTGGCAGTTTAATCTGACAGTGGAACAATAGTTATAAGACAATGGTTATAAGGAGAAATGGAATTACAGTTTGCTCCCCTTTAGTTTAGGCAAATTTTCAAAATCAGGTGTTAAAATGCAAAAACATGAAGCCTGCACAATTCTAATTCAAAACATAATTAGAAAAAAAGAAGTTCTATGTCTAACGATCTTTTTTTTTTTTTAAAGAGAGGGGGGTGGAATGGTTAATTTGAATTACAAAAAAGCCTTGATAACCCCCCACACATCAATTTACCTGTGAACAAAAAGATTCACACAGAGAAAATGGGACTTGGGACTATTTGATAAATTACTGTAGACTACTTGAATATTCCATTAGCAAAATAATAGCTTGTTATGGAATAGAGAAGAATGTAGTATAATTATGATAGTACCATCCCACACACACATTGTGGGATAAGAGGAATGCAGATGTGAGATATGATAGCTACTTAACCACAGCTTGAAGACAGACCTGAAAACAAATGGAAGGGTTATATCATCTCAGACATTCATAAGGATTTCTCCAGTGTCAATGCCTTAAATTGTTGAATACATCCCAGAAGGTCATATTATTAATAGTTATTCTTATTGTGGTAGAATGCAAGAGCTCACAAAATAGGAGGATGTCCTTTTGCAGATGAGATGTCAACAAATTGCAATTGAGATCCTCGGCCCCAAAGTTCTTGCAACCTTGAGTTAAACAAACAAAGCAAAACAAAGGGCTGCTGAAATGACACAAAATAGCATTTTAGGCCCACATCTGGATTTGGTTTTCTGGGGCTTGTGGGGTCACTTTGGAAGCAAATGGAACGGGAAATGAACCAGAATGAGAAACAACAGGGAGGAGAGAGGTGAGGGGGTAATCCGTGGCAAATAAAAATCATTTCAGGTTTAGAAACTTATGTGAATTTTAATTGCTGCTAAACTTGTGCTGGTGGTCAGAGCTCCTGGCATATGCAGTGAGCATGGTGTATTGATATTGTCCCACGTCCAGTGTGCACAATGCTTCTCATATGGTGCAAATAATGAAAAAGGGGTCTGCCTAATTTACTCAGAGTTTGACTTTGCTGCGCCCAGCACTGTAGTTTGAGCTCCTCTAGACAATGAACTCCATGCAGTGCCCTCACCCTTGTGCTCTGCTGTGATGCAGTCATAGCCCCTCCTCTGTGGGCATTTTCAGCTAGCTAGGCAGCTACCCATGTTATTCTTTAAGGACAGGAGGGAGAAGAGAGTAAGTTGTTTGCAAGTACTTTAACTCACAGTCTGTGTGTGTTAAGGTTAAGGTTGCTTTTTTTTTTTTTTTTTTTTTTTTTTTTTTATCTGTTTTGTTTCACAGCAATGCCACATCAGCCTTCTGGCTTTAGATACTGGTCCAATGCAAACATTGGGATAGACATCATCTGATGGTTGGCTCAAGATTCAGTTGAGCAGAGAGCTTTAGAATTTGGTTGTTGGGCAATTTGAAAACACAATTCTTGGCACTATCTTAACCAGTCATTCATGGAGTCATATCAAAGATCTGTTATGGTGAATTATTGATTTTGTCTCATGGGCATAGGTACAGCTATATAAACTGCACCAAGATGAAGAATTAAATGCTCCTTACCCACTAAATAATTGTGTACTTCATTGCATTCTTTTCTACATGCTTCTGAGAAGATAAGAGAGTTAGAAAAATCGTGTGAGGATATTCTGTTGACTCTAAGGTTTCCACTCTAAGGTGACCCTCTCAATCACTGCTTTTAGGAAAAAAATTCCAGGAGGTATTTCCAAGTAAGCTAAGTATAAACATTTATAAATAACTTACAGTCTAGGATAGGCTATGTGTTTGTGAGAGTATGTTAAAGAATAAATAGACATGTCCAATGTCATGTGTTCATAAATATGTAACAAATGCCTTTCACTTTCTGGGGGGGGAAAAAAGTCATATTTCTTCAAGGCTGCGAGAATTTAGCTTCGTCTGTGAGATGCCAGAATATTAAACATGACATTCAATAAACGACCTAGGAAAAGCTAAACAGTGGTAATAAAGCCATTTAATGTTTTAGAGTTAGGAGCTGCAGTAGGAGAATAAAAGGTATAATTAATAACTCCAGCTGGGGAAGTAAGTCAGAGGAAAAACAGGAGCTAAAGGAAAACATCCGGTCTTTGTTTCACAGAATATTTACCATGAAATCAAAACTTTTTTACACCCTTGTGAAATGTGTAATATTTCTTGATTTGCAAGTCTCAACACTGGAAAATATTTGCACCTGGAAATAAAAATGAGCACTTCACATACACCTGAGCTTGCACTTGGAAATGAATGCATGGATGTGTGTGTGTGTGTGTGTGCCTGCATCTCTGTCTTTCTGAATCTGTCCTAATGTAAACTTTCAAATTATGGAAATTTTTTAAGTTCTTACAAGATTTGCCCTCATGAACAATCAAAGCATTTAAAGAAGTAGTTTATCTACCTTGTATTTAGTTGCTTTTCTTTTCTCTTTCGTCCACGCTTCTGAGTGCCTTCTGTGTTAGGTATGTACCTTCACAGAACTTATAAAATAGGAAAGTTCTGACCTCTTTTTATAGATGGGGATCTCTGGTAAGTGTAAATAAACAACCTTGTCAAAGGTCACTGAGGAAATCTTAGTGGAGAGAAAGACAAAACATGTGTTAGGATTCTGACATGATTTATGGGTCATTAAAACCCTAAGGAAAGACTATTAGATGAGTTAGTCTTACAACTGGAACAGACTAGGCAGATACCTGCACAATTGCCAGTGGTAACTGGCAATAGCTGGTAGCTGGTGTACAGTCACAACTTGGTCAGTGCTGTGAGCTCCCATTCACTGGACTAGCCTTCCTTCACTGACACATTATTTCTAATGTTTGTAACTTTCCTCTTTGAGATTTTTGGTGGTAGTATACTGACTGCCAGAGTTCAGTGCCCACTTGAACCTAAAACTGCATGCCTTCTCAAGAAATTCTGTGGTCAGCAGAGCACTGCAATTTATATAGATACTGAATACGTCTTTCTTACTCTCTCAGTCTGTTGCGAAAGCTGTCTATATTTTTGTCACACTTGCACTGCAGGGAATGATATTTTTATGCTGACTGTATGGGCCCTGCATATCCTTATGTGAAAAAAATGTAGCATTTCCAATGTAGTTTAGGTTTTGCCTGTCTGGGAAACTGGAGTGTGGAAAGATGAAAGTCCAAGGGAATTTGTATTCTCACAGCCACATGTATTAGATCTGATGCACAGCGTAGTATCAGTTTTATAATTACATATCTGGGAAGATGATGAAATCTAGACTCTGGCCAAATTAATGAGAACAAATACTTTTGCATTTTAATACAGGAAACCTGGAATAATTTCTGTGACATGTACTAAAAATCCAGTGATTTTTCAAGTCTGAAAATGGCCACAGTTTCTGTTCTTATCCTAGAGGTCTAACTGCAAATTGGAATGAGATGCAGCAAAAGGAAGGGAATGAGTATGCAGAGTAGGAAAGCACTGTGGCCATTGTTAAGATCTGTGTAGGGTATTCTCTGGAAAGAATCTTTATTAAATTATTGAAAGGATGCAAAAGGCATACCGAATTGATTAGAGGAATCAAGAAAGCCTCAATAACAGCTGGGGTTTTCAATTTGTTGTTTCTCAAGTTTATTTTATACTCTACCACAATAAAAACAAAAGTATAAACTTTTTTAAATTTAAAATTTTTAAGACAATCAATTTGGCATTTCACAGCACATTAAATAATTTTAAAAGGTTCTTAAAAATCTAAATATTACTTTGTGGTTTTGTTTTGCAGTGTAGAAATTACCAATAAGAATTAATTTCAGGAGAAATAAATTAAATGTGCCATTCTGAACAGCTTGGACTGGAACATTTTGACTTTATCAAAAACTTTAAATGTTGGAATAGGAGAGGGAAGCAAGATGCGCAATCAATGTGATTGATAAGCAAGCTCCAATTTATTAGCAAGTTCAGTCAGATTATATAGTTTTCAGAACAAAGGAAAGGTGTTTACTTAACATCAGACTTCTCTTTGGCTACTTGCTCAAAGACTGTTGTTCACACAGCTGTGGAAAGTTTTCACACCCCTCAGGTTCCTTCCAAGGGGAACCTGCCCTAGCTTCTCAGGCTTAGTATCTCTTGTTTTACAGCCTGCTCTGTGCTTCAAGGGCAGCTTATCTTTGAAGTTACTTGTGGAAAGCTACAAGGTCGCTAGACAGGGGAGTCTTCGAATAGCTGCTCCAGGGGGCTATGGCCTTGAGAGAGCAACCATTCTCCCACATTTAAAATAATTTTTTCCTTTCCCTTGGAAAGTATGCGTTTCAAAGACAGAATATATCATTTTCAGTGCTCTTATGAACCTATAATAGAAAGACATCTCACTGAACTTTTTTCTAACTATCTCTATTTTGTGTTTCAGAACAAAACAATTTGGTCAAAATTCTTGCCGTTTTCTTGGGAAGTTTGCAAAGCAATGAAGCTGGATTGGCAGAATTCCTTTTGTCTGGGTGGTTTTTATGGGCCCATGCATCCATTAAGGCAATTTGCTTTCTTTACACTCCCACTTCCTCGGTGGCCTAAAACACATGAATAGGAGACAAGGAAACAAGTCTTGCCAATAGAGGTTCATTGACTAGTCCTTCCCCTTTTACTCACACAGAATAGGGGCAACATACCCGGCATTCAAAGAGGGATATCCTCTGTCTTCAAAAGGAGATGATCCCCAAACAAACTCTGATTTCTACCTTACCAGGAGAAACATCACTACCATGGAATATTTCCACTTTGAGCCCAAACCGTCTTCCTAAATGTTTTGGTGCATCCTCCACAGAGAATAAGGCACAGAAAGACACTGGCTGTCTCATCATGTGTGATATTTTAGGAGATGAGGACAAAATTGTGGAATGTTTGGGAGTCTGATAACTATGATCCCCATGTCATAGAATCACCAGGCTGGAAAAGACCTCTGAGATTATCCAGTTCACCCATGCCAATCTGCAACTAAACCATATCCTCAACTATCTACTCATCTCTTGAATACCCCTAGGGATGGTGACTCAACCACTTCCCTGTGCAGATTGTTCCAGTGCCTGATGACCCTTTTGGTGAATTTTTTTTCCTATTGAGCCTCTCCTGTTGCAGCTTGAGGCCATTCCCCCTTGTCTTATCACCTGTCACTTGGGAGAAAAGACAAGCACCCACCTCTCCACAACCTCTTCTCAGGTAGTTTTAGACAGTGATAAGGTGTCCCCTCAATTTCCTTTTCTCCAGGCCCCCCTTCATTCCCTCAGCTGCTCCTGGTAAAAATTGTTCTCCATGTCACAGGCATGTCCAGAATCAGCTACTATGGACAAAGAAGTTGAGTGAAGTTCTATTGTCTTATAGCGTAAGGTTAATATAAAACTACCCCCAAAATATAATATAGGTTTCCATATGCCAGTGACCCTTCTAGTCTACTTCCTCCTTTTTTTAGTTTTGTGTGATCCAAACTGAGTTTCACAGCCCTGGTTTTCGTGCTGCTCCTCCCAAGGCCTTCCTTTTTTGACCCAAGAACAAGATTTGATGGTGACTCCTAACTGAGTTATGCCTTATTTGTCTTATTAAATTATACCAATACTAATTTTTTAGAAAACAGTCCAGGTACTGACAAAAATAATTTCTGCAGATATTCATGGCCTGGAAAAAAAGTTCATTTTCCCTAATTTGTCAGGCAAAGTTGTGAGAAACACTCTTTCACTGCTAAAATATGAAAAAGGACAAAGTCTTTGAAGCAAAGATAATAATATTTTCATTTTACAACTCAGCACTGAATCGGATGCCCTTCTAAAAAAGGCATACTACAAAGACTGATCATAGAAGTTTTATAGTTGTTGAAAATGTGTATTCATACAGATTTTGAGACCACCCATTATCACAGTTCCTTTGTGTATTTCCTTCCTCGTTGTCTCCTCTTGATGAGTTTGAGTCTGCCTTGTTAAATAAGGGAGATTCCTGTTACAATCACTTCCTTCCTTCTGGCCAGGATTTGCATACTAGTTTTAGGCAAAGAATGGTGCAAGTTCTCAAAAGAATATTCATTCAAGTTATGTCTGAAGATTGTCCACACAACATCTCCCGACCCCGAGACAGACCCATATCACAAAAGCACACAAACCAGCTGCAGCAAAACCCATTAACCAATCCTCACAACATGTTATCAGAAGTAGATTTCAGCCTCAAAATTGTATTACTGGAGTATTAATGAATTACAATGACCTACAAAGAGTTTAGTTTACAATAAAAAGGATTCAGAACAGTAAATCAGACAGAAAGTGGTTCACAATCAAGTAATAAATTCTCCACTGATGATTAATTATTCATCATCCAGTAATAAAGGAGAGGAAAGTCAGATGAGCTAGGTCTGTGGAAGTGTTAGTTTTTGCAGGTTTTGGGTTTGACCCACATACTTAGCCTCAGCTGGATTTGTAAATGTGATTATTTTATATTGTTATTCCTATTCTGCATGAAATAAGATTATTTGCTTTGTTTGTCAGGACTCCCAGCAAAGACCATAAAAACATGGACAACTTCAATTGCCATATTTATTTTTCTAGTCATACTTCACATAAGACACACTTGATTTGGTGTGTAGGAAAACAACCAGTCTCTTTTAGCTTTATAGAACTATTTGTGACAAAGAACAGACTCACTTAAGTAAATCATTAAAGCCTGTCCTTCCCTTGACTCCAGTAGATATGGAGTTTCCCCAGTTTAGCCAGACTGTATATCTGAGAATCACCTGGATGGGCACAGGGGAGCTGAAATACTGCAGAGAAGTAGGAGCCGGTGTATCCTGCTTTTTATTCTTCCTTGCCTAGTCAAAATTATTGTTCATCTTTTTGTTTGAGTGGTATCTGCATAAGCAGTTTTGTTTGGCTTATGCATACCCTCTAGAAGCAAGTCTTCAGACTGTACCCACTTCTTGTGAAGTTCTTTCCATTGCTCAGATGTCTCAGGCACCGTAGCCGGATTCTGTTCAAACTAAACTAAACTAAACTAAACTAAACTAAACTAAACCAAAAGATGTATTATATGAGCAAGCAAGACTTCCTTCCATTACTAATCACAGTTCAATGTGCTAGGTGAGTAAGTAAGCTAAAACCCCCCTTGAACTATGTGTACTCTGGGTTCTCAGTACTGACAATCTTTTGGTATATACTAAATCCTATTATAGATATAGCTTGTAAACATGGCTGAGAAACAGGTACTCTGCAAGCACTGCCATTATCAAGATTACCATTGTCATTAACAGATTTGGAGAACTTCTCATTTCCATTGTAACTGCTGGGAATTTTCTGAATTTTCAGTTGTAAAAATTTTCAGGACACCAGTTTCATTCAATAGTTGCAAGTTCCATGGAGTTTTCATTTATGGAAAAATATATTAATTTTGATAATGTTCAAATAAAAACTAAATCATGAAAAAAGAGATGTCTTTTTACTCTGTGTACTAGTCATAGTGCTTTTTTTTTTTTGGCTAAACTGTATTTCAGCTTGGGACTGAAACTTTTTCAGATATTCTTCATCAAAGTAAATTTCTTTGAAAAGAATTGTGAACAGTGGGGCATGGAAATGTTTTTTTATTCCTTGGGGTACAAGATGTTTTATAATTTTCCATTTTGCCTTAACTTAGGAATCTTTAAAGGGAAGGGACAGGGTATATTGCCTTGAGTCTTGGTAGAATATGCAGCACTGAAGGAACTGAAGGTCTTTTGTCACCAATGGAACAGTCTTTTCATACTTAATATTTGAAGAACAGATCAAAACCTCATATTTTTTCCCATAATAATTTCCAACCGTAAAATACTAAGCAAGTGTTGCTTGGGTAACATCTCTCTTTTTTTTCTTGAGTTAGGATATGTGCGCTATATAAAGTTGGAGTATAGTCCTTTAGGTTGTATGTAAGGTTGTCTCTTCTTTGCGTCCATTAAATCTTTAGATTCTTTGTTGCCAATACAAATGCTGATTAGTTTTATTTATGATGATAGAGTGTCCAGTTTCTTTATGTAGACATTTTGTTGAGTGAATCACTGATCCCTTTTTTAAGACTGCAAATGATCAAGACGTATGAAAGCTTTTGTTCTTAACAACCCAAGGCCATCAATGGGACCTTTCTATTAAAAGAAGGAGCCCTCATTTCTTCCCTATGTATTTTACTGTTATTTCCTTGGATCTCCTCTCAGTAGTGGGGAGTTAATTAAATATTGGGATGTAAAAACAGCCATCCTATCTGACACTTAAAGAACTCAGACCAGAAGGAACTGGAGGAGTAATACTCAGAATACCCCTATTATCACTGATTGTTAGTCCCCCTAGCCCCGTATCACTATACAGTCTCTAAAGATTTGTGAGTATGATGCTATACACCAACTGTTTAGTGACCCTTGGCTTCTCTGGGACGTCAGTTCCCTATGTAGTCTCAAGGAAAAATAAATATATTTTTTCTAATTTTGCCTCTAGGCAAAACATCTACAAATCTGTCTGAGTGCTAATTCATTAAAATTGTGCTTACTATATGCTTTCTTCTACAATCTATGCCCACAGTCCCGTCTCAAAATGAACTATGAAAGTAGTGACCTTGTACTTTCAGCCTGATTGTAACTATCAGAGCCTATTGAGCTATGGGGTAAAGTTCACACAAAATGAAACTTCTGTGGGTTTTTAGGGGGCAATGGAAGGATTTTTTTTGAAGTGCTTAGGTTCTGCCAGATCTTTGCAAGAAGCACTGGAATGAAATGAACTGCTGCCAGGCTGCAAGAGATCACTCAAGAGATCACTCCCTTGTCATTTAACTTGCACTCATGATGAGTGAGGTGAACCACCTGTTCCACACACTTGCCTCATTGTGCCACAGACAGAGATGGGCCAAAGTATTGCACTGAAATCCAACTGTGTAGGCTGAAAGAAACAGATTACTTTAATCTGTTTATTAGAACTAAGCAATTCTGGCAAAATAACATGTTGAATAGTCCTCTAGCTGGCCTCTGAGGCATTTGGCTCCAGTCCTTCTCAGAGAGAACTGTGCAGTGCATCAGGCAGTTTTGAAAATAACCTGTGTATTTAACAAAGACAGCATTTGTACGGCAGGAGCTATTGCTCAAAAGCATATATTTCCCCTAAAAGAGAATGTTACAGGAGCAGTACTCCGTTCTCATACTGATTCTTCATTTGTGAAACACATGAAGTGCCTCTCTCTTCCAACCTTACAGAACTACAGCATTTTAGATGGCATGTATGGCATAGAAATTTTCATGAACATTTGTACCACTTGGGGTTTTATGCCATCCAAAAAATAATATAAATTGCTATTACATTTGTGGAGGAAAACCCATAGAAGCTAGTGAGTTGGTCTCTGCCACCTTCATTTACTGCTGGTAGAGGTAAAGAAGGGAAATCCTAGAATCATAGAATCACCAGGCTGGAAAAGACCCACTGGATCATTGAGTCCAACCATTCCTATGAATCACTAAACAATGCCCCTGTGCACCTCATCCATCCATCTTCTAAATACCTCCAGGGATGTTGACTCAACCACCTCCCTGGGCAGCCCCTTCCAGTGTCCAATGATCCTTTCTGTGAAAAATTTCTTCCTAACGTCCAGCCTAAACCTCCCCTGGTGGAGCTTGAGGCCATTCCCTCTCATCCTGTCCCCCGTCACTTGGGAGAAGAGGTCAGCTACCTCCTCTCCACAACCTCCTTTAAGGTAGTTGTAGAGAGCAATGAGGTCTCCCCTCAGCCTCCTCTTCTCCAGGCTAGACAACCCCAGCTCTCTCAGCCATTCCTTATAAGGCCTGTTCTCCAGCTCCTTTAGCAGCTTCATCACTCTTCTTCATCACTCTTCTCTGGACTTGCTCCAGAACCTCAACATCCTTCTTGTGGTGAGGGGCCCAGAACACAACACAGTATTCAAGGAGCAGTCTCACCAGTGCTGAGGCAGAATAACCTTCCTGGACTTGCTGGCCAAACCATTTCTGATCCAAGCCAAGATGCCATTGACCTTCTTGGCCACCTGGGCACACTGCTGGCTCATGTTCAGTTGGATGTCAACCAACACCCCCAGGTCCCTCTCCTCCAGGCAGCTTTCGAAATAGACTTTTCCTAGTCAGTAGCACTGCACAGAGTTTTTGTGCCCCAAGTGCAGGACCCGGCATTTGGTCGTGTTAAACCTCATACCATTGGACTCAGCCCAGTGATCCAGCCTGTTTAGATCCCTTTACAGAGCCTCCCTATGCTCCAGCAGATCGACATTTCCACCCAGCTTAGTGTCATGTGCAAACTTGCTAAGGGTGCATTCAATGCCTTCATCCAGGTCAGTAATGAAGACATTGAACAGGGTTGGACTCAGCACTGAGCCCTGGGGAACACCACTTGAAAGGGGCCGCCAGCTGGTGTTAATGCCATTTACTCTCTGGGCCTGGCTAAAATAGGTTAGGCCTTTTCTTTTAAGTTGCAAGAGAGACAATAGTTGTGTGACAAATCCTCTCTTTGGAGATAAAGTCCAGCCCAAAGCTTACTGAAGCTATAGTTTTCAGCAGCCATTTTGTGTTTGGTGCTCTTTTAGGCAGTACCTGAACCTTGCTGTTATTTCTCTGCACTCTCACTCCCTGTGAGTAAAGAATGACATGGAAAAAAAAAAAAAAAAAAAAGAGCAGACATTTTCTGCTGCTCTAATTCACCATGTAGTTAAATAGCAGATGCTGGCACATGTGTGGTATGGGGAATAAGTGAAAGTGCACAAAGAGGTGGTGGGAGTAGGGCAGAGAAAGGTACTTGAGTTGGAAAGAGATCTATGTGGCTTCATCAGCTTCAGTCATCTTTGAGCTTCCCTTTTTTAGTGGTTTCTCTTGTGCCAGGTATTACATAAACAATGCCTGATGTTATTATAACTTGAATTATTTTGATTGTTAGTAATTAGTAACTCTGCTAGTGAGGATTGAGAGCAATATTTAATTCTTAGTCTATTGATGAGGGAGCTCAGTGAGTGTAAATTGTAATTGATTATGGCTATTTGTTTTTTCAGAGAGGTGCTTTAGGCTGTTTGGTTCTACTTGGACAGTTTGTTTGCTTAGGGTGGGATTTGTCAAATTATTTAGGTATCTGAAGTTATGACTTTCAGTGTGGGCCATTTTTCTGGCATAAATCTGGATATTGTATCCAGGAGGAACATGGGTAGCTTCAGAAGACTTTTTGCCACCTTTTTCTTCCTTTATGCTCCCTTTCTTAGATACTCACATATAGTACATAAAACAATGTACAGCAACATCTGTTATGTGTTTTCCAGGAAGAGATTCTACTTGTGAAACTTTTGACCTGATAAAGACTATTGAGTAGCAGATGTTTCAGAAGACTTTAATCCATCACTTTTAAACCCTTGGTCCTTTGATCCAAATTTTCAGGGCTTCTTTGAATTATTTCTTGCTTATTTTTATTGGATGACAGTTTTTTTAAGGAGTGGATCAAAACTTATAAATTTTAAAAAAACTTAACCTCGCTCTTTATTATTAAATTTAAAGTAAGCCAAACATTAAAACAAATCAAACAATATGTCAAAGCTGACAATCCTTAGATGCAAGATATCACATTTTGTTATAAAGTAGAAAATGAAACCTTAATTTTGACATGGATAGTGTTGTATTGTCTGCCTGAGGTGTGCACTGAAGAGGAAATTTGTGAATTTATTTGATGGACGAACTAAAGCTTATTAGAGAGTTTCTTTTAATCTCACAGTTTTTCATGAGTGTAGTTCCCTTGATTGACATGTGCTTGTATAATGTTGCTGCACATAGGTGGTACCTGCCTGCCCAAAACATTAAATGTCTGTGCTCGTAAATGAGAAACAGAGTTGGACCTAAGGGAAAATCCCAAATTGTCCCTGAAAGTGTCGGAAGATTAAGTCTCTAACTTGGCCTATACCTCTGTAATGACTTCAGTTCAACTCCCTGATGCAAACACTGCTGAAGCTCGGAAATATTTGGATGATGTCTGTAGCTTGAATCCAGCTGTATCTAGGAGGACAGATCTGTAAAACAGAGGTTTTCCCACTGGAAGTTTGTACATGAGTCCTATTAGCAAAACAAAAGAGGTTGTTTTGAAAACATGTCTGAAATATTCCCTAATGCAGTGTAAGGAAAAGTTTATTATCCGGACATTAAGATATTGTCTCACTCGGAGTCAATTTGGAAATCTTCCAGTATGACCGGCATCTCTCACCCCGTTGAAATGAACCCCGTGGCTTTGAGGAGTATCATAGAAACACACTATGTCCTATTTGACTTGAGGGAATGGTTAGAAATCAAATGAAATATCAAGTGATATTTGTCTCATCCAAAGGTGAAATCCAAGCCCTACCGAAATTTGTGGAATAATTCCCATTTATTTCCGTAGGGTTAGGATTTCATGCCAAGTCTTCAACACTACAACAGGACTTACCTATTTCATTGTACAGAAGAACTGGAAAATCTGCATACATGCAAACTCATCAGTATTACTTGAAGAAGATAATTTTAAACACCTGTTATAGCTGAAAGCTGTATAGTACAAAAGGTATTTGCTAAACTAAGAGAAAGAGTCAGAGCCTCACCACAGCTGTGATCTTTACTGATAGAAATGCACCACCACTTTGAGTTTCTGACAGATGGTAAAATGTCAAAAAACAATCTGATATTATCCAACTACGTCTTTTAGTCTGTGTTTTAGCTTACTTTTTTTTTTTTGCATTTTTTAATGTCTCAGAACTGAGTAATTATGTATCTAAATGTGATCCTTCAATTACTTTGGCAATGGATTGTCATCTGTCAACATTCTAATCTATCTACTGAGGGAAGTGATCAAGACTGCCATACCTGTGAAACAAAGAATGTTATCTCAGATTTCTCTGTGCTTGAAATATTTCAACAAATGCCATTTTGTGTCATGCCTCAGAACAGCCTCTTTATCTGAACTCTGAATACTGCTGTTTGTCTCATAACTATTTTCTAACATTTAATCACTGTGTATTTGACTTTTTGAATGACAGACTGTAATTCATTTTGGGCTATAGTAGCCTATCAAGTTGACTATTTCAATTTTACATTGTGCTTCTTTTATCACTCCTTTCAGGACTTGTGGGGTTGCAGTCTGATATATTTAGTGTATTGAGGAAAACAATTATTTTGCAGTTACATGAAATAATTAAAAAAATCTTCAAATTACAGGGACAGATGTTCTGAACAGTGTCACCATTAGAAGACTCTTCTGTACAATGCATGAAGAAAGAAATAAATGAAAGTGCTCAGCAAGGGGTAGTCCCTCCATAAACTCTCTAGTAGCAAATTCACGGTGGAGGAGGGAAAGCAAAGAGATGAAAAGATAAAAAGGACTGTTTCCCTATTGCTTTACCGTAAAATCAGGGCTAGAACCCAGACCCATTATTTCAAGTGCCTTTACTCTATGTGTTGAACAGAATTTCATCATGACAGGCAGATATCAAATTCCTTTGTAATACTATCCAAGTAGACAAGTGCTCATATTAATTCTAGAGGTGGGAAGTGAAAAGTGAGAAGTGAAAAGATGTGGATGACATTAAACATTGCTAAATGAAGGAGTCTTTTTAGTAAGAACTTGAAGTCTGGTCCATATGCTGAGTCCTGCTGGGTGTCTTTCCTTTTCAACTACACTGCAGAGCATGGGGCAGCTGTCAGCCATGAAGCTACCCTGAACACCTTGGTGTTTGCAATCACAGTACATAACACGAAAAGAAAGTTTAACATAGTGTCTTGCATTTCCATTCAAATGAACAAGAAAAAAAATGTTATCTTGGCAATCTTAACTTTTACATTTACATGTATTATTGGGTATATCCACAGGCAGCTGCCTGAATACCATTTAAGCTGGGTGGTGGACTAGGTGCATGCAATGACAGGCAGTAGTTAAGCTGCTCTTATCTTTTTTTCTTCATGTCATTGATAATGATCCTCTAATTCTTTTCAATCTGTGTTCCTTTGGCTATGTTTTGACAGCATGGTTGTTATTCCAGTGGTGTATGTTATTCTCTGACAGTGTCATTTATGCCAGGGAATTTTCCCCTAAATTTCATTTTTGAGCACCTTTATGAAAAAAAATATTGTTCTTTGTATTTTCTAATGATCATTATTGCTCTAAGCCACAAGGCTATTCTTAAGCACAGTGGTGCAAATCAGTATAGCTTTTCTAGAGTTCCTGACAATGTTTGCAGCTTGTATAGGTGGAGATATTCCTTTCCATTACTTGAAATGTAAGATGTTAGATATTTTTTCTTTTAAAAGTAGGAATTTTATTATTTTAGTGGAAAAAAGGAAATCTTCAGTGTTCTATGACATAATATCTTAACTGACCTTGAAAGCACAATATTTTTGCATATGCAGCTATAAATCAAATCTATTAATTCTTTCTTTATTAGAAAATTTCCTGTATTCAAGTCAAATTCATGTAGTAGCCAAACCTATTGTAAACAGTTGAAGACTAAAGGTGCTTTTGTCTATGCTCATACATCTGAAGAATGATTTTCAGGGAATAATTATTACATGTTGATTATATTTCTTATACAGCATTTTCCTTTGTGTATTTCTATGGGAGCACTCTTGAAGTAAGAAAATGTGAAGTGTAAGAAAACTAAAATCTATTTCAAAAGCAGTAACTAAGCTTTTTTCAAAAAAACCAAACACTCCCTCCCAAACTTGCTCTTTGAACTTATTAGTTTGCTAAAGAGAACAGAATTTCTAAAATAACACAGGTGATTTACCAAGAAAATTACTGTTTTTTCAACCTCTATTCTTCATTTGTTTGTAACTACCCTATTATCTAGGTGTCATCGATGATCCTGACAAATGCATTTTTGAAATGCCATCCATTTGATGACAAAACCTTTTGATCTGTACACAACAATTGCTCAAACCCAATTTTTAAAATAAATAAATAAAATCAGTCACCAAAATAGATTGGCTTCATCGAAACCAAGTCTGATGTGAAGGAAGTAATGCTTTGGAGGAGTCATTTGAAATGTGGAATTTGTCCAAATTCGGTGACATGTTCAGTCTAAAGAGCTGCATTTTCAACAAATTTGGAATAACTTCTGTATTCAGATGTTTTATTGTCTGCAATTGCCCTTGCTTTTTCAAGGAGCAGGGAGGAAAAGCAAGAGCAGGATGGGACAGAGACTGAACTCAGGCCTGTATGGATGAGTATGGATAGCATAGATGTTAGGGAGTCAAGAACACAAAGAGCCGTGGGAGGAAACAGTAGGAAGCTTTCTACACTGTACTTCCATGGGTTTGGAAAAGCACTTGAGTTTCCAGAATTGCAACATTACTTCAAGTTGTGAAGCAAGTAGCTGTCAAAGACACTGTCAAGCTTTGTTCTCATCCCATTGCTAAAGGCAAATAACTGAGGTTAAGAGTCTCCCGCTTCCTGTTGCTGTTGGTTACTCAGTTTAATCAGTAAAAGAGGAGGGAAAGACTACTGTCCCATTATGTTTCTACTCAATGCAGTTTTATGTATTCATTTTTAACATAATGTTCATGTATTTTTGTTTGATTTTAACTCAGGTTGCATTATTGTATTGTCAGAAGCCAAGGGTGTTAGCCCTCAAGTTGTCAATGAAATTTGAATTTGAGTC
Organism: Coccyzus lansbergi; assembly: GCA_033558105.1. NCBI lineage: Eukaryota > Metazoa > Chordata > Aves > Cuculiformes > Coccyzidae > Coccyzus > Coccyzus lansbergi. The sequence goes on from JAUMJK010001092.1 coordinate 1,223,343, forward strand.
CTTTTACAGGTTCATGTTGCTTATGCATGTGATCATGAGTTTCCTCATATTGTTTCTGTGTCATTCAATAGGACTGAATAAACCTGCTCAAGGAACTAATTATCTACCAGAACATTTGTGCCTCTCTGATAGCACAATTTGGATATTGTGCAGTGAGTGGGTGAGACAAGACAACAGGAAGAAATTGCAAAACTTCATGGCAAAGGCAGCGTAATACTTTCCATCAAGATGCAATTCTACCCTTCTTATTAGGACATAGTTTCTACACAATTATGGGAAATACATGGAAATAAATACGAATTTTTGGCAGTGGCGTCCCATTTTCCTGCAGTGTCAGCTTCTGGCACCCCATGGTAGCTTTGCAGGGTGGTAAGCACTAACAGATGAATTTGAATTTTTCTGAATATGTCAGTGTGTAGAATGACATAACAGTTGAAAGAACCTGAAAAATTATATCTTAGGTTTTCCAGCTCATGAATGAAGAGTTCCTCTGAACTTCTGTATATGCCTTAGCTATTAACAGGGAAAATCCTATGTTCTCCTCCCAGTGAGATGCTTGGAAGATTGAACCTTTAATACCCAAGAACATTAAAAATATCAAAATGCTAGCCATCAATGAAGATATTGATATGTAGAAGAAGACTGATATGCTGGCTTCTGCTCTGAAGTTAGAATATGGAGCATTGTGGAGAGAATATTGACTCCCATTTTTGAGGCATTTTCTTTCCTGTGTTCTGTGTGAGGTAGGGAGCATTGAGAAAATAGTATGTGACTTGAGTGATTAAATACACACAGCTGGTCTCAGTTAAATATTCACTGACTTGACTTTATGGCCTAAATTTTCTAATACCCTTAATATTTTGGTACAGTAAGAGTATAGACATTTTCTTATGAGATGCCTATAACCCTGTGGAACATCTATTGCTCATGTCTGTGTTTTAACAGCTATTAGTCAAAACATTAACTTTTAATAAGCCCTCTGTAAGTAGGTCCTTAAGATGATGTGCTGTCAAATGTTTCCCTGATGTGAAAAAGTCTCCTTAATATTCTTCAGCCAAATCTCACATTCCCAGGGACTTTTCAGGCCCCGAAACAGTATTTAACAGGTTCAAGAGTCAAAACACATTGAGTACTGCATACATTATAAGAATGGTAGTATGTTGAAGGCAGCTTTGGCATCATTCATCCAAATGATCAAAAGTTACTTCCAAGTTTCTTTAGCTCATTTCCAGGTTCAGAAAAGTTCATCCCATGGGAATGAATTTCCTGACCATTTTTTTTTCTGGAAACAGCTAGCATAGTCAATCAAAGTTAGATCCAGCCAATCAATGGTGAGGCAGAACCTCCTGAAATAATCTGAACAATCTTAAAATAGTAGCCTTTATTTATGCACAAAACCAGAAATTACATACTGTTTTTCCTTTCCTTTCTTTTCTCAAGATAAACTGAAAAACTTCTGTGAGTTTCATACTTCTGTTATTTTCAGAGTCCCAGGCTGAGTCTCTTGACCTGTAGTGTCTGAAACCCACTCTAGCTGGGCTTTCCAAGCCTTCATTAACTACTGTTTTAGAGAGATGGAGTTTCTCAGAACTTTCCAAATGACTATCCAAATAAAAGCAGAAACCAGATTCAATGTTAAGATTTATATTTCTTTTAAAAGTGTCTAATACTTGCTACCACTGTACTCTACTTGCCTAAAAAAATCTTCCTTTATGTCAGTGCTTTGTAATTTATGTCTCAGCCTTCATAATGTTAGTAAGATATTGATATATGCATGAAGAGCAGGAGTGAGTGTAATTACAGTGGCAAGGTGATAAATGCATAGCCATTTTTCCTGGTAATATTGTGTATTTAACATGTTTATTTGTTCAACAGTTCTTACTTTCATTATATTTTTCCATTTGGGAATTTTAGGCATATAACAATCATACTTCTTCCACGAATATCATTCTTAAAATAAGTGTTCATGCGATATTAAAAATACTTGTAATTTTACTTACTTATTTATTTACAGTGTTTTTTTCTCCTCTTAAAAAAAAAAAACCACTGAATTTTTAAATAAACTTGGAAACAAAAAATCTACCCATCTACTGGAAGGAAGGATATGAGGAAAGATATAAGTGAAGTTCCTCTCTGTGGGCAAGCTCTAATTAGGACTTCCATAACTTTCCATTGGTCCTGTGAAAAAAGTAGAGAAAGAAAACAAACAAGAGATTTGTATTGCAATGAATGGACAGACATAACAGGGCAGTGTTAAAGAAACTAGTTGATTTTATTGCTGTTGGGTTCAGTTGTGAGAAAACACTCCCTTGGAATATTTGCACATTCTGAGTAAAGTTCTGGGTTAAACCCGTCTGGGATGGAATTCACCAAACATACAGAGTTATAATACAGGCACTGATTACACTTTCACTGCCTTGTACAGAATATGGGACCGTACTTCGGTTCTTGAGGAACATAGAAAAATACACATTAACAGGTAACTTGAACAGTTGTTGGACTATATGGACTGTTGAAATTAGAGAAAAAAACCCAGATTCTCAGTTGATGTAAGTTGGTATAGCAAAAGAGCTATTAAACTTGTGTTAGAAAGTCCTTATGTGGATTGTGACCTTTATGGAGAGAGCTTTTGTGATTTTTTTTGTCATGAGTCTCACAGTATGCTTTCTGTATCTCCATGTCTTTGAGTTACAGAATTTTAAAGGACTTGTAGCTGTTGCTCAAGGAACTGTAAATCAAGATTCAGATGTTGATAGTCAAAAAGCTTCACAGCACATATCTTAATGATTTAAAGTTGAGAGGGCAAATACAACAATAGCATTGCACCCAAAAATTGTTAACAATTTCTATGTAAATCTCTTTCTAGAGCTTGGACTCATTACTCTTGAATGGTGATGAATGGAAATATGATCATCCTTGGCTTTTCAGAGGGTTGTTACCTTCAGTGCTGGGGACATTTCCTTCAAGCTCAGCAGACTGAGTTTCAGAATATTTCCTTCTTGAAACCTGATGGATAGGAAGGCAATGAGCTTCAGACTGACAGTGATGGGGGCTTGTTTGCTGGATCTGAAATCCTTAGTGAAGAGTCCACTCCAGCTCTAATTATAAAAACATTACAGTTGTAACAGTTGCCTGACCATGAATTATTCTGACAATGTTTAACCTGCAGATAAGAAACCACTATCAACCTGTCACATTTCCCCCACTAACGAGTACAGCATCAGTTTAAAAGGAAGCGCAACTCATGAAGCAATGGTTCTGTGTCATAAATTATAGGTATCTGGCATACATACATTACAAGGACAAAACCAGTAAAATATACATTCTGACAGCGATAGAAAACCAGCACTCCACAGTGTTTAAGCTACCATAGCTTGTTTATTCCCTTCCACTCCATACCAGTTTTGAAACACTCAGTGGTGCATTCTGCTGCTATCCGCAATTAGCATAAGTATTTATTTAAAGTTCAAAGCAGGAGAAAGAAGTTATCTTTGATAAAAAGTATTGGAATCTCTGATCACCTATACAATGAAAATGGTGCTGTCACAGAGGGTTTAATCTCATTCATTGCTTTGTGCATGTATATGTGTATGTCTATTACTTCAGGTAAGTTTCATGTTTTGTCCTTAATGAAGTACACAATCCTCTTTTGAAACAAAATCTTATGTGATCTATGTTATTAAAAAAGCCACAGTGTGTACAATCAGGAAGAAAACTGAACTAATCAACAAACCAACCTGTGGTGATACCTTGTCCTGCTAATGAAATAAAGAAAAGCAGGCTAGACTAGACATAAGGAGGAATTTCTTCATTGTTAGAAGTGAGGCACTGGAACAGGTTACCTAGGGAGACTGTGACTGCTGCCCTCCTGGAGGTGTTCAAGGCCAGATTTGATGGGGCCTTGGGCAGTCTAGTCTGGCGAGAGGTGTCCCGGCCCATGGCAGGAGGGGTTGGAACTAGATAATATTTAAGATTTCTTCCAACCCAAACTGTTCTATGATTCTAAGATTCTATTACATTGAAAAATGGAGAAATAATTGCACAAATAATTGCAGCTGTATAAAGTGCATGAGTCATGTTTGCGAGTATGAATAAGCATGATATGGTGGCAGGAATATAGGAGAACATTCTTAAAAAAATTTCCCACTTCTGTCATTATTCTTGTACATGTCCTTCCTCTCTTCATTCCCTCTTCTGATAACTAGTTAAGAAAAATACATGTATACTTTTATCACAGTAGTATTTGTGACCTAATTACATAGAGTAGGATTATGATATTTCTTCTGTAGATTTGCATGTAAGCATGAGGAAAAGAAGATTCTTTTGCCAATGGGACAGCTAGCTGTGTAGAGAGAGCAGACCACAAAAAAAAAAATAAATAAATGAGAGGATGGGTCAATGGTTACAAAGAAATGCTGAGGTGTTAGAAGATACTCATCACTAAAAATGTCTGCCTGCTTTACCCGTCTTCCTAAACCAATCCACAATGTTGTTTCAGATAGCTCATACCTCTTTACCCTAGGGACTTTTGCTTAGCATACATCTGCAATTTGTCCCAGTGGAGAAAATAAAGGAATGGGGCGTGATAGATGCAGGCTGGCCAAAGAGGTCTACCAGATGACGAGTCTTAAGCAAAATGAAAACTGACTACATATGTTGGGAAATGTGGCAGTACATCTCAAATAATTATATTTTCCACTTTGGCCAAGGTATTTCCATTTTTTTAGACACCTGAGTCTTTCACCACCCCCAAAAAGAAAACCAAAGCAAATGAACTGTAAAACAACATAAAAACCATGTATTTCTATGTACAATTTCAACCTGTTGAAGACCGATATATTTGTTGATGGTTTTATGGACATTTTTGACCATTTGCAGTATCAGTAGATGATGCTAAGAATATGTTCCAGTTTCTAAACTTCTTTGGAATCAATAACTCTTCTGGTGATTCCAGGTCCTTTTAACAACCCCTTCATATCCTGATGGAACAGGTATCTCATGCAGAAACTCTTCTGCAAAAATACATAAAACACATAAACGTCTTAATTGTAGTTACTAAGTAGCATTACATCACTTTGTTGTAAATTTAAAACCTCATCCCATTTTATCCCATTTAAATAAGGAGTATATTTTCTCTGACACTATTAAGATTACATTGAAAATCCGTGGAAGAACCAGATGTGGATACAAATGTATTTCAAATTCTTGTTGCTTGCTCTAGTTCTCAAAATCCACAGATATTTATATGCACCTGTAGCACCTGTAAACAAAAGCACTGTTAATTTCACATTGTGCAGTTATCAAGGCATAGAAGGAAAATAGATGAGACATACTTAGAAGTAACAGTATTCCCCCTTTCCTTATCTATTAGTGAATAATAAATCATACAGCATTATACTTATCAGACATAGAAATACATATTTATACATAGATGTATGTTCGATAATTTTAATTAAGGGTATTTCCAGCTTTATGCATTTCCTTTAACTGGTAGCAAGTGTAGATCTAAATATGATGCACTGAATGTAAAGGAAATGTACTTTTATGAGGGTGCATGTGGAAAAATAATACAAGTAACATGAAAATTATTACAAAATATTTTTCTTTTAAATCTGAAATTATACACTCACTACAGCTAAAGACCATCCACGTGTATTAAGGATGGAAAGTACAATATTCAAGAATTTTGAAACAAACTCTTAACTCACCCCTCAAGCAATATCTGTTTGATATGAGGAAGTGTAGTTTTTGTATTTATTCTGTGTGTGTTATTGATGTTCTCTGCAGCACTTCTTCATATGATGGTCTATGGAATGGGAAAAAGTTGTAAGTGTAGCATCAGTTGTGAATTTAATGCATATTTAGTATTTATGGTGGCACTACTTGAGTAAGCCTGTGATTAATGATCAGCATAACCCCTCTTTGCATAAAAAAAGGCTTCCTCTGTGGTAGAAATGAAGTGTATGCAGTGATGCAAATCTGAGATGACAATAACAACTAAGTTCCAGTCTGGATTTTTTACTTTCATGCTACTTGTAGCATGCAACAGCAACAGTCATTATCAAAAATGCTTAATTGTTTACATGATGGAGGAAAAATTCTCTTAGGGTTTTTCTAGGACATGTCTTAAATCTTACTTTCAATGTATCACAGGTCTCTTCTGAAAATCCATGTTTTATTTTCCGGAGTCCTGGCACAATATTTTGTCCACAATATTGTCCCATCACATTTAAAACTGTGTCACCATTTTTTAAAGCCTGGTATTTAGCTGTTTGAAGACTGAAATGAGCTATGGGAAAAGATCAAATATAAATAAATATAGTAAAACTCCGAATGCATAGTTAATTGGGTTCTCATAACTGTCACTGTAGTAAATAATGTTGCAAATATTGTGCAGTAAGACATTTAAGCATTGTCTGTTCTCCAATGGTTTAAATTATATTGAAGTTTCCTTTCTTCTACAGCAAACAAACAAAAAGGAGACTCCCTGTGGCTAAGCCATTCAATGCTGTGCCAAGCTGTTTGTCAGCTAGAGGTGGCTTTTTCTGTGTCTTCACAATATCATATGAATTATTTTCTTTTCCAAAGGTTGTGAAATATTTGGGTCAGCAGGTATACTAGAAAAGCAAATCGAAAGAAAAAAACCTATTTTTGCAACTCCTAAGCCTTATTCCCAAGAACTTATTGGAATAAGTTGTCATGCATGCATTGATTTCAGATCCATGGTAAAGTTGCCATACTTTGCTCAGCAAGAAATTACTGACATTTTTTTCTGATCTGCTCTTCTTACATCAATGTGGCCTCCAGAACAAGAATTCAGCACAGGGTGAAATGTATTTCAGACTCCTGGGCACCTGCTGATGCATCTCCTGCCTTTCAGCTTGAAGAGAATGGAAAGTTTGATACAATCACAATATCAGCCATAAGCTGGACTTGCTTGCTTTACACTTTACTTTTTTACAATTCTGATTTCTTTTGTGGTGATTTAACCCTGTCCCCTATCTGATATTGAACTCTGGTGACACTAATGCAGGAGTGGCAAACAACACACTATAGTGAGAAAAAAGACTTTTTCAGTGCTTTCCACAATGTGACCTTAAGTATTGATTTATAGTCTGCTGCAGTACTTTAATGCAGAAGGGAACTGTGGTAATTAAGTTAGTATCTACACTTTCTAAAATAATGCTGAGCTGCAACAAAAAAAGACCCTTTATTTTTCTTTGCTACTTCTCAGTGAATGCAGATGCAGGCACTGCCCTTTGACCTTGCTCAGCTTTTCCCAGCTGCAGATTATTTTTCTCTCTGTCCCTTTAGGTGTTGATAGAGTTGGACCCATTAATTCTTGTGCCTGACTTTAATTTTTTAGTGCAGGCAACTGAGCAAATTCTACATTTATAGCTGACTTTCAAAATATTGTGTGTCCTTATGTGGGTAACAAAAAAGCAGTGGCTAAAGAAATATAGGCAGCATTAAGGAATTCAGCAAGGTGGGTGGTAACAAAGTGGATCAGACTTAACAGTAAAACCGTTTACATGAAAATTCCCACTTCTCAGAACGACACATTATTCTGAAACTCATGTATAAGGTAACAGGGTAAACACAATGAGAGATCTCTTTTGTATTCCATTATAGTCATTGGAGAAATAGGCCACAAAAGGTAATGGCAATAAAAAGGAATACCTTGAAGTAAACATGTAAATTACATGCTAATATATGCAAATTAACACACCATGTTCAATGTCCATAAAACTCCAAAATGTAGCTAATTAATGGTAGGCAAGTTGCTTCATTTTATATTCACAGAGTTATAGGGAAGGTAGTATACTTTTATAATTGTGGAACATTAGCCTTGGGGAATACATCAAACATTCAGTTCCTCTCCTCTGGCAAATTCATCTCATATACTGGAAGTATTTGCCTTTCCACTTTCTCACCCAAGGTCTTAGTCTGAGACCAGACTCCAAAATTAGAAGTAAAACAAAACAAAATGCCTCCAAGTTTTTCTATAACTTTCTTGATGAAATAGTTCTTATTAATGTTAATATAGTCTCTGTTCTGCAAAGTACCTAAATGCATTTGGTACCATTGGCATATCTAAAGGGATTTAATGTGTGAATCCCAAATGGATATAGGCTTTGTAAAACCCAGCTTTTTTAGGTAATCCTCTCCCAGCAGAAGCCACAGTTCAAGCTCCCAGTGCAATGCAAGGAGAAAATAGACCATTTGAGAACCAGTTCAGCAAAAGCAATGAACTAAGTACAGGACAAAGTAACTCATCCAGAAAGAAAGGCGGAGTGAGCATATAGGTCAAGCCTAGCATCTGGCAGAGACTGATAGCATAAGCAGATGCAACCTCCTCTGCCCACTTCTGTGAATTTTGCCTGAGAAACAGCTCTGGTTTGAAAACTGTATCTGTCTTATGCCTGAAATTAATACTCTCATCTTTCACACTTTCCAGTTGACAGAGTGAAGGGGGACAGGTGGAGTAAAGTTCTGTTAAAGGCACATGTGAGCGTGCAACCTGAGAGAAAGCTATAATGTGAGTTGAATGGAAAAATGAGTCTTTGAATGCACACCTAATCTCAGTACAAACAATGAGTAGCAGTGGGTGGGAAGCCCAATGGAAGCTCTTCTAAGCAATCTTCTGCTGTAAAAGTGCTCACACTGCAACTTGGAAGAAGCTCTCTGGGTGGCTATCTGTGTACCTTGGGCCTTTGGCTATGCAGGTTCATAGTGAGAAGTTCTAGTGAGCCTGTATGAAGGCAACACAGCTTAACTGCTTTGCAGAGCTTCAGGCATCATGTAAGTGAGCAGACATATGCTAGATACAACACCTATGGCCTGGTGCCAGAGCAATTCTAGGATGTCCTTCTTCCTCTTGCTGGCTCCTTGACCAGGTGTCCTTCCAGTTCAGTGGCTGCTTCACTCTGCAGAGGTCCAGTACAGCAGAGGAATGAACAAATAATTTGGGAAGAGCCCCCAGTCTGTGTGTATGGATGAAGAAACAGCGTGTTTTGTGCAGGGTCTTATTTGATGGTACTGAGATGCATGATGGTGATGAATGTAATATGTCTTAGATATCCAAGATGGGGGTTATAATTTGCCAAATACTTTCCATGAGATAGCAGTTCTCCTTGTGGAAAACTGTTCAGTTTCAAACCAGAACACTTATATGCATGTATGTATATCTAAAACATCTCTATCTCTGTCTCTACATATATAAAATCTACACCTGTTTGGCAGAGCAGATGAACTTATTTCAACTTCAGGTAACTTCTTACCCTTGCACTTCATGTCAAAATTAACGCCAGTGCTAAACTTGTTCTTAAGTTTTTCTGAGTTAGGATGGTTTTCAGGGTCAAGACCCTCAGGAAAAAAAAAATTGCAGCTGTCCCGGATTCAAGAAAATAAAGACTGACAGAAAAGAGACATTGCAAAGCAGAAAAAGTATGTGAAATGCTATTGTGACTTTAAGTAGAACATATGAAAATAGAAGTCATAAAAATAGAATAAGCAAAAAAAATAATGTAAATAGAAAGTGGAAATTGGGACTACTGCAATGTTACTTTAAGACTAATCACCTCCTCTTAAGTTTATAATCTAACTACATGCTTGACGGATGCTCACAAATTCAGCTTCAGCTCTTAGTTGTACCTATGCTACTTCTTAATTTATCATGTTTCCTCATGCTAGAGAGCTTTGAGAGAACGTGCTTGTAAGCATTATTTTGCAGGGGGTCCCAACTGCAGGAGGGATGCAGAAACTACTCAGAGTGCAGACCTTTATTTTCTAAAGAATAAAAGGAATGATTTGTGGTCATCTGAGGAATGTAGTATCTAAGGAATATTTTTGCTCAAGAGCAAAAGTTTAACTGTATATGAGGTGTTTTTCAGGTTGTCAAGAAACTAAAACTGCCTTACCACCTCTAAGCATTGGTGCCTGTCACAGAGTGCTGTTTGGAGGGCTGTTGATTCAGCATGTGATGTGCAGAGGGATTCAGCTCATGCAATCTAGTGACAACTATAAATGGTCTTTAGTGCTATATATGCTGTAGTTTGATAGAAGAAGGAAGAGTGAGAGGGAAGAGTAGCAGGGTTTGACCATAACCTCCTCCAATAAAATATTATGGTTGGACTCGATGACGCTGTGGGTCTTTTCAAACCTGATGATTCTGTGATTCACGTACTAAAGTGTTTTAAAATGTCTTAAAAAGGCTTTGGGCTAATTGGATACATAAGTTATTTGCAACAGTTATTTACTTCAGAGACAATCTGGAACTCAAACTTTTTCTCTTCATCCCTGTCACATTTTCACCCCAAACTAAAACTATTAGAAAAGTCAAAAAGGTCCTTACTCATGTTGTGACTGTTAACATGGTCCTCTTCTCCTCTCCTCCTGCTTTTCTCTATGGCCCCATGTTATATATCTTGGATAGGCCACAGCAGCAAATCTAAGACTGATGGACTTGTTTCTTCTGCTTTTTTGGTCCAGCACAAACTCAATACCTTCTCAACGAGAAGGGAGCAGGATCAACTTAGGAAAGAAAACAAAAAGACCTTCACCAAACTGATTATCATACATAATTATCACACGGTTGTAGGAAAACATTTTTGGCATTCAGAACAAATGCTATCCATTCTCTCCCTTCTCTCTGTGACCCCATTTCAGCTTTCCACTGGCTACCAAATTCTCTGCTTCCCTCAGTCACCTGTCTCCACAGTCCTGCAATTGCTCCTTGGTATGGTAGTGGCAGCAGAAGCATCTGAAGGGACTTGGGCACATCAAACCTGTTACATCTAAAGCTCTGTATCCATGAGCAACTGTGTGTGTATACACACATGAGTACAACATTTCACAAACTTGAAAAGTGCTTCAAGGACCTGATAGAATTTTCTTAATCTTAATCTAATTAGTTTGGAGGGAGGAGGAAAAAAATGAGAGGGAGAGAGAGGGAATGCTTCTCTTGGCAGAAGATGCAGGCAATAGGTTGCTTTATGGATTTGCTTTGATGTGTGATTATAAAACAGCTCAAAATTTGGCACAGAGATGTTTTTCCAACTTGTTTTATTTCTAAATATTCTTCAAAAGCTTTCATGGGGTATATAGTATTGCTTTGATCAGAAGTAAATACTCTGTGCCAAAGTTTCTAGTTAATACTAACTTCAATACTGATTCTGCCAGTTCCTTTTTAAATTTCAGATATGATTTCAAATTTTGTCTAGTCTATAGACAATGGAAATATATGACAATTTCCACTGTAGATCATGTTATTTTAGTGTTTTGGGCTGAAGTTTCAGAAGACTGGAAAAGGAGGAGTGAAGAAAGTCATAGAATCATAGAATCATAGAATCACCAGGTTGGAAGAGACCCGTTGGATCATTGAGTCCAACCATTCCTTATCAAACACTAAACCATGTTCCTCAGGACCTCGTCTACCCGTGCCTTAAACACCTCCAGCGAAGGTGAATCAACAACCTCCCTGGGCAGCCTATTCCAATGCCCAATGACCCTCTGTGTGAAAAACTTCCTCCTAATCTCTAGCCTAAATCTCCCCTAGTGGAGTTTGAGGCCATTCCCTCTCGTCCTGTCCCCTGTCACTTGGGAGAAGAGGCAGGCTCCCTCCTCTCCACAACCTCCATTCAGGTAGTTCTAGAGGGCAATGAGGTCTCCCCTCAGCCTCCTCTTCTCTAGGTTAAACAACCCCAGCTCTCTCAGACGCTCCTCATAGGGCCTGTTCTCCAGCCCCTTCACCAGCCTCGTTGCTCTTTCTCTGGACTCGCTCCAGAGCCTCAACATCCTTCTTGTGGTGAGGGGCCCAGAACTGAACACAGTATTCAAGGAGCGGCCTCACCAGTGCTGAGCACAGAGGGGGAATAGCCTCCCTGGACCTGCTGTTCACATCATTTCTGATACAAGCCAAGATGCCATTGACCTTCTTGGCCACCTGGGCACACTGCTGGCTCATGTTCAGTCGGCTGTCAACAAGCACTCCCAGGTCCCTCTCCTCCTGGCAGCTTTCTAGGTAGACTTCTCCCAGTCTGTAGCTCTGCATAGGGTTGTTGTGCCCCAAGTGCAGGACCGGGCATTTGGCCGTACTTGCATCTTCAGCAAAATACAAGTATTACGAAATGGCTGAATATGACCAAAAAGCAAGGCCTATACCCCAGTTTAAGATATTTTGGAAAAGATTCACAGCTTGAGTTTCAGTTAAAGCCCCTGAATTTCTTATCTAAGTCTTATCTGAACTATTTAAGCTACTTGCATTAGCAAAATTTTCTGGAAATGTCCAGGTATGGATTGTCATGCGTAAGTCACCATGTTTCCTGGTTTTGCTCAGTCATAAGACACCTCCTACAATAGCTTAGGACACTTATAAGGTCATTTGAACCCCAGAATATAAACACATTGGTTTTGTCCCCCTATTAACGCTAGCTTTTAAGTATTTCTGTGACCCAACGTCCATTAAAAGTTAATAACAAAAGAAATCTCCAATATTTAAATTGATTTTACTTGTGACACAGATAGTCTGAGCTACAAATGCAGAGCTTAGATATTTGGAACAGTATTTAATGCATGTTTCCGTGCCCTCCAGGCTGCGCTAGTCCCATTTCTCACTTTAGATGCTCTGGGAAACTGCGAGGAAGACTTACCCTCAAACAGTGGGGGGTTTTTTGGTTTTTTTTTTTTCTCATTTATTCAATAATGTCAGCATTGAAGTTTGTTTTTCACATACTCTTTTCAGTCCATCACAAATTTAATGTAGCAGTCACATACTTTTCACAGGCTGCGGCAGTTGACAAAATACTGTTTCTTCTTTCTGCAGTCCCAGAGACCAGATGGAACAGAATAACAGCATTTTCAGAGAAGGATTTTGGATTGAGGTCCTCCCCAACCCAGAGCTGAGAATGCTTGGGGAAAGAGGGACTTTTATTTATTTATTTTGTATGAGGTAGTTACATATGGGTTTGTTTATTTAGCTGTGACATCAGTTAGTAATTTGTGTAAAACCATAGTATTGTAACCTGAGACTGTAGGTCTGCTCTGGATTTCTTCAGTGCTAAAAGTCTAAGAGGGAAGAACAGAGGCAGGAGAGCAGCAATAATAAAAGAGAATCTGCTCCAGAAAACTTTACTCTGGCTTCTTAAGGAAGAGTATCAGAGTTTAAATGTGTGAACTTGTGTCTTGAAACGAGTGGGAGGTAAATTACTGGCCTCAGCCGAAGAAGGATCAAACTCAGATGAAAAATCTCTGACTGTATCTGCTAACTCTGCTAAGCTAATCCTAAGGAGCTTCCTCGCAGAAGAATGTAGGGTATGTGCCATCCAGCCTGTAAGATTTTCATGAGTCTTCAGGCAAGCTTATGCACATTATAAAGGGCTGCTTCAAATGTTTGTACCTCACAAGCCCTCTGGTACTTCTAGATACAAGCCCTAGACGTAATTCATCTTGATCCCACACATCCTACAGACAGACATCTGCCTCTCATTGCTTGTGTCTTACAGTTCCATGTTGATTTCCTTGTCTAGAATGCAACCTATAAAGACTGGAGGGTGAATAGAAGGAACAGAGAGCTGCCAGGTGCTCTGTCTGAAGGAAAAATGAACTGACTACCAAGATAGTCAGGGATAAGATGTTTCCCTTTGGCTATATTAACACAGGGGCTGTGATTCAAGACTTATGTCCTCAGTGAACACCTTGTGACAGGAAACAGTTTGATCTCATGTATGTCACAATCTCCCACAGGCGGAAGCCTATTGCCCTCTGAAAATGGAAAAGCAGAGACCAAGGAGCTAATTCCACATAAAAGCCTCAATGGCCCTTTAAAGCAACTTTTGCATAAGGCTGGAGAGGAAAGTGCATCCACTCCTTAGCTGTCATCCTGATCTCGTCTAGACATGTGCCACAGCACTTCAGCATTGACAAACACACCATTATTTTTGTCCTAGAGGTCTGTAATGTCATGTGCTTATGATCTGTCCTCAGTTGCTAAACTGAGACAAGTTGACTTGTTCGGTGAGCACAGTGGCAGTAGAGAAGCCCAGCTGTACCAGGGCCATAATTTATGTTATTTACTAACATTTCACTGTATGTGAGGACTTCAATGGTCAGTCCATGAGCACCACCTTGTGCTTTCCATAACAACTATATGGAATACAGATGCTGGGTATGCAGAGCACACCTCCTAGCTGAACCTATCCCATGAAGGAAAGTGATTTCTGCCTAGGAATGTGAGTGGTGAGGGGCATCCTGTGAAAACAGGCACTGGCATCCCACCACATGATTTAGCCAGATGATGTGTGAGGGGTACTTTGGTGGGTGCTGTGAGAACTGAGTGCTTCTGATATTTCCCATGTGGTCAAGGCAACTCAGGCAAGATGGGAATATAAACTGGGAATCAAAACAGCTTTGGATGCTCAGACACCAAACCTTTTTCCTGAGATGCTTTACAGAATCACAGAATCACAGAACAACCAGGTTGGAAGGGACCCATCGGATCTTCTAGTCCAACCATTCCTATCTAACACTAAATCAAGTCCCTCAAGACCTCATCCACCCGTGCCTTAAACACATCCAGGGAAGGTGAATCAACCACCTCCCTGGGCAGCCTATTCCAATGCCCAATGACCCTTTCTGTGAAAAACCTCCTCCTAATCTCCTGCGTAAATCTCCCCTAGTGGAGTTTGAGGTCATTCCCTCTTGTCCTGTCCCCTGTCACTTGGGAGAAGAGGCAGGTTCCCTCCTCTCCACAACCACCTTTCAGGTACTTGTAGAGAGCAATGAGGTCTCCTCTCAGCCTCCTTTTCTCCAGCCTAAACAACCCCAGCTCTCTCAGATGCTCCTCATAGGGTCTGTTCTCCAGCCCCTTCACCAGCCTCGTCGCTCTTCTCTGGACTTGTTCCAGAGCCTCAACATCCTTCTTGTGCTGAGGGGCCCAGAACTGGACACAATATTCAAGGAGCGGCCTCACCAGTGCTGAATACAGAGGGAGAATCACCTCCCTGGACCTGCTGGTCACACTGTTTCTGATACAAACCAGGATGCCATTGGCCTTCTTGGCCACCTGGGCACACTGATGGCTCATGTTCAGTCGGCTGTCGATCAACACCCCCAGGTCCCTCTCCTCCTGGCAGTTTTCCAGCCAGACTTCTCCCAGTCTGTAGCTCTGCATAGGGTTGTTGTGCCCCAAGTGCAGGACCTGGCATTTGGCCTTGTGAAACCTCATGCCGTTGGACATTGCCCAGCGGTCCAGCCTGTTTAGGTCCCTTTGCAAAGCCTCCCTACCCTCCAGCAGATCGACACTTGCACACAGCTTTGTGTCATCTGCAAACTTGCTAAGGGTACCCTCAATGCCCTCATCCAAGTCATTGATGAAAACATTGAACAGGACTGGACCTAGAACTGAGATTTTTTATTAAGGTGGTGTAGATACAGGCAGCTGTTTGCTCCCAGAAGGCATTGAATATTGCCTTTAATTCTGTTTGCACTACGAGTTTCTGCTATGGCAGCATAATACATATTTCAAAGCCAAAGTTATGTCACAGAAATTGTCCTACTTCCCCTGCCTCCCAGTTTCAAACTGTGGTGACCTCAGAGAGCATGAGACAGTGTTGTTGTTTTTTTTTTAATCTTTGTGAAAGGAGTCTTGTTTGCTTGCTGGCTCTTACATACCAAGGCAATGCGTGTTAATTAAAATTGTAAATTATGTCTGTTTAAGAAAATGTCTGTGTTTTCTAGAACAGAATAACAGAACTCAAAAAGACTTGGCTGAGCTGTTTGTTACACAAGTTACATGCAGTTAGAATGATGCATTCATCATTATGAGCAGATTCAAGGAGACTAATGACTGCTTTACAATATAACTTCAGTTCTTTCAAGTACATGATAGTTGTTTCTTTGCTTGCCAGCAAGATTGTCTTACCAATGTTAATGCTTATGCTCTGATGTATAGAGGAGACATCAATATCAACAATAATTCCCTGCCTCCTGTTGCTGATTAAAATGACCTTTCTATTAAAAAAAGCAGATTGTCAGATAAATACAGCTTTGACAAAGGGAATGATTTCTCTGGCACCTATCATTTTGCATATGGTTATATCTTGTACATTCCCAGGAGTTCTGTAAAGCAGTTATTCAGCATTAGGACAGGAATAACTTATGATGAGTTTTCCTTTTTACTAGCTCTTCACAGCATGCTATGAGGCTCTCTCGTACTAAATAATAACTGGTAAATGCTCAACAGTTCCAGCATGGGTGCTCAATACAAACCCCAGATCCTTTTGCGTGGGAAAGAGAATGAAGGGGGCAGGGGAAGGGGAAGGGTTTTCTCTCTCACCACTGTCACTTGTCCTCAAAGAAACCTTTCTTCTGTCATCCCAAAAGGAGATTTTCCGTTCCTCAAAACAGCAATAACAAACTAAAAAGCAGTGGGATCTTTGCTGTCAGTGACTACTCTGTGTAGAACAATACACAAACACTGAGGAGATTAGAGAAGGAACTGTTGTTCTTCACACTTCTTTATCATGAAATGCAAAAAGAAAATGGCCTAAACATCTGGACTGCTTCTCTGTGGCTGCACCAGCATCTGGCTTGGCTTAAATATCCAGAAGAAATGAGAAGAGATGCATTGACTTTGTAGTGGCTCCTTTGTATATTTTTGTTCACTCGTTGGGAAATATTGCTCAATTATTCTACTCTGCTCCTCAGGGGAGGTGCTGTCTTTCCTGTGGTATTTTTTTTTAACCAGACATATAGGTTAGACTCCACTCTTCGGTGGTGTCATTTTGGAAGCCTCTAAGATGACTTCAGCCACAGGAAAATTAAAAAAGATTGCATTTACATATGTATTTACTTACTAAATAAGGAGATAAACTAAAAGGGTTGTAAACTGCATTTGTCTGTGTGGGTGGACCATGTTTGATGTGAAACATGTTTACCAATTTTTTTCCTATGAGAACCAAAATTTTCCCAGTCTAACCTCTAGGTTTCTTGTCAGAGGAATTGTGCAAATATGCTACTTGAGCCACCGATTCAGTGACTCAGAGCTCTGACCCCTCAAAAGTAACAGGTCTGAACTCTGATTGACCTTTTGCCTTTCACACTTGGGCACCAAGGACTAAATTTCTGAGTTCTCTTTTTGTAGGTATATATTTTGAAAACTTAAGGTTTTCAGAAAAGACATGATGTCTTGGAGATCTAATGCAAAGGACTGAGAAAGGAGAAGGAGGCCTGATTTTTACAGAATGGCTAGTAATTATTCTTGAAATTCAGTCCACTTTTGAAACTTGAGGGTCAGACCAGGTGTTCTTAAATATAGCTGAATATTTTGCCTATTTCATAAATGTTCTTCAAGCCAGAACGTGTTAAACTCTATGATGGAGTTCTCAACTTTTGGGTTCCAGCTGAGTGGGAAGATTTATGTTTTTCTTGAATGTTGGACAGATTTATAGAAATACCAGTCAACAGTATCAAATCTCCCTGAAAACATGGGTTTGGGGTATATTGCAAAACAGGGAAAAAATGTCTTCTTGTTCTGGCTAGTAGCCGTCATCTAATTTTAGCTGCAGTTTTCAAAAGCTGTAGAGTGGGGTTTGCCTCTTCCCCAAAATATTCTTTCCTCAGCCTTGACCTAGACTGGACTAAGTTACTATTCACAGCTAAATTTGCTAGCGTGCAGCTAAAGCCTGATAATCTTAGGTCTCAACTAAGCCAAAGCTCTTTAACTTGTTTTACTCTTAAAGGCTACATTAAAAAAAAATTTAAAAAAAAGAGTCAATAGGCTCATTCCACCTCACTATTTAAGCAAAACTGGATTGAGTTAGTACTTGAGATGTTGTTGAGATACTGAATAAAGGCTGTTAATAGTTCAAGAAAAGGTGGTGTTTCTGCATCCCCACTGAGCCAACATTTAAGCATGGAGTTCATACTGATAACAAGAAAAACAAGGTGCCTTTTTTCTTTATTCACATTGACATTACAGGTGACCTAATTAATGGTACAGCTTTATCTACCTCTTTAACTTCACTTTACTGCACTATTTGGGTATATGCTAAGTGCCTCTGATGTGTAAGGTGCTCATATTAGTAACATCACACTGCTGAACAACTGCTACCTTCCCTCTCAGCGAGAGAAGTATAATGTAATAGGGAAGAAAGTCCCAATACTGTTCCATTACCATGTCTGAATACCATCCCCACCTCCACATACATACACATACTTGACATACTTGTGTGTGTGTGTGTATATATATATATATATATATATATATACACACATGCATAGCTTTCAGTAGGATTCCTGATGGATTAAAGTTTAGATTTAATTTATAAGCATATTTATAGTTCTTACATGCAAACAAGTTTCCTCAAACTCATGTTACTAATTCTCTAAATACAGCTGAAGACTACACCTGAGTCTGCAGATGTATTTTATATTTAGAATTATTTTTAGACATGACTGCTTTGTTTCCCATCTTACTTACTTTTTCACCTTGTAGTTGCCCACTTCAAACTGTGCTGTACAAATGAGTCCATAAGAGTCAAAATATATTTCTCAAAATAGAAATGGAGTTTCTTCTAAAATGTGTGAGAAAGAAAAAAAAAAGAAGAGTGTTGCATCCCACTTTTTTGTATGGCTTTCCTTTCTATCATTTTGATTCTGCTTCCATTCCTCACTGAGATCCAGGAGGAGAGTCAGGTCTTTCAATTGAAATATGGGAAGGAAATAGCTTGTATTACAGCAGCTGGCTTTTAGCTTCTCATCTCTGCTCTGACCTCATTTTCTTGCTTTTGTAATTGGGTACAGTCATTTTGTTTAACAGAGTGAGAAAGTTCCAATTATTTATTCCGCTGGTCAGTCCCCATGTTCTTTAAGTCTGTCCTCTAATAACAAAACCTGGGATCAGACAATCTCATGAATGCTAACTTCATTCCTCATCTAAAACACTATACTTTAACTGGCTGAGGTGGGATTTCCACTGAAGCCTAAGAGGGTTAGGTGGCTGAGTATCACGGAGATTCAGCAGACAGCTCCAATTAAAAAAAAAAAAAAAAAAAAATCACACTTTAAAACCCAAATCATGTGGAAATTTTTGCTCTCAGGAAAAAAACAAAGGTCCCTGGGAGTCTAAGTGTGATTTAAGTTCATGACTAAAGTCATGGACAACCGGGGCCCCTGTTCAAAGTATTATTTTGACTACAGGCAGCCCAAGACTGTGAAAAGCCAATAAAAGGAATAGATGCAGCACAAGGGCTGGAAAAAAGGTTTGTACTTTCTAAGCATTACATTAAGAGCAATGAAAGTCTGTTTCTTTTCTCCTCCCCTCCAGCAATGACAGTCCTTCAAATAGCTGGTGGAGACTTTTAGAAAGGTTCTACAGGACTCTCGTGGAAAAAACAGAAGCTACATGTTATGCATTGCAGCATGAGCAGATTTACCCCCTGCCTTTGTCTGTCTGTCTGTTAAGTATCACCATAAAGACATCAGAGGCATCACTTTTGACAGTCAGTGCTTCTGAAAAAGAGGATTCAGATAAACAAATACCCATTGCTTGATGTCAGGTGATCAGGTGCTCACAGTCTACACATGTGTTTGTGGTTTGCTTTTATTTCTTAAGATGCACTGGCCTCAGGTCTGAGGGTAGAAAGAATGTAAGGAATTTTAATCACCACTTCTAAAAATCACGTTCTTGAGCAAACCTGGCTTACTGGAGAGATTAATTTAATGTATAGACATAAAAATGCTTGGTAAACATATTCCACCGTTTTCAGTCTTTCCAGGTCAACATCCCACTACTACCCCAACAATCCTACCACAGTTGAGGATGACTAACGCTTTAAAAACAGTCATAAGGCCAAAGAGTAATATTTAGCCACTAGCCTGAACAGGAGGCAATATAAAGTCATCCTGTCTTGTGAGAGTCTCGGAGACACTTACATTTGAGGCAGGATACACATTCTTCTTTAGTGACAAATAGGGAACTGCTCCTCCTTTTGCCTCGGTACAGTTTTGACTCTCAGGGGCAAGGGGGATGAGTACTAAGGTATGTCCTAAAGATGCTGAGGCAGTTGAACACAGGGCTGTGAAAGGAAGGGATTGTGCTTGTGCTCCTGGTACTTTGAAAGATGCCTTGCTGGACTCAGGATCACGTAAAGCAGCTTTCTCTTACTGCTGATCCTGGTATGTATACTTCCTTTGATCTGTCCCAGCTATGTGCATCTCTCATTCTGAATACTGAATTAATAACATCTTTACATGATAAGCCTACTCTAAAAGGTAACCAGAAAGGCACTGTCATGACTCTTCATACTGCATATTTTAAGATTAATGCCAATGGAAGGAGGGGCAGCTTGTAGACCTCATGAAGGCAGAAAGAAATCCTGCTCACAAAGAAACTGCCTTGGTTTCACTAGTTGGAAATCTCTCAAAAAAGCTGAGTTGGTAAAAAAGGAGTTTTACCAACTCTAGCAGTTGCAGCAGCAGCTAACTTCTGCCTGTCCCTTTCTGGAGCAGTGGCAGCTGTTTACTAGGTAAGGAGTGATCCACAAAGGCTTTGGTGTGCTTTAGATAAAGACAATCATTCCAGACTGAGAATGTGTTAAAGTCTTCAGCAGCACGGCTCTTTCACCAGGATTCAGCTCCATCAACATTGTATGGGGTTAAGAGGTTGGAGGAAGGCAGAGAAGTGTGAGGAGGGACAGAGAAAGGCCATCCAGTGATGGAAGAAGGGAAGTCTTAGATAATCTCTCCAAAAAGCTGATCTATCCATTCAGCTTTACCTGGGATCAAACGCTTGGTATGCACTGTGGAGAAGTATTTGCCTCTGCACATAATGGCAAGGCTGTGTGTGCATGACACACAGGTGTTTTGGTTTAAAACTGCTCCCAATCCACAGTCAGGATTTTTTGAAGGGATTATGAGCTGTTGTTTCACAGAAAGACAGGAAACACTGTGTAGAGGCACAGAAACTACCCTTCATGTTCTCATTACCTTACTGGCCCACCACATACTCTGATGTAAATTGCCAAAGCAGATGTGCACAACACTGAACTCTTTGTCTACTCACTGGCACCTGACACAGAACTGCCAAAGGAGTGTCTCTTCACCCTCTAGGAATTAACACTGGCTATAGGTACTCCCACAACTGAGATCTCTCCAGAGTTTTCTTTAGTTTGGTGGAGGACACAACACATTTCCTCATGCATCCTCTCCTGGTCCTCCAGCCTTCGCATCTCATGGACACATCTGTGCCAAACTTGACTCTTAGCCTTTCCCTCCCATCCTGAAGGGTTGGAAGTTACTTCTAAGGTCCCTTGCAACCTCTTCTCCAGCCATTTCTCTGTCTTGCATAGTATCCTGGTGGCTGTATGTCACCCCTGCTCCATCCATCTGTGTGTACAACCGAAAAACAGGTGTGGAGGTGGGAATGCTACAGCCAGATGCTGACAGAGAAAAAAGAAGAGAGAGAATGCTGGTGAGCATCTGTCAAAACCGAAGCAGCATGGAGAGGCTTTTTTTGTAATGCCACAGCAGGAACTGTGTGAAAAAATGTATTTTGAACCTTTTAGAAATGAACTTTGTTACAATGGGTGTGTATGATTTTTTTTTAAACTCTGTTTTCTAAAATTTCTTCTTGCATCTGGAATTATCTTTCCATTCATAGCCATGTAATTGCATTTTTTGGCAGAACTGCTGTTTCTGAGAGTTCACTGGTCTTTAGCCACAATACAGTTTTAGGAGTTGGCTGCAGATGATCTTCCCAGTGACAAGAATCCGGAAATCATGATGCCATCTTTCCAAACTCAGAGTTTTCATCATGTGGTCATGATATTATCCCATAGATCTCACTGACTACCAATTTAACCAGGCAACTCAGTCAAATGTGAGTCTTGTGCGCATTGTGTCAACTTAAGCAACTGCTTTAGGAGAATATCCGGTATTTATTGCAATAGGGAAAGCAATCACAGGGATTTGTCATACTCCTGTTTAGTTAAGACAGGATTTTTACTGACCAGATAGACTGGCAATTCAGACAAATGCCAACCAGCACATGACTGTTGCAGGATGCTGGGGTAAAAGTGGGTAAACATAGGTTTTGCACCCAGTTCTCCAACTCATTGGGCTTATAAACCCCATCCTATTTTCCCACTTTTTGAGAGCACAGTGTCTTCAAAATGAAGACATTTTTGTTTTATAGGAAATGAGGTAGGATTACCAGTGATCTCAGCCGAAACACTCCAGCATTTAAATCAACAGAAATCCGTGTTAATGCAAGGACCCAGAGATGAGAAAGAGACAGCCTGGAGGCCTTGATTGTTTTTTGTTTTCTGGGTGGGTTTTTTTGTGAATATTTAGTTCATCTATTAATTTTGGAAAAAAATGTAGCCTACCATGGTTTTCATTCATCTCTAGCTGCTTCTGTGATAATGTCCATAGTCATTGTTGGAGTCAATGTTGAAGGCATGTATGGGAAGATCTTCCCCTTCCATGCCCCCCTATTTTTTAGAAACATTATGCTTTTAAAATGAAGAAGTGAAAAAAATGCAAGGATGAATAAATTTCATCTAGACTAAGAATATTGCATTTTAAGAGATGCTACCCAATAACTCCATTTGTCTGGCTAGGCATTTACACTTTGTGCTAGATATTGTACGAATAGAATCATACATAAAAGATAACTCTTGCTCTAAATAGCTTACATAAATTCCACATCTCTAACTCATTCAACAAACTTTCTGAAGTCTTTCTGAAGAAAAATGCTGATGATGGTGTAAGATAAATAATTTCTTAGCAGTTGATGCTCAATATGGAAGATATGTACTTTTAAAAGGCAGAGATGATGATGTACATTTTCTTCCTTTTCATAATTTTTCTTGTCTTTCTATGCTTTCTGAAAATTGTTTCTGATATTCTGTTTCCATTAAACTAATGTCTTCTTCTTCATAACCACCCATCCCTTCAACCTAGACCTACATTTTCTATTATATTCTGACGGTAGAATGAGTATTTATGAGAGGGGTAAAATGAGATGCAAACTGACAACGTCTGAAGCACTTCAAAGTGAAGCAGTGAAAAATAAATCTTGTCCCCATCTGAGATGATACTCTTGACTCCTCTTGCTCAAAAGCTATGGTGTGTTCTAGGAAGTAGGATTTGTAGTTACGTCTTCTCAGTGTAGTCAGGTGGTCAGTCTGTATTAATACGTCAATGGACCTGGAAGTGGGTTACAAGAAACATGGCCTCACTTCCAGCACTTTCTTCTTGCTTAACTGCAATGCTTTTTTCTCTAGATTAGGCTCTCATGTTGGTGAGTACCTGGTCTGTTGGATTTCCTGCATCTATGTGTTGCTTTTGCTGGGAAGTCAGAGGAGGGCAGTCTGTATGAGTCCCTTCAATTAGTAGCCCCCATGAAAAAGCTGTCTAGACCTAAATTAAAACTTCAGCCTTAAAAAAAAGCAAGATGAGTAATACAGTGTTCATATAAACTCTGTTCAAGACAGGACTACTAGAGTACCATCCAAGTAATACCAAACAAATTCTATGCAGACTAGATCAAACAGAAAAAGGTATTTCACAGAAGAGTGATATTTTACATATGCAGTGTATTTTTTTGCCAATTCATGAGGAAAGAGCCACAATAGTAATTAAAGCTAATTATTGTCTGGGGGTGAGGAGGATCCTCCTTTGACATTCAGCTCCCCTTTCACTGTTCTTTCAGTGTTCTTCCATCCAAAACCACAGCACTATGTAAGATAGCAAAAAAAAAAACCTTCTTAAAAGTTTCTATATTTTTATACACTTTGGTATTATTATGCAGTATTGGTACTTCTTTATATTACTATAATGATGTCTATCCTCATGCATAATCACAGAAATACATAAATTACATACTAACGTATAGATATTTCGTATAGATTACATAAATATTTGGTACTTGAACTCAAAACCTGCCGATGACTGTCAAGATAACATGAACAAGACTATGTCACTGTAAGTCTTCTTGCTTTATAGATACCCAAAAGAAAATCAAACGAAAAAGAAAGACAGACATGCAAAACCCCCTCAAAATTAGAATAAAATGAAAGTGAAACAGTTTTTAAAGGATTCCAGGAATGTAGACAAGAAGCACTCAAAGGAATTCTTTTTTTTTCCTGGACAGATCTGCAAAATGACCACTGACAACCCACTGTCTTCTCAAGATTATAAGACTAAATTAATCACTTAGCTTGTCCTGTGGACCAAGGCAAAATAAGTTGGGATTAATACTTTATTATTTTGGATTTGACTCAAAAAGTGTTAAATTTTATGCATGTTTCTCTACTAACAATCAGTTCAGCTCCTGGATGGTTGGGTGAGTCTACTCAGGATTCAGGCTGTCAGATAGGGAGGGAGTTTTCTAGAGTAAGGTTGTTTGCACTGTCAACAATGCACTGATGGATTTCTAAGCATGAGTAAGGACAGGAAGTTTCAAAATTCTAGAGAAGGTATATTTAAATTAAATTTTATTTCCATTGCTTCCAGCAATGTTGGTGATATTCAGCTTCTATAGATTGATTTCTCTTTTCCCTCTCTTCCCCCACATCTGGTTTTAATTCCTCAGTCTTACCGATTTCTATAGCTTAAAGGTGAATATGCATCTACAGCTAATCTACCCACTTATGGATAGTGGGTTTTTTGAGTGTCAGCTGACAACACTTTAGGAACTTATAGTAAATGCTGGCTTTGTAATACCAGCCACCACAATATAATATATATTATTTTCTGAATAACTCAGTCAGCATAGGCCAGACCCACCTGAATGATATGACAATCACACATAATAAAAATGTATGATTTTTTCTTATTCTGAGAGGAAGTGCTAGCCACCACACTGACCTTATCAATTGACTTAGATTTACCATGAAACCTGAAACAAAGAAAATGGCAAATACTGAAGTGCCCCAACATTAGTTTTATTGTTGCAAATACAATGCTAGATGATGTCCCCAAAAGCAAATGCCAAACCAGTTGAAATTAATTGTACTCAAAGTATGCAGGAAATTTGTGAATAATTGCTGTTTTATGAAAGAGAATGTCTAGTGATTTCTGACCGCTAGTGCTCAGCCTTTTTGCTTGAGGAGCCCTGAAGCAGAGAAAATTGCACATTACCTTTAAGTGCACAAGCAGTGAATTACAATACATTAGTATATCAGGGCTTTATGTACTTAGAAATTTGTACAGTCCATCCCGAATGAAGTGCTCATTGGCTTTTCATCTCTTTTGAGACCTGATTATTTCAAATGAGAATTTTATTTAATTGTTCATTTCTCTTTGCAGACCTTGATAGTCTTTCATGTCTCATCTATCCTTTTTTCCCTGCTTGCATAATACTGTGTATGCACAACACATACATTCTAGGCAGTCTTGTATTTTGAAATACTCATATAGAGCTAATGTGACACATACGACTTTTACTCCAGGAGATTTTTCCAAAAATAACAAAAAAGGAAATTCTGTAACAGTCTTCACACAGCTTACATTCATAGACCAATACTAATCCTCCAGTCTCAACAGTGCAAACTTAAACATCCATTTTTTATTTGCATTAGAGATATTGAACAGGAAAAGGGGTAAGGCAAAAGAAAACAAAAAATGAATTGTCTGTCTCAGAATGAGATTAAAGTCATGAACCCTATAGTTGTTTAACATTAATTTTTACAGAAAATATTTCTCTTACTTCTTTTGTCATGTTACCAAGAGGAATGTATTCTTCAGCAGCAACCTTTTGCAAAAAAACCTGGTTTGCCATGGAATACGTGACTTTAATGAAACAGGACTGGGACTTTTGGCTTAAGAACAGGACCATCGTAGAATCCAGAAGAAGATACCTGTAGGTATTTCAATGACATCCAACTTTCTTTTTGGCTGTAGTTATTTCTATTCCAGACATTTCACATGAGAAAATGGTAAGATCATGCCCATTTCATCTTCTTTTTTTTTGCT
Organism: Coccyzus lansbergi; assembly: GCA_033558105.1. NCBI lineage: Eukaryota > Metazoa > Chordata > Aves > Cuculiformes > Coccyzidae > Coccyzus > Coccyzus lansbergi. Next base: position 1,249,320 of record JAUMJK010001092.1, read on the forward strand.
TACCACCAACTTTTTCTTTCTATGCCCTGAATCAAAAATACTATTCAACCTGCAGCCATATGTAAGAAATCACAGCTTGACACAGGGTACTAATAACACCTACTACAGTCATCTACTTTTAAATTGGAGCATTGCCATTGATGTCTGCTAGCGATTGCTCTGGCTTATGTAAATTGCATGTGAGCAGCAGTGGGCACCGAAGGAGAATTAGCAGTGAGCCCCCGTGTTGTGAGGCCAATGGCAGGACCATGCTTCTAGAAAATGAAGCAAGGCCATCTGAAAATAGAGTGAAGTCAGAGATCACCATTCAATCTGATTTTGTAAGTGGCCCTAATGTGCTCCATAAGTATAGATCAGCAAAGAGAGTTTGACTCAGACGCCAGGTCAACATTTGTTTTCATTTTTCAGCAGCTTCAGAACACACAGGGGTCATTGAACTATTTGTGCTGATGCTATTTAGCATTCATGGTCTGGAGGAAAATAAAGTCCTAACCTCTAACCTTTCATTAAAGTAGAGCATACAGGGGGTTAGAGGTGATGGAGAAGAAAAAAAGAGGAGAAAAACAGTGTTATTCTCCCTTGGAAAAAAAGTAGCTCCTGTTCATGGTGCAGGTCTGCTTTGTCATTAGCACAAGACTGTATTTGCTAACAGAGAAAGTTAGAATGTGCTATGGCATGGTGAAGTACCACAGAAGATTAATTTTCCTTGAGCAAATCTACAGTAACTCCTCCCTCCGAGTTTAATACTTATTGAGAACTATAACAAAAAGCCTGTTTGTTTGGGTTTTTTTTTACCCAAGAAAAATAGTTTGTTTTTATTTTTCACTTGGATACAGTGCTCCCTATGAGAAAACATGGATTGCTTTCACTGAGCACTATTAAAATAAATGCCATCCATAAATCTCAGCCAATGCTATGTGAAATTCACTGCCGAGTACTGGAACAAGGGAATGGGCTTCTGCATCCTTCTGCCAGCCAGCAGACAGAGCAGCTTCAAAACACTTCACTTGCATTACCCATACAGCCTAACCATTTCAACCAAAGGCCTGATTTTCCACTGCTTTCCCCAGCCTAGTAACTTATAGTGCTGTAAATTTTTGGTAAACTACATCTTCTGGCTGAAGCCGAATTATGTACTTGCTCTTTCCATGGTTTAAATGGCTACACAGAGTGTAAGGCAGTACGTAAGAGGGATGGGAACAGTCTGACAGGCCAACAAAACATCTGTGCATTTTATGCCTTTCATATGAACTAAACCCCACACCTGCAAAATATTCCAGTGCCTAAGGCTGGAAAGGACTGTGCTTCTGAAACTTCCCATGGGGTTTGCCAGATCCCTGCTGCTCCCCTTCCCAGCTCAATCCTTCTGGGCCAGAGAAAGCAAATTCAGTCTTCTCTGAACCTGGATGCAGTTAGATATTTCAGCACAACTCCAAGAATCCTAGGGCAGATATCCAGAGGAACTTAAACCTGCAGCCTGCTGCTAGAAATCTTTTGCCAAAATTAATTTTGCCTAAAATCCATCAGGATGCCATTCCTGATGACACCTGTAATATTTCAGAGCTGTTTCATGTAGAGCAGAAGTGTGTTTGTGAGGTTGATTTACTTTAGTGGGAGATCAAAGAACCTATGGATTAGGTAGAAATACATAAGTTGAGTTTGATAAAAAAATATTTGTATGGAGCTAGGGCTGTAGCTTGCTGCCAAGTTCTTTAGACACAGAGAGATCTATACATATTTCTCTGACGTCACTTGTATATTTCTTCTTCTACTGATGTAGTTGTACTGGATAATCAATAAGACTTGCCAATGCTATGTATTTTAGAATATCCAGTCAGAATAGTTTAAAGAAAGTGCACTTGTCGTATAAGTTTAATAGTTTAATTTTTTCAGCTAACTATATATGCTGTATTTATTAATTATGTTATTATTTCCATCTCTCTTTCAGTGGCCAAACTAATATTCCAATGGAGAATAAATCTTGAAGTCCAAATACAGGTGTAAAATGAAAATGTTACTCTCTGGTATGGCCATACTGTTATATTGTGCATCAGGAACAAAAGCAAAACAGTGTGAGTTATGTAACTATAACGAGATGCGGTTGCATGGATGTTATAAGCAGACAACCCACAGTGTGGTTGTGGTACCTACACAAACAGTGGTGAAGTCTGCAAGTACTGTAAGTACTATAACGAACTGTAAGTTGGTTGTGTGTCAAGGAGTAATGCTTAGTCCTGACCCTGAGTTACCTGAGGCTGTAACTGAGATAAAGTTCAGCTTGCTCTCAAGGTGTGGCTCCCCAGAGTGAATTTTTGAGGATGCATGTGTACTAACAGAGTTTAACTTACTGCTGTCAAATCTTTCTAACTACTATGGGGCCACTGACCTGTAGGCTTGAGAAGGTATGGAGAAGACAATATTTATGAAAATGCTGGAAAGTGAAGACAAACTTGTAAAGTGCTGTAAGGAGGGTCACTGTATAACCTTGCCTCTGGAGGAAGAAATGTGAGAGAAACTATATATAAATGTTTCTGCAATGAGCGCTGCAACTAATTCCTACCCTTCCCACATTTGTTTATGTCAACCCTTCCTGAGGGCTTTCAACTGTAGTTATCGCCTGTGGAACCTAGCAAGCAGCACCATTGTTGCACTATAAAAATAACTTAAAGGTGCTAAACTCTATGAATTTAGACACAATTTTTCCCAAGTTCTGTCCTCATTATTAAAGCAGGTCATACATGGTCTTAATTGAGTTTCCAAGAACATGTTCTTGAAGTTAGGGATTCAGAGAGGGAGTTACATTAGGAAAGGTTTTTCTGAATCATATCTGGCTGTGAACTATAATTAAACTTATTATTATTTACAGAGGGAAGTAGGTCTCCAATAAATTTGTCTCCATGGCTGAAAGAAACTGGATGTGGAATCTTATCCTGGGCTAAAGTACCTTTCTCTGATGCTTTAAGACTATGGTGAGTGCAAGTTACCTTATATTTAATGTGGGCACACAGACAGCTATCACAGGTCAATTTGAGTTAGGCAAATGTGACTGTGAGAAAAGGTAGAATACCTACAGGTTTTCTGGAGGAAAAGAGAGCTGTCAGAGGATACTTTTTTCTTAAAAAAAAATGGAAAACACAGGAATCTGGGGAACATCTAAAATATTTGCCTTTAGTATGTGTTTATAAAAATGAAACTTAATTTCTTCAAGAACAAAATAGTCTGCTGATTTAACTAGCTAAATACAGATAGTAATTTAGGAATTATTAGTATATAAAATAAATGAAAGCAGGTGCTTTACTTTTGAATAATAATAATGGCTGCTCCAAATGCTGAAGATGGTGTTTCCCTACACAGTAGTGTTTCTGAGTGTATTTGTTGACATATCCTTAAGGTAGAATTTAAAAAATAATACGTGACTATAATAAGGAAGAGTAGTGCTAACCTTTACAAAACAAGAACTCAGGTGTATGCACCTTTTGGAGATAAACCCAGCACGTGATGTTGTAGCACTGTAATAAGATAGGAAAACTCATTTGCAGAAACAATGAAAGAGTAACACAGGTAACATGAAGAGTAACATTAGTATCTTTTCTCTAGAGAGGATTGCCGTCTGCCTGAGTCCACTGCCTCTTGGCTGAATCCAGTAACCTTTTGACAAACTCTAGATTACTCCTAATTTTAAAACTGTAGCTTATTTTATCCCTTTGCTCTGAATGTTAGGAACCAATAGACCTGACCTGGTTGTTACAGAAAGATGCTTGTGGTCTTCAGCATTAAACCAAGGAATGTCACCCACAGTTGCAAAGGCCATCAGCCTCACAGTGGTTTTCCGGGAATAAACACTGTTACTCAGGCTTGGTCAGGGTCTATGTCTGTACCAGCCAGAAACCTAGCCTCAAGCTTCTGTCTTGCAGTCCTTACTTTACCTGTCTGCCTTATTTTACTTGCGCAGATCTTTGCCCCAGTTCTATCCCCAGCTCCAATTTTGCTACAGATGTAAAAATTCTGGAAACGCTGCAAGTGTTGAAAGCAAATATTTTCTTTTTAAAGTCTGGAGGGGCAGAGGATGGAAGTAGATGTTCAGAAAAAACATCCATTTAGGGAAAATTTCCAGTATCACTGTAAACATTACGTTAAACATGTTTTCACTGTTCATTCTGAGACAGAATATTTCCCTCCATCCAATTTTTCCCTTTTTCCAAGATGCTTTTTTTCCAGGCCCTGAGGTTTCTAAACATGCTTCAGTCCCTGAATTTGCAAATCTGTAGGTTGTATGGCATGTGAAAGTCTGAGTCACATGAGGGAGTGGCTGACCCACAATGTTCTAAGACTGTGGGAGGCAACCCTTCCTTCCTGTGTGAATGTGGTATGAACTCTCCCAGACCATTTTAGACCTGGAAAAAGACTGGTACAACCAAAAGTCTTCCTGGATTTCCCTACCCAATCTTGTCAGTTGTTCTGTTGATAGATATTGCTGCCTTCTACCTGCTTTCCTGCCCTTATCCTGAGGTTGTCTCAGCAACAAGGTCTGAGCAAGGCTTTGCAGTAGATGTTATAGATGGAATATTGTCTATCAAAGGACATTTGCCTTGCCTTTCTATAACAAACCACTGCAGTATGGGGCTGGCTTGCACCATCTTGTTTTGCTTTTCAACTCCCTAGTCTTAGCTATAGTTTGAAAAGAAAACAAACAAACAAACAAACAAAAAAAACCACAAACCACAAACCTTCTGGAGATTTGGTAGGGCTGGTAGGTATTTGGATAATGTAGAGGTACCTGTTGGTAGGCATCTTTGAGTGTGTTCACAGCTGTATGCAGCTAAATGTAGCCAGGAGTCATTACTCTCACATCCAACATAAAATGCCATCAGGTCTTTTTTACTGGCTATTTAAGGTTCTGCCATTTATTCCTCAATGTCTCTCAAAGTTGCTAATATAATCCGTTACCTGATGACTGATAACTCTCATTCATGCAATGAGATGTGGACTCACACAGCTCATTGCGATGTCTGAAAATTTCAGTGTACTGTCAGGGGTTCATGATAATAAAAAGATACAGGATAGGAACCTGTCACCCTGCAGGCATGAGCTGTGCTGCAAGCCATAATGTATATGGCACACTGGAAACTTCCACACTAGCAGATTAAATGCTGCCTTCTTTCACTCTGGCATGCATACACACAAATATACACACAGACATTTAGATGACAGGGAAGAACTGGTACGGATAACAATAAACCGTACATAGCAGAGTACAGCTTGAACTACCATGCATTTAAATATTTCAGGTTTTCTAGCACCTACAGAAAAGCAGTGTAGAACCTGAAAATTGTTTCTACATGTAACTTTATTTTATGTATTATCCTTTACTTTTGCTAAATCAATATTGCTACTCTATCAAAAACACCCAATTTATTGATTCAACATTTTTGAAAACCCACTACTGTAACAACTGCATTAAAGGAAAAAAAAAACCCAAACCCTTCACATCATTATACAATATTTTGAGAGATTACAGACTTAACTTTCCTGCCTGCATGCCTTTTTCTCCATAGTTTATACATTTCCCTGAGAGATGAATGGGACAATAAGTCAGATCAATCAGGTCTTTGATGTGGCGCCTGGCCAACCAGCAAGTGAAGTGCACCCACAGCCAGGCAGCAACACCATCTTCAGAAAGGTGATGCATCAGCTCAGAGCTCCAGGCTCACTGTTGAGGTCTCAGAAGTGCCTGGTACCCAGAGGATGGTACAGTTGGCTACAGTATTTCATTAGGGTGCAAATCAAATCGTTTGACAAGCAGCAAAGCTCTTTGTTGCCCTCTGCAGGGACAAGAATAAGAAAGCTTACTTGTCAGATTCTGAAAAGAAAATGGGAAAATGGAAAGGAAAAAAAAAAGTGGTTGGACAAATCTTGAAAGAATATACATCCATGGCAGTAAATCTCATTGCGTTTTTGCTTCTTAAGAGTCCTTCCATTGTTCAATGTTTTTAACCCTCTCTCATAGGGTGAATGCTTATACTGTTTTGGCCACAAACTCTCTCCTTCCATACACACGGTAAATGCTCCTCTTGGTCCTGTGTTGAGCAGGCCTCTCAAGGTGCTCCCTGCTTCACCATGGGGGCTGGGCTTGGGACAGGTTCCCATCAACCTGGTGGTCACCTCTGTGAGGGAGTGGAGAACTGGGGCTGTCTGGCAGAGGCTGCACCCCTAGCAGTTGCCATTCATCCCTGTGCTGGATTACAAGTGTAGCTGAGCCATCTGGGAGGCATTTGTGTCTTCAACACCTATTCCTGGACTCCCCTGGGAAAAGAGAGGAGATTAGGCAAGAATGCTTTACGGGCCAGATCTGGCACATTGCCTGCCAGTTGATATAGAAGTGTAAGAACTGCTTCCTTGCTCAGACCAAAGGGCTCTGTGGAGCAGTATCCTGTCTCTGGTAGCAGCCAAGATCAGATGTATCAGGAAGGCTACAAGAACAAGCAAGGATGCAGCGATGCTTCCCCCGCTGCCCATGGCTCAGGGATGTCCTGCAACAAAAATAAAGTTTTTGTGCTTCATAGCATTTATTTAGCTTGTCTTGTCTTATCTTGTCTAATCACTTCTTGGAGCTGTGCAAGCTTTTAGTATCTACTACATTCTGTGGCAATGAATTTCCATAGTGTAGTGGATGGAAAGGAACTTCTTTTTGTTTATTTCAAACCTGCCATCTATTAATTTTATTTGAGATCCCCCAGTTCTCATATTGTGATAAGCAGTGAATGCTCAATCCCTGTGCACCTTCACTGTGGTGTTCCTGATTACTCAGACCTCTATGTAGGTTCCTTCTGATTATTAACTCTTCCTTTTAGGAAAACAGCCTCCCACCAGGTGGTATGGGCCTTGAAAATGGTCTTAACCTCACTAACGCAGAAAATTATGGATGCTTTAAAAATCCAAAATGTGTTGCAACTTGCCTCCTGAATACTGTCTTTTCTCTTTTTAATTATTTTTTTTTCCAATTTAATCTCATCATATTCCAGGTAGCATCAGTTGCAAGTCTTCTCCTGCCCTGAACTTACTCCTGGCTGATCACAAATACATAACAATAACATGGCATATTTTACAGAGATGAAAAAGTATGAACATATACCTGATCTATCCCTAGTGTACATTCAGGTCACCATCTGTTACAATAACCCTTAATTAGCATGAAAAAATAATCCTGTTTCTTATTTTTAATATGTGGAATACTTTCAAAGATGAACATGAAGAACATTGCAATTACATCCAGTATCTGCTGCAAGGGAACACTCTTAAATTTAATGTGTCTTCTCTGTTTTAAATCAATGCAATATGCAGGCCTGCAAGTGACAGGGAGAGACAAACTTGATAAATTACTGGTTATAAAAGATGAATAAAAATACCAGGACCTACAAAATTATCATGGAGATTCGGTGGAAGGGGGAAGGGAACTGAGTAGTTGGCTGGCTCCTTCTATTCTGCTTAAAATTGCTTCTCAGTCCCCAAAGTTGCCAGCTTGTCTGTTTGATGACTTGGCAGAGTTCTGTCAGGAAATGTGCAAATTGCAGCTTTTAGAATCAGTGGAAAAAAATGCAGAATCTAGACTAACACGGAAAAACATCATCTAACTTCACAAAATCAGTTTTTAACCTGGAACTGCCAGGCTCGGTTAAGGAGAAAGATTGGTTTCTTGTAACTTTAACCACATTTGAAGTAGTTAGCCTATTAAGCCTCATTTATTCCATGATTCTATTAGGAGCTTTGATCCATGTCTGAAGCTCTTCCCCAAATTAGAGGATATGTAACATGTGACTGCACAAAAAGAAGTGGGAGGAAACACTTTGCACAGTGCTGCAATAAAGCCTTGCCTATTGTCCATGGAGGCTGACAAAGCACAGCCCCATCTCTGGGTAGGAGGATAGACGGAAGAAGTAAACACTGCTTGGCTGGGTCTGACAGTCACACCTCTTAAATAACCATTCTGGAAGAACTGACTTAAGTCAACCAGTGGTCTGAAGAAGTATCCTGCTTTTGGTTGGGCCAGAGGTATTGCGAGAACAGGAATGTATGAGCTATTTTGATACTTCTGTTGTCCTTTTAAGTCAAAGCCTGGCAGGAGAGGTATGGGGAAGCCGCAAATAAACCATACTGAACTTTTGATCAAAAAACTCCATTGTGTCATTTTGTTAATCCAAATCCATAGGCTTCAACTTTATAAGGACACTTGTGTTTTTCCTTTTCTCTGTGGTTAGGTTGCCTTGGTAAAATTGAAGAGTTCTGCTTATCCTCTACAATCTCCAACGTAATACCAATTAAATATTCTGCGCATGGTTGAAAAAGTGCTCTGGATTTGAATTATCTTGTTTCATGATGACTATATTTATTTTCATTCTTCATTCAATTACTCAACAGTTTTAATCCTCTTGCAGCTATGCAAATGACTCTTCTTCTATTCCCATTAGAGATTTACAGGAGCCAGGCAACCTAAGTGCTAACCATTCCTCCTCTGTAATGCAAGTACAGATTTCTAAGCATGGGTTTGTAGTAGATACAGTTACTTTACCAGATTCTATTCTAATTTGCATAAAAAACTTTGTCCTGCCAACCTGAACATAACCTGACAATGTAGCTCAAGAGTCAGATTTTGTTGGATAAGAGATATGGTAGAGCCAGGATCCTCTTTCATGTAGCCTTCTGGCTAAGAGCTAACGTACAACTTCACCGTTAAAGAAATATTTTTCTACTGGGCTTCAAAGTGAATATGAGCTAGTCCTGCCACCCAAGACCCTAGAGTTCTGTTTCCTACCTACCTTGTCTGTGATGTAGGTGAATAATACCCAGCAGTGCAAGTCTTTGCTAACAGAAGCATTTCTTAGCCCAAACTTCTCAGTCTTTTTTTTGGATTTTGTCCCTTCCACAGCTTTTCTGTGAAGCTGTGAATCTGTGCACAATAAGAGTGTAGTCTTACGGATTGAGAGGCTTTTATGATTTTATTCAATATTGTCTACTACTTTACTCAGTAAACTAAAGAATTGCCTTACTCCTCTTGGCATTCATCTCTCTGTTGTCCTTCAGGTCTTAGACCTCCTTACTCATTTGCTGTCCTTTCTGTCCTTGCACTACTCTCATGATTTTTCTAGTGTTTACCTCCAGCAAACTGTTTTCCTTTGGGTTTTGTTGTTGGTTTTGTTTTTTTGAAATTACTCCTGAATTGCAGATGCACTGGTGACATTAAAAGCCTGGCAGTAAACACTATGAGGTAACAAAGAAAAGCTGGATCCATAAGACCAAGGTGGACATTACAAAAGTAGCATATGGACACAAATCAATCTTTATCTAACTCTTGCATTGAAGCAAAAGTATCCCATGGTAGACCCTTCACCTCCAACAGATGTTAACCTGTCCTTAAAAGATTATACTGAGCCTACTCTACTCTCACAGAATGTCCAGGTGATCCATCCTTAGCTATCCTGTTAATTGGAATGTTTCCTAGTATTTTTCATATAAAGAAAACCAATGTCTCCTTTTAACCAACTTAACTGATCACCATCTGCTTTATAACGTTTCATTTTTACATGTATGAAGATCTTCCATCTCCTGTACTCCTCCCTAGTTCATGTATGTTTTCAAAAGAAGTTGCAGAGAATATTGATGTGAAGTTGATTTTGTGAAAGAAGCATTAAAAAATCTGTAACATGGAGGCAATGGGGTGGTGGTAGCCAGGCAAGTGTCAAATATTTGGAGGATTTCAATGTACTTATTTGTCTCTGAAGACCCACAAAGAAAATAATTACTTGAATTACACTTTACATACCACTAATATGACTGGTCTATTTTTGGTAAATATTTCATCTCTTGAAGGACTGTGTTCCTATATCCTGTCAGAATTGGTCAGTTGGCTGTAGTGTGGTGGTTGTAGTACTTTACGCATAACACTCAAACTTCAGAAAATAAGTCTACTGTCATAAAGCAAATAATGTTCATACTAAATCCAATTGCCGAAGTTTTCATCATATTGGTTCAGGGAATATACCTGATGGTGCATTTGTCTTCCTCAGAAGGACTCAAGATGACAGAGTCAGGCTCTTAACAATAGTGTTTGAAGGGATAATGAAGTAGTGTACATAAGTTATACCGAGAGAAGTTCGGCCTGTATATAAGGAGAAATTTCTTTCCCATGAAGACAGTCAAGCAGTGGAGAAGAGGCTCAGGAAAACTGCAATGTCCGTCCTTGGAGGTTTTCAAAAGCCACATGGAGCAACCTGGTCCTACAGCAAACATCGCTTTGGGTAGAAAGTTGTGTTAGAGACATTTGAGGACCCTTCTAATTTGAACATGTCTGTAATCTTGTGAACCTGTGACTCTCACAGAAGAAACCAGGACACAGACAAATAAGATCAAGCATCAAAAGATTTCTAGTAAGTTTAGTAAGTCTTTCCTGAGTGGTAGCTCTTCAGTCTTGGCACTCACTTCAAGGGATTTAGTCAATCAGAAAAGCAAGCTACTACAGTCATTTCCCCAAACACAAATACAAAAGAAATTCATGGTATTTTTTTTGTTGTTTAGAAAAGAAACATTTAATGTGGCTCCAGTTCCTAAAATGAATCCCTGTGTTTGCTTGGGTGTTCTTGGTCCTTGGTAGTCTTCGACTTCCCTAGAAACAGAACAGATCATTTGTCTTTGTGCCTGAAATTCTGGTACCTTCAGAGTTTTCATTCTCTGCTGTTCTGTGCATGAAAACACATAAGAAGTAAATAACAACTAGTAAATATACCCTAACAGATGCAACTCTGTGTCTGTTGACACAGAGATATGGGCCTGGAGAAGCTGACATGAACCTTCACTGTGTCCTGTCTCTCATTATCATGGTTTGATGTATGTGCTACTGATAGCAAATGAAACACAGCAAATAATAAAGATGGGTTAACAAGGAAATGATTTCACTTGTTGTAGGTTCTAGATCATGTTTTCCATTAACCTGATCTCTCGTAAGACTGGTTGCTGCTGAGCAATTTTTTCATCAGCTTGCCAGCATCCTCACCAGTGATCCACTTAACAGGAGTGCAGCTGGATATGTTCTCACTCCAAAAAGAAGTCAAACAGCCATGCTTCCATTTAGGATGCACTGTTTTCTAAAAGCAGAATCATGTTACCCAAGCCTTTGCTTCAGTTTGATGGTAGAAACTTCTGGATTGTCTTTTGCTCAAGTTGGTTCTTCTTCAAAATGCTGAGTTATATGTGTTTGTTTGCACATAAAAGTATATAAATCTTATTCTGTAATCACTCTGTGCTGGATGGAAACATTTCTGTATGTGTGGGCCACTTGGCAAAATTTGTCATAGCAGTTTAACAATCAAAAGTGGTAGTGCTGAAACATTGTTCTGTTTTCAGAAATTTATTGCAAATTAGGTTCCCAGGCTAGATGCTGACACTCCTAAGGAGTACACAAGCAATAATTCACTCCTTTTGCAAATCTGTTTCAGTCAATGATAAAGTGGGTTAAAGAGTAAGAGTTGACTCATTGTGAGTAAAGGCATCAGCATCTGACCTCAAATTAGCAATTAATAGAGGAAAAAGATAATGTATCAGCTCATATGTTCCCCCCTGTATATGTTTTCTAATATTTTCCTCTAAGAAGAAAAATTGTGTGTTCTAGTTACATCTTTTATTTTTAATTGTTAGCTTTTATTTTTAATTGTTAGCTTTATTTTAAATTTTTTTTTTCCTTAGGAATAAAAATATGTTTTGTCTGCAGTACAGACAAGATGCCTCAGATTTATTAGATTTGGAACTTGAAAGACTGGTTTTCATTCTTGCGGTAGAAAACTAGCTTCTGAAACACAGAATTTGAAGTCTGAGGATGGACTTTCCTGAAAACCTAACCAAAATCCCCCACTGCAACTTAGTTCCATTATTTCTGCAACTGCATCCCTTCCTCCTTCTCACTGAAGAGATTCCTTCCTCTCCAGTGCTAAAGCCACGAGTTCTTGTGGTTGATGACAAAGTGGAATATTGTGGTAGGCTGAATGTTTCCCCACAATTCATAGGCTAAGATTTATGGAGAGCAGGAGGACCCTGAAGCCCTGCAGCTTAGAAAGATGTACCTAGTATGTAGTTGAGATTTAAATATCAGCCTTCTGTCTTGTTAATAGCACTTAGTGAAACTTATGTTTTTATCCTTCCATAGTGTGAAATGTAATCTTTAAAGTATACGAAGGCTTTTTTTCCCCCCATTCTCTCTTGTTTTACAACTGTAGCTTTCCTTATAAATCCCATCCACTGTTACAGTTAAGCAGTCTACAGTATATATGTGAAACAAAAGATTATTTTTCTAATGGAGCATAGAAAATTGTCACAGAAAGCAGCTCTCTGGTTTACAAAAGAATGTAACATGCAGGACCAAACCTGTCAGCTCTCACTAATTTCAGTTGAGACTTCTTCATTTTCAAACAGCTTTTTGCAGCACACTATCTTACTCCAGCAAGGAGAAAATTCCACAGTGTGATTCAGTGAGACTTCTCACTTATTTAACTGTCATCACATGAATATTCTTGTCTCGTGAACAAGGGTAACAGGAAGATGTTATTTGTGAGGCCTCTCAGCTTTGTGAGCTATTCTACATCCAGTGGGGGATCAGGGAAAGTTCTACACCAGGAGAAAGTCTCTGCTCCAAGACAGCACAAGCTTCTACATTTCCAGCAGCAAAGAGAAACACTGTATTACGTCTGTAAAATAATTACATTTGTAAGAAAACATCCCCATAGTAGCAAAGATCTGTAGCAAACTGAGGTCAGAGAAAAAAAATGATGATTTTACCTTTGTTAGTCCTGGTTATTCTCTGCTGTCAATAGATGGTATCTTTTGAGCAAACTGTGCTGAACTCTTATTTAACAGGAAAGGAAACATCTCTATATATGGTCCCTATTCTATCAGGAAGAATTGGTGTTGGGTCCAAATCACTACTCAACAAACCCAAGTAATGAAATATCTGCATTTAGTCTAGAATAATAGCATAAATGCCACGATATAAAATATAACATTAGTCTGTACATAAAAAAAAAAAAAAATCATAAGAAAGAAATGCAAGTTTACTTTACAGGCCAGGGCATTGAGAGGTCAGGAAGCCTTTTATAGTTCCTAGTATTTGTGGCAAACAATCTTAAGCTTGCTGGTATCTCTGTGGCCTGTGGCAACTGGTTTCAGAATGGAGCTGTTACTCAACAAAGCCAAGCTCAGTAGAATGTTCAGGTGCCGACATTGTCAGTAGCCTTCTCAGGACTGCTGGCAATCTAAGCTGTGGAAGTGGGTGCAAAAGTCCAAGCAATTTGGGAAAATGTATGTTCTGATTTTGGGGATCATGGTAATGATTCTTTCTGTGTAGACTGGAGATCTTTGCCTTGTCTACTCTGTCTGAACCTGGCAAAATCCCCATGTGGCAAAAATGATATAGTAGTTTGGGAAAAATATGTAAGCAAGTTTTGTTCCAGAAATGACCAACATTTCTCACTTGCCCTCTGCTGCCTGAAGGTTGGACCGCACTTTTGAATGGTACTATGTTCTATGAAGGCTGTCTGATGATGAATGAAATTTGCAATAGCTATTTGTTCTACTCTTTCTCCTTTTCTCTCCCTTCTTCTATCTGCCAAAGAATGCAAGCATGTCCCTGAATACTATATTGAGAAGCAGGTTAGTATGTTTTCTTCTCTCATCCTACTGCTTCCATGATGGACTGGTCAGAATTTGATGTTTAGCAAGACCTGTCAAGAAGTGACTGCATCCAACTAACTCCTTCCTTTCATCAGTTAACTGGCTGGCTGTTCCCATCATTTTAGTGGGAACTGTGGTTGTTTTTAACTCATAACTGGAAGCTTTCTTTAGGAGAGTTTAGTCTGCAAGCATTTAGAGAGAAGGGGAAGAATTGTGTACATGGTCACAAATCCAACAGATATGCCCCCATAAACATGGTGTACGTGCTGTCTTCTACTTAGTGCAAAGAACCCTCACACTCTGGCATGGCATCTGAGAATTTATTCCTGCATATTGAGAAATTTCCCTAACCATTTCTTCTGCCATCTGTGTTACCAGATACGTAATCAATTCTAGCCACTAAATCATAGCACCCCAATGTTTTGGACAACACAAACTCTTCAGTATGCTTAAATGTTATTGAATACTGACAGTGGGATAGGATTTGTGAGACCTCTCATGATCAATCCCTTTCTATTTAAATGGCTGATAAATTACAGCCTGAGGAGTTATGATATGCCTGTTGATTAAGAACAGTTATGTGTTTAACAGATTCTGACATTTTTGAAGCTGGAGCTTTGAAATCTGAGCTGCAATCCACACAGGAACAGGAGTATAAGCTCTTCTTTCACAGATTCTTTTGCAATGGATACCTGTAGCCATTCTATACATTTGCTTTCCTTTATTTCTGATCGTATTGCAGACCACCAAATTGAGTGCTTCTTTCTGAGTTACAATTGATTACTTTTTTTCCACAGCAGATTGTTCTCACAATTATACTATTTTAAGTTTTTCACTTGAAAAGAAATAAACAAAATCTTCTTAGATGAATAGACATGTGTTTTTCCCTAGCTTGACTGCTGTTCTCTGTGTTGTAACAATTACAAGGAATACCTATAAAAACCAGACACAGATAGTCATACAGCATCTCAGACCAGCAGCCATGCATTTTCTGACTGGCTGCAAAACACAAGTAATAATCCCTGTCCTTACAATCGATCTGACTTCTAAATCCCAGCTGAAGGGAAACATATAGCTTAGTCTGTCTCAGAGTTGTTCACTCTTGCATCAGTTTCCTGTGATGTTACAAAAGACAAGGGATCCGCTCTTCCTTCATGCAAAACTGTCATACATCTAAAAGCATATCTCATAAATCCTTTATCTGTTTATCCTCACCTGCAGATATGGTATCTTGACACTGTCAGCTGTCAGCACAAGTTAGAGCAATTCTCAGTTTGCCATGCTATAGAGGAAAACATTAAAGGAACCTTTAAAGAAAACTGTTTCAGGAAAAGTGGTGTAAAACTTCTATTGGAATAGTTGAATCGTGTTTCTCCATGCAATGGTGTGAATCTGAACCCATGTTTGGCTTACCATTGATAATTTACTAGTTTGTCATTAGGCAATCAAAATGCAGTCTTCTTGAAAGACTATGTTGTGTTGGAAGAGGCTTGGATAGTTTACAGGCCTGGCGATGAAAGACTGGGACGTGTGCTTTCCAGACAGGAATAGAGCACTCTTGATGAGCTCAGTAGCTGCACAGCAGCCTGTATTGGGTGTTTTGGTGAACTCAATACAGTATATTGTGTTAAATGTACATTGCATTCTAACAGTCTCTTTCAACAGCTAAATCACTGAAAAGGCAGCAAATTAAACTTTCCTCCAGCCCTGTAGGTTCTACTACGTTGCAGTTACTGAAATACTGATGAACATGTTTTAGCCAATATGTAGGACTCACCTGCAGAATGGACTTTTGAGTTCTTTCTCCACCACCATGCATAACTGTCTCCCAGAGGTGAATAAGGCAACAAAAAGGTTTGAAAGCTTGATGAGACAAATCTCTGAATGAGGGAGAGAAGAGCAAAGACAAAGCTAAACCCCGTGAATCACAGAATAGAGGCAGTTAGAACTGTAGAAGTTTGCTCAGGAAGGTCGATAAATTCATGACAGCAAAAACAAATGTCAAATTTTAGTGTTTTTACTTTGATATTGTGGCTTAAACTTAAATTGAAATAGTATTACACTGTAAGAAGGCTGTCTGGTTTTGTTGTGCTCCTTGAAAATCACAATCTGCTTGAAGCAGCACTGGATGTAGAGTGAGGGACATGTGTGGTCACAGAATCACAGAATCTCAGAACAACCAGGTTGGAGGGGAACCATTGGATCTTCTAGTCCAACTATTCCTATCAAACACTAAACCAAGTCCCTCAAGACCTCATCCACCCGTGCCTTAAACACCTCCAGCGAACGTGAATCAACCACCTCCCTGGGCAGCCCCTTCCAGCGTCCAATGACCCTTTCCGTGAAAAACCTCCTCCTAATCTCCAGCCTAAATCTACCCTGGCAGAGCTTAAGGCCATTCCCTCTCGTCCTGTCCCCTGTCACTTGGGAGAAGAGACCAGCTCCCTCCTTTCTACAACCTCCTTTCAGGTACTTGTAGAGAGTAATGAGGTCTCCTCTCAGCCTCCTCTTCTCCAGGCTAAACAACCCCAGCTCTCTCAGCCGCTCCTCATAAGGCCTGTTCTCCAGCCCCTTCAACAGCCTCGTTGCTCTTCTCTGGACTCTCTCCAGAGCCTCAACATCCTTCTTGTGGTGAGGGGACCAGAAATGAACACAGTATTCAAGGAGCGGTCTCACCAGTGCTGAGTACAGAGAGAGAATCAACTCCCTGGACCAGCTGGTCACACCATTTCTGATACAAACCAGGATGCCATTGGTCTTCTTGGCCACCTGGGCACACTGATGGCTCATGGTCAGTCGGCTGTCGACCAACACCCCCAGGTCCCTCTCCTCCTGGCAGTTTTCCAGCCAGGCTTCTCCCAGCGTGTAGCTCTCCATAGGGTTGTTGTGCCCCAAGTGCAGGACCCGGCATTTGGGCATGTTAAACCTCATGCCGTTGGACACTACCCAGCAGTCCAGCCTGTTTAGGTCCGTTTACAGAGCCTCCCTACCCTCCAGCAGATCGACACTTCCACTCAGCTTAGTGTCATCTGCAAACTTGCTAAGGGTACCCTCAATGCCCTCATCCAGGTCATTGATGAAGACATTGAACAAGACTGGACCTAGCACTGAACCCTGGGGAACACCACTTGTCACAGCCTCCAGCTGGACTTAACACCATTTACCACCACTCTCTGGACCCGACCATCCAGCCAGTTTTCTACCCAGGAGAGTGTACGTCTGTCCGGGCCAGAGGTTGACAGTTTCCGAAGCAGAATCCTGTGAGAAACTGTATCAAAGGCTTTACTGAAGTCCAGGAAGACTATATCCACAGCCTTTCCCTTGTCCAGTAGGTAGGTCAGTTTATCATAGAAGGCAATTTGGTTTGTTTGTCAAGACCTGCCTTTTGTGAACCTGTGTTGACTGGGCCTGATCACCTGGTTCTCTTGCAAGTGCTTCATGATTGCACTTATGATGACCTTTTCCTTGACTTTTCCTGGCTCTCAGGTCAGACTGACAGGTCTGGAGTTCTCTGGATCCTCCTTGCAATCCTTCTTGTCAATAGGCACAACATCAGCCAGCCTCCAGTCCAGTGGAACTTCCCCAGTCTTCCAGGACTGCTGGAAGATGATGGAAAGGGGATTTGCAAGCACATCCGCCAGATCCTTCAATACTCTATGGTGGATCCCATCCAGCCCCATAGACTTGTGGGTGTCTAGCTGGGCAAGGAAGTCTCTAACACCCTCCTCTTGGATTATGGGTGATTTGTTCTGTTCCTCTGTCTCCTGGTTGTGTACACAGAGGGAACAACTTTCCTTACTATTAAAGACTGAGGCAAAGAAGGCATTATCTCAGCCTTTTCCTCATCCTTTGTCACATTTGTTCAGTTTGCATCCAATAGGGACTGTATATTCTCCCTAGTCTGCCTTTTATTGTTAATTTATTTATAGAAAGATTTTTTTATTGTCTTTCACAGACTTGGCCAGTCTGTATTCTAGTTGGGCTTTAACGGTCCTGATTTTTAATCTGCACCATCTCACTTCCTCTCTGTAATCCAACCAAGACACCTGTCCCTTCTTCCAAAGTTCATAGACATTCCTCTTCTTTTTGATGCCCACCTAGATCTCCCTGCTCATCAAACTGTTTAACCCACCAGCTCCTTTTCTGGAACATGGGGACAGCTTGCTCATGAACTGCTAGGATTTCTTTTTGAAGAATGCCAAGCCCTCATGGGCTCCCTTGCCCTCAAGGACTGTCTCCCATGGGACTTTACCAACTAGCCTTCTGAACAGTACAAAGTCTGCCCTCTGGAAGTTTAAGGTGGCCATACGACTAAACCCCCTCCTTACCTCACCTAGAACTGAGAATTCTACCATCTCATGATCGCTTTGCCCCAGGTGTCCTCCAACCATCACATCCACCACAAGGCTTCCTCTGTTCATAAACAGCAGGTCCAGGAGGGTGCCTTCTCTTGTTGGATCACTCACGAATTGTGTGAGGAAGTTGTTTTCCATGCACTCCAGGAGCCTCCTAGACTGCTTCCTTTCTGCTGTATTGTACTTCCAGCAGAAATCTGGAAGACTGAAATCTCCCACTAGGGCAAGAGGCAGCAATCCCAAGACTCCTCCCAGTTGTTTACAGAAGAGCTCATCAGCTGCTTCTTCTTGGCTGAGTGGTTTATAACAGACTCCCATCATAATATCTACCTTCTTGTGGGTTCCTCTGATTTTAACCCACAAGTACACCATCCTCACCATAATCGTGATCAAGAGTATCAAATCAATCTCTAACATAGAGGGCTTCCCCGCCCTTCTCCTACCCTTTCTGTCCCGTCTGAAGAGTTTATACCCCTACCTTGTATTCCAGGTATGCAAGTCATGCTTCTAGACTTTTGTGATGGCAAGTACATTGTCGTTTCTGTGCCCTAGAATAACTTCCAGTTCCTCCTGCTTACTGCCCATGCTGCGTGCATTGGTGTAAATGCACTTCAGCTGGACCGGTGAACCCTCAGCCCTCCTACAGGGAATAGAGTTCGTTCCCAATTGACTGGTCCTTGGATTATCTAACTCCTCAGTGCCAGTTTCATCCTCTCCATCACCAGATGTACTCTCTCCCAGTTGCTGTCTGGTGACACACTGGTGGTCCTTGCCAGCACATCGTCGATCAGGCACTGGAGTTCCACTTCCAGAATCACTCCTGACTGTTCTGGCTTTGTTCCCCTGCCCCATCACATCTAGTTTAAAGTTCTATTTATGAGCCCTGATAGACTTTTAGTGAGGACTCCTGTACTCCTAGAAGACAAGTGTGTCCCATCCCTAGTAAGGAAGCCTGGGGGTGTGTAGGTCAGTCAATGATCAGAGTTTTTCTCCTCACACCAGGTTCAGAGCCAGGTATTAATCAACTGATTTTTTTTTTTTTGATCTCTTACTTTTCATTTCTTAGTGTTGGAATGGAGCTAATTGATGAAGGACTTGCACCAACATTGATACAACTGACACGTCACACTGAAATATATGTTTAAATTTATTTCAAATGAACCTGAATTTGATCATGAGATGCAATATATAAATTATATATAAAATAAATTTCCCTGGAGACTTGCACTTACAACCACAAGTTATATAAAAACTGTGTTTCAGGCATTATTAACTTGGTGTAATATATTTTCAGAATACTTCTTTACAAACCAGAAAAGAGATGTTTTTGCAGCAAGTGGCTCCTTTAAGGGTAAAAGAGTGTCATTGACTAATAGGAGAGGATCAGCCCATTGGAAGAGTATCACGGAGGGGACCAATGGAACTCCACGAACAAACCAATATGATTTCAGATGAAGGACCTTTATTAAGCACCAAACCCTTCCTCATATAGGGATAGCAGGCCAATATCTCAGGTAAACATTGATTGGTCACTTTGTAACATGCCTATTTTTGGCAATCGGTCATACCACATAACATGTTGCTCAGGTAGCAGCTGACACTCCCACCTGCAGGCTTACTTCATTAACATAGCATAACAGAATCATTTAAAACCTTTGTGACCTTCCCGACTCCACCCTGCCAGAACACTTAACGAGACAATTCCCAACAGAAGAGTATCTTCGGAGTCACAGTCCTGTGAAATAGTTACTGTCACTAATTTTTCCTATATGGATTAATTTACCCTACCCCTTTCCCCTGGCCAGCACAAACTACCCACTTTTTGATTTTTTCCTTAGCAATGCAACATGTTTGGCCCTTCAAGACTGATGACAGAGCAAGTCTCACACCTTTTACCTGCCAGCCAGGAAGTCTTTGTGGGACAAAACCTGATGGTTCAAGTTTTTCCTTTAGGTGATATTTACTTAGAAATTAGTTAGATGTTTTATCTGAGCTCAGACTTGCACTGTATGAATGTGCACAACTTCACTCCAGAGACTGGACAAGACAAAGATAAATCAGGTGAACAAAATGGGTAAAATAAAACAAAAGGAAGAAATCATTTACCAAGTCATGTCCTGGATTAAGCAAAAAATCCAGGAAAGGAACCAAGGAAAAGAACTGACACTTGTCAGCCTCAAGTTTAATGAAATTAATAATATTGCTTTGGATGGGCAGTAGGCTCTGGACTGTGATTAAGCAGGATTTATAGCTATACGCAGATTCCTTAAAGGTGTATGAATGCAGAGACTGCAATAGTTTCTTTCCCTTTCTACCTAAAAGAAAGTCAATAATTTACAAACTTATTTTAATTTTCACAATTGGCTTGTAGGAGGTTTGAGGGTTTCAACAAATTAAGTAAGCCCATCAGAACAAGAGAATAGTTTGAACCTCTCTCTTAAGGGTTGCTGTTACCAAGTCTTCTATAAAAAAAAGGCAAAGGGGTAACAAATGACTTCTTTTTCAATTATAATATAGAATGTAAAAGGAGAGAAGATAGAGTTTTGGGAGCTTTAAGATTAAATTAGGGAATGAAGCAAAGACACCAGATGCTCCAGATAAGAGAATGCATTGGTACAACTGTCTCTACCTCTTAGTTTCTGGAATAACTAAGGTGACTATTGCTGCCAAAAAAAACCCCCCACCAAACCAAAACAAAAAAGTAACATATAAATAGAACATGCTTAGGTAAAGTGAGATAGCAGAAATACAAAAATTCACATTTAATCTAGTGCCACACTCAGTCCAAACTGTACTAAGACAAAAAAAATTCTTATGGGATATCAGGGGAGTGATTGAAGTGTTTGCTCAACTCCCATATGCTTTACACTTCAGGGGTCACTCCATCAGTTGTGACCACGTAAAGTAGGAGTTGCTACATAGTGGGAATCTGGGTGACTGCATTTTCTGCAGCCTTAGTATCACATAGATTTACCCCTTTTGGTACAACAGAAAGCAAATTTTTGCCTTTGTATAGTCCTTGAAGAATATATTTCCTGATTGTGCATCAAGACATAAGGTGTGTAGAGAGAAAAACAGCAGCATGAGGAATGCAAGTCTGTGTGCGCTAATATTAACATTTCATTGAAAGGGAAGACAGCAGCACCGTACATTTTTTTTTTCTCTCATGGGACAAATAAGACTGGGATCTGGGGCTAGGAGGAGATCTGGGACTAGGAGCAGATCTAGGTCTAAGAGAAGTTCTGGGGCTAGGAGAAGATCGGAGGCTAGATGAGGAAAAAGCAAGATAATGAAATTGTGCCATGCTTTTTCAAAAAGGGACATGTGGAAGTGAGTAAAAGAAGCAGTCATAAGATGGGTAACAAATTAATAAAGGACAGAATATTGAAAATTGCTGCTTTTCCCTAGTGGCAGACACTTGTCAGAAGTGAAACCATCAGGAAACCTTCTTTCGTCCTGGGCAGATAACACCAATATGTATGGATGCATATACATGGCAGGAGCTTAATGAGTGGGAACATCATCAGAATAAATATGTTAGAATAAATATGTTAGAATAAATATGTTAGAGTCTCTGGGGACACTGAGATAATATTTCTCCAGTTGTTGCAGAAATAGTCAAGTTCCTCATGTTCCTCACAGGTCACTATGCTGGATCCCCAGGGAAAAAGGATTTGTAAACACACAATTGTGTCTTAGGGCAGGGCTGAGACATCAGCATGCAAGAGGGCATGTTGTGGTGATACTCTATCCTTTCCCTTTACACAAAGACTGAGGAGACCCTAAAAAATTTGTGGTACAGCTTTCCTTAATTTCTTCTCTGCTTACCCTCCATTTCTTTTCAGTACTATACATGTGATGCTTTTTTTTTAAGCAAGTTGATCCTGGTGGATGCAGAAGAGCTTGCCTGCTCTCACTTTCTTTAACAGTATATTGCCTTGTAATGTTCCATAGTGGCATTTGGCTTTGGGCTATGTACTGAAAGCTCATCATTAAGGGTAATGCTGAATGATAGTGGTGGGAAGGAGAGGAAGGTAACCACACTGCTTTGCACTATCAAGCAGTGGCTTGATAAGAATTTAAAAATAAAAGCTTTCTATGTCCTCAGCACAACAAATTTTAGTTAGTGTTGGAAGGAAGAGGAGGGAAGACAGTGGGATCTTGAAAGAGCTGTGCTGACTGCCTTAGCATATGGGTTTTGCTATCATCTTTAGCAGTATTTTCCATAGAAAATATAATAAGATTCTCATCACTGCTTGTAGTGACCTAAGAAGATGGCAGTATCAGAAAGGACTCAGACCAAATTGTGTTTTGCTAACATATTTTTGGAAAGAAGAGTGGATATCAGAGGTGGTGGGTAGGTAGTGGTAAAATGGAAGATAAATCCTGTAAATGCTCTCTCTCAACTGTAAAAATTGTATGTAATTTGATCCTTTCTGAAGATTTTTCTAATATCTAAAAGGAGGGGATAATCTTCAGCTCAGTATAAAATGTTTGAGGGCATTAGCTATCCTTCCTCCTCAGGCAGATATCAGAAATTCACACTTCACAAATCCCCCAGTAGCTAGTCTCTAGTAACTTCAGTAGGGCTAATAATTATCCTATAAAATTACCTGGCATTTGAACTAGCAACCACTTTTACTGCCTGGAGGCGACTGTTAAACAATATGTGTCTACTGGCAAGCAGCACTGTATATACCTCCTTGCAAATCCCTTCCCTGGTGAAGAGTATATGAAATTACATAGCAGATTCACCACACTGACTGGTTATTTTTTATATCCTGCCCGTGCATCACCTCAGATACTGGAGAATATATGGAGTGTGCCCTCCAAGGCAACATCCACTCCATCTTGGCACTATAAAGAGAAATAAAGAGAAAAAAGCTGTGACTTTAAGATCAAATAATGTAAACCTGGGATCTAAATCATAGCCATGAGGAAGATATTTATCACTGTTACTTTAGCCAACTCTGTGCCATGCCCTGATTCAAAACCTGCATTTGATATGTCCCAGATGTGAGCATATGTCCTGAGTTATTCAGTCTTGATTTGTTTGCCTCAGAAGCCAATGGCAGGAGCATTTAGTGAGAACATGCATGGGAATTGGAGGAGGCAGAGAGGACACTATCTAGAAAACTGTTTTGTTTAACAAGTTTGGATATATTCTGAAAGAGGCATTAATTATTAGGGATGGTGTGACTGACACCATCGGTTTTGTTTTTATAAGCTACGAAGATCCTGGTTTGATTTTGAAAGAATAGGCTGGTGCTGCTCAAATAGGTGGTAAATCCCCACCATCACCAGTGGCAAAACCATGAAAGCAGATAGCTCACACATTCAACTTATTTTCCATAGACTGAAATCTGAATGTGTTGATTTCTGATCTCCATTTGTGCATGGAGATTTCTGCTAATCTCAGGATCTTTCCACATTCAGCTTATCTCAGTAAGATGAGATCTTTCAACATCAGGAAATGGTTGGGGGCCAACCTTTGCAAAATAGAAACCAAGCTGATAAACCACCTTAGTTTTGATGGTTGTGGCTTCCTCACTACATTCATTTTCCAGATTCAGGATCATCATTCCAATAGACTCAAAAGAAGAGAAAAGAAGAAGGAATAGCTCCAGTGAGCCTTATCTTTTCAGAGCACCCAGTGGAAAAAATCTGCTTGCAGGGAATATCAGCTGATAACAGCACAGATTCTTGTAGATAGCGACAAGCGGGAAAGATGAGGTAGTTCTCAGAATATTTGCTATATTTTATTGTAATTGCTGCATATTTATGAGGGATGTGTTTACTAATGTGGTTTTCAAACCTGTAGGCAGTTAGACATTGACATATGTAATCCAGGTGCAGGATTACAGGCAAAGGATGAGCTACACCCTTTAAGATGTTGGCTGAATGACGTTAAGAGATTCCTCTTAGAAGAGTTAGCTACAAAGAAGGGTCAGACTCATTTTGTTCTGGAGCTGCATGTCAAAACAGTGTTTCAAGGAATTCTGAAGTAAAAAATTTTATTTGGAATTAGCACTGACTTTTAATGCCAGGCCACAAAAAAGATCTGTTGCTTTTGCCCATTGCCAGCATAAAACCAATCCAGGGTTGTTTCCCTATGAAATGCAGTTTACCAGGGAGAGAGCAAAAGGAACAGAGGCTAAACTAAACACAATAATTTATCTCACATGGATTCTTTGCTGGCTATTAGAGTGCAATGTGTGACACTTGTCTTTGTGGCATGAAGAGTTTTAGCATTAATGAGAGTTAAAATGTCAGTAGTAATTAAACAATGTTCGTCCACAAAGTTAGAGTAAAAAGATTTAAGTGCTCAAGGCTGTTAAGTTGCAGAGGTACAACAAAACAGTTATGTCTTTCCCTTGTAATTCTTCACATGTATGAAAACAGGATCCTAGTATGAGGTTAGGCAAGCATGGAACAACAAAATATTGTATACTTACCTCTGTGAGCAAAGACAGTTGCATTCTGAAAATTTTCATCTGAAATGAGTTTTCTTGATTTTATTCATTTAACTTAGAGATATTTGTGTGAACTGAAGATGTCTTTTAGTGGTCTTCCTGACTACAACATTCTTGGTGGAAATTTTTTTACCTTGTCCAAGTGTTTATACTTGTGCAAAAATTTT
The DNA here is from genome assembly GCA_033558105.1 of Coccyzus lansbergi. Classification (NCBI taxonomy): domain Eukaryota; kingdom Metazoa; phylum Chordata; class Aves; order Cuculiformes; family Coccyzidae; genus Coccyzus; species Coccyzus lansbergi. The sequence goes on from JAUMJK010001092.1 coordinate 1,274,025, forward strand.
CCTTGTTCAAAAGTGCTTGAGAGAGAGCTTCAGTGGCAAATTTTCAGCATGAATGTGTATGCTGCCTGCAGGGGTTCTTTTTCTGTAGTCTATAGGATGATGGGGGCATGCAGGTTGGTTACTGTTCCCAGTTTTCTAGGTAACCTGTTGTGTGATCACAGGTAAGCCCACTTAAACTCTGTGTTCCTCAGTTTACATAAAACAGAAGAAGAAGGCCATTTCCTTTTGTCTGGGCCTGTGCAAGCACTCAAGAAATTAATGATAAAACCTCCAGCTTGAAAAGCACCTTAGAATCATAGAATCATAGAATCAACAAGTTGGAAGAGACCCACTAGATCACCGAGCCCAACCATTCCTATCAAATACTAAACCATGGCCCTCATCACCTCATCCACCCGTCCCTTAAACACCTCCAGGGAAGGTGAATCAAACACCTCCCTGGGCAGCCTGTGCCAGCATCCAATGACCCTTTCGGTGAAATTTTTTTCCTAATGGCCAGCCTAAACCTCCCCTGGTGGATCTTGAGGCCATTCCCTCTTGTCCTGTCCCCTGTCACTAGCAACCTCCTCCCTACAACCTCCTTTCAGGTAGTTGTAGAGAGCAATAAGGTCTCGTCTCAGCCTCCTTTTCACCAGGCTAAACAACCCCAGCTCTCTCAGCTGTTCCTCATAAGGCCTGTTCTTCAGCCCTTACACCAGCTTTGTTGGTCTTGTCTGGACTCACTCCAGAGCCTCAACATCCTTCTTGTGGTGAGGGGCACAGAATTGAACACAGTGTTCAAGTCTTGTTTGGATTTAGCTGTATTGTCATCAGAAACCTCAGAACTGAACAGTTTTGAGCCTTTAAAGTCCTAAATATTGTTTTGGCCTTACAGAAATAAGGACAAAGCAAACGAAGTCCTAACTACGAGTATAATAATTTGTATTTGTACCATCATATAGGAGATGAAGGCAGAACTTGCAAGTGCTTATCAGAATCACAGAATCACAGAACAACCAGGTTGGAAGGGACCCATCGGATCTTCTAGTCCAACCATTCCTATCTAACACTAAACCAAGTCCCTCAATACCTCATCCACCCATGTCTTAAACACCTCCAGGGAAGGGGTTTCTTCCCAAGCCAGTGAATCAACTGGGGATTTGGTCCCGAGGCTGAAAACACACCCAACACAGTAAGCAATATTTTAGAAAGGTATCACTTGTTGTCTCTTGCTACTTAATTAAAAGGAATGTCAGGCATATCTGAAAAGACAGTGAATGAGTTGTCAAATGTAATAAAGAGACAAAAAAATTCTGAAAGAAAGACTATGTAGATTATATTACTCATCCTTTTCCACACTAAACCTCAGCTATGATCATTTTAAGTGAATTTTGTATGGCATTTTAAAATGAAATATGATTCTCTTGTTATTCTCTGGCGATATGCCCTGAAATATTCCATTAAGTGTTTTCAATTACATGCCAGTCCCAATGGGATCTCAGTAAGACGTTCTAAAAAGATGTCTTATTTAGAACATCATCTAATGCAATCTGAATGCTATCAGTGTTGCAACAATGAAAGATAATTTAAGTGCTATTAAAAAAAACAACTATTGTAGCTTTGAATCAATAGACTGGATAGTAGCTGAGGAGATGTACCTAAGTACTATTCCTCTTAAAGAAAGGTTTCAGGACTCAGTACTGGAGGAAGATATTAATTTCATGTCTCATTTCTACCACCTCATATCAGTCTATTTCAGGAATAAAATCAAAATGAAACCTAAACTGCGTTATTATTTCTGAAAGCTTAGATGAATGTATTTTTGAAACGTATGGAGACACATTAAATTAATTATGACTCAAATTACTGCCCAAGGTTGAGTGGAAGAGACTGCTGAGAGATGCAACTAACATTTGAATGCTTTTCTTTTCCATGCAGTGTCAAAGTACAAGGAAGCGTACACATATGCATGCCTCTGTGTGCACGTGCTTATGCACAGACAGAATTGCCCTGATATGAATTCTCATATTTTGGCACAGGAAACTTCTTTATCAATGTCAACCATTTACAAGGTGTAGGCTTTGAACTTGTTTTTATTTCTTACTCCATACTGTTCACTATGACCATGCTGTTTAGCTTGACTGCATGTTTGGTTATGCTGGTGGCTGGAATGGAGTTTTTGGAGATCCTGTGTAATATTACATAGAATCATAGAATGTCCTGTTGGAAAGGACTCACAAGGATCCTTGAGTCCAATTCCCATCTATGCATAGGATAACCCCAAAATTCACAACACATGGCATTATTTCTCTTCTCTGACTTGACGGTTAAGCATCCATAGGCATTGCCTTTTGAATGGTTATTTTTAAATCCCTATAATAATCTTGCATTGGGTGATTGGAACAAACAAGCCAACTTATTTTCAGATGGGGCTTAATTACTTGTGAATGTAATTTTGTGATATGATGGTACTAGGTATGTTGGTTCTGTAGGGGCAGGGGCATAGAATCAAGTTGCTCTCCTTTGCCTTTCTCTATGATCCTTCGAAGTCTGTACTCACAATCATTTGCCCTGGGAATCCCTTAATCTTCACAGCAAGAACTTTTCATATTTATTATATTCTATCATTGTTTTCATATTTGATGGCAAACTAGCTGTTTGGAAATAAAGGTAAAAAAAAGGAGAGTTCTATCACTGTCCAATTTGCTTAGTTGCAAACTTCTTAGCTTTGTGTCATATTTTAACAAAGATTTATAGCATGCTGACTGGCTAAGGTTTCCGGGTTGCTAGAAGTAAAGGTTGGAAGGAGGGAACAAAAGCTGCTAATAGAAACGTAACAATACATTATGATAATTAGCATGAAATGTGAAGATTTTTATAAATTGCTTATCTGGTTTAATTATTCTTGAGAAGTCTCTAATATTAATGCATAGATAAGGAACAGTTAATTGGAAAACAAATTAGAGATTTAAATGTATTTTTCCCCCTGCATATATGAAGGGGTATTAAATCTTGAACTTCTAAGTTCTTATTGTTATGTTGTAGAAATGTATAAATTGATCAAATATTTATTATATAAACCAAGACTTGTCAAATCCCAGTTCTGGTGGATTAACCAGTGAAGGAGTATTACTGCTAAGAAATGGTGCCATTTGTTTAATTTTTTTAAATAGTTCCTTTGTTCCCACCATCACTGGCAAAATCTGTCTGAAAGTAAGTTTTCACTAAATGATATTTCCATTCTTTTCCTTTCCCTCTCTATGTTCCACAAATGTGAATTTCCCACACATGTTTTAAGGATGACAGTAATTTTCCATTAAATCTTCTTGGGAGCCACTACAAAGCAAAACTACATGCATGTCCCCACTATCTGCATATGTGTTACATACAAACACACGTGTTTCATTGCTGAAGAATAAACGTAAAAAGCAATTAACTGTATGGGTAGTCAGGAAGATCAAGTTTAAAAGATAGGAGGAGAATAAAACCCAAGAAGTGTAACAGATACAGAGGTAAACACCCTTAAATCAAAAGTAGGACTTGGAGTTTCTGCTGTGGTGCATTTTTATGTTTACTAAAAGGATTTATCCTGGAATTATCAAGGTTGAGGCCATTAGCTGTTTAGTTCTCCTCCATTTATCTTACTGACTTCCAAGTTATGAGGACTACAAAATCCAGTCATGCAAGCTCCCCTCCAAACCACTTTGCAGATTCCATGAAAAATGAATTCTGCAAATAACACAGAGTTCACTTTTTTCCCTTTTTCGCTACTTCCAAGACTCTCCTCCTTTCTAATTTCTCTTGCACTATAATGAGTGCACAGCTAATGCTTATCAGTTGGTGTCTCTCTTACATAAATGCTATTGTTTCTTCTGTGAATTTCTATCTCCTCCTCATCCGCCAGGGTGGGGATGGTAATGTAGAGAAGATCTTCAGAAAAGGAGAGATTAACATTCAGATTAATGTATACGCTAACATATGTGGAGCCTATTAACTGCAGGATGCATAATTGCTAATCACTCAAGAGCAAGTTCTTCTTTCAGATTGGCATATACCTGAGGTTTGTTTCAGAAATAGTTTTCTTCTGTAGGTCATTTTAAAGAAACAATCCAGTCACCATGAACTTAACTAGACTTGAAAGAAAGAGTATAATACATAGTTTGGACTTGTGAGGTGACACAAATTAATGCTGAAGTATGAGTTTTGCTTGTATTTCCCTATTTATGTCCTAGATGAAACATGATTAATTGCTTTCAGTGATACTAATGCAGCTTGCCCTCTCTATGCCTTGGTGATTTGAGGCTCAAAATGCTGATACAGATGTTCTCCTGTGGAGGGCTCCATGAGGTTACAATTGTTTCATGACGACCAAAGGGACCAGTGAAACCAGTAGAACTGTTTCAGATCTTGCTAGAAGGAGATGTGTGTGACTACCAGCCAGTAGCAGACTGAGATGGATGAGGCAGCAATGAAGTCATGTCTGGCTTTAGGAGAGATGGAGGACCTTTCTTGGACTTTAGTAAAACCTTTGACACAGTTTCTCATAGCATTCTACTTTGGAAACTGTCAGCCTCTGGCCTGGACAGGCGCACACACTCCTGGGTGGAAAACTCGTTGGATGACTGGGCCCAGAGAGTGGTGGTAAATGGTATTAAATCCAGCTGGAGGCCAGTTACAAGTGGTGTTCCCCAGGGCTCAGTGCTGAGTCCAGCCCTGTTCAATGTCTTCATCAATGACCTGGATGAAGGCATTGAGTGCTCCCTTAGCAAGTTTGCAGATGACACTAAGCTGGGAGGAAGTGCAGACCTGATGCAGGGTAGGGAGGCTCTGCAAAGGGATCTGAACATGCGGGACCGCTGGACTGAGTCCAAAGGCATGAGGTTTAACACAACCAAATGCCGGGTCCTGCACTTGCGGCACAACAACCCTATGCAGAGCTACAGACTAGAAGTCTGTCTAGAAAGCTGCCAGGAGGAGAGGGACCTGGGGGTGTTGGTTGACAGACGACTGAACATGAGCCAGCAGTGTGCCCAGGTGGCCAAGAAGGCCAATAGCATCCTGGCTTGTATCAGAAATGGTGTGACCAGCAGGTCTAGGGGGGTTATTCTCACTCTGTACTCAGCACTGGTGAAACCGCACCTCGAATACTGTGTTCAGTTGTGGGACCCTCACCTCAAGAAGGATGTTGAAGCTCTGGAGCGAGTCCAGAGAAGCCCAACAAAGCTGGTGAAAGTGCTGGAGAACAGGCCCTATGAGGAACAGCTGAGAGAGCTGGCTTTGTTTAACCTTGAGAAGAGGAGGCTGAGAGGAGAGGTGGTGTTCACACTGTTCCAAAGTAAATGTAAGATATCTATACACTAAGCTGGGTAGAAGTGTTGATCTGCTGAAGGGCAGGGAGGCTCTGTAAAGAGGTCTAAACAGACTGGACCACTGGGCTGAGACAAATGGCATGAGGTTTAAACACAGCCAAATGGCATGAGGTTTAACACAGTCAAATGTCAGGTCCTGCACTTGGGGCAAAACAACCCTATGCAGAGCTACAGACTGGGAGAAGCCTGGCTGGAAAGCTGCCAGGAGAAGGACCTGGGGGTGTTGGTCAAAAGCCGACTGAACATGAGCCAGTAGTGTGCCCAGGTGGCCAAGAAGACCAATGGCATCCTGGTTTGTATCAGAAATGGTGTGACCAGCAGGTCCAGGGAGGTTATTCTCCCTCTGTACTCAGCACTGTTGAGGTCGCTCCTTGAATACTGTGTTCATTTCTGGTCCCCTCACCACAAGAAGGATGTTGAGGCTCTGGAGTGAGTCCAGAGAAAAGTGACGAGGTTGTTGAAGAGGCTGGAGAACAGACCCTATGAGGAGCGGCTGAGAGAGCTGGGGTTGTTTAGCCTAGAGAAAAGGAGGGCAAGGGGAGACCTCATTGCTCTCTACAACTACCTGAAAGGAGATTGTGGAGAGGAGGGAGCTGGCCTCTTCCCCCAAGTGACAGGGGACAGGACATGAGGGAATGGCCTCAAGCTCCATTAGGGGAGGTTCAGGCTCAACATAAGGGAAAATTTCTTCACTGAAAGGGCCATTAGGCAATGGAACGATCTGCCCAAGGAGGCGATTGACTTGCCTTCCCTGGAGGTGTTTAAGGTGCAGGTAGATGAGGTACTGAGGGGTATGGTTTAGAGACTGGTGGGACTGGTTGGACTCGAAGATCCAGTGGGTCTCTTCCAACCTGGTGATTCTGTAATTCTGTGACCTTGCTTGGCCTTGCACGGTTAAATAAGGACAGGCTGATGAGACTGAGCTTGAGAGAGAGTCACTTGAATACAAAACAAAAACTGATGCTTCTGATGGGTGACACAGGTTCTCTGGTGCTTGAGTTTGAGATTCTGTTGCAGTAGATGGCCACTTGCTATGCTTGTGTCTCAAGCTAGAAGAGTATTCATGACCACCTTCTGGTCCTCAGCTAACCCCTGGACCTGCTAACACATCTTGTCTTAAAATTTTCATCTCCAACAATATCAGCTTTTTATGGATAGCCACCTTGAACAGGATAAATGCAATTGTAGCAAGTACATCAACAAAGTCATGGCTAAAGAAGCAGCATTCTTTAAATATTGTACAACTCAAATTCCAGTGTGCTGGGTATTCATCTTGAAAGAGTTAGGGCATGTAACACAGAATTTTATGACATCTTTGTAGCAGGCATTTTGGATTTTATTGGTCAAGCAAAAAATTCTGGCTACATTTATTATTTTTTTTCTCTTTTTCTTGATAGTGTCGCTTATGTTGTAAACTGGCAGTAGTTCAGTTAAGGGGTACTGGTCATATATTTATTTTCAGAATAATGATTTTTAGGGCAATGAAATAGAACACTGAAGAGTTCTATTGATCTCTACAGATTCTATGTAGGGACATTCCTATCTGTAACATATATATTAAACCCTAATGTATGTATTTTATGAATATTATTTATGCAGCTTTTTTTTTTCATGTGTCCCATGGCAAATACCATAAAGGGATGATACTCCCAAACTGAAATCTGGTAATAAGATTTACTAAGCCAAGTTCATTAACAGTTGGACTAGAAGATCCGATGGGTCCCTTCCAACCTGGTTGTTCTGTGATTCTGTGATTCTGTGACCTTCACTGACCTTCGTTTTCCAGAGTTATGTGAAATGAGCAATTTTACATTCCAGGTAAGAATAATAAAGCTCTGAAATTATATGAAGGAGTAAATGTATTTCTTTTCATTTTTCTGCTACCTGTACGTTTGGGTAAATCCTTGGAGTGAGATGTACTCTGAGTGGAGCCTCATGACAAAAATGAAGTCTGACTTACATCAGGGAGTTATTTCAGACAGGGATATGAGGCATGTGGGAAGATGTTTGATAGGACACCTGAATACAGGTAACAAGATGTGACATGAGACCTTCTGTTCAAACTTCTCTGTAGACATGGTTTTTTGTGTGTGTGGAAAGAAATCAGACCAATAAAATAGGTCCACAAAAATTCCCTGTGCATGCTGTTCTAACCGATGGATGGAGTCAACACTCAAATACAATCTGGCTTCTCCCAGCTTGCTTGGCATTAAGGCTTGGATAGCAGGCAGTGATTGACTGAGGAGTAAAAGGAGAACCCCTGTTTTGTGGTAGTTTGTATGCTGAACTCATCTACAGGTATAATTTTTCTGACAGAGGAATGTGGTTTAATAGTGCAAAACAGAAGATGTTGAATGTACAGACCTAATCATAGAATAATGCATGGAATAATGCATAGAATAATGCAGCAAGGAGAGACATATTTTGAATATTATTATTAATTATACTCAAAACATGTGAGCAAGAAAGAAAAATCAAGATTATAATTTAGTGGAATAATGACTAATGTATCATCTAGCTAGATATTTGAAAAAAAAATGCAAATAAGTGGGAGATTTGAGCAGTGGCTTATGGAACATTCTTCCTTTTTCCATGTGGCTAGTTTTGGTTTGCCTGCCTGCCTGCCTTTTTGCAGGTGTAGGCTAATTATTTTTATTCCTATGGGTAGGATATTGTAAATGCACAAAGAAGATGTAACACAGACTATGTCTGTATGTTTGCTTGTTCACAGAAACATACACTAATTCAGGCATGTGTATGTGGCCTCTTTATGTTTGTAGGTTTGTGCATACACATGCAGAAGCACTGAGTATATTCAATGTTTTAAGCCACTAGAGATTTGTTTTAGGCATAAATATTTCCAGAATGATTCCTTCAGCTATCAGCCATGGTTAAGTAAGCCTTCCTCTCCCTGCTTAGTTCTGATAAAGTAGCCCTGTCATCAGCAAGCTGATGAATAGATGTTTCTGATATGCATTTAGATGAGCCTTCAGTACAAATCCAATCTGGGTTGCAAGATATCTGATCCATGGCTGGCATTCTGTCCCTTATTTAACACAAACATATTTTTCTCATTTCATATGCCAAATTCTATTTAAGGGTCTCTATTCAGCCTAGATTTGAAAACAAAATATACTTCAAGTGATATGAGGAGTCTGTATACAGGAGCAAGTGAAAAAAAAGAGCTGCACTCATTTTCAGCCATAGTTTAGTGCACAGATGGTAATGATAGTAGGTGTAGGTTGCAAGAAATTAGTTGCTCAAGAAGATTTGCTCAGCTGAATTTTGATTTTGTTTCCAGCAGACCTCCTCACATGGTATTGTTTGTGCAAATACACCCTCTTTTTAAAAAGTGCCTGGCTTCAGAAAACCCCTTGCAGTAGAACACAAAAACTAAATTGTACGGCAGCTAGCAGACCTGAAAAGACAGGTTGAATGGAACAATGGATGCAATATGCAGGCAGCCAGACAAACAGAAGAACCATTCTTCTCTGAGTACCAGTGGTGTGTGGACAAGAGAACCTACCCCAAAGGGAGGAAAAAAAGACCCTGAGAGGAGGGTAACTGCTCCTACAGGAAAAATAAAAAAGGCTAAAAGAACCAGAATCAAGCATTATAAGCACAACCATGGTTAGGACACAAAGTTGCTTTTAGGACCTCTTGTGAAGTTGCCAACTGTGTCAAGAGAAAATTAATTCGAAATCTAATCTATATTGCTCATAGGTAAGAAAGATGAAAACGAGGAAAGTAAAACAATACTTAAAGTAACTTTCTAACTTCTGGTAAACAATGAAGAGGTTTATGTTTTTGCTGGTAGCTTTAGCAAATAAGGACACTGGTAAATATTTTTTCCAGACAAAAACATTTAGCTGAGATGCAGGCTCTGTGCCCAAACACAATTGCACGCAGTCACGTATGGATAGACAGAGCAAGTGAGCATTGGTACAAGGATGTTACACTGCATGATATGGCCATAACAGGCCATACTGTTTCTTGATGCAATTTCATTATTTTTTATATATATCTATTGACTTTTCGCCCAGCAAGTGTTTTATTTCTGCTTGTAATCTAAAAGCTTGGTTGAACTCAACCATTATGTAGTGAAAAAACATGCTGCATTTTTTTGTAACTTCAACATTACTCAATTATTTGACAAAACCACTGGTGTCAGTGTCCAATACCATTTTATATCTTGGTAAGTATTTGAGATATTACTTCACAGTCCCAACTCTGTTTTTTAAAGAAAAAGTTGTTAGTCTTATTTTTGTAGTATAATACATTCGTGTTTTTCACATATTTTCCGAAGTGCTGTATGTAAGTACAGCAGATGAGTTTAGCACACGAAACACATACAACCTCAGAAACATCCAATATCATGTTGCATTCCTAACTGCAAATTCAACTGTAAGTGCATTTAATCTATTTTGCGGGGTGTTCGGTGAAATTTTTGTCAGGTCATTCCTATGTTGAATATATGAATAATGCATTTTTAATTTCAATATTTCTGGATGCTCATCTTTGAAATGAAAGAATAAGTTCAGAATGGTTGTTTTAAAGTCAGAGACAGGATGAACGACGCAGAGAAAGCCTTATGAATTGCAGTTGCGCAAAATCTGGTCATTAATTCAACTTTATATATAAATTATTCTTTTTATGTCAGAAAATCTGAAAACTGAGTACAAGAGAGGATGGCATCATCTGCATTTCAGTGGTCTGCCTTCAATACAAAAGCTATCTTCTTATCTTTTTTTTGTCCCTGTACAAGAACAGTAGCAGAGACAAGGCTTCTTTTGCAGGGTTTGGTGTAAGAATGAGGGGTTCTTTGCCATCTGCCATCAGCTTGTAATTTGCTTATTAATAAAAAAAATAAACTAATTTCAGGCATATATGATACAGTTAACATGGAAGGCCCATTGTTAGGGAAGAAATAGTATATTCTTATCAGCTGCTTTAAACAGCTATTCATCATTTTAAAGGGCAATTATTTGGAATATATTAAACTAGAATTCATAATACCCTTGCATACTGAATTTTAAATAGAAATCTGTATTTAGATGAAGGAATACATTAGTATAAGTCATTAGAGCACTGAAAATACATGACTTGTTCATTTTTCACACTTTTTTTTGCAGAGAATATGATGCAATAAGGATCTGAACATTTAAAGAAAATTTCTCAAAATCTGCTGTTCTTGGGGAGAGTTTTGGAAAAAAGGATATTCAACTGTTTTTTGACTTTGTTTTAGATACTAAAAATTTCTGCTGCAAAAATAAACTATTTAGAAAAAATGTGCAGTAAGTAGAAGATACATAGCTAGATAGGTAGACAGAAAGAAAGACAGATGGATGGGTGTATTTCTATCTAGCTGTTGGGCAGTCTAGAAGTGAAGGATTTAGTTCCAAAATATATACTTAAAATAGTAAGAAAACACACCAAAGGACTGGGACAGATATTTCTTGTCAAATAGTTTCTAATAGGTGTTTCATTTTACTGTGCAGGTTAGTCAAAGGTGTTTTTTTCAAGGCTGGTTATCAATGAATAGAAATGATTGATTCAAGAAATGTAAAAGAAGGTGATAACAGGACTGGAGAATAAATGCTTAATAAATGCTAACGAATCATTACCAGGGGGCTCACAAATAATTAAAGCAAGGAAAAAATCCAAGACTCGGTAGAGATAAATAGATAAACTAAAACCCACCATCACATGCTACACATATTTTCACAGTAAATCTGGTTTAAGAGATAAAAATTAGTGTATAGATATCTTACATTTACTTTGGAACAGTGTGAACACCACCTCTCCTCTCAGCCTCCTCTTCTCAAGGCTAAACAACCCCAGCTCTCTCAGCTGTTCCTCATAGGGCCTGTTCTCCAGCACTTTCACCAGCTTTGTTGGGCTTCTCTGGACTCGCACCAGAGCTTCAACATCCTTCTTGTGCTGAGGGGCCCAGAACTGAACACAATATTCGAGGAGCGGCCTCACCAGTGCTGAATACAGAGGGAGAATCACCTCCCTGGACCTGCTGGTCACACCATTTCTGATACAAGCCAGGATGCCATTGGCCTTCTTGGCCACCTGGGCACACTGATGGCTCATGTTCAGTCACCTGTCAACACCCCCAGGTCCCTCTCCTCCTGGCAGCTTTCTAGACAGACTTCTAGTCTGTAGCTCTGCACAGGGCTGTTGTGCCGCAAGTGCAGGACCCGGCATTTGGCCGTGTTAAACCTAATGTCGTTGGACTCAGCCCAGTGGTCCAACCTGTTTAGGTCCCTTTACAGAGCCTCCCTACCCTCCAGCAGATGGACACTTCCACCCAGCTTAGTGTCATCTGCAAACTTGCTAAGGGAGCACTCAATGCCTTCATCCAGGTCATTGATGAAGACATTGAACAGGGCTGGACCCAGCACTGAGCCCTGGGGAACACCACTTGTAACTGACCTCCAGCTGGATTTAACACCATTTACCACCACTCTCTGGGCCCTGCCATCCAAACAGTTTTCCACCCAGGATACTACGCGCATGTCCAGGCCAGAGGCTGACAGTTTCCAAAACAGAATGCTGTCAGACACTGTGTCAAAGGCTTTGCTGAAGTCCAGGAAGACCGCATCCACAGCCTTTGCCTCATCCAGAAGCCGGGTCACTTTGTCATAGAAGGCGATCAGGTTGGTTTGTCAAGACCTGCCTTTTGTGAACCCATGTTGACTGGGCCTGATCACCCGGTTCTCTTGCAAGTGCTTCATGATAGCACTCAAGATCACCTGTTCCATGACTTTCCCTGGCATGGAGGTCAGATTGACAGGCCTGTAGTTCCCTGGATCCTCCCTGTGACCTTTCTTGTAGATGGGCACAACATCTGCCAGCTTCCAGTCCAGTGGAACATAGCAACTGATTAGGTTCAACCTGTGAGCACAATAATGATCTTTGTGGTAAATAGAACTATTCATGTGCCTTAAACGTAGGCATATGCATAAGAAGCATCTGCAGAACTGAGTCCAGGGTATTCATCCTTTTACAAAAATCAATCCTGGCATGAGTGGCTTGACATCAACTCAGTATCATTAGTAACTTTCAATCCCATCTAGAAAACGTAAATAGGGAGCAGTTAGGATTGCAAAAGAACTTACATTTGTAATTTATATGTACATTTGAAATACATCCAGGGGGTCATGCTCTCCATATGTTAATTTTAATTGATTAATGACTTCTTGGTCTAGCATGTTGTTTAGCACATCTGAGAGACTTTCACCACATAACTGTCCACCTGATCAGCAGTATAAGTTGCAGAATGAACTGCTAACTGAATTTAAATTTAGGTATCAGAAGAGTATACACTGACCAAGTGAAAACATAGAAGCAAAGTGACATGCTTTGGTTTTGTGGATATGCAGATACAAGTAATCATAACTTAACAAACCCAGGCAAGGTGGTGGATAAATAGAGACCCTACACTTGATCATGATTTGCCTGCAGATCAAGGATCTAATTATACTTGATTTTAACACAATGATTAATCAAATTGTCAAGTGAACTTGAACATCAAGACAAATTCAAGAAATAGAGAAAGGAGGTTTCAGAAGACAAATGGCATGTACACTTGTACATAAGTACTCAAGAATGAAAGGAATGGCTTTGCAGTAGTGGAAGAAAATAAATAAAAAATATACCTTCTCCTTTCCCATGCATTTTTCTTCCAGCTGCAGCTACACCTATATATGTATATATGCACTTTTTTCCCCAGAGAAATCATAGAATCATAGAACAACCAGGTTGGAAGGGACCCATCGGATCTTCTAGTCCAACCATTCCTATCAACACTAAACCAAGTCCCTCAAGACCTCATCCACCTGTGCCTTAAACACCTCCAGGGAAGGTGACTCAACCACCTCCCTGGGCAGCCTATTCCAATAAGTTGTCCTAGTTACTGCATGGTTGAGAAGTATTGATTTCCTCCTCACTTTATACAGATTCATACATAAATCACTTCCTGCAGATCACACAATACAGAAGACTGGTGAGGACAGAAGCCATTGCAACAGAAGCATCAGAACTGGCTGCATTGTGTGGAAAAAGTACTCCTCCCTCTCCTTGATTTTGAGTCCCTATTTCAATGGAGTTTGGCAAAAGGTTCATGTTGGAGGCCAAGATGTAGAACTAAGTAAATTCAGGGAGATGGTGTATTTCACTAAGTACTCCATCTTCCATCTTCTAAACCCAAGAAGGGAGGATAAAGCAGACTGAGAGGTTGCATTCTTATTTTGCCATCTGTCATAGAATCATAGAATAACCAGGTTGGAAGAGACCCACCAGATCATTGTGTCCAAGCACTCCTATCAAACAGTAAACCATGCCCCTTAGCACCTCAAATCATTATAAAGAAAAGAAGCTGTGGCTTTATTAATATATGGGATAGCTGAAGACATTGAAGTGTTAAATTGGAGTAAAGTCCACAGATAAAATATTTTAGTGCCCATGTCTTCATAATTTTATAGTCACGATCAGTTGTTTTGGATAAACTATAAAAAATCCTATAAATTTTTCTGAAATCCACAGCAAAGAATGTAATTAAGCATACAGTTCTTCCCCTGCTCATGGAATTGTAATAATCAATACTATTATTTCTTATATTATTGCTGGAGTAAATCGCATTTACTCTGCCACAGTAACGATATTTGACTTCATAGTGAAAGTTAACGAGGCAATTTTCTTCTGAACTTCTGGGTTTCTTAGGAAAGTCTTTCGGGGGGATTGTACAAAATATAGTTTTGTACATTTTCCTTTTGTTGAAAATTACAATCTATTCATTAGGGTAAAAAAAATAAATAAAAAAATCCAAAAGAAAGAATAACAAACTTCTCCTAACAAGAGTGGCTCTTAAACCTACACAGATGTTTATGCTTTTGGAAACTGTATAATTACTGATATTACCATATTGGAAGGAACATGTATATCATCTCTTAGTAACGACTACAGGCTTGGGTACTGAAACTCTATTCATGTTTCTTTTGTGGAAGGCGATACATTGGTAGTCACCCTTAACTAAACCGGAAGGAGTCGTCTTCACAAAGAAGTGGATCAGGGTGATAATGTGTCATATGAGCACTTTCTTTCCTTGCTGACTTTGGAGACTTCTGTTTAGGTCCTTTAACTGAAACTAGACTACTCTGTGGTGCTTTTCAGATGGCAAGTGTTCATATGTTTGCATTATGCTAAATCTTGCAGGCAAATAATCTCACTAAATTGGTCATCTGCACAGTAGGTCTGATGTTTTTGACATACTCTGTACTTAATGAGAACGAACATATCATTTCCATAGCATAAGCTGTGAGACACAGTTTAAGCTTTGGTAGATTGCATGTATTGCAGGTAAGCCAGAAAAATGGAGAGCATTTCAGACTGATTTTTTCCCCCAGGAAATCTCAGATAGAAATCTGTGCCTCCTACTGAAACTAGTGGAGGGCAGTTTAGAGCAATTGTGAGGCAAGGAAAGCTCCTTTCAAATTCACTTCCATAGCACCCCTATGAAGGATTTTCCTCCCTTGATACAGGAGAGGTTGGGTAGTTCGAGGAGTCACTGTAGTGAGAACAAAGCAAAGCCATCATTCAATAAATTGAAGTAAGGGGGTTTGGTGGGGTCAATGTTTTTCTAAATACATTCAGAAAGATATACAGCTCTATCACTATTTAGCAGAATGAATCATGCTAGTGTCAATAGATAAACACCATATAGGTCTGTCTCATTAAAAGGGACCAAAAATCATAGAATAGTTAGGGTTGGAAGGGACCTTAATGATTATCTAGTTCCAACTCCCTGCCATGGGCAGGGATATCCCACTAGATCAGGCTGCCCAAGGCCCCATTCAACCTGACCTTGAACATCTCCAGGGATGGGGCATCCACAACTTCCCTGGGCAACCTGTTATAATGTCTCACCACTCTCAAGATGAAGAAATTCTTCCTAATGTCTAGTCTAAATCTGTCCCTCTGCAGTTTATACCCATTCCCTCTCGTCCTGTCACCACAAGCCTTTATGAACAGTCCCTCTCCAGCTTTCTAAAAGGCTCCTTTCAGGTACTGGAAGGTCACTATAAGTTCTCCTCAGAGCCTTCTCTACTCCAGGGTGAACAAGCCCAATTCTTCAGCTTGTCTTGGTATGGAAGGTGCTTCAGACCTTTGATTATCTTTGTAACCCTCCTCTGGATCCGTTCCAACAGTTCCATATCCTTCTTATGTTGAGGATTCCAGAACTGGACACAATACTCCAGGTGGGGTCTCATGAGAGTGGAATAGAGGGGCAGAATCACTTTACTTGACCTCCTGGTCATGCTCCTTTTGATGCAGGCCAGGATATGGTTGGCCTTCTGGGCTGTGAGCACACAATACTGGCTCATGTCAAGCTGCTCATCAACAAGCAATCCCAAGTCCCTTTCTTTAGGGCAGCTCTCAATCACATCATCCTCTATTCTGTACTGAGAATGGGGATTACTTCAACCCAGGTGCAGGACCTTGCACTTGGCCATGTTGAACCTTATGAGGTTTTCACAGGCCAACTTCTGCAGATTGTCCAGTCCAGGTCCCTCTGGATAACATCCCATCCTTCCAGTGTGGCAACTACTCCACTCAGTTTGGTGTCATCTGCAAACTCACTGAGGGTGCACTCAATCTCACTGTCGATGTCATTGATGAAGATATTAAACAACATCGGTCCCAGTACAGACCCCTGAGGGACACCACTGTTCACAGATCTCTTTCTGGCCTTTGAGCCACTGATCTCTACTCTTTGAATATGTCTATCCAACTAGTTTGTTATCCACTGTGGTATCCACCAACCAAATCCATCTCTCTCCAATTTAGAGAGGAGAATGTTGTAGGGGACCGTTGTCAAAGGCTTTACAGAGTTCTAGATAGATCACATCCATCAGTTTACCCATGTCCACTGCTGTGGTCACCACATCATAGAAAGCCACTAAGCTGGTTATACAGGATTTGCCCCTGATGAAGCTGTGCTGGTTGCCATTAATCACAATTGTGTGTAGCTTTTGAGAGACATTGTAGTCATGTAGTTATGCGTGTTTTATTAAAAGCAGGTGAACAGAGGTTTCAAAATGTAATTACAGGATTTTTTTAAAAAAAAAGGATCGTGAGAAAGGACAGATCTTACGAAATATATTATAAGAGGACAGAGGCATCTACAAGGAGATACAACTTGTTACTGAGTAGGAGACATCTAAAATTTTCATGAGAAGTTGTTTGAAAAAGCAATGAGGAGAAGCACATAAAATCCCCCATTATTAACTAATGCAATCATATGAATTTCAATGTGCAGCATCCATGCTATAGATAGTCATGGTTTATTGTTACAGTGAATAAATAACATTGTCACAATGAAGAACATGGGCCATTTGAGTGAGAAGGAAACCATTAGTGTTCACAGTTATAGAGAAGCTTTAAAATAAAAACACAAACCCAAACAAGAGAAGACAAACTCACCACCATTAAGCTGAATTCTTTCTTGAAGGCTGAGCAATGTAACCTTGGTCTACTGCAGCAGATGAAAGAGCACTTGAAACTGTTTTTAGGAGACTCAGGCTTTGCATGCATATTGTAATAGATTTTAACCTTGCTGACTGAAATTAGGGTGGATAGTAAAAAGCACCACCTTTTGTGCATGTGATGTTTTCAATGCTCTACTTAGAGCAATATCTCCTCCTCCACTAACAAATTAAAAAAAGACAGCAGCACTCTATAGTCTCTAGATTCTCATCAGTGCCTTCAAAACTTATCACCATTTGGTTTGTCTTTCCTCATCACCTCTAAAACAGATCTTCCAAATCTATGTCTACGATAATGTATGCCATCTTTCAAAGACACAGATGTTCTTTCAAATATCAAAAATATTATTTCTCAAAGAATAGGCTAGATTCCTCTCCACCATTTACAAATTAGTATGACAAAGCAAGTTAATTTAAGTCAATTTAAGGACAGTTTAGTCAACTAAGAGACATCTTGCACCAGATGTAGTGTTTATGGATTATTTACGTACCTTGAACAAAACCATCATTTTTCACTTTCATTTAGGAAAAAATAAAAAGAATTAAATTAAGAATGTTCTGGTAATTTTTCACTGAAATTAAACTTGGTACTGCAAGAAGGGGGAAAGGACTTAAGATAACATACTTAGTTCACAGAAATTACTACTCAGTATAATTATTATATTAATAATTATAAATACCTTCAAGCAATGTTAAAGAAATTCACCTGTACAGAAATGAATTCAGCATTACGTTGCTGTACACACTGAATGCATTATATTCTTCGTCTGTTAATATGTCTTTCACAAATACATAATTAAAATGCTGAAAATATCTCAAATACATATTGACCTGGGAGAAAGAAATTCAGGACTTGTACAAGTCTAGGTGGCGTATAAACAGGATTTGAATTTGGTATACAGACACAAACCCCACATCTTTCTATTAAAATGCATGACTTGGAATAGTAATATGACATCTTTATGGTTTTACCATAGAGGCTGTGGAACATCCATCCCTGGATAATTTCAGAGTTCACTTGAGCAAAGCTCTGGGCAACCTGCTCTAGCTTTGGAGATAGCCCTGCTGTCGCTCCTTCAAGAGAGTATACTAGATGACCTCTGGAGTTCCCTTCCTGCTACATTTATTGTATTGTTCACTGATCAGTTAAGTCTACATGATATAAAGAAAAACATGTTTCCAGAGATGCTTAACGCATATTTTAACCATATGAAATGACATAGCCTTGAAGATAGTGAAAGAATGTAGACATTGTAATCCCTGTCAATGGGGGAAAGTACAGTGGCTTTTTTAAATCTGAATTTATCTTTTGTGCCTTGTGCACAGCTGGATACAGCTACAAATGAAACATTTTTATGTATTTGACTTCTTATTCAAAACTGACAAAACCAACAAGCTGTATATCTCTTTCACTTGATTTACTTGATTAAGATTTTTAAGATTTAAGATTTTTTACTGAAGGTTTGTCTGTCTGTCCACACATCCTGCTGGATACTGATCAACGCTCGAGTGTATTTTGCCAAGATGTGGTACAACCGTCTTCTCCCTCTTCTTGTTGTTCTTCTTACTATTATAGTATTTTTCCTTCTCCCTCTCCTTCATCTTCCCCTTCCCTTTCCCCTTCTTCCCCTTCCCTTTCCCCTTCTTCCCCTTCCCCTTCCCCTTGCACATAGGTAAACTCAATCTGCTAATGCTATCAACCCTGTACATATTGTGCAGACTGAGGTGGAATGCTGATAAATATACTGAAATAGGATAGTCTTTCTGTAACTTGAAATCAAGCAAGGCCTTGAAAGAAAAAACACATGTATATATGCATGTATTTGTTGAAAAGCACATAGCAATTGACCGGACTGTGTTCTCCAGATTGCACATCAGTGGAATTGTGGTTTCAGTGGAATTGTAAGGTGTGTAAATCAGTGTAAAATTGCCTTACCTTTCTCCAAAGTCAAGACAGTCCAGCTGCCTCTGTCACATAAACAGTATAAGTTCAGATACAATTAAAATATGTGAATTAATTTGACTGATTTATTAAAAAAACCCTAAAAGTAAAACTAAAAATCTAGGAAGGTTTCACTGTTATTTAAAAATAAGAGTGATAACCCCTAGTCTAATCAGGATATATTGTCCCTTTTCCCCCTCCTCTTTTCACTATACTAAAGACAATAAATTATTTGCCTGGAAAAAAATTAATAAGTATGGGAAAGAGTACTGTTTTGAGCTCTAACTCAACAGCTTGTCTAATTGAATCTCCATATGCCAAAAAAACCTGAAAACAAGCAGGAGTGTTTCCTTTCACTAGGCAGGGCCTCGATGGGGCTACTTTTTCTATCATCTCCCCATCCAATACTACTGTATTCTCATCACAAGCTAAAACAGTACTGGACGACTTCCTGGGGGGAACATAATGACCGCTATATGAAGTGAAAATATCCAACCTCTCTGCAACAGCAGACAGTTTTTTTCACAGGTAAAGAGGAGTAGCATGAGATTTGCAGAAACTGTTTAGCACTACTTCTCATCTTGTCTTACTATGGCAGCAATTATTGTCAAGGAGTAATTTCACCAAGAAGCTAAATTGTGAGTCATCATGAAGAACGAAGCCTTGCCATTGTCAGCAATGTTACTGATGGCATAATACAAGATGCAATGAAAATCTGAAAGACGTGATAAATGTGCCATCAAATGAAGATTTTCCTTTTGTGGATGGAGGTTTTGCCCTTTGTTTTTTTAGAAGACTTTTAAATCAAAAACAAATTAAAAGAAAAAAATTCAAAACCAAACACTACAGGTAAAGGAATTCTAAGTGTAGCCCATAAGAAAAATCATCCTTAAAATACTTATTTATTTTGGATAGTAGCTAGAAAGTATGAATTAGCGCGAGCACCTCCAAAAAAGAGTAGCCAAATCATTCCTCAAAACTATGTATACTTACATTTCTGAGACTCAGATACGTAGTAAAACCACCTCTCTTTTAATTCTGAAAGCTCTGAAAGACTCTCAAAAGAATTCAGAAATGCTGTACCTGAGTAATGTGGCCTTTAGAGGCAGGTGTAATGTAAAACCATTTCATTAAAAGCAGGTGACATGAGGATTCAAAAAGAAAGATCTGTGCTGGAAATGACTGAAAATTAGTAGGTATGATCTGTTGCCATCACCTTTTCCAAAGAATGTGGTCCATCTAGACCTTAAAATTATTCCCTAAAAGGGTTTTCAGACACTCATGTTGCACAGAGAAGTGTGAAGTCAGCTGATGTCCATTCCTAATTCTCAAGCAGTGACACCACAAAGAAGTCCACATTCACAATTCTTTGAACAAAAATAATTTCTTGTTTTATACTCTCACAAGGATGAACACACTCACATAGATCCTCACCTCACTCCATTTATATATAATTGAAATTATTTGTAAATTCAAACTATATTAAAAATTAAAAGGAAATACGCCGGTTTTAGAAAGTTGCTTACAATAGCAAATAAACCCATTTTCAGCCTTTTGGAACAGATACGTACTTTCTTTCTGAAAATCTAAAAGCTGTGCTTTCACAGGACAAATCGTCTGATTGTTTCCTTAATGAATTTGAAAGTAGAAGTTTCACTCATGCAAGTAAAGAATTAGTACTTGAAGCGGCACGCTGTCAGATATATTTCTTTCTGCCTTTTTGCTTCTCTTCCTCTTCATCAGGTTAATGTTTCCTATGTGAAATTTTGAAGAAGCAGAAAAATAAACTGGCAAGATTAATCCACATTTATCTGACTTGTGAACCACTGCTGTAATGACTCAAAAAGGTAACTACAAAACCCTGCCTTATCTACACCACAACTTTTATTACTAATGTTGTTACAAACCTCTTCATGTAGTCTTCTGTATTTGACATTATGCTTAGAAGTGACACAACATGGTCAGCTGTGTCACATCCTTAGAGTGATACATAAAGGAAAACCTGAGTGCAGAGCTTTTACCTATTTCTGAGGAAAATGGAGGAAGCAAGGAGCTCTCTTTCCTCCATTTTGCTATTCCTAGGAATACCTTTTAGCAACTAAAATAAAACTAAATGTGACAGACATTATGACATCCACAAAACTGATTTGTAAACAAATTAAGATTATTTTGTTTTGGGGATAGATGTAGCTGAGATCTGCAACAGGTTCATGTTTCTGGAAGTAAAGGTACAGCAAGGAGTGAATAACACATGCTGGGCAGGAGTTTTCACTGTCTAAGCAGTGTCTTTGAAGAGGTGTGGCAGAGAACACAGCATAGTTGGAACTCTATTTTTCATCTTCCTAGGAGGCTGAGTTTTAATCTAGGCTCTTAAGCATAATTTTTACATACATATATACAGAAATCTAAACCCTAGATTTGAAAAAAATAGTGCCAATGTGCATAAAAACCTACTTGGTGGATATGAAGAACTACTCTACATCAGGATGGCTAGTGAAAAGGCACTGCCACGAAAAGCAAACTTTCAGATGGATTAGGAAGCTATTATGAAGAAATACAGACTGATTTGTAATGTACACCGACACTTCTTTTGATTTGTTGGAGAAGACTGCTTTGACTAAAGCTTCATTGTGACTGAAGAAACTGACATGGAAGAACATGACTGTGACCTGACTTCTTCTTACTATCAGCTCATTTTTGTGACTGTTTTCTTATTGCTCTGTGACACCAGAACGTACCATTACTGGGGTCTAATTTTCAAAAATACCTCAGCTGTAGACTTTCATCCTTTGATAAGTGCGTTTTAGAATACCATTAATCTAGGTAATGTTTCCAGTAATCCTGGACGTTAACTCATTGGCTAGTCTGATCTTTCACCCCAGGGACTGCCTTAACACCTCTCTCTGAAAAGGTCTTTAAAGGAAGCATCACCCCTTCCAGCTGAGCACCTTAAAGGAAAAGCATCCTCCAAAGACTAAGAGACTGCTCCTGCATCCTCTGATGAGTGGATTTGGTGGCATGGTTAAAAAAGTGACATGGGTGAAGGATCAGCACTGGGAAAATAGTTGGGTCTGGGATGAAATAATAGGTCTGGGATGAAAGTGCTCTGTCTGGGGTGAATGTGATTACTATATCTGTTTGCAAAACAATTCCTTGCCTTTATTTGAAATGGAGCATATTCAATGTGGAATCTGAAATGCATACGAGAAAAAATGCACTTAGAGTTTTTTATTATGAATAAAAATATATCTCCTTTATATTTTCCTCAAGGACATTATAAGCCCAGAGCTCTACTCTTAGCCCTTGCATCAACAGAGAAGAGATTAGAAACTTGTTTTCTTCAAGGGAAGGAGATGGAGCTAGAGCTTAGTACCGCTGTTTAGGAAGGCAAACTATAACAACAGTCATAGAATCATAGAATCATAGAACAACCAGGTTGGAAAAGACCCATCGGATCACTGAGTCCAACCATTCCTACAAAATATTAAATACTAAATCATGCCCCTCAGCACCTCATCCACTCTTCCCTTAAACACCTCCAGGAAAGGTGACTCAACCACCTCCCTGGGCAGTCTGTTCGAGTGCCCAATGAGCCTTTCCATGAAAAATATTTTCCTAATGTCCAGTCTGAATTGTGTTTCCTTTACTGAAGAAGATTGTTGCTTTATGATACGTGCTGGAGGCACTTTAGAACCAGCCTCATAAAGCATCAAAGATATGGGAGCATGAATAAATATTTCAATTACATAGAATGGACAGAAAACATTTTTATTCCCTGTCATTCTCCCTTGACACTGAATGACCGATAGAGCTTGTCTTTTTGCCATTGGTTCTGTCATGGAAAGGTCATGATTTTTTCATATGCGTAAGTCATTTTAAGAACTAGCATAGTAACCTATACTGAGCAAAACTGATTATACTCTGCTCTTGAAAGTACATACTGAGACATGAGGTGTGGGTGCATTATAGAAATTGAATTTGTACTTCACTGTGCAATACTGTGTAATATAATACATTTTAAATATACTTTGATATCTGTTTTATAGATAAGAATTGTTTGAGGAACTCAATAGCACCACTCACTCCTCCAGGTTGTTCTACTCCTCTTTTTTCCCATTCATCACTAATGTGCATAACAGGGATAAAGGACTTGTAGGAACCTCCTGCTAACAAAGCTGAATGCCAGGCTATGTCAGCATCCCTATAAAAATCTCTTTTACCAGCTGATCATGAACAAGTTTCTTCAGACAGAAGTCCTGCTTTAAACATTGGCTGGGCTACCCTGCCTTCACTACAGTTGTGCTTTGGAGTATAACGTCATGAATACGCCATGTAACTACAGCAATAATAAAGAGATGAAACTGCCATGATATTTTTTTTAATATAAACTACTGATTGACTAGAGATTGACTAACATATCTAGGGACTTCTTACTTCATTCCCAGTGAAAATTTCCCTGGAGACACTAGACTTAGAGAGATTTTGTACAAAGACATATCTATAGATCCAGAATATATTTGTCTGAAGTTTAAAATGCATTTGTTTCTTCTCTTCAATAATGTCCTGCCATTTGAGCTAAGTTATTTCATTTTCAGTAAAATCTTTCTATATTTCAAATCCAGGCCTTTGCTCTTTTGCAGCAGTGTTATATAATTCTTTCTTTCTGTCAGATCTATCAAGGCATGCTACATAACAGCAACATTGAAACTGCACTGAAGGAGGTTTTTAGATTTATAGACATTTCTACAGATAATTTCACCAGAGCACTTGATTAGGTTGGAATATGTGCGTGCATTAGCAAAAGTCCATGTTGCTTCTGAAGTCCTCACATTGGCATAGGAGTGTTCTTGGGCTATATTCAGAGCTATGCAATGTGCTCAAAAAAATCTGACGCTATGCTGCAACACTGTCAGAAACAATCATCACTGTAAAGCAGGTGAACTACATCAAGGATTTACTGTGGGACTGTACTGAACTCCCAGTATACCCAGTCATATCTCAGGGCACAGGAAGGAAAGTAGTCTGAACATGTGGGAAAGGAAAAAGAGAGATAGAAGTCCTTAAAATATTCAGACTCAAAACTCCTCTGACATCTCATGTTTTCCCCCCATTTAAGTTGGTTGCCCAGAATGGCAAGGAATTCTCTTAAAACACTAGGCTGATTCCAGCTAATTCCAAAAAAGGTGAAATAATTATGCCTGATAATGTTGGGTCATTGAGAACATGTTTGTAATTAGAAAACGTGGGAAAAAGTCTAGAGTACCTGGCTTAAATTACAAGTGCAAACATGAGATATACAGATGATTTTGTTAATGGTTAGATGAAAAAACAACTGTCATCTACAATGAATGCTCTCAGTCTTGCAGCTGTTGTGCAAAGAATATATATGTGCATTTTCACTTCCCTTTGTTGAATTTGCTTCACCTGGCTGCTGTTATTCTCAAAGCAGGTAGAAGCATTAGTGTGACAACACAGGACATTTCCACAATGATGTTCAATGGTTTCAGAGGTTTTTGCTATATTTCTAGAGATGGTTACTTCAGGAGACAGCAGCCTTCAGACCAAACGTGAAAGTGTACTGGCATGGTAACTCACACAACAGAGTTTGGAATGCATATACCTAAACATGTTTATACCAAGGAATGAAATCTTGGCCTCACTCGAGTTGCCACTGACTCAGGCATTGATCTCAATGTTACTATGATTCTAACAGTCATTTTAGAAATGCCAAGCATGACCTATGAGTCTAATTGATGGAAACATTTTCATGAATGTCAAATTTTAAAATGTCATTTTTACCTCAAGCACATCACTTGCTTCTGTACTTATCCTAGGTGCAGATTTTTACAACATAGGATGGAACACACTACGCTTTGATTTTTATGCACACAGTTCTGACACAGGGATCCTTGATAGCTGGAATTATTGCTAGGATGTAGAAAAGCCTTAAGGAGTTACAGTTTTATGCCTGCCCAGATATGCTATTAACAAGAACAAGCTGTGCAACAATAACATCAAATAGTTAACTGGGAAAGCATAAAAAAAAAAGAGAAACTTTTATATTATTAAGACTTGTGTTCGAGTACCCAGCACTGTTGTAGCAGCCTAAGGAAATGAAACTAAAATCTGCTCATCTATGGCATCCCTATTTCCTTCCACTATTTCCATAGAGGTTCCACAAAAACATCTGCAAGTCAAGCACTTACACTGGACAGCAATGTAAATTCCTCTTCCTCTAGTCTCCATTGTGTGCTTTGCTATCAAACAATGCCAAAGCAAGAATACAAATAAGCCTAGAAAATATATAAAATGCACATATACATTTATGCACATGCTGTATACATTAGCACAGGTGAATATGGTGTACTAAACTACTAAACAGCTCTCTGCATAAGCTTCACAGGAACAGAGACACTGTTATAAATTACTCCCGTCTATTTTATGCTATGAGAAACTGTGTCAAAGGCTTTACTGAAGTCTAGGAAGACTACACCCGCAGCCTTTCCCTCATGTAGTAGTCAAGTCACTTTGTCATAGAAGGCGATCTGGTTTGTTTGTCAAGACCTGCCTTTCGTGAACCTGTGTTGACTGGGCCTGATCACCCGGTTCTCTTGCAAGTGCTTTGTGATAGCACTCAAGATCACCTGTTCCATGACTTTCCCTGGCACTTGAGGTCAGACTGACAGACCTGGAGTTCCCTGGATCCTCCTTGCAACCCTTCTTGTCAATGGGCAAAACATCAGCCAGCCTCCAGTCCAGTGGAACTTCCCCAGTCTTCCAGGACTGCTGGAAGATGATGGAAAGGGGATTTGCAAGCACATCCGCCAGATCCTTCAATACTCTATGGTGGATCCCATCCAGCCCCATAGACTTGCGGGTGTCTAGCTGGGCAAGGAGATTTGTTCTGCTCCTCTACCTCCTGGGTGTGTACACAGAGGGAACAACTTTCCTTACTATTAAAGACTGAGGCAAAGAAGGGATTAAGCAACCCATCCTTTTCCTCATCCTCTGTCACTATTGTTCCATCTGCATCCAATAGGGACTATATATTCTCCCTAGTCCTCCTTTTATTGTTAATGCATTTATAGAAAGTTTTCTTGTTATCTTTCACAGAGTTGGTCAATCTGATTTCTAGTTAGGCCTTAGCCCTCCTGATTTTTTTCTCTGCATGATCTCACTTCCTCCCTGTAGTCCATCCAAGATTCCAAGATGCCTGTCCCTTCTTCCAAAGCTCATAGATGTTTCTTTTCTTTTTGATGTCTCTCAAGATCTCCCTACTCAACCAAGTTGGAATTTTACCCTGCCGTCTCCTTTTCCGGAACATGGGGACAGCTTGCTCCTGAGCTGCTAGGATTCCTTTTTAAAGAGTGCCCACTCCTCGTGGGCTCCCTTGCCCTTAAGGACTGTCTCCCATGAGACCTTTCCAACCAGCTTTCTGAAAAGTTCAGTCTTCCCTCTGGAAGTTTAATGTGACTGCTCTGCTAACCCCCCCTCCTCACCTCACCTAGAACTGAAAACTGATCATCTCATGATCGCTTTGTTCCAGGTGTCCTCCAACCATCACATCCACCACAAGGCTTCCTCTGTTCACAAACAGCAGGTTCAGGAGGGCGTCTTCCCTTGTCAGGTCACTCACCAGTTGTGTGAGGAAGTTGTCTTCCACGCACTCCAGGAACCTCCTAGACTGCTTCCTTTCTGCTGTACTGTACTTCTAGCAGATATCTGGAAGATTGAAATCTCCCACTAGGGCAAGAGGTTGCTATCCCAAGACTACTCCCAGTTGTTTATAGAAGAGCTCATCAGCTGTTTCTTGTTGGCTGGGTGGTTTATAGCAGACTTCCATCTCAAAATCTGCCTTGCTGTGGGCTCCTCTGATTTTAACCCACAGGCATTCTACCTCCTCATAGACATAATCATGCTTAACTGCATCAAAGCACTCTCTTACATAGCGGGCTACCCCACCTCCTCTCCTACACTTCCTGTCCCACCTGAAGATTTTGTAACCCACCATATCTGCACTCCAGTTATATGAGTCATCCCACCACATTTCCATGATGGCAACTCTGTGAGTTCTGTAGCAAGCCTCTTTTTGCAACAACCCTAGTCCAAAGTAGTACCAAAGCTAAGATCTTCAAAGGATACAAAGGGATCTAGGAACATAAATGTTGATTTGCACTTCCTTAATGCTTTGAAACTACTTCTAAAAATCCTTGTTCAACAGCTCTGTGAGGTTATTTGGTTTGGGGTTGTGTTTGGTTATTTTTAACTGCATGCCTTTGCTTTTGTTTCTCTTTTCAGCTATAAAATAAAAGGACCCACTTTTCTCCTCATGTAACTGCTGGATGAAAACTGATTCTACCTAAACAATACCCAAAATTCAGCCACAATTCATCATGGAATTTAAATACTTTTATAAAGATAATAGGGAGCAATAATATATCACTAACTTTTAAAAGCACTAACTATAAATACAGAAAATCTTCTAGGATTAGTTAATGGTAGTGCATTTTTCTCACACTCTGCCAGAAGTACCTGATCTCCTCTCTCAGAAAGCAATTGATGATTTTTAATACTTGAATTTAAAAAGTTAATTGCTCTGCTGAAGTAGCTTATTATACAACTACTGGAATTATGCCTATCTGCCAGCTGAATACACTAAAACAGTCAATTTAAGGTATCTAAATTAAAATATAATTTTATAATGTTGTTTTGATTGTGATTGCAATTGAGATTTCAAATAATTTTGACTTAATTTCAAGGGAGATGGATTAATTTTGTATATTTTCAAACAGTAATAATTTCTGTTTGATTAACATGTAATATACATCTACAATTTCCTTCCCTATAGCCATAGTTGTATTGTACTTTTTAAAAAAGCTGAGCAATACACAGTGGAGATGAAGTTACAAAAACACATTGAAAAGAAATCCTACATCTGAGTTTCTACAGAAATTCATCTACAAGAAATGTCACTGTTGATTTTTATCATGCAGACAAAAAGACAGCTCCATAATGGTAAGAAGACTGTCATAGAGAGAACTAAAAAATCAGAGTGTACTATAGTGACTTGCTAACCAAACCAAGACTACAAGAAGACAGATCTAGATTACTCTTCAGCCCAAATCTTTTTTATTCAGGAGACAGTAATACAGATATAATGAATCTAGAACTATTCTCTGAGGCACAAATTGTGGCTTTCTCTGTTATCCTTCTTTAATACCCATTCCAGGACTTATAAACCATTTTGAGAAGTTATGAGATAGTACACTCTCCACTGCAAATGTATTGTTAATGAACAGAAATGAGCATTTATTTCCCTTTTTGCTACCTGGTATTATTTTTTTGGAGGAGAGAGTATAAAAATTAGTGCAATTATCAAAAACATAAGTACTCTACATTGACTTTAGTGAAAGACTCTAGCTAAGTTTGATAAAGTGGGAAAAATAAATGTCAGGAGCAGGAATTCAGATATTTTTTAAAGTAACCTTCCTGATTTTTCAGCTAAGTTCACTGGGGGACAGATTTTTGAGGTGAATTACCAGGAAGCAGTCCAGCTCAAATATCTTGGTTTGCTTAAGGAAAACTGCAAGAAAATATAAGTCTCCAAACATACTTTTGAAGTTAAAGGGCTACCCTAAATTCCCTGAGTTCTTAGCTAGATGGTGAAGAACAAGTATGGAGTATGAATTTAGCTTTGGCCTAACACTGTATTTCACCCAGGCAAATGTTCCATAAAGTACACAATAACAGTTGTGATCAGTGTGACTATAAACTGAAGTGTCCTACACATCTCTGTGTATCTTTTCTGAAGGAAATGTGGTTAGCAGCAATCTGATTGAGCTCTTCAGAAACAAGTACCAAGCAGGAAATTATATTCTGTCTTTGTCTCAAGACTTGAACGTGAGTTTACACATGTTCTCTCTGCTAAGGTTTATAAATGAATCCAAGGATGGTTTGTCAATGCACACACTGTGTATCATTTTTTCCCATCATCAGCATTTTCCTACTAGTAGTTCTTTTTACAGTTAATATGCTGTAAGCCAAAATACGTACATATAATACAGAAGAAGATGAAAAAATATCTGTAATGTAAGGATTTCTTCTGCAGCTGAAGGAATTTAGAAAATGACAAATCATTACAATGATGCAGTTGAAGCAGGAACCACAAAATCCAAAATGCAAATTGTTTTTATGAAAAAAATCCTGCAGGTGCACAGTACAGCAACCTTTTTTTTTTTCACTTCAGTGACCAAGGTATAGAAGAGCTAGCTTGAAGAACGTTATTTAAGAAGATTTTTACATTTTGATATCAAAGTCAGGAATATCAAGGAATAACGTGGTAAGCTTGCCAGTAATAAAAGGAGATTGTCTGGCTGCAAAATTAGATACTTTATCTGATCATCTCTCAAATGCACAAGGTTAAATTAACTGTTACATAGTTTTGAATAGATTTCCTCTCCCAAGAAAAGGATAGAGAGCATAGGCAGTCACGGCTGGGAAAGTGTCCAGGTAGGAAACACTCCAGAAACAGGCTGCAACATCCAGTGCTGGAACACCTACTGAAGGTGCCCCATCAGTTATCTCAGTAACAACTTCTGTGCCTAACTGCCAAATTAAAGGTCCATTTGACGGACCTTTGTGACTCTAAACCCAGCAAAGGCACAATATTTCTGCTTCCAGCACAAAATGACCTAAAGAGAAGATAATGGCATACTGTCCCTTAACTGTATATGGATAACATTATGTTGTATTGGGTGTTTGTCTGGGAGTTTTTTGTTATTTTGCTACAGTGATGTTTCATTATTATTTCCGTGGTAAAATTTTAGTAGAATGCTACAATACATAGGGTTGGAAAAATCTGGGGGGTTGTTTATTCCATTTCATGAGAAATGTCAAATAAGCTCACATAGCATTTTGTTACTAATTTTTAAATTGTGAAGGACTGAGAGTAGAAACTTCCATCTGAACCTCTTCAAATATTCTGGGTAAGGAATTTTTCATCCTTGGACAAATGTTTTCTCCGACAATTTTTACAGATCTAAATCTACCATATCTACTAAGTCTTCACCAGATCTACAATTACACCCTACTGAGTTCTCTGTTATAAGCTCAGATTCCTCATATCTTTATCAAAATATAAGAATAACATTTCCTTCAGAAGGTGTGTAGATTTTATCAAAGAAAAGAAGAGTGCAGACCTCCATTACAAAAATGTGCATTGTGCTTCCTGTAGTCCAGTCTGCAGTACCCCAGATGAAAACATGGCAGGGCTGCAGAAGAAATCTCTTTTAAGGTTAACAGGTATCTTTAAATACAAGTTTTACCTCACAAGCCCAAAGCTTTGATTTGCACCTAAAAGGCAAACCCTAAGGATGAGTCTCTTG
The DNA here is from genome assembly GCA_033558105.1 of Coccyzus lansbergi. Taxonomy (NCBI): domain Eukaryota; kingdom Metazoa; phylum Chordata; class Aves; order Cuculiformes; family Coccyzidae; genus Coccyzus; species Coccyzus lansbergi. The sequence goes on from JAUMJK010001092.1 coordinate 1,304,251, forward strand.
AGCTTGCTCTACCTTCAAGAAATTTTTTACTTTAAAAAACATGTCTGATGATCCTAACAAGCTAAAAATGTTCCTCAGTTTTATTTACTTTGGGAAAATTTTCAGTAAAAATTCCAGTTATTTAAATGGTCGTGCGTTGAAAATAAAAGGTTAGTTTAATGTATCTGTGTGAACAAGCCTCATCTGAGACACATCGGTTTGACTAAACACATATACGTCACTCTACTTGGGCTGTGAGAAGGCAAAAATCAGTACTTGAAAATGAAAGTACTGATCTTCACACTGCACAAGTAAAAACCCAAAAACTAAAACAAAACAAAACACATGATAACAACAAAAAAAACCAGTTAAAAAGGAACTGGTAGTATAGGAGTGTTGCATCCAGAGTGTTGGTAGTTTGGCTGAAGATGCTGACACTTGACATCTAACAAAAAAGCTACCTATTCCCATATTGCATTTAACCACATGAAATACTGTCATATCCTGTAACTCTGTGCTATAGCATTCTGCTGTATTTGCTACAGTGAGGATCTTAGTCCCAGCCCAGGTCTTCCAGATGGCTCAGATTTCATATTAAAAATGGACTGACGAACTAACTGAGAATTTGGTCTTTTGCATGGTATCTAGCAGTTGTATCCACAGAACTTACATGCCTTAAGCTTCTTAATAAATGAAAGCAGGGGGGAGGAGTAAAATTAACTCATTGTCTTCATTTCTCTGTTCCTTTTTCATTAATACATGAAGTACTCTAGAGCTCCTGACAAAGATGTTACACTCAACCTCTGCAACCTACGAGGCTGTTAGGCAGAACAAGGTGCAGTGTTCAATGTGACAAGCATTTGCCTTGATTTCCAATTCTTTATAAGACTGTCTGAATTAGTCAAACAGGACACCTCAAGGCATTGTACACATGTAGGTTGTCATTCATGCCGTTCACTTTGGGAATAACCTAAAGGTCTCTGAGGAACTTTCAGTTAGATGAACTAGAAAAGAGCTAGTGTTTGAGATATATGGACCAGTATAGTAAGAAATTAAGTAGAAAAAATTCTGCATCTTCTTCTATTAAAGACAATAGAAAAATCCTACAGCACTACTACACAGGGCTTATTTTTAAAATTTCTGGACAATTATATTCAGGACATAGTTGAGCATTAATCTTACAAATTGCCATTTTAATCTCTCTCATTTATTATCTTATTCACTAAGGCACTACACTATCCCACTCTTTTGTATAATCAGAGAGATTAAAACCTTATGTAAAGGATTTGGGTCAAAACAAATGCTTTCTTCCTGTCTCTGCCTTTTCTTGACCTACTGTGAGGAGAGTTGCCTGAAGGACTTATCATCCAAATAAAATGGGGTTTTTTTTACTGTCCCAAACTCAGAAGCTTTTGAAGTTAATATATTCTTCTTTCTCTCTGGTTACATGTAGTAAGTTTTCCAGAAATCTCTCTAATACACATATATGTGTGTGCGTGTGTGTATACATGCACACCCTTCATTATCTTGAAAGAAGCAAGGATAAAGAAGTCATAGTAGCAAATTATTTAGATAAGAGATAGAAATCTATAAAAGACTGAAAAGTTATCTTGCTATTGTGTTATTTTCTCCTTCTTAAAATATTTGTATTCCTGAGAAGCACAAGAAGAGCAGCTTTGGGGAATGGAGCCCTTCCTACAACCTCAGAACAGGAATAGAAGGGTTATCAGTGTCATCACCATACCTCTCCATCCTGCCCTTTCTCCCTTGTGTGATGAGTTCAGTCCTCTGTGACTTCCCTAACCCATTGCCACCTAGTTTATTTGAAGCAGCAACAATTAACATAACTTACTTATCTGTCTCTCAGAAATGAGATTGAAATACAAACATGCTCATTTCAGGTAGGTCAAAGAGCAGCTATGAGATTATTATCATTTTCAGACTTTGCAGATCAGGCTCAGGAGTGGAGGAAGGTCTCCCATTGAAAAGCTCCCTTGCATAACCTGTGCTTCAAAAAACAGTTATGAAGCTGAGGTCTAATAAGCTTACTATAATTAACTACATTATGTGAAAGAACTAAGAAATAGAGGGGCAGAAGGACTCAGGTGATCTTGAGTGCTATCATGAAGCACTTACAGGAGAACCGGGTGATCAGGCCCAGTCAATATGGGTTTACCAAAGGCAGGTCCTGCCAAACCAACCTGATCACCTTCTATGACAAAGTCACTCAGCTGCTGGATGAGGGAAAGACTGTGGATGTGGTCTTTCTGGACTTCAGTAAAGCCTTTGACACTGTTTCTCACAGCATTCTGCTACGGAAACTGTCAACCTCTGGCCTGGACAGACGTACACTCTCCTGGGTAGAAAACTGGCTGGATGGCCGGGTCCAGAGAGTGGTGGTAAATGGTGTTAAGTCCAGCTGGAGGCCAGTGACAAGTGGGGTTCCCCAGGGCTCAGTGCTAGGTCCAGCCCTGTTCAATGTCTTCATCAATGACCTGGATGAAGGCATTGATGGTACCCTTAGCAAGTTTGCAGCTGACACAAAGCTGTGTGGAAGTGTCGATCTGCTGGAGGGTAGGTAGGCTCTGCAAAGGGACCTAAACAGGCTGGACCGCTGGGCAGTGTCCAATGGCATGAGGTTTAACACGGCCAAATGCCGGGTCCTGCACTTGGGGCACAACAACCCTATGCAGAGCTACAGACTGGGAGAAGCCTGGCTGGAAAACTGCCTGGAGGAGAGGGACCTGGGGGTGTTGGTTGACAGCCGACTGACCATGAGCCATCAGTGTGCCCAGGTGGCCAAGAAGGCCAATGGCATCCTGGCTTGGATCAGAAATGGTGTCACCAGCAGGTCCAGGGAGGTGATTCTCCCTCTGTATTCAGCACTGATGAGGCCGCTCCTTGAATATTGTGTCCAGTTCTGGGCCCCTCAGCACAAGAAGGATGTTGAGGCTCTGGAGCAAGTCCAGAGAAGAGCGACGAGGCTGGTGAAGGGGCTGGAGAACAGACCCTATGAGGAGCGGCTGAGAATGCTGGGGTTGTTTAGGCTGGAGAAGAGGAGGCTGAGAGGAGACCTCATTACTCTCTACAAGTACCTGAAAGGTAGTTGTAGAGAGGAGGGAGCTGGCCTCTTCTCCCAAGTGACAGGGGACAGGACGAGAGGGAATGGCCTCAAGCTCCACCAGGGTAGGTTTAGGCTGGAGATTAGGAGGAGGTTTTTCACAGAAAGGGTCATTGGGCATTGGAATAGGCTGCCCAGGGAGGTGGTTGAGTAACCTTCCTTGGAGGTGTTTAAGGCACGGGTGGATGAGGTCTTGAGGGACTTGGTTTAGTATTAGATAGGAATGGTTGGACTAGAAGATCCGATGGGTCCCTTCCAACCTGGTTGTTCTGTGATTCTGTGATTCTGTGATTCTGTGGAGAAGAGGAGGCTGAGAGGAGACCTCATTACTCTCTACAAGTACCTGAAAGGAGGTTGTAGAGAGGAGGGAACTGGCCTCTTCTCCCAAGTGACAGGGGACAGGACAAGAGGGAATGGCCTCAAGATCCACCAGGGGAGATTTAGGTTGGAGATTAGGAGGGGGTTTTTCACACAGAGAGTCATCGGGCATTGGAATAGGCTGCCCAGGGAGTTGGTTGATTCACCTTCGCTGGAGGTGTTTAAGGCACGGGTGGATGAGGTCTTGAGGGACTTGGTTTAGTGTTAGATAGGAATGGTTGGACTTGACGATCTGGTGGGTCCCTTCCAACCTGGTTGTTCTGTGATTCTGTGATTCGGTGATTCTGTGATTCTGTATGACTTCCAGACTGTGGATGCTAGAGTTTTGCCACACAATATCCATAGTTTCAGAGACTATCCATAGTTTCAGAACCAGTGATTTGTGTTCAAAAAGGATACAATGAAACATTTATGTGGAAAACCAATCATTGTTTTGTATTTTGTCATGACTCTTTACACGGCATATCCTATGCTTGGTTTTGTTGGGGAAAGAGAATGAATTGTTTTGCTTTTAGCTCTCTAGTTCTGACATTGGGTCTGATTCTGCTCCTGCTGAAAACTTTGGGCATTTAACCATCCTTGTTAATGGGCTGAGAGCCAATATGTCTACAAATGCAATAACAGAAGCCTCAAGTCTATGATGAGCTCAGAACAGGATGAATGCCATCTCCATATATGAGACCTTGCTCAGCTGCAAAACATGTCAACGTTAAGCCAGATTTTGTGCAGACCAGCTAAATAAGAGCAAAGCTTCTCTAATTTTGAGGTATTGCTTTAATAGTATAATGTCAGCTGTTGTTTTACAGACTCTGTGAAGCACATCTGCCCAACGAAGGAAACCTGCTCCCCTCACCCTGACAACAAAACCCCAGATCCCCCTGAAGAACAAATATGAAGTGCTGCAGGTGGAATCCACCCCTGGGGATGATGGCTCTCACAGCCTAGACTCTTTCCCTAGGCTATGCCATCCTCAGAATAACATAAAAACACCCTCCATTAAGAAGAAGAGGACAGCAATCTTCGTTCTAAAAGGATTCCCTTCTAAAAGGAATGGAGGAACCCACCTGCAGACTGAACCTGCTCCACAGAGAGGTCTGCTGCTTACTGGGGGCATCAGTGAAGAAGGTAACTAGAAAATTTCCTTCCCTGGTCCAAGAGATGGACTATTATCCTCTGATAATATTCCAAATTGGTAGTGATGACACAGAGAACAGAAAGCCCAAAACCACAAAGAGAGACTTCAGGGATCTAAGAAAAATGATGCGGGGCTCTCCGGCTCAGATAGTATTTAGCTCCATTCCAATGTTAAATACAGAGGAGCAATTAGTCAAAAAGGAGAAACTGGTTAATGCCTGGCTCTAAGCCTGGTGTGAAGTGAGGGGCTTTGGATTCTTTCATATAGGATGGACCATGCACCCCCAGGTTTTTTCACTAGGGATGGGACATGCGTGTCTCCTAGGGGGGGCTAAGGCCCTTGCTAGAAATCTAGCCAGGCTCCGTAACTGAGCTTTAAACTAGATGTGAAGGAGTAGGGGGATGAAAACAGGTTAGATGGGAATGACTCATATAACTGGAGTGCAGATATGGTGGGTTACAAAGTGTCAAGTGTCAGCATCTTCAGCCAAACTACCAACACTCTGGATGCAACACTCCTATACTACCAGTTCCTTTTTAACTGGTTTTTTTTGTTGTTATCATGTGTTTTGTTTTGTTTTAGTTTTTGGGTTTTTACTTGTGCAGTGTGAAGATCAGTACTTTCATTTTCAAGTACTGATTTTTGCCTTCTCACAGCCCAAGTAGAGTGACGTATATGTGTTTAGTCAAACCGATGTGTCTCAGATGAGGCTTGTTCACACAGATACATTAAACTAACCTTTTATTTTCAACGCACGACCATTTAAATAACTGGAATTTTTACTGAAAATTTTCCCAAAGTAAATAAAACTGAGGAACATTTTTAGCTTGTTAGGATCATCAGACATGTTTTTTAAAGTAAAAAATTTCTTGAAGGTAGAGCAAGCTCAAGAGACTCATCCTTAGGGTTTGCCTTTTAGGTGCAAATCAAAGCTTTGGGCTTGTGAGGTAAAACTTGTATTTAAAGATACCTGTTAACCTTAAAAGAGATTTCTTCTGCAGCCCTGCCATGTTTTCATCTGGGGTACTGCAGACTGGACTACAGGAAGCACAATGCACATTTTTGTAATGGAGGTCTGCACTCTTCTTTTCTTTGATAAAATCTACACACCTTCTGAAGGAAATGTTATTCTTATATTTTGATAAAGATATGAGGAATCTGAGCTTATAACAGAGAACTCAGTAGGGTGTAATTGTAGATCTGGTGAAGACTTAGTAGATATGGTAGATTTAGATCTGTAAAAATTGTCGGAGAAAACATTTGTCCAAGGATGAAAAATTCCTTACCCAGAATATTTGAAGAGGTTCAGATGGAAGTTTCTACTCTCAGTCCTTCACAATTTAAAAATTAGTAACAAAATGCTATGTGAGCTTATTTGACATTTCTCATGAAATGGAATAAACAACCCCCCAGATTTTTCCAACCCTATGTATTGTAGCATTCTACTAAAATTTTACCACGGAAATAATAATGAAACATCACTGTAGCAAAATAACAAAAAACTCCCAGACAAACACCCAATACAACATAATGTTATCCATATACAGTTAAGGGACAGTATGCCATTATCTTCTCTTTAGGTCATTTTGTGCTGGAAGCAGAAATATTGTGCCTTTGCTGGGTTTAGAGTCACAAAGGTCCGTCAAATGGACCTTTAATTTGGCAGTTAGGCACAGAAGTTGTTACTGAGATAACTGATGGGGCACCTTCAGTAGGTGTTCCAGCACTGGATGTTGCAGCCTGTTTCTGGAGTGTTTCCTACCTGGACACTTTCCCAGCCGTGACTGCCTATGCTCTCTATCCTTTTCTTGGGAGAGGAAATCTATTCAAAACTATGTAACAGTTAATTTAACCTTGTGCATTTGAGAGATGATCAGATAAAGTATCTAATTTTGCAGCCAGACAATCTCCTTTTATTACTGGCAAGCTTACCACGTTATTCCTTGATATTCCTGACTTTGATATCAAAATGTAAAAATCTTCTTAAATAACGTTCTTCAAGCTAGCTCTTCTATACCTTGGTCACTGAAGTGAAAAAAAAAAAGGTTGCTGTACTGTGCACCTGCAGGATTTTTTTCATAAAAACAATTTGCATTTTGGATTTTGTGGTTCCTGCTTCAACTGCATCATTGTAATGATTTGTCATTTTCTAAATTCCTTCAGCTGCAGAAGAAATCCTTACATTACAGATATTTTTTCATCTTCTTCTGTATTATATGTACGTATTTTGGCTTACAGCATATTAACTGTAAAAAGAACTACTAGTAGGAAAATGCTGATGATGGGAAAAAATGATACACAGTGTGTGCATTGACAAACCATCCTTGGATTCATTTATAAACCTTAGCAGAGAGAACATGTGTAAACTCACGTTCAAGTCTTGAGACAAAGACAGAATATAATTTCCTGCTTGGTACTTGTTTCTGAAGAGCTCAATCAGATTGCTGCTAACCACATTTCCTTCAGAAAAGATACACAGAGATGTGTAGGACACTTCAGTTTATAGTCACACTGATCACAACTGTTATTGTGTACTTTATGGAACATTTGCCTGGGTGAAATACAGTGTTAGGCCAAAGCTAAATTCATACTCCATACTTGTTCTTCACCATCTAGCTAAGAACTCAGGGAATTTAGGGTAGCCCTTTAACTTCAAAAGTATGTTTGGAGACTTATATTTTCTTGCAGTTTTCCTTAAGCAAACCAAGATATTTGAGCTGGACTGCTTCCTGGTAATTCACCTCAAAAATCTGTCCCCCAGTGAACTTAGCTGAAAAATCAGGAAGGTTACTTTAAAAAATATCTGAATTCCTGCTCCTGACATTTATTTTTCCCACTTTATCAAACTTAGCTAGAGTCTTTCACTAAAGTCAATGTAGAGTACTTATGTTTTTGATAATTGCACTAATTTTTATACTCTCTCCTCCAAAAAAATAATACCAGGTAGCAAAAAGGGAAATAAATGCTCATTTCTGTTCATTAACAATACATTTGCAGTGGAGAGTGTACTATCTCATAACTTCTCAAAATGGTTTATAAGTCCTGGAATGGGTATTAAAGAAGGATAACAGAGAAAGCCACAATTTGTGCCTCAGAGAATAGTTCTAGATTCATTATATCTGTATTACTGTCTCCTGAATAAAAAAGATTTGGGCTGAAGAGTAATCTAGATCTGTCTTCTTGTAGTCTTGGTTTGGTTAGCAAGTCACTATAGTACACTCTGATTTTTTAGTTCTCTCTATGACAGTCTTCTTACCATTATGGAGCTGTCTTTTTGTCTGCATGATAAAAATCAACAGTGACATTTCTTGTAGATGAATTTCTGTAGAAACTCAGATGTAGGATTTCTTTTCAATGTGTTTTTGTAACTTCATCTCCACTGTGTATTGCTCAGCTTTTTTAAAAAGTACAATACAACTATGGCTATAGGGAAGGAAATTGTAGATGTATATTACATGTTAATCAAACAGAAATTATTACTGTTTGAAAATATACAAAATTAATCCATCTCCCTTGAAATTAAGTCAAAATTATTTGAAATCTCAATTGCAATCACAATCAAAACAACATTATAAAATTATATTTTAATTTAGATACCTTAAATTGACTGTTTTAGTGTATTCAGCTGGCAGATAGGCATAATTCCAGTAGTTGTATAATAAGCTACTTCAGCAGAGCAATTAACTTTTTAAATTCAAGTATTAAAAATCATCAATTGCTTTCTGAGAGAGGAGATCAGGTACTTCTGGCAGAGTGTGAGAAAAATGCACTACCATTAACTAATCCTAGAAGATTTTCTGTATTTATAGTTAGTGCTTTTAAAAGTTAGTGATATATTATTGCTCCCTATTATCTTTATAAAAGTATTTAAATTCCATGATGAATTGTGGCTGAATTTTGGGTATTGTTTAGGTAGAATCAGTTTTCATCCAGCAGTTACATGAGGAGAAAAGTGGGTCCTTTTATTTTATAGCTGAAAAGAGAAACAAAAGCAAAGGCATGCAGTTAAAAATAACCAAACACAACCCCAAACCAAATAACCTCACAGAGCTGTTGAACAAGGATTTTTAGAAGTAGTTTCAAAGCATTAAGGAAGTGCAAATCAACATTTATGTTCCTAGATCCCTTTGTATCCTTTGAAGATCTTAGCTTTGGTACTACTTTGGACTAGGGTTGTTGCAAAAAGAGGCTTGCTACAGAACTCACAGAGTTGCCATCATGGAAATGTGGTGGGATGACTCATATAACTGGAGTGCAGATATGGTGGGTTACAAAATCTTCAGGTGGGACAGGAAGTGTAGGAGAGGAGGTGGGGTAGCCCGCTATGTAAGAGAGTGCTTTGATGCAGTTAAGCATGATTATGTCTATGAGGAGGTAGAATGCCTGTGGGTTAAAATCAGAGGAGCCCACAGCAAGGCAGATTTTGAGATGGAAGTCTGCTATAAACCACCCAGCCAACAAGAAACAGCTGATGAGCTCTTCTATAAACAACTGGGAGTAGTCTTGGGATAGCAACCTCTTGCCCTAGTGGGAGATTTCAATCTTCCAGATATCTGCTAGAAGTACAGTACAGCAGAAAGGAAGCAGTCTAGGAGGTTCCTGGAGTGCGTGGAAGACAACTTCCTCACACAACTGGTGAGTGACCTGACAAGGGAAGACGCCCTCCTGAACCTGCTGTTTGTGAACAGAGGAAGCCTTGTGGTGGATGTGATGGTTGGAGGACACCTGGAACAAAGCGATCATGAGATGATCAGTTTTCAGTTCTAGGTGAGGTGAGGAGGGGGGGTTAGCAGAGCAGTCACATTAAACTTCCAGAGGGAAGACTGAACTTTTCAGAAAGCTGGTTGGAAAGGTCTCATGGGAGACAGTCCTTAAGGGCAAGGGAGCCCACGAGGAGTGGGCACTCTTTAAAAAGGAATCCTAGCAGCTCAGGAGCAAGCTGTCCCCATGTTCCGGAAAAGGAGACGGCAGGGTAAAATTCCAACTTGGTTGAGTAGGGAGATCTTGAGAGACATCAAAAAGAAAAGAAACATCTATGAGCTTTGGAAGAAGGGACAGGCATCTTGGAATCTTGGATGGACTACAGGGAGGAAGTGAGATCATGCAGAGAAAAAAATCAGGAGGGCTAAGGCCTAACTAGAAATCAGATTGACCAACTCTGTGAAAGATAACAAGAAAACTTTCTATAAATGCATTAACAATAAAAGGAGGACTAGGGAGAATATATAGTCCCTATTGGATGCAGATGGAACAATAGTGACAGAGGATGAGGAAAAGGATGGGTTGCTTAATCCCTTCTTTGCCTCAGTCTTTAATAGTAAGGAAAGTTGTTCCCTCTGTGTACACACCCAGGAGGTAGAGGAGCAGAACAAATCTCCTTGCCCAGCTAGACACCCGCAAGTCTATGGGGCTGGATGGGATCCACCATAGAGTATTGAAGGATCTGGCGGATGTGCTTGCAAATCCCCTTTCCATCATCTTCCAGCAGTCCTGGAAGACTGGGGAAGTTCCACTGGACTGGAGGCTGGCTGATGTTTTGCCCATTGACAAGAAGGGTTGCAAGGAGGATCCAGGGAACTCCAGGTCTGTCAGTCTGACCTCAAGTGCCAGGGAAAGTCATGGAACAGGTGATCTTGAGTGCTATCACAAAGCACTTGCAAGAGAACCGGGTGATCAGGCCCAGTCAACACAGGTTCACGAAAGGCAGGTCTTGACAAACAAACCAGATCGCCTTCTATGACAAAGTGACTTGACTACTACATGAGGGAAAGGCTGCGGGTGTAGTCTTCCTAGACTTCAGTAAAGCCTTTGACACAGTTTCTCATAGCATAAAATAGACGGGAGTAATTTATAACAGTGTCTCTGTTCCTGTGAAGCTTATGCAGAGAGCTGTTTAGTAGTTTAGTACACCATATTCACCTGTGCTAATGTATACAGCATGTGCATAAATGTATATGTGCATTTTATATATTTTCTAGGCTTATTTGTATTCTTGCTTTGGCATTGTTTGATAGCAAAGCACACAATGGAGACTAGAGGAAGAGGAATTTACATTGCTGTCCAGTGTAAGTGCTTGACTTGCAGATGTTTTTGTGGAACCTCTATGGAAATAGTGGAAGGAAATAGGGATGCCATAGATGAGCAGATTTTAGTTTCATTTCCTTAGGCTGCTACAACAGTGCTGGGTACTCGAACACAAGTCTTAATAATATAAAAGTTTCTCTTTTTTTTTTATGCTTTCCCAGTTAACTATTTGATGTTATTGTTGCACAGCTTGTTCTTGTTAATAGCATATCTGGGCAGGCATAAAACTGTAACTCCTTAAGGCTTTTCTACATCCTAGCAATAATTCCAGCTATCAAGGATCCCTGTGTCAGAACTGTGTGCATAAAAATCAAAGCGTAGTGTGTTCCATCCTATGTTGTAAAAATCTGCACCTAGGATAAGTACAGAAGCAAGTGATGTGCTTGAGGTAAAAATGACATTTTAAAATTTGACATTCATGAAAATGTTTCCATCAATTAGACTCATAGGTCATGCTTGGCATTTCTAAAATGACTGTTAGAATCATAGTAACATTGAGATCAATGCCTGAGTCAGTGGCAACTCGAGTGAGGCCAAGATTTCATTCCTTGGTATAAACATGTTTAGGTATATGCATTCCAAACTCTGTTGTGTGAGTTACCATGCCAGTACACTTTCACGTTTGGTCTGAAGGCTGCTGTCTCCTGAAGTAACCATCTCTAGAAATATAGCAAAAACCTCTGAAACCATTGAACATCATTGTGGAAATGTCCTGTGTTGTCACACTAATGCTTCTACCTGCTTTGAGAATAACAGCAGCCAGGTGAAGCAAATTCAACAAAGGGAAGTGAAAATGCACATATATATTCTTTGCACAACAGCTGCAAGACTGAGAGCATTCATTGTAGATGACAGTTGTTTTTTCATCTAACCATTAACAAAATCATCTGTATATCTCATGTTTGCACTTGTAATTTAAGCCAGGTACTCTAGACTTTTTCCCACGTTTTCTAATTACAAACATGTTCTCAATGACCCAACATTATCAGGCATAATTATTTCACCTTTTTTGGAATTAGCTGGAATCAGCCTAGTGTTTTAAGAGAATTCCTTGCCATTCTGGGCAACCAACTTAAATGGGGGGAAAACATGAGATGTCAGAGGAGTTTTGAGTCTGAATATTTTAAGGACTTCTATCTCTCTTTTTCCTTTCCCACATGTTCAGACTACTTTCCTTCCTGTGCCCTGAGATATGACTGGGTATACTGGGAGTTCAGTACAGTCCCACAGTAAATCCTTGATGTAGTTCACCTGCTTTACAGTGATGATTGTTTCTGACAGTGTTGCAGCATAGCGTCAGATTTTTTTGAGCACATTGCATAGCTCTGAATATAGCCCAAGAACACTCCTATGCCAATGTGAGGACTTCAGAAGCAACATGGACTTTTGCTAATGCACGCACATATTCCAACCTAATCAAGTGCTCTGGTGAAATTATCTGTAGAAATGTCTATAAATCTAAAAACCTCCTTCAGTGCAGTTTCAATGTTGCTGTTATGTAGCATGCCTTGATAGATCTGACAGAAAGAAAGAATTATATAACACTGCTGCAAAAGAGCAAAGGCCTGGATTTGAAATATAGAAAGATTTTACTGAAAATGAAATAACTTAGCTCAAATGGCAGGACATTATTGAAGAGAAGAAACAAATGCATTTTAAACTTCAGACAAATATATTCTGGATCTATAGATATGTCTTTGTACAAAATCTCTCTAAGTCTAGTGTCTCCAGGGAAATTTTCACTGGGAATGAAGTAAGAAGTCCCTAGATATGTTAGTCAATCTCTAGTCAATCAGTAGTTTATATTAAAAAAAATATCATGGCAGTTTCATCTCTTTATTATTGCTGTAGTTACATGGCGTATTCATGACGTTATACTCCAAAGCACAACTGTAGTGAAGGCAGGGTAGCCCAGCCAATGTTTAAAGCAGGACTTCTGTCTGAAGAAACTTGTTCATGATCAGCTGGTAAAAGAGATTTTTATAGGGATGCTGACATAGCCTGGCATTCAGCTTTGTTAGCAGGAGGTTCCTACAAGTCCTTTATCCCTGTTATGCACATTAGTGATGAATGGGAAAAAAGAGGAGTAGAACAACCTGGAGGAGTGAGTGGTGCTATTGAGTTCCTCAAACAATTCTTATCTATAAAACAGATATCAAAGTATATTTAAAATGTATTATATTACACAGTATTGCACAGTGAAGTACAAATTCAATTTCTATAATGCACCCACACCTCATGTCTCAGTATGTACTTTCAAGAGCAGAGTATAATCAGTTTTGCTCAGTATAGGTTACTATGCTAGTTCTTAAAATGACTTACGCATATGAAAAAATCATGACCTTTCCATGACAGAACCAATGGCAAAAAGACAAGCTCTATCGGTCATTCAGTGTCAAGGGAGAATGACAGGGAATAAAAATGTTTTCTGTCCATTCTATGTAATTGAAATATTTATTCATGCTCCCATATCTTTGATGCTTTATGAGGCTGGTTCTAAAGTGCCTCCAGCACGTATCATAAAGCAACAATCTTCTTCAGTAAAGGAAACACAATTCAGACTGGACATTAGGAAAATATTTTTCATGGAAAGGCTCATTGGGCACTCGAACAGACTGCCCAGGGAGGTGGTTGAGTCACCTTTCCTGGAGGTGTTTAAGGGAAGAGTGGATGAGGTGCTGAGGGGCATGATTTAGTATTTAATATTTTGTAGGAATGGTTGGACTCAGTGATCCGATGGGTCTTTTCCAACCTGGTTGTTCTATGATTCTATGATTCTATGACTGTTGTTATAGTTTGCCTTCCTAAACAGCGGTACTAAGCTCTAGCTCCATCTCCTTCCCTTGAAGAAAACAAGTTTCTAATCTCTTCTCTGTTGATGCAAGGGCTAAGAGTAGAGCTCTGGGCTTATAATGTCCTTGAGGAAAATATAAAGGAGATATATTTTTATTCATAATAAAAAACTCTAAGTGCATTTTTTCTCGTATGCATTTCAGATTCCACATTGAATATGCTCCATTTCAAATAAAGGCAAGGAATTGTTTTGCAAACAGATATAGTAATCACATTCACCCCAGACAGAGCACTTTCATCCCAGACCTATTATTTCATCCCAGACCCAACTATTTTCCCAGTGCTGATCCTTCACCCATGTCACTTTTTTAACCATGCCACCAAATCCACTCATCAGAGGATGCAGGAGCAGTCTCTTAGTCTTTGGAGGATGCTTTTCCTTTAAGGTGCTCAGCTGGAAGGGGTGATGCTTCCTTTAAAGACCTTTTCAGAGAGAGGTGTTAAGGCAGTCCCTGGGGTGAAAGATCAGACTAGCCAATGAGTTAACGTCCAGGATTACTGGAAACATTACCTAGATTAATGGTATTCTAAAACGCACTTATCAAAGGATGAAAGTCTACAGCTGAGGTATTTTTGAAAATTAGACCCCAGTAATGGTACGTTCTGGTGTCACAGAGCAATAAGAAAACAGTCACAAAAATGAGCTGATAGTAAGAAGAAGTCAGGTCACAGTCATGTTCTTCCATGTCAGTTTCTTCAGTCACAATGAAGCTTTAGTCAAAGCAGTCTTCTCCAACAAATCAAAAGAAGTGTCGGTGTACATTACAAATCAGTCTGTATTTCTTCATAATAGCTTCCTAATCCATCTGAAAGTTTGCTTTTCGTGGCAGTGCCTTTTCACTAGCCATCCTGATGTAGAGTAGTTCTTCATATCCACCAAGTAGGTTTTTATGCACATTGGCACTATTTTTTTCAAATCTAGGGTTTAGATTTCTGTATATATGTATGTAAAAATTATGCTTAAGAGCCTAGATTAAAACTCAGCCTCCTAGGAAGATGAAAAATAGAGTTCCAACTATGCTGTGTTCTCTGCCACACCTCTTCAAAGACACTACTTAGACAGTGAAAACTCCTGCCCAGCATGTGTTATTCACTCCTTGCTGTACCTTTACTTCCAGAAACATGAACCTGTTGCAGATCTCAGCTACATCTATCCCCAAAACAAAATAATCTTAATTTGTTTACAAATCAGTTTTGTGGATGTCATAATGTCTGTCACATTTAGTTTTATTTTAGTTGCTAAAAGGTATTCCTAGGAATAGCAAAATGGAGGAAAGAGAGCTCCTTGCTTCCTCCATTTTCCTCAGAAATAGGTAAAAGCTCTGCACTCAGGTTTTCCTTTATGTATCACTCTAAGGATGTGACACAGCTGACCATGTTGTGTCACTTCTAAGCATAATGTCAAATACAGAAGACTACATGAAGAGGTTTGTAACAACATTAGTAATAAAAGTTGTGGTGTAGATAAGGCAGGGTTTTGTAGTTACCTTTTTGAGTCATTACAGCAGTGGTTCACAAGTCAGATAAATGTGGATTAATCTTGCCAGTTTATTTTTCTGCTTCTTCAAAATTTCACATAGGAAACATTAACCTGATGAAGAGGAAGAGAAGCAAAAAGGCAGAAAGAAATATATCTGACAGCGTGCCGCTTCAAGTACTAATTCTTTACTTGCATGAGTGAAACTTCTACTTTCAAATTCATTAAGGAAACAATCAGACGATTTGTCCTGTGAAAGCACAGCTTTTAGATTTTCAGAAAGAAAGTACGTATCTGTTCCAAAAGGCTGAAAATGGGTTTATTTGCTATTGTAAGCAACTTTCTAAAACCGGCGTATTTCCTTTTAATTTTTAATATAGTTTGAATTTACAAATAATTTCAATTATATATAAATGGAGTGAGGTGAGGATCTATGTGAGTGTGTTCATCCTTGTGAGAGTATAAAACAAGAAATTATTTTTGTTCAAAGAATTGTGAATGTGGACTTCTTTGTGGTGTCACTGCTTGAGAATTAGGAATGGACATCAGCTGACTTCACACTTCTCTGTGCAACATGAGTGTCTGAAAACCCTTTTAGGGAATAATTTTAAGGTCTAGATGGACCACATTCTTTGGAAAAGGTGATGGCAACAGATCATACCTACTAATTTTCAGTCATTTCCAGCACAGATCTTTCTTTTTGAATCCTCATGTCACCTGCTTTTAATGAAATGGTTTTACATTACACCTGCCTCTAAAGGCCACATTACTCAGGTACAGCATTTCTGAATTCTTTTGAGAGTCTTTCAGAGCTTTCAGAATTAAAAGAGAGGTGGTTTTACTACGTATCTGAGTCTCAGAAATGTAAGTATACATAGTTTTGAGGAATGATTTGGCTACTCTTTTTTGGAGGTGCTCGCGCTAATTCATACTTTCTAGCTACTATCCAAAATAAATAAGTATTTTAAGGATGATTTTTCTTATGGGCTACACTTAGAATTCCTTTACCTGTAGTGTTTGGTTTTGAATTTTTTTCTTTTAATTTGTTTTTGATTTAAAAGTCTTCTAAAAAAACAAAGGGCAAAACCTCCATCCACAAAAGGAAAATCTTCATTTGATGGCACATTTATCACGTCTTTCAGATTTTCATTGCATCTTGTATTATGCCATCAGTAACATTGCTGACAATGGCAAGGCTTCGTTCTTCATGATGACTCACAATTTAGCTTCTTGGTGAAATTACTCCTTGACAATAATTGCTGCCATAGTAAGACAAGATGAGAAGTAGTGCTAAACAGTTTCTGCAAATCTCATGCTACTCCTCTTTACCTGTGAAAAAAACTGTCTGCTGTTGCAGAGAGGTTGGATATTTTCACTTCATATAGCGGTCATTATGTTCCCCCCAGGAAGTCGTCCAGTACTGTTTTAGCTTGTGATGAGAATACAGTAGTATTGGATGGGGAGATGATAGAAAAAGTAGCCCCATCGAGGCCCTGCCTAGTGAAAGGAAACACTCCTGCTTGTTTTCAGGTTTTTTTGGCATATGGAGATTCAATTAGACAAGCTGTTGAGTTAGAGCTCAAAACAGTACTCTTTCCCATACTTATTAATTTTTTTCCAGGCAAATAATTTATTGTCTTTAGTATAGTGAAAAGAGGAGGGGGAAAAGGGACAATATATCCTGATTAGACTAGGGGTTATCACTCTTATTTTTAAATAACAGTGAAACCTTCCTAGATTTTTAGTTTTACTTTTAGGGTTTTTTTAATAAATCAGTCAAATTAATTCACATATTTTAATTGTATCTGAACTTATACTGTTTATGTGACAGAGGCAGCTGGACTGTCTTGACTTTGGAGAAAGGTAAGGCAATTTTACACTGATTTACACACCTTACAATTCCACTGAAACCACAATTCCACTGATGTGCAATCTGGAGAACACAGTCCGGTCAATTGCTATGTGCTTTTCAACAAATACATGCATATATACATGTGTTTTTTCTTTCAAGGCCTTGCTTGATTTCAAGTTACAGAAAGACTATCCTATTTCAGTATATTTATCAGCATTCCACCTCAGTCTGCACAATATGTACAGGGTTGATAGC
This sequence comes from Coccyzus lansbergi, assembly GCA_033558105.1. Classification (NCBI taxonomy): domain Eukaryota; kingdom Metazoa; phylum Chordata; class Aves; order Cuculiformes; family Coccyzidae; genus Coccyzus; species Coccyzus lansbergi. The sequence goes on from JAUMJK010001092.1 coordinate 1,321,385, forward strand.
ATTAGCAGATTGAGTTTACCTATGTGCAAGGGGAAGGGGAAGGGGAAGAAGGGGAAAGGGAAGGGGAAGAAGGGGAAAGGGAAGGGGAAGATGAAGGAGAGGGAGAAGGAAAAATACTATAATAGTAAGAAGAACAACAAGAAGAGGGAGAAGACGGTTGTACCACATCTTGGCAAAATACACTCGAGCGTTGATCAGTATCCAGCAGGATGTGTGGACAGACAGACAAACCTTCAGTAAAAAATCTTAAATCTTAAAAATCTTAATCAAGTAAATCAAGTGAAAGAGATATACAGCTTGTTGGTTTTGTCAGTTTTGAATAAGAAGTCAAATACATAAAAATGTTTCATTTGTAGCTGTATCCAGCTGTGCACAAGGCACAAAAGATAAATTCAGATTTAAAAAAGCCACTGTACTTTCCCCCATTGACAGGGATTACAATGTCTACATTCTTTCACTATCTTCAAGGCTATGTCATTTCATATGGTTAAAATATGCGTTAAGCATCTCTGGAAACATTCTGAATCTTCTGATAAGTAATTTATTATCAACTAAAGAAAACCAAAGGGAAGTTGCAATCTTTGTCAGAGTTTGAAAATTGTTAATAAATAAGTGTCTTTGGAGATTGCAAGCACCCTTGGCAGTAAAGAGCCTTGACGATTCTGTTTTTTCTTCAGTGCAATGAAAGCAAATGTTTTCTATTGGGAATATTCTTAATTCAGTGTTGCAGATTTTAATACCTAAACCAATACTAGATTTTAATGCAATGAAGTCATTTGTAGGAATTAGTTTTTTCTTGAAGTTTTCCATAAATAAACAAAATAATGGACAATGCATAATTCGTGTATTTTACAGGGAAAAGAACACATTTTATTTACTTATAAAATTGAAAAAAGAATGTATGGTGTGAAATTGTCTGTGTAATATTGGATTGAATTAAGTGCTATTAAAAGATGGTGTGTATTAGAAACATAAGTTTCAGGAAAGAAAACAACTGAAACTATGAGGAAAAAAACTTTTGAGAAAAAGATGAAGACTGAGGAATGCAGTGTAAGCGATTTTATATAAAATATTTTCTGTCTATGAGAGTAGTGAGGTCATTTTTAGAAACTTGTAAAGTGATATTACTGCCTGTCCACTTCAATCCATCAAATTAGTTCAATAATTATAAAATATTTTAAAGAGTGGCATTGAATTTAATAACGTGGAAAATATGATTGCTTCAATTCTCTTATATTGTAAGTTTATGTACCAAATACACTGAAGATTTTTTTTTAGAAAGTCTAACTTATTTTGACCTAGCAAAAAGTGAATTTGTATAGTGATGGCACATAAATAAGTAAACACAAACTGCCTGTGAGTGAATTTAGGGTTGAAACTGAAAACAAAAGTCCCATCTAAGAAGTTACGTTCTATGGCAGAATCTTATTACCACAAATACGTGCTAAACCTCTAACTTATTACATTAAATTGGATCAGTTTTGATAGGAATGCCTAGCTTTTCACAGAATATAGAAATCTTGTTAACAGTGGATATGGTGAAATGATTCATTTTAGAGCATGACCACTGTAGACAGAGGATCCATTTTCTTTAGTAGTCAGCTGCATTAAATGCAATGACAAATTGAACTGTCACTTCACAATCTCTAAAAAGGAGCTGTATTCCATGGCCTCATATTTTGGTTTTTCATATGTTCCCTCAGCTGAAATGCAGACAGTGATGTCCTTATGGATTTCCATTCTGTAAGAAAAATCAGATATTAAACAATAGCTTTGGTAGTGAAATGGGAATATTCTATGTAATTTCTGATGTCCCAACCACAATAGCTCTGTAACTTGGTCACAATTCATTACTTTTATAAATAGAAAAAAGAAACTGTGAATCTTTCCCTGGGATGCTCTTGTGATACTCACAAATAGAAGTAGCATAGATCAGTGATTAAAAAGGCCTCAAAAAAACTAGAAAACACTCATAAAGTAAGTGATACTTACTACTGCTCTTTCTTCCAAAGAAGATCCCCCAGTCCCAGCTATCAGTCCTACTGCAACTGTAAATCATGTGCATGTATTGAAATGTCTGCAGAGATATGTATGTTAATAAATGTTCCAGTACTGAACACACATACATGAGTTGCTCAAGTTTTAACTCGGAGAGGGACAGAAAATGCAAGCTTACCCAAATATTAACATTACATGAAGTAAATGTTGGAGTCAGCAAAGTTGCCTCCTAGTCTGTTAGTTTCTCTGGAGTAGTGTCCATTAGGACATTAAAGGGAAAACCCCAAATCCAGTCAGGCTATGTTTTTACCAGTCATCACATACCAAAACATTCATGAACCTGGTAAAAGTCACTGTTGAAATCGTGGTCAGTGATTGATTGAAGCACATTATTTACTTATCTTACTTCTCTAGACAAAGATTTATTATAACCGTCTTTTCATTTTAAAATGGACTTACCTGTGTTTTTTCCCCCAGTGTATCTGTCTGACTTCGATAGGTTTTGAATTTTCAGTGCTCTTCTAAGAAAACCTGTGAAGTATTTTGAAAGCCTGTTGCCAGTGACTGCTCTGGTTATGCCACAATGGGGAAGAGAATTTTTTCAGATTCCAAGAAGACTTCACTGACACTTAGACATGTTTTAGCTACATGAATAATCAGATTAAAAAGTGCCCATGTAGAACATGGCACTGGCATGGTCCTGACAGATACAGGCTGCTAATTTATTTTTGGTAAATCAGCCTTGGACTGATAGACATAATGTGTTGCTATTCCAACAGAGAAATGTTAACTATTAAACCAGCTAAACAGAGGATTTGTAATTATACCTATATTTTAATAAGCTGTCAAATACCACTTTACAATGTTCATTTAAAATTGGACTGAGCAGCCCCACTGTCACTTAATATGCACTTACCCATTGGAAACACTGGGAATGTGAAGGGTGGCAGGCCTGAGATTTCTTCCCTTTCTTCCCTCTCATTTTTCCATGGATCTTTTCTGTCTCCAAACACGAACTTCTTTGAACAGCACCATTTCATCCCTGCCCTCAACTAGACTTGCAGTGTACCTCACAGGAGCCTGAATGCAGCATCATGGCCCACTTTGGTTTCTTGCACAACAGACAAAGGGATTGTATCTTGCAACTCTCCAGCTTTTTATATATCAGTGGTCTGCAAAGACTTAAAGAACACGTATACTAGGAAAGACTAGTTATAATTGCATCGTTATTGTGGGACTAGAGCACTTATTATCCTTGTGTGCTATAAATGGCTTCTTGAATACTATTTGTACTTTCACAAAGGGTCCTAAGCAGGCACTTAGTGCAATGGCAAAATGCAGAACAAGTCTCTTATAACTAGAGCTCAGCCTCCTTAAAACAGATTGTCCTAATTTTCACAGGCTTCTGTCCTGCAAGAAGTCCTAATGTCCATATGCATGGCCTTTGCGAAGAAAAAATACACTACCTCTCTTCTATTTACTGATTCTGAGGTGGTGCTGTAGGAGGCACAGACCGGGAAACAACCAGGAGCAGCTGAAGAAATAAAAAGTTGTTACAGTGATGCTCTGTGTTTCCATTAAATTGTTTATGGCAGCTGAGCTGTTTTCCAAGCCATCTTTGTAAAATCAGGTGAAGAGATAGAGGGTGAGGCAGATAACCAATTGCTCTAAGTATCATCTGATGTCAGCGTTGAAAATCCAAAAATGAATTTTATGGATTGTGAGGGATTTCTGGCTATTGCCAGCTCACTGCCATAGCATACATCTTGGCTAGGTCCTTGTACTCCAGTTTCCCACAAAGGAGGCAAAACCACAGGAGCTGTATACTTTTAACAGCCCTTATCTAAAAGACCAAATAAAATCAGTTTTAAGTTTTTCAAAGTGGAAGATGGTGGAGATGTAGGTAATAAAAAACAACATACCGCTATTGATTCTTTTGTCCCCAGTACAAATACAGTTTATGAAAACTGCATCCTGACATGTTCACCTTGCTTTGTGTGTTTTTCCCTCCAGAATAATGGCTGCTATCAAAATTGACTTCTATTCTTGGTCTCACAAGAGGTTCTAATTCAATATGCTTGGTCTAGGGATTACTGTTCAGTGTGGGACCCAGATGATGGCCATACTTGAATAACGTGACCAAGTACCTCCAGTACCTAGACCTCAAAATTCTACCAGACCTGTACACATTTCTCTCTAAAGACCCTTGTTGCATAAAATATTCCAGTCCTCTAGACTCTTTTCTCTGTCTTCTATGCATGGGTAGCCACGGTTGTGTGCATATTCGTATTATATATATATATATATATATACATATATATATATATAAAGATCAATTAGTTTCATTAGTGCTACTGTGAAATGTTGAAATCATGCAATGGTTTTATTGTAAAATATTTCATTGCTAAAGCAGAAAGCATAGATAGCAGAAACATCCTAAGCACTGTTGTCTGTTTTAAAAAATATGTAACAATGTGTTGGATAATTATTTGCTTACGTAATATCTTAAACTCTTTATTGCTTCCATCTGCCTTTGTCTGTATTTTGAATCTTTTGTGTAGAAAGATGTTTTCTCTGAGAAAACAGACTTTGTGCAACTGATGCCAACACTCACCAGTTCTAAACTTCCTCTTTAAAGCAGTCATTAATATGGAATTAACTAAAAAGTCTTCTACAGGTCTGATATTGAAATAAGGCTAAACTTTCCTGATTTCCTGGAGCCAAAGCTGTGCAGTGAACCCTATGTACATTACCAAGCATGCCTACTGTAAACAAGGGATTTCTAATGGTCAGGATTTACCTTAACACAAAACTCAGCCTGAAGCATAGACTGGACCAGTCTTAGATAGCTACCTGACGGTATGATTCTTTGTTTCAAATAAGCTACATGTCCTGCCAGAAGAAGAGCTAAATCTTGCTCTTTGCATCTTATATTTATGTCTGCTTTTTCTGTCAGCCTACCTGTCACCTAGCTATTAATCAAAGTGAGTGTTGTAAAAAGTGTATGATAGAAAATTATCTGTAAACAAGCTTATGACAAACATTGAAGTAAAACATGTCTGTGCATGTGAAAGGAATATAGATGGATGTTCAAATAAAGTTTTCTATGTACCTGAATTTTAGGGCCTCTGACTCACAACTTTGGCAATTTTTTTTCTTTAATTTCTGGAAATAATAACAACAATATGACATTTCCTCCCTACTTTGAGGAGGTGCTTCCAGAGTACAGCATTTCATGGGACTTCCAATGGGCAATTGTCACATCCATGACACTTCGGCATTTGAGGCATGATACAGGAACCCAAAAAAACTGATTTTTTTTCTTTCCCTTTTCTCTCCAAGGGGTACGGATAACTAGGTAAGTCTCAGAAGGGAACAGTAGTGGAAACACTTTAATCTGGCAAAGATTTGGAGAGAAGGGAATGGGTAGGCAGACAGTCAAAGCCCAGCAAGTGAGGAGGCATCCAGAAGCATGCTGAGCAAGAGAAGTTACAGTTGTGGGCTGCAAAATAGGAAGAGTACTGGCAAACTTGGGGAAAGATTATGTGTACAAGTGAGACTCGCAGGCAGTGACAGAAAGATTCTTCTTCTAAATCAGCTGATAATTCTTGCTGTGCGTCAGCTGACAAAAGGTGCACAGAAAAAAGTCTTCACCTTGCAAATTCCAAACCTACACAGGAACTGAGGGAGATTTGACTTTACCTATAATACATTAAAAGAAAAGAGGTCACCTTTATAGCTTTGTCTTGTTCATCTTATGTTGAATCTTATTTTTCATAAATACATTTGCTGCTTATCTATAATTTTCACATGCTTGTCAGTATTTTTTGTAAATTCTCTATTCATCAGGGTTTTCAACAGAAGATTCCATACTACTTTTCCCCCTGAGTCGTTTCCATACTGACCATCCCCTTAAGACTCTGTATTATTAAAATAGGCAGGATCGTGTTGACTGGGCCAGGTCCTCTGCAGATAGAAACCTAATCTCTACAGTAAAAAGAGAAAAAAAGGGGATACTTCACCATCTGAAGAACTACTGCCTGTTCAGCAGATCCCTTATGCTCTGGAGAGCTTGCCCTGGAGAGCACTGCAGAAAACCATCAACCATCAATCACCTGTACTACATGACCTACACACATGCACTTACACAGGAGATTTCTAACAAGTCAGACTCATAATTGTAAAGGTCTTCATTCATTGCAAAAAGGAAAAATAAATCATGTTTCCAAACTGATCCCTGGATTGTCTAATTGATTAGAAAATTACTTGTCTTTTTTTTTTTTGTTATTACTTTGTGTTACATCTGTTATGTTGCTTCTCACCATTGTCCACTGCGTAGCACAATGAGCCAACATGATACAATATGCATGTGAGACAAAAAAAGAATCAATGGTACATCAGATTATACAAACCAACTGTCTGCACACAAGAGCACAAGAGTGCTTTGGATTATGGCCAAATCCAAGGCATAAGTCTGTATCTATGACTTAATCGGGAGTAATGTCTTCACAAGTAGTGGGCAGAGGACAGCAAAAACAACTGAGCCATAACACCTACAGCTAGCTTCATATGCTTCTTCATATCAAATATTATCATCCTGGATTACTGCAGGTAGAGCAAAAATGTGGAACATATACTTCCAGATAGGTTTGTATTGCAGTTGTGGATATTGGTTTTACCTCTTTTGGTTACTGGCACTGTCTTTTGAGTCTGTTTCTGTTGTTAACTATCCCTATGAATGCATTATCTCTGAACATATAGGGTGGAAATAGGAAAATAATGGACTAAATATAAGGAAAGTAAATGTTATGGAACTTGTCCTGGGAGTGTGACAATCTGCCATTTGAATCTCAAGCCATTCATACTGGTAGCTATACAAGCTCTCAATTTTTTTCTGCTGGCAAGGGCCACTTCCTCATACAGCACTCAGACTTACTTAAGCCAAAATGGATTGCAATAAAGATAGTAATTTAGGTATTAATTTCAGGAGCTTATATTTGCATCCATAATTATCAGTTGTCTATTGCGCTACATATTGTATACCATACATAGTGTATATTATAGAGGACTGAGTCAGTAGGGGTTGAACTGATACGTGAAGATTGGGTAGAAAGCTATAAAACTTCTCTGTGTTGTTAACATCTTGCAATTTACTAAAGGATTCCCCAGTCACAATGTGAGTCTCGAAACTATGTGAAAGGTAGTTCATGGAGCTAGTAGCTTATACTACAGATCAGAGGAGGTAAAAAGGTGCAAATATTTGAGGGTGAAGTGGAGAAAGAGGGTGAAATCAAGTAACAGAGAAACATTCTAGGGTTACAATACAGTATGAAGCAAATAATTCAGTGCTTCACTATAACTGACAGGCCAAAATGAAAATCATGTCTGAACTCTCTGGTATGTTGTTTTGATTTTGCTCTCATCAATCATCTTCATTACATCATAGTCTTGTCAGCCCCTTTATCCTTCACCACTCCCCCATTTCTTCAAACTTCCAGTTCTAAGCTCGAAAAGCAGAGACCAGTCTAAGGAGGAATTCATCAGGGATCTGGATAAACATATTTCTTAAAGTGCCTCTACCATTTTTACGTTCTTTCTCATTCTGTAAACCTAAAATACCATTGCCTTATGGAGTAACACCAAGAACAATCTCCTACTACTGTTGGGAAGCTCCAAAGGGCAGGCCTCTTGACTAACAAACCTGCTTCAACTGTTAGCGTATTCTTTATCCAGCCCTAAATCACTACCTTGCCCATCTGAAATTGTCTCTCTCAGAACTGTGTGAAAATTCTGCACTATGAAACATTGCCTACATAGTTATCCTTTATAAATCCATTAGGATTCAGAAAGCTGTCATGCCAGAAAACCACAGGGTGATTGCTTTAGCAAACTGCTCAAGTTCACTGGTTTTCTGGTAAAGACTACACTGCAATTAAGATACAGGGGTATCACAGAAGCATTCAGGATGCACAGCGTGTTCACCTTTGTGATGAACTATCCAGTATTCACTGTGGAGGTCACAAAAACTGGAAAATATTCATTCCATCATGCATGTGTTGGGAAGGTAAGAGCAAGAGCCATGCTACAATTGTGAGAAATATGTTGGCAGACTTGTGACATGCCAAATGGGAGCAAGGCACAGTATAGATCACTCACAAGTGTATACTAGAGTTCAATGTACATATTGGGTGCCCTTGAAATATACATATTGTTACCGCAAATGGCCCTCAGGACAACTCAGATGGTACACAGACAGTTGCAACATGTAGATGGATTTTCATTCTTTTTAATGACAAAATGATGGTTTTGTTTTGATGGATTTCAAAGGTCTTGACTCTTTCTTCTTCCTCTTTTCAATATGGAGAAATAAATTTACTGGAGGGTGACTATAATTTTCAATTTAGACCTATAAGTTTTTCTCATATAACTTCCCTCCACCAACTGTTTATACATTAAAATTAATCTGAGTGCTTCTGATTTCTTTGTGTTAAGGAAGAAAAAAAATCATATTTAAATTTGAGGATCTTGTGGCAAAGCACTAAATTAGTTTCCAAGATCCATAAACTCTCAAATGGGATGCCAGAGTGATAGCTGTGTCACGAATGGTTTCAACACCTTGTGAAGGACCTTGATAATACTTTGAAAGCAGAATCCAGTACCTTACATTTTTAACAAAAGGATATTTGTGCCTTCAAAATTCATTAACCGTGATGCTGGTTGTTCTGTGATTCTGTGAAGATTTTACAGAAAAGAAAGCCTGGATGCTGTGAGACTGCTTGATACTGAGCAACTCTAACAAGACCTCGAAGCAGAGAGCCAAAAGATAAACACAGGCCAGCTGGGAGGAACCCAGCAGCTAGTTAGGTGGGAACGAGTACGAGCTGAAAGGAAAACAAAGGACATGAACTGTCAACATAGCTAACTTTAGTATAACTTGGTTTCTTGGCACGCGTGGTAGTTTAACCAATAATATGTTGGTAATAGTCTTATGGACAACTACCTTTAGCCAATAGTCACCCTCGTGGGCACACAGTTATGTAACCAAATGGGGTATATAGAAAGACAGCTAAGCTGAATAAAGGCGCTTTGCTGACTGATCAGATTGATCTCTGCACCTGTTTTACAACAACTTAATGAAATAAACCTGTGTACTTTTTATTAAAATGTAAGCTGGGCAATATATCTGTAGCAAATATATTGTTGACTGCATCACAGTTTTGCCAGCCTAAGATCATAACTGAAAACTAATCTTTGAGCAAACAGGATCTATTGTGAAATTAATGCATCAGGTTATTAAGACCAATTAAGAGGCTGTCTCTAGGAGGAATAATTGTTCTTTCATTTATGTAGGTTAAATTGTAAATGGGATAAATAGTAAATAACTAACAGAGAAGTAAGGCTCTCCAACACTACAGAGTCATCATTACAGTTGATGGGTCACTCTGATGAAAAACATTCATACCTATAGGATGAGAATGCTCATACAATCTAAATGTTCATTCGTATCCTAGACCTTGTTAAATTAAATCACTCAAGCTAATAATAGATGTTTTTGACTCAGCAGAGAAAAGATATAGCAATTTAAGACCTCATAGTACCTTCTCTTTTAATCCTTGTATCTTCTGATCTCTTATTATTTGTTCTTATAAGTTTGTTCTTATTTTTCTCAATGATTTCCCAATGATTAAATCAGTCCTCGTATCCATTTACCAGTGCTTTATCCAGATACCATTAAACAAAGTTAATCACCATAAAATTAATCCAATGACAATTAATGATATAGCAGAAATACAGCAGAAAGGAAGCAGTCTAGGAGGTTCCTGGAGTGCGTGGAAGAGAACTTCCTTGCACAGTTGGTGAATGAACCAACAAGGGAAGGTGCCCTCCTGGACTTGCTGTTTGTGAACAGAGAGGACCTTGTGGGGGATGTGGCAGTAGGAGGATGCCTGGGACTAAGTGATCACGAGATGAGAGGGTTTTCTGTTCTAGGTGAAGAGAAGAGGGTGTAGCAGGACAGTAGCATTAAATTTCCAGAGGGCAGACTTCGAACTCTTCAGAAGGCTGGTTGGTAAAGTCTCCTGGGAGACAGTACTTAAGGGCAAGGGAGCCCATGAGGGCTGGGAGCTCTTCAAAAAGGAGATTCTAGCAGTTCAGGAGAAAGACATCCCCGTGTTCTGGAAAAAAAAGCTGGCAGGGGAAAAAAACAACTTGGTTGAAAGGAGAGATCAAGAAGAACAGGAATGTTTATGCGCTCTGGAAGAGGGGACAGGCCTCTTGGGTGGACTACAGGAGGGAAGTGAGATTGTGTAGAGAAAAAATCAGAGGAGCTAAGGCTTAACTAGAAATCAGGTTGGCCAAGTCTGTGAAAGATAACAAAAAATCTTTCTATAAATATATAAATAATAAAACGAGAACTAGGGAGACCATACAGTCCCTATTGGACACAGAAGGAACAATAGTGAAAGGGGATGAGGAGAATGTTGAGGTACTTAATGTCTTCTTTGCCTCAGTCTTTAATTGTAAAGAAAGTTATTCCCTCTGTGTACAAACACCAGAACTAGAGAAGCAAAATGAGGCTCCCATGATCCAAGAGGAGGTGGTCAGAGCCTTGCTTGCCCAACTAGACACCCGCAAGTTTATGGGGCCAGATGGGATTCACTCTAGGGTATTGAGGGAGCTGGCACATGTGCTGGCCAAACCCCTTTCCATCATCTTCCAGCAGTCCTGGAAGACTGGGGAGGTTCCACTGGACTGGAGGCTGGCTGATGTTGTGCCCATCTACAAGAAGGGTCTCAGGGAGTATCCAGGGAACTCCAGGCCTTTCAGTCTGACTTCAGTGCCAGGCAAAGGTATGGAACAGGTGATCTTGAGTGCTATCATGAAGCACATGCAAGAGAACCGGGTGATCACACCCAGTCAACAAGGGTTTACAAAAGGCAGGTCTTGCCAAACAAACCCGATCACCTTCTATGACAAAGTGACTTGGCTGCTGGATGAGGAAAAGGCTGTTGATGTGGTCTTCCTGGACTTCAGTAAAGCCTTTGACACAGTTTCTCACAGCATTCTGCTACGGAGACTGTCAGCCTCTGGCCTGGACATGCGCGTAGTATCCTGGGTGGAAAACTGGTTGGATGGCTGGACCCAGAGGGTGGCGGTAAGTGATGTTAAATTCAGCTGAAGGCCAGTTACAAGTGGTGTTCCCCAGGGCTCAGTGCTGGGTCCAACCCTGTTCAATGTCTTCATTAATGACCTGGATGAAGGCATTGAATGCACCCTTAGCAAGTTTGCACGTGGCACTAAGCTGTGTAGAAGTGTAGATCTGCTGGAGGGTAGGGAGGCTCTGCAAAGAGATCTGAACAGGCTGAACTGCTGGGCTGAGTCCAAAGGCATGAGGTTTAACACGGCCAAATGCCAGGTCCTGCACTTGGGGCACAACAACCCTGTGCAGTGCTACAGACTAGGAGAAGTCTGTCTCGAAAGCTACCTGGAGGAGAAGGACCTGGGGGTGTTGGTTGACAGGTGACTGAACATGAGCCATCAGTGTGCCCAGGTGGCCAAGAAGGCCAATGGCATCCTGGCTTGTATCAGAAACGGTGTGACCAGCAGGCCCAGGGAGGTGATTCTCCCTCTGTACTCAGCACTGGTGAGACCACTCCTTGAATACTGTGTTCAATATAACCTACTGAAGAGGAGACTGAGAGGCGACCTCATTGTTCTCTACAATTGCCTGAAGGGAGGTTGTAGATAGGAGGGAGCTGGCCTCTTCTCCCAAGTGACAGGGGACAGGACAAGAGGGAATGGCCTCAAGCTCCACCAGAGGAGATTTAGGTTAGAGATTAGGAGGAAGTTTGTCACAGAAAGGATCATTGGGCACAGGAACAGGCTGCCCAGGGAGGTGTTTGATTCATCTTCCCTGGAGGTGTTTAAGGCATGGATAGAGGAGGTCCTGAGGGACATTCTTTAGTGTTTGATGGGAATGCTTGGACTCCATGATCTTCTGGATCTCTTCCAACCTGGTGATTCTATGATTCTCTGATATTAATTTCTCTTTTTCATTTACTTCACTATCTGGAATTTTCACTCACAAGCTTTAGTGGACAAAATACTTATAAATGAATGGTATGCCCTAGTGGAGTTGGAAAACATAAACTGCTGTTGAACTTTCTCAGGAATACCTTTCCTTCTAGATAATTCACATCCAAATCAAATGTGGGTCTTTATTCCGCAGAGACTAGAAAATGTCACTGTCTGAAAACTGTGGCTCTCTTTTTTCCAGGCTAGACTCATGGTATGAAGTTAATAAATCCAAGAACAATATCCACTAAAGTGTAGATGTTCAAATTGCCAGAGCCATAATTGACTGATATTTGGAATTACACATTAGAAGCTGAGGCAATTTTTTTTTACTTTATTAGGTCTTAGAAAGCCAGATGCAGAGATGTGAGACAACACAGAAGCAGTGACAAGAAAACTATTTTACCCCCAGGACCTAGCAGCCAAACACACCAAAAGATGGTTTTTTTTCTTTAAGCAACTAAAAGGCAGCTTTAAACAAGCCAGTGGATCGTAGGTTCAATACTTAGAGTAGGTGTAGACATTCTCCAGACAAGCTAATTGATTAAGGAAAGTCATTACTTGTACTTCTTGAGTTTACTAATGGGAGATCCGAGGAGTTTAAAAGCATATCAGTTTTCTGAGAGGCTGACTCTGAACTACATTTCAAAGTACATCAAATGCTGCTGTACCTTGACTGGATACTTGATACACACCATACTGCAGGAGGCAGGACTGCATTACCACAGTCAGGGAAGGTGTGGGAAGTATTTTTTGTGCATCACTGCCTCAGAGGTCAGTCCAGTCTTTTCCTCCATGTTACTTATACTTAGGGTAATCACACAAACACCCAGCCAAGAGCCATCTGTGTTTAGGGTCACACTGTTTCTCTTCCTTTCCTTAACTGCAGCCTCTCCAGTCCCAAAACTCCATCCTAGGTGGGCTGGAACTATCCCAAAAGTGGGACATGCTGCTATATGTTTTTTCAGCCTTTTTTTTTTTTCGGCTGGTGATGGCTTTGAATTAAAAATAGATGTGGCAACATTTGAAGTATAAGTACACTAGGAGATCACCTAGACTGGTCTTTCAGGAAATGGAAAAGACGATGTGGTAGGTATTTGCCGTCTGTAATTATTGTTATAACCGTCAACACTGGATTGAAGGCAAAGTTGAATGCTTCTGTTCAAATCACTTAGCCTGTAACAGTTAATGTTTTTATTTAAATTGTCATCATTAGGTGTCAGAGCCAACGTTCTTCTGAGATAAATGAAGTTGTTCACACTTCTCCAGAAAGTATTGCTCCCAAATGCCTGTTGACTCTGTCAAACACCATTGCCTTCCTTCCATCTCTGAGGATTCTCTTGTCAATCTTACAGTTTAAAAACTTCATCTTTAGGAAAATGAAAGCATACCTTTTGCAGAAAGTGAAAACAGCACAAGAAAAGTCTGAAGTGCTGTTTGTATTCACTGTGTCCTAGTTTGTCGTAAGCCAGCCAGGCATGAGTCAGTCACTACAGAAGTGAATTTTAAAGTTCTTGGTGTACATATTATGCAGTTAAACACACTCTGCTCTTACGTACTCCTTAAGTAGTTTCTGCATAGCTGTATTCTTATGCAATAACTTTGCTATTCATATGTCATTTTTTTAAAGAGGTACTGTCCATCTTAGTATAATAAGAGAAATTGACAAGGGTCCAGGAACAGAAGGCTGTATTTTGACATCATTATACTGAGAGTTAAATGCATAAAGATTCACATATCAAGGTGAGATAATAGCTCTAAGTTTAAAGGTTAACTAGATATCTGCTCTGATCTAATATGTCAAAAAATAATATTTATATTCAGCAGCATTTGTGCCCTAGACACTTTTTCATCAGGACTACGTCTCTTTTGTATAGCTGTTTGTATAAAGGAAAGGAGAATCAAGAAAAATAATGCTCAAATAAAAATAAAATAATTCCATGCTGCTGGCCTGTGTGAAACGAAAAGCAGGTGCTTGCTGAGGTGGAATCTTGCCTGAGATTAGAGTGATATCATATAAGACATCTACAAAAATTATTAATGCTTTAAAGGACAGAAAAAATGACACATGCAATCCAAATGCTGTTTGCTTGTCTTGTAACCTGTTTGCAGAAATAACTGACCTTAGTTGTTTTAGGGGAAAAAGCAAGAAACATCTGGCTCATCGTTTTCCAGTGCGCAGTTGTGTCCCCAGAAACATGCTCTCCAAATAACTTTCTTCTTATAAATGTTTTCTCTAGCAGTTATAGGACACCACATCCTGGCTTTTATATATCTTCTGATGCATCTTTTAAAGCTTTAACTAATGTGGCTTTGCACAACATTATTGTCTTTAGAAGTGCATTACTTCACATTAACAGACACCACAGTATTGCTCTGCCTTTACTGTGGCTGTGTAGAGTACAGCAGCATTGTGCAGAGCACCCAGATAGCTCTACATGAACAGTAATGAGGAGAGGAAGGCACTGTGTCCAACCCCTCTGACTTCCTCTGGGGAGAAGGCTATCTCAAGATGCTACTTTGCTTTGGCCCTGCAGTGTACCTTGAAGGTGAGGATCGTGTGGTAACAACTCTCTGGAATTCCAAGTATCCATCCCTGAAAATACCCTGGAATTTGGTGTCAAGAGAGAGGTAATGGGAATTCTTCGTCTCTGTTATTGGGTTGTACATTTGGTTTTAAACTTGTTTACCACAGTCTTCTCTTTCTTATGGGCAAGAGGTATTTCTTTGCAAACTTACCCTATATGCTATTGGTGACCCCTTTAAATTTTTTTGTGCTTTTCAGAAATCCTTCTAAAGTTTTTGTTTGTGTTAAGGTAAAAGGCAATATACCCATTATTCTGCAAAAGGCTGAATCACTGACTTAGCTTGTGTCACAGCTCTTTCAGAGGACAGTCATGGAAATCTGCAATAACACTACCCAACAGCTGTAAATGAGACTGATGTGTCTTCAGTCTGTGTACATAATTAAGTAACAAGGAAACTGTAAAGGAAACTAAAGAATATGAAGTACCAACCCTTGGTTTTTTTAATAGGACCAATGAAACTTAACATTGTGTTATGTGTAATTGCTTATTCAACACTTCTTTATAAATGTCACAGAATTACCAAACCTTTTCCTGTCTTGCAAAACCTGATTCAGAAATGTACATATGATTTTCCTTCAGGCAGCCAGCACTGGAAGATAAATAAGACTTGAGATTTATTTGACAGATTGTGTATCAGTAGAACAAAGATGTATTCCAAAACATTGTATTATACCTGTGGCAGAGGGGGTAGTCAATTAGGTAAAGCATTAAAGTGATACCAAAGGAAGTTACAAAAAAATCCGTCTTGTGATTTGAGTAAATATGGAATTATATAAGATGAATGGGTTTTTCTAAATGTCATTCAGTTGGGTGTGAATGTAACAAACCAATTAGACAAAATTAAATTTCAAGGTTGATTGATCTTTAAATATTCAATTTGAACACTGCATTTTGTGTTTATTGCATTGCTCAGGAAACATCTAGACATGAGTGTTGAACCAAGGAATTAAAGGAAACTTGCACTGTCAATAGCCTAGCTGGGGTTTGTATGAGAGCCTGATGGCAGTTCTGTTTTATTCAGCACCATTAAATCCTGAATATTCACAGAACACAGAACTATAAGTCTAAAAAAGGATGCACTGACTGCTGGAGATCTTTGGCATTTGTAGCTGGATAGCACTGGCAGATAACGAGAGGTTTGGTAGCATGGAAATCATAACTATGAGATATATAATAATACTAACCCATGAAGACAGAATATATATCAAGAAATATTGTAAGATAATTCAAATCTGCACGACAATCTGCTTTTCATTTCAAGTATCAAGCCTATGCAAGCCATAACTTATACAGGTATTACTCATATGGGAAATAACTACAAATTTAGTACAACCCATGGAACAAAAAAAAAAATCCACATGGGAAGAATAGGACGGCTGTAATGCCCTTTCTTTCTCCATCCCCTCTGTCTGTGAGAAAGACAAGAACTTCTGTTTGAAAAACATACTCACCACTTGTAGAGTGAGCCGAATACCTATCACAGCTACAGTGATACGCGCTTCCTGGAAAGATAGATCCCAACAGCAAGAAGATAGCTACCTCTTTCCACCTGCCTAAGTAAGAATGAGCAACATATTGTCGACATCCCCTGTCCTTAGCATGCTGACCACCCCAGACAAAGCGGAGAGTGATGTTACATGCAATGTTTAAATTTGATCTATACCAGCTGAGGTGTCTTTCCTCTGGGGCAAAGGCATCACTATGGCCTTTCATGCTGCACTTGATGCTCTGGGAAATGGGCTTTGGATCAAAAAGAAAAGGGAAGAGAAGAAACGTGTCTTGGGCCTGAAAGATTGAGACAATATGTCATATGAATACAGAGTTTTTTCATGCTTTTTATGACAACTCTGCTCTCAGTCAAAGGTCAAAGATTCCCATTATTCTGTTCCAGTGTTATGACAGCCCTAGTAAGAAAATAGCTGTATGAAAAGCTACTAATACTGTTATTTTCCCCTACTGATAAAATAGAGCAGCTCCAGGCAACAAAAAGAGAGAGAGGAAAAAGTAGATAATTTTCAATATTTTCTTTTTCACTTTTTTTTCTACCATAGTAACCTTTATACCAGCACCCTTTCTATTCTCCTGAGGCAATAAATTTTCTTATTAAGAGGATATGCGAATAGTTAATAAGGGCATGGATGGAACCTGTACAAAATCATCTCTTTGTCTCCCTTTAGCCATATACAGAAATAATAAAATCTGGGGGGTGCTATGGAAAGGGGTATTGTGCATGTTCCTGTGCCTACCTAGAGGATCAGGAATCCGTCATTCAGCATACTCACAGTAGGGCTAGTTTTTTTTGTTTGGTTGGTTTGGTTTTTGAGTAACATACACTTACTACCAGAGGTTTCAGGAAACAGCTATTTTTTATTTATTTATTTATTTAACTGCAAGAAAATGCTGACTATTTCTCCTTGCCAGAATCTACAGACTATTTTATTTTCTTTGATCCTACTGGTACAACCTATGTAGTCTCATTACCAGATCCAAGTACCGAAGAAGTGCATATTTTTCAATATAACTTTATAGAAAACCAGCCCTCTCAAAAGCATTGTTCAAGATGGTTCCTGCTAGAACACAGAAGAAAAAGATCACTTTGACACAGAACCCAAAACCAGCCAAGATCTTGGATCATTCCCAGAGCTCAGAATTAAATGTGTCTCTGAAACAATCCATTCTAGATAATGATATACAAATGAGTATAGCATGCATCCAGTTTTGCCTTGGCAATGGTGTTGGGCCATGATTTCCAGCTTCAAGGATCCCACCTTTCGACAGGAATAGTCAGCTACACAAGTACAGGGTGAGGAGCAGCTGGCTGGGTAGTTGTTCAGCAGAAGGAGTTGTTGTGTCTCTAAATGGATCGTCCTGAGATGTTGTTGCAAAAAGAGAAAAAAGTCATGATAAGACAAGTTGTGAAGACTTGCCTATGGAGCACATGAAGTAATTTTTCTTACTCTGCTCAGCTATCCTACAGCCTCATCTGAGATACCTACATGTGCTATAAAGATGTGGGTCAATTGAGCAGAGCAAGCTCAGATTATTCAGCAATCTAGAAAACATGACCCGTGAATTACAATTGAGCAAGTTGGAGTTATTCACCCCAAAGAGAAAATCAGAGGAATGGCATGAAAACAGCCTTCAGACAGATGAAAGGTTGCAGCAAAGAGGAACAGGATAAGAAAGAGAGGAGGACAATAATTTAACCTCTTAGAAGACAGCAGCAAAAGATCAGCAAAGATGTTAATAATAACTTCTAACAGCAGGGACAGGGTGCCATTGGACTAGATTGACCTCAGACATTTGCTAGCACTGGAGAATTTTGAGCACAAGCATTGATCAAGAATAAAAACTGAGACCATCAACCCTTTCTTAGGGTAGAGATGCAATAGATGGTCTGAGATGCTATAAAATTTTCTGGCAAGTGATACTAATGCACTTTCTGGTCAGTCACAGCCCCTGCACAACACACACCATTCATATTACTTCTGTTGAGACTTTCTACACAGCCTGCATGGAAGAGGTATGTGCCAGATGACTGTCCTAGGGGCAAGACAATTCTGCCTCCACCTCTGGTACCTGTGACTGACACTTGAAAGCTGTTTCTGGGACTACTTTCATAGAGGTCTTTGAAAGTAAGCTGGCTTCTCCACTGTTCTGGTAGAGCCACTATTGGAGAACATGATGCCTCTATGGAGCTGCCTCCTCACCACAGTAAGGATTTGAAGTTCTGTCGTGCCTCCTAATTGGATGGCAAAGCAGTTGTGTTGGCAATTAGTAGCCTCTCAGTTAACCTGAGTGCTTCAGTGGATGTAGCAGGGAACTCTAGCACTATGTATGGGAACTGATTTATTCAGGGGAGAAACATAGGGTGTTTCATGAAGGATGCATCCTGAGGTGAGCCATTAAGTCTGCAATATGTCATTCAGCATCAGGGTTGCTTCTTCCCCTACTGCCCATACACCAGACTGTACCTGAAGTCAAAGAAATGTCACGTCACTGTCAGCTAATGCACAAGAGTCTGTGATGTGACTGAGTAACAGAAGAAAGGTTTCACATGACACTGACAACCTGAAATTTAACAAGAGAGTTTTAGGTAGGAGGATTTTTTTCTGTGCTATCAATCTTTTCATTTCCTGGCAGAAACAAAAGATGACTTGGTGTTGGCTGGACAGTGACTGTCACTGGTGTTTTCGCCATCCTGTCTTCAATGTGATGTCCTGAACAGGTTTAGATGACCTGTCATGATGCTCAGCCACTGTCAGCACTCCCTCCTGTCTGGTTAGCATGCAGATTTTATAAGGCATGACAAGCAGTGCTTCTGCTACCTTACCAGATGCAGAACTTGCACAGAGTTAGTACAGAAATGAGTAGGAAAGAAACCCTGGCAGAAAGGACTGACAGTGTTCAGCTCTGGGGAACATAAGAAAGGTAAGGATTTGGTTCAGTGGATCCAGAGAAGGGCCATGAAAATGATCAAAGGCTAGAGATCTTATTGTGGCCTCTTGATACTTAAAAGGGTCTTTTAAGAATGATGGAGACAAACTTTTTAGCAAGGCTTGTTAACTTTTTAGCAAGGGCAGTGGGTAATGGTTTTGAACTACAAGATGATAGGTTTAGACTAGATATATGGAAGACAGTGAAACACTGGAACAGGTTGCTTGGAAAGGCGGTAGTGCCCTATCCTTGGAAACATTCAAGGTCAGGATGGACCGGGGGTCTGAGCAATTTCATGTGGCTGAAGATGTTCCTACTCATTGCAGGGGTGTTGGACTAGATGACATTTATGGGTTACTTCAAGCCCAAACTATTCTGTGATTCTATGACTTCCAGAGCCCCATCTTCAGACAGACATGCAGACACTCCTACTGCCACCCATCATACCCACAGATGTTCTCGCAAGCCTGCAGATCTGAAGCAAAAATTACTTTGTTTGTGTGCATCAAATTAACGCACATCTACACCTTAGGTATAATTAAATACAGATATATCATAAGTCCCAGTCTCTGAGCATAGGGTTTTTCCTGGTTGAGAGGAGTCAGCTGATTACAAGAAGCTTTGATTTCCCTTTTTTTCCTTCTTCTTGAATGCCAGGCACCTCCTCCCAATTCATGTTTTTAAGCTGGATACACGACATGGTGAAATCCAGTGTAAAGAGATGAGCCATGTACCCATAATAGAAATCTATTCCTCCCTCACAACAGTGGGATGGGCATGACCTGACGACAGGCTGTAGAACTTAACATAAGTAAGCTTGTGGGATCAGGAAAAAAACCCAGTAGTGTCCTTTGACACATTCTACTGGGCTATTAGGATGATTTCAACAGGGAACATTTCTCCAGCACCAGTTTCACATTCAAGGCCATAAAAACATTCAGCAGTCCAAAATTATACATTCTCATGGGAAACATCATCACTATGGAAAAAAACCCTAGGTTTTACATAGTATTTGACTGTTAAGTCAACCCAGTCTGCACCTGGCTTCAGATACATTTCTTGCTTGTTTTGCTTACTCTTTTTGTCAAGAGTATTGAGAAATTAACACTAACCCAGGAAGGAGTTTGAGTTACTTGGCAATTTCCACAACAACTGGGAAACTCACAACAAAAGAGAGGAAACCTGTATCTTCATTATTACCAGCATGCAAGTTAAAAGAAACAAGACAAAGCAGTCATAGTGCACTTATGGCAGAGTAGCTGGCAAACCAGTTATAATTTTTTTTTTTGCACCTGTTGCTTCTGAGGTAAAATTTTGAAGTCTTTTCACAGGGGATGTGTTGATGTCATTGTGTTAGGAGAAGACATGGTGATTTACCAGTAAATAGAAATCTCATCCTGTTGGGTATCTCTGGTGATGTTTTAGTTATGTACTTTATTGACACCCTTTTTTAGGGCTATACATACTATTATATCAGTGGATATTGATTTTACGGCCCTAAAATTCTAATCTTCTACCAGAAACCAAAATGTATCCATGGTTTGTTGGGAGACTGCAAAATCAGTGTGGGTTTGTTTCACTTTTTAAAAAGAACTCTTTTTTTTTTTTTATTAAATACTCATTGTACATTGTAACATATGGTCCTCATTTTGCAAGTGCTGAGCATTTTTAACTCTGCTGAGCACTTTTTTTTCTCTGCTCACATTGCTCCAAGGCAGAATGGGAGGACCTGCCTTGTTTGTGTATATGTTACTGACTTTGAAAATACAACTTACACAATGGTTCTGTATTGCCATCAGATATGGTTACTCACATGAAACTACAACCTGAGAAAGTTCTGAGAATTAAAAAAAACGGAACTTGTAGGAAAATACAATATAGCAGTATCTCAAGCTTCTTCCTTTCCTTACTGGAAATTACTGAAGTGATCCCCAAACCTTTTGCACAGAACTATGATGAATAAATTTAGTAATGAATTTGATCCATCAAGCAACAATTCTTTTTAGAATTGATTGTTTAAATTTAATTCTAGCACTAATTTCTGACTTGAGTTGTACACTATTGTGAATGGTTTCCATCTGAGAAATGCCCTGATCTGAGGAGTGGGCTTGCATGGATCAGACATCTTTTGATTTGGATGTGGGAGGCACCAGTCCCACCCAAGTGTTACTGACCATCTGCAGAACTTACTCTATTTCAGGAATCCAAAATTCCACCTGAATTAGAGTCTGTTACTGTGAAAGAAATTCAGGGTGACACAGATAAGAGTGATCCTGTTCCTGCCATTATCAAATAATAAATAAATAATGAAATATTTCATTTTAATCACAATTCACCTCTCTTAGACCAAAAGAAATATTCTAAATGGGAAGGAATTTTTGAAATGAAGAATGTGCTGTGAGGAAGTCTGGTTTAATTGTGTAGCATTAATATTAACCAGAACAACTCTAAATCACTGACCACCATGTACTTATTAAGGAAGAAAAAGAGAAAGAAAAGAGGAAAAATTTAAGAGAGGTTGTAATTTTATAAGGCACCTCACCTTTATTTCCCTCATTTCAAAATTCCAGTATTCCACAGACTTTTAATGAGAAGTACAAGTTGCTGCAACCTTGCACTGTAAACCTACATCTGTTTCTATTCTGCAGCTGATGATGTCACATTAGTATCACTACATGCCATCTTGACATTCCTTCCACAGTAGCAGTTAACCCACTGGATAGCGACTCTTATCATGTAGAAATTTCCAGAAAAATGTTTTATACCCTGTGAAGTAAGCATTTACACCTGAATGATTTTGAACACTAATTTGGGAAAAAAAAATAAAGATAATCCAAAGCCTTAGACCTATGCTTTTTTGGTTTTTTTTTTCCTAAAGGATGAAAAATCTCAGCAGTTACAACTCCTGTCTTCAGCTGTTTCCTTAAGGCATTAAATGCTCAGTATCTTTTCTCAGATCCTGTGTTCCTGAAACATTAAATACACATAAGACAGTCTCCTTCTTTTCCAAACTGCACAAATCTCTGCTCTCTTATTAGATTCTTCACAGTAGATGTCTATTTGTGGGCTTCATTCAGAGTTGCCTGTAGGACTGGCTTCCTCACACATTTCATTTTCCATTACCCTCTTCTCCCTACTCTTCCTGACTTCCAGACTCTCTGCTCACTAGTAAGCAACATGCAAGAAAAAGCAGTCAAATTTTTATTTCCATTCAAGTTTCTCTCTCTCTCTTCTTTCTCTGTCCTTTCACCTCTTTCTCTGTGAAATGCTTGCAATATTTACTTTGTTGGCATCATGCTGCAGACACCTTGGAATAATAGTGACACATAGTCTGTCTTGGCAGAGAATAGATAGGGTTACACAGCTAATCAGGGAGTTAAGTAGCTTTGGGAGACAAGCCAGCAACACCGAGATGGGAAACACAGGTGCACCTACCCAGAGACCACCCCAGAAACAGTTGGGTTAGAGGAGATGGGCTTCTATTCTGATCTTAAAAGCCTGTTAAGCATTTGAGTGTTGCTATTACCTATGTGGCTGGGAAGTGGACAGCTTGTTTTGTGCCACACTGAATAAAGCTCAGCATCTCCCCTCTATTTCCGTGGGGCGAGGGCTCTGCTAGGACTGTGGGCTCAGCCAGGTGTAATGGCAGGATAAGAGGAATGACTGCAGCAAACCACTTTCAGATTGGGAAACGTGGTGTCAGAGAAAAGGGAGAGATTGGAAGAGGGCAGAGAAAGGAGGAGGTGGAGAAGGGGAGTGGGACAAAGCTGGCTAGTGGGTATTCACAACATCCTAAACCCCGCAACAGGGTATTGTCCTGAGGCAGTAGTCCTGCTGGCAGAGGGAGTCAGGACTGCTCTCTCTGGAGGCATCCATCTGGAAGGTAGCCTGGGGGGCCGGACGTGGCCCAGAGGCACTGTTTCTCCCTAGGCCCTGCAGCTAGGGAAACGATAGAGTGTCTTCCCCAAAATCCATGCAGTGCTGGCTGTGTTTATTCAGGCCCCAGCGACCAGCTGTCAGGAGCCTGTGAATGACGTGGGATTTTTTAATGATGGTGCTTTCAACCTTGGTGATCAATTTGCATTGCTTTCCATTTTCAAAGCTGTCTTTTTTCCAAGGCAAAAGGCTGAAATCTTTCTTTAATGAAACATAAAGCCCAAGACCCTCCTTTGCATATGTGCCTCTCTCCACCCCCGGATGAAGAAGCTCATTATCATGAACTTTCAAGCCCACAAAGACAGGCTCTACTAATACTCCACAGCACCTCTCACATGCTCATTCATGCCTTTTTTTTTTTTTTTTCAGTCTAGTTTCAGCATACCTCCTGGCGGGAGCATTTCTGGTTTGGGTTTAGGAAGTAATGTAAAAGAAAGGGAGATTGCTTGAGAACAAGGGAAGTGGTGAAGTCTTTGCTTAACTATAAGTATGTGAATACGCTCACTGAAATCCCTAGAAATGCAATATACCTACTAAAACCTGGGTTCTTTATCCAGCATAGCCCTTCCATAGTGCGAGATTCTCCACCTGTACAATACGAGAAGTGGCACTTGCCTGCTCTAAAAAGAAAAAAACACCCATAAAAGGCAGGTAACATTACTATCTGTGTTTATAAACTCAGCAGCAGATTCAAGCACTGTACTGCATCCATGTTCTTCAGCATGAGAATGACAGGAAAGGGAAAAAAGTAAACTAGGTATAAATGAACTATTTAAAATGTATTTGAAATTAATATATATATACACACACATATCTAAATATATGTGTATATATACATATGTTGAACCAGATGTCCTGACTGCAAGCAATGCTTTGATTCCATTATTTTTAGCATGTTTTTAACACAGGACTTCCTCTGAAGACCACTGAAACTGAGGAAAGGGTTCCCATTGGTTTCAAACACTATTAGAGGATATCAACAGAGCCTGTTCCACTGAAATGGAACCAAGAGGTGGTAGGTAGTAGATAAACGCTTGCTATGAGATGCACAGATTCTGAGCCCATTTCCAACCCAGGGGCAACCTGGGGCCAAACAGTTTCATTCCTTTACTGTTATTTGAAGTAGATATCCAAAGTTTGCACTTGAGACCTTAATGGTTACTACCGCAGCACCTCAACATTTTGTGCCTCCTGTGGCATCCAAACCTAGGTACTAAGCACTAACATTAGTCTAACATTAGAAAGAGAAATTGAGATGACTCCGAATAAGGTCTGTAACAGCTGAGCAGGAAAAACTTAAAGGATGCAGCAAAAAGGGCATGAAGGACGCTGAGCAGGAGAAGAACCTGGCTTGCAGCTGGGTGGGTCTTGTTGGAAATTTCAGCTCCTTTATGTAAAGCAGGTGCTCAGGTGGATAGTATGGTTGCTGTCCATCTACTACTTGTTTTCATCTGATAGTCCTCACAAAAAAAAACCCAAACAGATTTCTCTGAGTAGCAGTCAGCCTTTATGATTTACAAGAAATGCTAATACTTTTCATAATGACAAGATTATTTTGATCTTCTGGTCTCCATTCTGTAAATGAAGACTAATTAAGCACTTGCTGAGACAGAATGGTTTTGATAGGGATGCTCACATGCTTAAAATTTGCTATCTGTTATTAGTTTGCCAAATCACAATTGCATACAAAATGAATAGAAACAAAAGTGGCATCTGGCTTTTGTCCCACTTTCTTGTCTATGGCCTTAGTACAAATCCAGTGCAACTTAACACTGTTTGAATTTATGTCTATGAACTTAAGACTGACTGAATTTAACAAAATCTAATACACAGTATCAAAAGTATGTCATGCTCCAGGTCTGCTTTCTTTTCTGCTACATCAAATCCCAAATTACATGCAGAACCTCCCCTACCGTGCTGGCACATAATTGAAAACAGTCACATTATACCAGACAATTTAGATTACCAGTTTTACACTACAAAAACCTTTCTATGGTTATAGCTTTATTGCTCTAAATGACTGTTTTTCTTTTATTTCTTTTTTCCTTTTTTTCCTTCTCTTTCTGTTTATCAAAAATGTAATGCAGAATCTTGAAACACAAGTTGAATCTTTCTCTGGATCAAAGAATGACAAAAATCATGCCAAGAAGCAGTATGAAGAATATCAGGTGCTGGGCTCAGACAGAAAGAAGGAACTTCTGATCAGTTAGACAGAAAGGTAGGGCCCAAGAGTCACAGTCACTCTTGTTTATTACTTCTCTATAGAAAATGTGTGGATACATAAGAATCCTCTAGATTTATAAGTGCAGAGAAGTGGTGCATGGAAAAAAATCCTGCCACAAATCCCTCTGAGATGAGAAGCTGCAACATGCTGAAATATATTAATCTGGGTCCCACTGCTGCTTCTCACTGTGCTATGGGGATTTCATGGGAGAAATAACATGCATTAATGGATGCATGGGAGGATGCAACAGCCAGATCAGGCTGGGGAGCTCAACTCTCTTCCCACCTCAGCACAGCTGAAAATCAATACCCAGGACAAAAACTGTCTGAGCTTGAATTTTCCCTTGTGTGGAAAGCACATAGGGCAGGGTTTGTCCTGCAGAAATCAGAGAATGTGAAAGCCAATTAAGTCATTCAGTTCAACTCCCCAGGCCAATTCAAAGACTGTTTTCTCTACTAGATACTCTATTCTAGGTTTCTTTTCAGTGTAATTTTAGAAGTCCCAAGTGACAATGTTTTCATTATTTCCCTGGGAAGATTACTTCACAATCTAATATATTTAACTGTCAAGAAGTTTTTCTTGAAATTCTTAAAATTTCACTCCTAATTTCCTTCCATTTACTTATGCTATGCTAAATGTCAATTATTAGTTACACTAAAATATTAATCTGTTTCCCAAATGTTGGTATAACACAACAATATTTGTCATGGATTAGCCAGATTGAGTTTTATAGTGATTTCTTATTTTTCTAGTTCAAGTCCTTCCTGAATTATGTTGATCCCCCCTGGGGACTTTTCCTGTACACCACGGTGTATCTGCTGTAGTGGTGCATACTCAAGATGATGGTTTTCATACAACCTTGATACCTAAAATATTTCCCCTACCTCTGCAATGCATTAACTGTTAGAGTGGTTTTAATTCTCACATGTCAGCTCATACTTGAAGTGCATGCCTAATTTCATTGCTCACACTCACCAGTGAGTCTATGTTATTAGCACTAATTCTCAGTCCTTTTACTTCTGTGTTTGGAATTTTATTTCCACATATTCATCAAATGCATTTTGAATTTCAGTCTCATTATGTATGTTCATTTTTCTAAAAGATCACAACTTATGCTTGCGTTCTGTACTTAGTTTTCCAGTATGAAATCATTCATGTTTGTAAATTGCAATAGTACCGTATAATTTTCATGGGTAGAGTCTCTCTCTATGTCCAGTGATGTAATGCAGGGTGTTAAGAATTCACTACTTCATTATTCATTGTTATTTTTTGCCTTCTGTCTTTTAGAACTTTTGATATACATTATACTTTCCTGTGTAAGAATATCTCAATCAGCTTTTAGAAAAATACAGGAAATGCATTATGGAGTGTTTAAATACATGCAAGTATATGCAAATAAAACAACGAAACTTCTATGGTTAAACTGTTTTTTTTTTTTTTCTGTTTGGTTTTTTTGGGGTTTTTTTTGTTTTTTTTTTTATAAATGCGAAGCATTTACAAGGATCCCTCTTGATTGTTTTCAAAAAATAAATGGTCTGCTCAAGACAGTTAAACAATCTCCAATTTCACATTTTTTCGATAATAGCTGAACTTTTAATATTAGCATTATTAATTAATTTTATTATTATGCTAAACCAAGCTGTCACCTGGACTTGCAGACATGTTGAGAGTGATATTTTCCTAGACTTTTCTTTCATCCTTCATAACAAATGTTACATTTTAAACCTATTTTTCCCTGCAAGTTTTGTGAAGTCCATAACTGCATTCATGCACATAACCAAGGTTATCTTGTGAGCATCGCAAGAAAAAGCATGTGAATAACACCAGTAGATGCCTGCATGGTCCTGATTATTTGCATAAAACAGGGCATTTCTGTGTCAGTAGTTAAGTCCAAATGAAGAAATTGTTAGGACAAAATAAAGTCACTCTAATTTGTCAACCTGTCTTATTCTAACAAAAGCCTGCTTTGGC
Source organism: Coccyzus lansbergi (assembly GCA_033558105.1). Classification (NCBI taxonomy): domain Eukaryota; kingdom Metazoa; phylum Chordata; class Aves; order Cuculiformes; family Coccyzidae; genus Coccyzus; species Coccyzus lansbergi. The sequence continues at coordinate 1,348,613 of JAUMJK010001092.1, forward strand.
AAAATGTCTTTCTGGACAGTGGGTTCATAATCTCTTTTGACAGTCACTGTAAATGGTAGACTGTTAATATGAATTACTTTACCTTTTATAAATGCCACCTGTATTATCAACATTGATTTGAAAGGGACATAATTTTCTTGTAAAACCCATTAGAGTTTTATCCTCTTGGCAAGCAGCTCTGCTTTGATGACTCAATGTGGTGACTCTTCTTTTAAGCAAGGAAAGTCAGATACTTGCCTCAGCTCTTATGTTGGCTATATGGTTGCATAACAAGACACAAAGTAACCAATTCAACTTAAAGCTGTGGTAATGATCTGACATTTCTTTCTGCATTTAGATTTTCAAGCACAACACTTTGATTATGGCTATATAATCATCAATATCTATAATGACACATTGTGGGCGATGTCATCAAAGAGCATAAGCATGCTTCTACTCTTTCTAAGCCTTTGTGATCACACAGTCCTTGTTCTACAGTGTCTTTCACTCAATACTAGTTTACTTTAAACCCTCTGACTTTTACATATCTTTTTATCAAATGAACTGCTTGCCCCTCAAAGAAAGTTTGCAACTCAACCTTATGTTTCCTGGAAGCCAGTTATTTCTGTCTCCTAAATGATAACTGTTATGACGATCACAAATCTCTGAACTAGAACTTCAAAGAGAGGAAGGTTAAATCTGCAAGGGAATTCAGGTACCCTAGAGGTTCAGTATTCTAGTGCCTAAGTGAGAACATGGAAGCACATGTTATTACTTACTGTATACGTTTATAGATTTCAGACATCTCCAGCTCTAGGAAGCAGCTGTGAGAAATTGCTGAGGACTCTTATTTTAATTCAGTCAGTTAAATTTCACTTTAGATAGCTTAGCTCTTTTATGGCTTTGCTTCTGGTTGAGTAATTAGGCAAGACAGAAGAAGTATTACCCTTATTTTATAAATGAGGAATTCCAGTGCAGAGAGATTAAATACTTTGCCTAAGGAAATGTAAGGAGATTGAGGCAGAGTTGGGAAAGTCCATTTAAGATCTGCTTCAGATCTAAATCTCTTTCATTTCTGATTCCAGTGATTTAACAAGAAGTCCACTCTTCCTCATTTCTTTCACATATGCCAGCTCACAAATTGTTCTGAACTGCACATGTTGAGACAATCATTCTGTTTATTTCCCTTTTTTAATGTGTATTTTCTCATGTAATAATTAATTCTCCTATTTTATGTAGTTTTTTGTACCATGACAATCTCCCTGGTTTGCAAGTGCCATTTAGAAAAAACTTCAGCAACATAGCTAACATCTGTCACAGGTTGTTTCTATCTTCATTGTTTCCCCAGGGAAGGAGAGTTATTTTAGTATGATGTTTGCAAAGACATGTGTTACCAGGAATTTGTTTTCAAGGAGGCAAGTGAAGGTGAAAGTGCACAGCCATGATGTTGAAATTATGACAGTCTCTGCTTTCCAAGCGAGTTTGTTGCAGGCAGGGCTGACTCAAAACTTCACAGCAGCACATGTTAAATTGCACGTTCCTATCCTGAGGTGGGGTTGGTGTCAGAGCTGAGATGCTCCAGCTACTGGAAGGAAAAGCAAGGAGACCAAATCTGGGAAGCAGAGCCATGGGAGGCCACAGAGGGCTGGTATGTCTCCTCCTGCAAGTACCAGGCAGTCAAAGAGCAACAGCTTCTGGTTTTGAATTTGCCCTTGAGCAGCAACTTTGACTTCCCATGGGTCTGGCACAGGCAGAGCTAGCAGCCTCATTACTGTCACTTTGCTGTCAGTAGAAATCTACCACACTGGGCAATGGCCAAGTTTGCCTCTTTCTCTGGCACCCTGGCTCTAGCTTTTGCCTGCAAGGCAAACTGAGGCCAGGCACTTCCATCATGTCAGGAGTGGGGGCACTGCTATGGTCCAGTTGGTGTGCAGGACTGCATGTACACAAACTTCAGGTGCAGCTACAGCCTTTTAGCGCTTACAGGCTCAGTCATGGAAACTGAGGAAAGCAGGTCCTGGAGCTGTTTGGTTTTAGGTAGCTCTTTAGATTTTCAGGTGGCAGAGTTTAGGGAACATATTTAGGCAGGGCTAGAAAGATGGACTCTTTAGCATCCAATGCAGCCTAGTGAAGTGACAAGGACTGATAAACAGGCCTAAAACAATATCACTAACCCATGGATGATTCGTATTGCATTACTATGTGTAGTCTTCAATATGTAACTTCTCACATTGCTTTTATCAGTAGAATTGTGCTACGCTGGTCTTAACACATAGAATATGAGAAAATGTATCATAGCTGGCATTAGGAGTAGAACTGGGCTGTGCAACCTTAATTGTAGTTTCTCTAGCATATACAGGACAAGAAAAAGACCATCAACACCCTGACTGATCAATCAGCATGAGCATGAGCACTGTGGGAAAAGAGAAGTGCTGTTAAGCAGTGTCAAACCTCAACAGCCCCATTAGTTTAAAGACAAGAGATATCCAGTCGCTTCCTTATCTCCTCTTTTGGGGCCTTGGCCACACTCCATGAGCGGGGAGCCAATGACCAGCTGAGACCAGAGACTGCATTTTTAGAATGATGTAAGTTGTTTATTTGACAATATAAAAAAGCTGGATCCTATGCAGACACCCCACCTATGAATGGACACGCTGTGTAGGACCCACCAGTTGCTGGGACATGCTTTCCAAATCTTTGCTGGAAAAAAACTTCCATTGTGATCGTGCATCTGGATGATAATGACAGGGCGATTGGTGTTATATCTTTCTTAATTACTGTACTAATTCTCTTGTAGTAGTGATTAGACACATTTCCTTGAAAGCTGTTATTGTTAACTTGTTATTCATCACTACTAATAATTTGCTATCCTTCTTGTCATAATAAGTTAACTAAAACTTTATATTACTGAGTATTTGACAGTTTGGTTTTGTATGCTGATCTCACTTTGTGCTTAGCTCATTGTGGTAAAACACCTGCCCAGCAACAGTTACTTGCAAGCCCACTGACTGATCACTCAGTTTGGCCAAACTTGATCTGTTTTCATAGAACATCTCAGGTTTAGTTGTAGGGTGCTTTCTAATGAAATATAGCTTTATTTAATAAATGCACATCTGTCTCTGTCTTGACTGGACCACTTCTATGATGGTTCATCCAGCAACCCTGAAAGTGGCTTTTGTTAGTTTCTGGGTAAGCTCAGGTGTAGGAGACTGTTTGCCATCTGGTCAGGAATGAGGTCTGCAAGGTAGATTTCCTCAGCACTGAACTGACAGATGGTCAGAGAGAGGAAGGCTCTCTGTTCAACTGTCACACTAACAGCTGTCCTCAGGAGTGGCATCAGCTGTAGAGCACTTTCTTTCCCAGGCATAGGCCATTTCTCAGGGCTCAAGTTGCAGTTCAGGTGTCTATTAACTCCTGATGAGGTGAATGGAAGTGCTGAATTGAGGGAATATAGGTGGGCTGTATATAGGTGGGCTCTTTATAGGTGCGTGGTTTGTTTGTGTGCAGGAAGGAGCAGATATGTTCCACTTTGAAAACTCCCTGAATATGCATAATCCTGTTGGCAAATTAGAAGTGACCTCTTGGAGGTTTGCCTAGCACTCAACTTGGATACATACCATGGTCATCCAAGTGTTTTGTCTAGGTATACAGCAGGCTGGGGCGGGACTCAGTACTTTCTTTAAAAGTTGACAGGAAGCCTCTCTTGACCTAGTCTTTCACATTTGCTTTAGTACTCTTCTTCCTGCCTGCTTGGTTCTCTTCTCCAAATGTGACTTCTATAGGACCTTTAAGTTAAAAAGTCAGATGTGCGCAATGATGAGATACAAGGGAGGCAAAGCTGATCCAAAATTTTTATTATTGTGTTACTTTTGTATAGGAACTGATGTCTTCCAAATGCCTATAAGCAAGTTGAAAATGGTAATCTGCACAGATCTGGATTCTCCATAATTCAAATGGATCAACTAAATCTGGGCTCATTATTTTTGAACTGAAGTAGAGTTCTAGAGTATTAATGCTATAATACCATACAATTTGTCTTTCTGCTTGTTAGGAACATGGTATGGTGCTGTTTTGTCACAGATAAATCTGTGCAGATGTTCTTAATAATATGAATTACATCAAAAATTTGTACAGAAAATATGGTATTTACATGACATGATTTTGAAACAAAGATGTTTTCAATAGCACAGCAACACTGTCCACCGTTCCTCCGTGTGTGACATTTGAAAGACACAGTAGGTGATGCTGAGACTGAACATGATCCCACTCTAACAATTAAGTGACCCTGATGTCAACTTAGGTTGCATGTCAGGAATGTTTCTGCAGACCACCATAGTGGTCTCCTTAGAAGACTGTGACTCTGAGGAGATACTGTACCCAGTTATCATTCTTAGAGAAAGACAATAGTTATTTTTTCAAATATCCTCAAATAAAGATATAGTTAATTTTTTACTTCTTCTTTCATCATCATAATTTGGGAAATATAAGAAAATTCTAAAGTTCCAATGATTCAGAACCTAATAGCTCTGTTAGTGTGGCAGAAATGTATACTACGTGTACTAACTTCTCCTGTCCTCTTTCTTCTCGTCACATCTGCCATTGGAATCAGTCTCCAAATCGAAAACAGTTATCTGATCCAGAAGAGTTCATTTCTCATAAAATGCAATGAATCCTGTTACAACTTGATTGGATACAAATGAACTATAGAAAATGAAACAAAACAGCCAGTTTGCAATGTAGGTGAAATCTCTTAACATGCCTAACTGAAGATCCAGGTGGCTAGGGGAAAAAAAATGTCAGTCAACTGCTATGACTGCAAGCACTCAGCAGGCTTTCCAGTCTCTTCATCTTTAAGTGTTAGTAATCTGCATCAGAATCAGTTGTTTACTGGAACTGTTGTTTCAATAAGGACCAATATATGTTTAGAAGAGGATTTTTTTTCCTTTTGAAGATGATATATGCCCCATATTATGGGCCTGACAGCTGATAATGGTGAAAGTCAGCCGCAGCTGCACTGAAGACAAGAGGTATGCTTCTGTCCATTAGAGGTAGGTGGGAGTGGAATCGTGCCTCATTTGTGTGAAAACAAGCCATAGAAAAACTTATTGCTTTAATTGCCTCCTAAAAGGTTGACATGGTCTAATTTGCTTATGGTTAAACACCATAATTTATGATGAACAGAGTGATGACCTTGAGCACTCAGCACCAATTACTAAGCTCTCCCCTCCTTCTCAAATTATTTTACTTAATTCTGTTAATAACAACAGCAACAATATCCATCCCTCAGAACATCTCTTTGCTTGAAAAAAATATTGGCCTAACTGATTCCTGGGCAAACCTCAATATTTCTTCCCATGTATATTGTATATTGACATACAGTGCTAAACTCTGGCCATCACAACAATTTGCTGGGTTTTAGTGATTGGAATATTTCACCTCCCTGTTAAATATCTCTTTGCCCTTTGTTAAGTTTGTTGCCTATTAAATTGCATGTCTAGTTTTGGAGCTTATGTTGCTGTACCCCTGCTGCTTTAGCTTCTTATCTCCATAGGATTTACAGTAGCACACACAGCCAGTAAATGAATTTGCACATATCTGCAGCATGGAGCTTTGACTTTTAGAGCTTGCATGTAAATGAAAAAAAGGAGTAAAAAAAAGGCACATTAAAAAAAAAAGAAAAAAAAAAAAAGAAGTCATTTCCTTTTCATGATCAGCAATTCATCACCACTAAAGCACTGAGAGGAAAATAGTTATCAACTTCCAATTTTAAGTTATAACTTCAAAGCAAACCTTTGATTTGAATGCCAGACTCTGAATGTTGGGGGAAAATGGGGAGAATGTGAGGGGAGAGAGAAGGGAAGGAAGTGGAAGGGACTGGACCTTCACCTTGTGATGGGAGCAACACCCACCATTACAGAGAGAAAAACAACTTGCTAAGGTTTCCGAACAGCCATTGGTTTCTCACTTACCTTGTTTATGCTTATTCAGGGTTTAAGGGAGCCACTGCAGGAGCCCATATTCAAATCCACAGTGAAAATTTACTCTTATCTCCCTTTAGGGTATGAAATACTCACTTAAGAAAAATGAAAAAATTTACATTTTCATAAACTTCTGGAAGACTAACTGAGTTGTAACCACTTGCTTGCTTTTTTTTTTGTTTGGAGCACTTAAGTTCAGCATCCATTCATGGAGATACATATTTCTGACAAAGTTCAACTAGTCTGTGTCATAAACATCCTGTTTTATCACTATATATTTTTACAGTAAGGTAGATAATTTAATTCACTGTGTAGCTTTTTTAAAGGGTTTAAGTACCTGCCTGTCCATCTTTCAGGAACCTGTTTTTCTGCTTGCAGTAGAGCAACCTCGCTTGATCTCCTTCTTTTCTTCCTTGTCTGCCTCTTTCACCCTGTCCCTCTTTTAAAAATTTTGTTATTCCATAGCTAGCATACTCAAGGCTGCTTGCAGAACTGATACATCAGTACAATAGCACCACATTGATTATGGTTGGAAATAATCACAGGAAACCATGAATAGCTCCCACCACTTCTCCTTTCCGCTGTGTAAACACCTTCTTTTTGGCCAAATGAAAGGAGGATCTTCTGTATACAAGCTATGTCCAGGCCTTAAAAATGTTCTATATAGGTATCTTTGAGGACTTTTTTCAGACTATTTTTTATCAGTCTCCTGAAGCTATCATATTTCAAAAGCCAAGCTATTCCTTTGTTCAAGTCCATTATACTACTGAAAATACTGTTTAATCCATTTCCTCTGATGGGAGGAAGTGGGCTGATGGTTTTTGAAATGTGTATGCTATTCTCATGCATTAGTTTACTCAGTAAAAATTCCTATTAAAATAACATTAATATAAATGCACTGGAAACATCTTTGCAGAAATTTCCTAGGCTTTTAAAAAGAGAACAGAGACCCTGACTCCAATGAGCATTTTGCCATTTGTTTCCATCAGAGCGTAGCTCAGTGACAGATTACATCTTATCTCAGTGTTTATTTTTATAGCAGGAAGATATGCCTAATAAGACAAGGCAAGGTTTAGACATTAAAACACAGCCTGTTCCAAACCTTAAGTTCCCTGTTTAGGGCCTTTACTCATTTCCATACAATCCCATCTTTAATGGAGCAGCACCTAATCCTCCTTTCTCAGCAGAGTATTCATTTTGACAGGAGAGTGTAAGGGGTAATTAAGGGGCCCAGCCCCCTGGTCGTGTTGTTGGTAGACCTTTATTAGCAGCCAGCTGCTAGGAGCTCAGAGGAAGGAGGGATACTCTGCTGGAGGGTTGCTCTGGGTCCCAGGCTTGACCTGTTCCAACCGCCCAGCAGAAAGATAAGAGCTCCCCCTGCACTCTGAGCACAGACTGTATCCCCCTGAAAAGGCCTCTTCTACTCCTTCCAAAACCCAGGCTGTAATTTTAATTGGGTAGCTCTGTCAATTTAAAGGTAACAAGTCATATTTGGCATAAAGATGTTCTAAAAGTATGTATCTGCTGTTCACAAAGCGAAAACAAGGAAACAAGGAAACTACTGTTTTACTAGAGCCATTTGACATTAGAGGAGTCATTAAAAGCTTTTATTCAAATAAATAAATTCATAAAATTGCCTAGAACTCAATAGTGCAGGATGACTAATAAATAGTAATTCATTTTCAGAATTGCTGTCTGTTATACAAGCCAGGAATTGTAAGAGATAAATAATGACTAACACTGCATGCACAGGCAGGATCCATTCTAACACAGCAGGGGTCACACTGGAATAATTTCATCCATTTTTAAAGTTTGAAAGCCTAAAGTGCAGCAGATTTTCAAACAGGCCAATCTGTGTGATATTTCTGGCCACAGAACTCTGGTTTCCCCACCAACAGTAGTAACTAATTCTCTGTGATGTACTTGATGCCACAGGATGGATAATTTGCATTAGGAGTAATCTTCTGGTGACTCTGTTGGTGTCTGTAGTTGGCAGAATGAATTGCAGGGCTACAGTTAAACAAGATTGCTTGTAAACATGATTTCAGGTTGAAACTATTAAAATGAGTAGCTGAACTTTTGGAGTTATAGCCTGTGTTACAATTGTTGTCTAACTTCATACACAAAAGGGGCGAAGCTGGAGCACTGCCACTGTTTCTCCAGTTTTTCACTGAACTTGATGAATAACAAAAGCAAAATGAAAAATATAATAAAAGAAAAACTCATCCCCTTGCAAGCCTGCTACTGCCTGCTGCTCATCTAACTGAAATTTTCTGAAGATAAATTCCAGTTCATTTGAAGTTCTGGTTTTAATTCTGTCCATGGATGATTATGAGAAATTCACTTTTACAGTTTGACAGCATTTCACCTGAAAAATAATAATCCTGGAAAATTATTTTCCATCTGATAAAATATGGGAGGGAACAGAGGGGGCAGGGCAGGGAATAAATTATGATCTATGTAGATTAAGGCCAACATTTCCAAAACCAGGAACTAACGTTAGTCTTGTGTATTCAAACTCAGACACAAATAATTATATAGTGCTTTGGGAAATTGTGCTAAACCTCTACTAGCTATGTCTTGTTGCTTTTTTTAACCCTGCCTTATAATTTCAGGCCACAGTCAGCTGCCCAAATGTGGATGAGAGATAAGCTTATGGTCATCCTTCTTTGTGAAAGTGTTGACTAATGTCCCAGTGACCAGGGTCTATGGTTGTCTCTTCCTCTGCCAGTCTAGGCAAGACTCTGTGGATCTGTTCATAGATAAAGGTTAAATACTCCACCCTGCCATGATGGTAGGTGCTGGTCTCTTGTCCCAAGTGAGAGGTGATAGGACAGGAGGAAATGGCCTCAAGTTGAATCAGGACAGACATCAGGAAAAATTTCTTCACAAAGAGTATTTGAACACTGGAACAGGCTGTCCAGGGAGAAGGCCTAGTCCCCATCCCTAGAGGTATTTAAAAGATGCGTAGATGAAGTGCCCAGTGATATGTTTTAGTAGCGCTGAGATATGGTTGGACCTGATGATCTAAAAGTTCTTTTGCAGTCAAGCAAATCTATGATGTTGAACATCTGTCTTAGAATCATAGTATCATAGAACAACCAGGTTGGAAGGGACCCACCGGATCATCGAGTCCAACATTCCTATCAAACACTAAACCATGTCCCTCAGGGCCTCATCCACCTGTGCCTTAAACACCTCCAGGGAGGGTAAATCAACCACCTCCCTGGGCAGCCTATTCCAATGCCCAATGACCCTTTCTGTGAAAAACTTCCTCCTAATCTCCAGCCTAAATCTCCCCTGGCGGAGATGGACGCCATTACCTCTCGTCCTGTCCCTTGTCACCTGAGAGAAGAGGTCAGCTCCCTCCTCTCTACAACCTCCTTTCAGGTACTTGTAGAGAGCAATGAGGTTTCCTCTCAGCCTCCTCTTCTCCAGGGCAAATAACCCCAGCTCTCTCAGCCGTTCCTCATAGGGTTTGTTCTCCAGACCTTTCACCATCTTTGTTGCTCTTCTCTGGACTCTCTCCAGAGCCTCAACATCCTTCTTGTGCTGAGGGGACCAGAACTGAACACAATATTCAAGGAGTGGTCTCACCAGTGCTGAGTACAGAGGGAGAATAACCTCCCTGGACCTGCTGGTCACACCGTTTCTGATACAAGCCAGGATGCCATTGGCCTTCTTGGCCACCTGGGCACACTGCTGGCTCATGTTCAGTCGGCTGTCGACCAACACCCCCAGGTCCTTCTCCTCCAGGTAGCTTTCTAGACAAACTTCTCCTTGTCTGTAACTCTGCATAGGGTTGTTGTGTCCGAAGTGCAGGACCTGGCATTTGGGCATGTTAAAACTCATGCCATTGGACTCAGCCCAGCGGTCCTGCATGTTCAGATCCCTTTGCAGAGTCTCTCTAAACTCCAGCAGATGGACACTTAGTGTCATCTGCAAACTTGCTAAGGGAGCGCTCAATGACCTTCATCCAGGTCATTGATGAAGACATTGAACAGGGCTGGACCCAGCACTGAGCCCATTTGTAACTGGCCTCCAGCTGGATTTAACACCATTTACCACCACTCTCTGGGCCTGGTCATCCAACCAGTTTTCCACCCAGGATACTATGCGCCTGTCCAGGCCAGAGGGTGACAGTTTCCGTAGCAAAATGCTGTGAGAAACTGTGTCAAAGGCTTGCTGAAGTCCAGGAAGACCGCATCCACAGCCTTTGCCTCATCCAGCAGCCAAGTCACTTTGCCATAGAAGGCAACCAGGTTAGTTTGGCAAGACCTGCCTTTTGTAAACCCTTGTTGACTGGGTGTGATCACCCGGTTCTCCTGTAAGTGCTTCATGATAGCACTCAAGATCACCTGTTTCTTACCTTTCCCTGGCACAGAGGTCAGACTGACAAGCCTGTAGTTCCCCGGATCCTCCCTGCAACCCTTCTTGTCAATGGGCACAGCATCAGGCAGCCTCCAGTCCAGTGGAACTTCCCCAGTCTTCCAGGACTGTGGATATGGTCTTCCTGGACTTCAGCAATTAAGTCCATTTAAGTGAATTAAAGTCCAATTTAAGTCTAATTAAGTGACATTAAGTCCAGCTGGAGGCCAGTCACAAGTGGGGTCTTTATAGCTGGCATAAAATCAAATATTTAGTTCTCTCTCTTCCATTATATACTGAAATACATGATATTTATATTGTAGTTAAATATTCAGGTTTAATGCTGAGACACTTCTATCTTAGCCTCAGAAATATGTGAGCTCCTGAAAATGTACTTTGCATAAACGAGATGTATATTTCATATAAAAAGATGCACAATGAAATATTAATAACATTTCCTGGAACACTCTATATTGTACTCTGCAGAATATGACATATTTAAATGTACTCATTACACTGGAAGCTTTCCCAGCTTCCACCAAAATGCTCTGTATCACTCAGCTTGCTCACACCATCCATGGTCTGACAGTCTCATTTCAGCCACATCTTGCCAAAAGTGTTTTTCCTTCTGATGTTAATGCTTGCTATTTGACAATAAATAAAGGTTTTCCTTTTCTGTTCCATTCATTTCTTTAAAAAATGCTATTGTATTAGTTGACAATGAAGGCATACCAAACCAAGATAAAGTATTCTAATAGCTCTTAGCCACCACATTATGCCTAAATGTCAATAAATCTTTTTCTAATTTATGTAAAAATGCTTAGTTATCTCACTTTTTAAGTGGGTCCTTTGTATATAAAAACACCATAATATGAAGGTTTTCTTTAAGTGAGAAAAGAGACAGCTCCTGTATATCAAAAAATTGTTATAAAAATAATAACTTTAAATTATGAGAAAATGATATAAAAATATGCAGGAACCTTAGAATGCTATCATATATTATCTGAACATTCATGTTGCTTTTAAATTATTTCTTTGGCAATGGACTATGACTCCATGAGTTACTGCCACGATAAATTTTTTGATGAGTGTTTATTCTTCAGGTAATTTCCTTCTTTTTTGTCTCCCTGTGGTTACTGTCTGTCATTACATTGGTAATGCAGAGATTGTTACTAAATCACTTTGAAAAATGTTTACTCTCTTTCCAAAACAATTTGGGATACTTACAACATCAGTAAAATGTATTCACTTCAGTTATATCTCATTATGTCAGTTGATACATGGACAGCGTAAGTTTTACCCAGGTGTTTTCTGATTTGCCCAGGAAATATCTGACCAAGATGGTCAAAGAAGTGGTTATCAGCCCTAGCTGCTCATCAGGAGGCAATTTAGTAGGATCTAATTTGTATGCAATCTAACCACCAGTCCTCTTTGTAACTTAGTTTAGTTGTCTAATTACCTCAGTTATTATTATAACTGATGGTCTTCTGGTGTTATTATTTCTTTAGTTTCATCTGCTTGGATCTAGTTATAGAATGAATTGAAAAGCTCCATCTTTGTCTTTAGCATCTTAAAATCTATGAAATTCTTTCAGAGGCAAGATAAATATCTTGTTAAGCTGTTTGTGGAACAGTAACAAATAATTGCCTCCAACTCATTCTTATTTATAGTGATCTTTAATGCTTAAGGTATTCCTAACAGGCTGAGATGAAAAAAGCAACATACTGGAAGGCTGTCAAGTAACCTGCAATGTCACTCAACACAAGAGGTAAAGAGGAAGACAGATTTGGAATGATAATTTACTGCTGAATGTTACCACTCTGTCACATACAAGCTTCATTATACAAAAAAGGCAGCCAGCTATACTGTATCGCATGACTTGTATACTGAACTGTTTGAACAAATAACAGGGTACACAGTGGCATGCAGAATAAAATACATCAAATATTTCATGGCTATATAAATAATTGCAGTACATTCTACTGCTTTTTATGTGAAGTGTACATTTTCACTGGGTAGAATATTTCTTTTTTCAGTGTACAGTTTGTCAGTTTTGTCTTATGATTCTTCCACTATAGCAGTTTCCAGATTTTATTATATCATATACCTGTTTCAGTACACAGCATAAGAGCTTATTAAATACTGAGATTGCTATGTAATTGAGATGTATTTTCTGATTGCTTTGTATGGTGTGTATAGGATCTTGATCTGTGGACCTGCAAAGGCTGCTGATACACAGTGTCAAGATCAAGCATCATACTGATTATATGCCCTTAAATTTTGCCTTGTTAAAATGGAAAGAATTTTGACCAGATGAATGCTTTTTATCAGTTACTCAAGACTCCTAAGACTTTCATGGATCTACCATCTTTGGAAAGATCTAGTGTGTTGATGACATCCATTAAAACACAGACTTGGTCACTTGGTCTTCTTAAAGAAATTCCTCCCATATGGAGCCCATCCAGGGCTGTAAAACAGAAAATACTACACTTTTTATTTTATTCATTTTAATAGACCAACACACAATTAATTTTCATACTTGATGTATATCCATCTGTGTGTGCTATTTACAGGGCCTACAATATGGCAGTATGTTTGCAACTCATTATTTTAAACAGGACCATTCTCATACTACCATACCCATACAGGTGGTAACTAGTACCATAGAGAGATGTGTCCATGGCACTGATGGATTTTAGCAGGGTTGTACTTTGGAGTTTTTACAGCTCACCATTGGGATATTTGCCTTCTAATTTTACACATGCTATTGAGTGCAAACAAGAAAAGGACTTGCATCTAGTGCATAGAAAATTGCTTTTCATTGATTATTCCCTCAGTGAGTAACTAGTACTAATCATCATTAAAAGCAATTGATATTAATCTTTTTTTCTCCTAAATTCTCCTGTTATGTTAATCAGCTATGATAACTAAAACACTGAAGTGCAGTTATATATCTCCCTGACCAAATGTCTGTAAAAGAGAGTTAGTTAGCTGCCAGTCTGCAATAACAGAAGTACTCTAGGGTGCTTAGAGCTAAATGATTCTGTTATGTGTCCCAGCGTTGTATTTCTGACTTCATCCACAAGCCTCAAGCAAAGAATATCAGAAAGCTGGTGCAGTATACATTAAATAGCCACTCTGCTACTTTCTTTTTTCCATGACTATTAAAAAATACATTCCTGTTTTAATTGCAATCACTCCTGAAATAAATCAGATATATATGTCATCTGAGTCTCACTTATCAAAGGTGAGCAGTCAGTAGAACTGCTGGATACCGTAATATCAACTCTGATTCAAATACAAAAGCATGTTTTCCTGTTTTATGTGGCTTTAGGCCACTATATTTGCACTAACTTAAAGCTCCCATTTAGATGCTGTGCCAACAAGATAAGAGAACTGACCCTGCAGAATTTTGGTAGAGGGAATTAAGTCAGGTTGCACTGCCTTCCATCTGCCTCACTTTGAACTAATTTCCCTGTTTTCTTCCACTAGAGAGATCCATCTCTCCCTCTTACCTACAAAGCAATGCCCTTACTTCTGAAGTGAAAAAGGTCGTACCCTTACAACCATGGCAATTATTCAGCCTTACCTCACTTGCCATATCTTATACATAAAAAGATTTTTTTTAAGACAGGTTCTCCACTCCCTTTGTAGTTAATGCTAAGGGTCAAAATCCAGCCAATTATTCTCAAAAACTAAGATGACTTTTCTGCTCCTAGTTCAATGACTCAGAGACACTAGCAAAGATAAAGATCCAGATTCGACTGTTCTATAGGAACCACCCAGTTACCAATGATCCTACCTTTTTTTCTTCTGTGCCTCTCAAGAGCTAAATCAGAGAAAGCATTCATCTGTATCATTCTTCATTTATGTGCCTCTCCTTACAGAACAGATATAGTTATTGCTGCGACGCTTACATTGCAAAGATTTTTGTATGAGATTCAATTGTAAATGACCTAATAAAAATGAAATGACATTTTTTGTTTGTTTGTTTAAGATGAACTACATTTTCAGAACTTCTGAGTGATGTTAACATACTTAGTAAAGGACAAAGTAGTGAGCTACAGACTTAAGTCACATTTTGGGATTTGACTACTAGTCTTTTTTGTTACTAAAAATCTGGACACTGTTAAAACTGAAGGTTATATTAACCTTACACGAAGAAAGTCAATTAGTTTAACAAATTATCAATTTATGGAGTTTCTTGAACATGCAGTAACATGCACACAAAGCAGTATTTCGCGGTCCTACAGGTGTCCTGTGCTCAGTGCACAGCTTCATTAATCATGTGCTGTGCATGCTATTGTCTAAATCACAATGCCATTTGAGACAGGGAAAACACACAGGAAGAAATACTGCTTACCCTTTGCACACCAATAAAGACTGCAAATAAGCAGAGGGTTTAAAAATACATTTGAATCAGTGCTGTGAATATTTCATTTTATTCTTAAAACCGCTGCAACCAAAATTTCTTTTATTCTGCTTTATATATTTCTACGGCAAAACTGAGAGTATCCGGCAGTATATATCCAGTTAATATAAGAAAAGCTGAAATCTTAAATCCTCCCCAAGAGTGGGAAGGCAAAAGTTTGCCTCTAGGGTTGGGTTATGCCTCTAGGAAATCCAGAAAATGCTACTATAGTTAGCGTAATTCTGTACAGTGATGTCGTGCAACATGAGCTCTGTCCCAGTGCAGTACTGACATAGGCATGGGATTAAATTTGTCTCCTTCCTAAATGGTGAATGAAACTCAGCCAAGCCAAAATTAATACTTCACACAGAATTTTAGTGTACTTTTATTCTGATGGATACTGCTGGCTGCTAGCTGCAGTCTATTTTCTTACACTAGATAAAACTTTGAGCAACTGGCTATATATAAAAATCATATGTAAGCTATACTTTGAGCAAGTCTTAGTAATTTGACATGAAGTATGAAGATCCTGTCTGCCCAATCCAAGGATATCTTTCCTTGAGGATAAGACTTTCTCTGCAGCACCAAACGATGTCAACACACAAATAACACAAAAACAGTGGCTTAAAATGCTTCCCTTTCTCAAATGTAATTCAGATATTCCATTTTGTCATAGATTCCATGATTCCTTTGCCTTGTTGCCTATAAGCATAGTTAGATAAATATTGGGAGGATCATATTTCTATCTTTGAAAACGTGATGAACAGTGTATTGCTTGAAGGACAACCACAATTCAGAAATCTCAAGAGAAGAAGATAGCATGTATTTCCTCAGCTTACTGATAGATATGTAAATAATCCATAAAACATTACCCATTAAAAATGTTTTGATCCCTTATATAAAATGGTAATTGTTGTACTAAAAATAACGACATGAAAATATTAGCACAAAAAACAAAACCTAAGAAAAAGGCATTTAAAGGGTTAAAGAGAGAGAAGCTATGGATGAGGACAGAAAGACCTCTCCCTCAATGCAACCTTAACATCAGTATTATAGGTATCTTCAAGGAAGAAATGGCACGATTAAAAACCTCAGTCCTTGGAAAGGCCACCTTGTTACTTCAATCAAGATGAAAAGCAAGGTCAGAAAGAAATAAAGTTGGCTAAAATCAGGGAAAGCTATGGAACAGGTGGTCTTGGGTGCTATCATGAAGCACATGCAAGAGAACCAGGTGATCACACCCAGTCAACACAGATTCAAACAAGGCAGGTCTTGCCAAACTAACCTGATCACCTTCTATGACAAAGTGACTCTACTACTGGATGAGGGAAAGGCTGTGGGTGTAGTCTTCCTGGACTTCAGTAAAGCTTTGACACAGTTTCTCAAAACATTCTGCTTCAGAAACTGTCAGCCTCTGGCCTGCACAGGTGCAAACTCTCTTGGGTGGAAAACTGGTCAGATCGTAAATGGTGTTAAATCCAGCTGAAGGCCAATTACAAGTGGGGTTCCCCAGGGCGCAGTGTTGGGTCCAACCCTGTTCAATGTCTTTATCAATGACCTGGATGAAGGCATTGAGTGCACCCTTAGCAAGTTTCCAGATGACACTAAGCGGGGAGAAAGTGTTGATCTGCTGGAGGGTAACGAGGCTTTGCAAAGCGATTTGAACAGGCTGGACCACTGGACTGAGTCCAGTGGCATGAGGTTTAACAAGGCCTAATGCCAGGTTCTGCACTTAGGGCACAATAACTCTCTGTAGTGCTATAGACTAGGAGAAGCCTGGCTGGAGAGCTGCTTGGAGAAGAAAGACCTAGGGCCAGTTTGTTGACAGCTGTCTGAACACGAGTCAGCAGGCACAGCCCAGGTGGCCAAGAAGGCCAACTACATCTTGGTTTGTATCAGAAATGACATGACGAGCAGGTCCAGAGAGGTTATTCTCCCTCTGTACTCTGCACTGGTGAGACCGCACCTTGAATACTGTGTTGTGTTCTGGGCCCTTCACCACAAGAAGGATGTTGAGGCTCTGGAGTGAGTCCAGAGAAAAGCGAAGAAGCTGGTGAAGGGGCTGGAGAACAGGCCTTATGAGGAATGGCTGAGAGTGCTGGGGTTGTTTAGCCTAGAGAAGAGGAGGCTGAGGGGACACCTTGTTGCTCTCTACAACTACCTGAAAGGAGATTGTAGAGAAGAGGGAGCTGGCCTCTTCTCCCAAGTGACAGGGGACAGGACAAGAAGGAATGACCTCAAACTCCGCCAGGGGAGACTTAGGCTAGAGATTAGGAGGAAGTTTTTCACAGAAAGGGTCATTGGGCATTGGAATAGGCTGCCCAGGGAGGTGGTTGATTCACCTTCCCTGGAGGTGTTTAAGGCACGGGTGGATGAGGTCTTGAGGGACTTGGTTTAGTGTTTGGTAGGAATGGTTGGACTAGAAGATCCGATGGGTCCCTTCCAACCCGGTTGTTCTATGATTCTATGATTCTATGAGTTCAGGCCTCTCACCATTTCTATTCCTCCCTGTACTGCCATGTCTACATAGGCAAGTGGCAACAAGATCCTTTTTACTTGCAGGTCAGCTGAGCTACCTAAATACCATAGTGAAGATCCATTTGAGAGCATCTTACCCACCTCCAACTGCCACTGCAGGATGAGGCTTTTGTGTTTTGCTGGCCAGCCTTCTGCTGATATCTATGGTACCCCACCATGTCCCATATCACATTAGATATCTGTGTTGAGGCAACTGAATCATCCAGGCCTAGAGGGGAAGAGCAGCAGCCTCAGGAGGCCAGACAGCTTTTGCTACAGTTTCCACAGCTGCTGCCTTACTGAATCTGGAAGGAGCAACCCTCCACCAAGGGACACAGAACAAATCTTCAAAAATGAAATCGACTTTCAGCTCTTGCTACTCATTTTGTGTTTATGTAGGTTGCTCAGATTTCTAGGTTTTATTCTCAACGAAGAAACTTTGTGTGTGTGTGGGTACAGGAGCCTTTTCGTCTTCCTTTGGCACTGACTCTCAGAGAACATTTCCACCTACCCCCATGACCTAGTCAGTACTGAATGGGCTTTCAATCTTTATATACTTGACAATTGTGGAAAATTTTCTAATGGAAGTGTAGGTCAGGAGGAATAAATATAAACCTCCTCATTACTTTCTGCAGATTTCCTAGAAGGTGTGCATGAATGAGCATTTGAAAATTACTGTGCTTTATCCCTTTCATCACACAGTCAACATGATTTACTGAATTCCTGATGGAGACTCCAAGCTGTCTGCCTATATAAATCAACAGTAGTTATCTTAGCCTTCTCCCAGAGTGTTCAGGTTGAGGTACATGCAGGTTGGGATGATTCAAGGAAATTTTGACAGCCTCCTTAAGGATTTTTAATGACTTGGTAAGTGCACAGATGTGTCAAGTTTTCAGATGAATAATATTTGATTGGTTGCTACTGTAAAATTATACTTCGATATAAATGTCCAGACTGTTAAAAATGTGCAATTTTCAGGATATATTAATAAAAGTAGCTCTTGCTTAAGACCATTGTTGTATGTTTTTTCCTCTTTAATCTTGAAATTAACAGATGGACTAGAGACTAGCATTCATCAAACTGACATGGGAAGGAAGGAATCTAGTCCTGAGGATGACCGTCATCATAGCCTAGAATCTTTTCCTAGGCCACACCATCCTCAGAAGAAAATCACAACCTCCTCCACTAAGAAGAAGAGGAGGGTGATTGTTGTAGGGGACTCCCTCCTCAAAGGAGCAGAGGGACCCATTTGCAGACCTGACCCACCCCACAGGGAGGTCTGCTGCCTGCCAGGGGCATCAGGGAGGGAAGTAGCTGGGAAACTCCCTTCCCTGATCCATGAGACGGACTACTACCCTCTGGTAGTAGTCCAGACAGGTAATGATGACCTAGCAAACAGAAAAGCTAAGGACATCAAAAAAGACTTCAGGGCCCTTGGGAAGATATGGAGGGTTCTGGGGCACAGGTGATGTTCTGCTCCATCCCCAGGCTACATGGAGTGGACCTGCAGATCACTAAGAAGGACTCAATTAATGCCTGGCTCCGAACCTGGTGTGAGGAAAAGGGCTTTGGGTTCTTTGATCATGGGGTGGTTTGTGCACCCCCTGACACCGGTGCAAAGGTTGGGACACGTGGGTCTCCTAGCGGGGCTAAGGTCCTTGCTAAAAACTTAGCTAAGCTCATAAATCGAGCTTTAAACTAGGTGTGAAGGGGGAGGGGATTGAGTCCAGGCTAGGCAAGTGCGTGCCTGGATGTGGGTCACTAGAGTTTAGGAGGGGGCGTGCTGGTGAGGACCACCAGCACATCACTGCACAGGAAGTGGGGGAGAATGAACCCTGGATCAGCAAGGGAGACATAGGTATTCTGGTACCAGCTACTCCACTTAACAGGCAATTGGGAGCAAGCACTGTCCCCTCTAAGAGGGCTGAAGGCTCAGCTACTCATCTGAAGTGCATTTACACCAATGCACGCAGCATGGGGAATAAGTTGGAAGAGCTGGAAGCCGTTGTAGGACAAGGAGCCTATGATGTCATTGCCATCACGGAAACGTGGTGGGATGACTCTTATAACTGGAGTACAGCTTTGGTGGGATATAAACTCTTCAGGAGGAATAGAAAGGGTAGGAGAGGAGGTGGAGTAGCCCTCTTTGTAAGGGAGGACTTGGACACCACTAAGATGGATTGTGGCAATGAGGAGATTGAGTGCCTGTGGGTTAAGATCAAGGGAGCCCATAAGAAGGGAGATTTTGCTATGGGAGTCTGTTACAGGCCACCCAGCCAAGGAGAAGCAGCTGTTCTTTAAAGCAGCTATTCTTTAAACAGCTGGGGTCAATCTCCAAGTCAATGCCTCTTGTCCTTGTGGGAGACTTCAATCTCCCTGATATCTGCTGGGAGTACAATACAACAGAAAGGAAGCAGTCTAGGAGGTTCCTGGAGTGCATGGAAGACAACTTCCTTGCACAGCTGGTGAATGAACCTGAGAGGGAAGGTGCCCTCCTGGACTTGCTGTTTGTCAACAGAGAGGGTCTTGTGGGGGATGTGAGAGTAGGGGGTCGCCTAGGACTCAGTGATCATGAGATGATAGAGTTTTCTGTCCTAGGTGAAGTGAAGAGGGTGGTAAGCAGGACAGTAGCATTAAATTTCCAGAGGGCAGACTTTGAACTGTTTAGAAGGCTGGTTGGCAAAGTCTCCTGGGAGACAGCACTTGAGGGCAAGGGAGGCCATGACGGCTGGTAGCTCTTCAAAAAGAAGATCCTAGCAGCTCAGGAGAAAACCATCCCCGTGTTCTGGAAAAAAGGCAGGCAGGGGGAAAAAACAGCTTGGTTGAGTAGAGAAATCTTGAGTGACATTAGGAAAAAAAGGAATATTTACAGGCTCTGGAAGAGGGGACAGGCCTCTTGGGAGGACTACAGGAGGGAAGTGAGGTTGTGTAGGGGAAAATCAGAGGGCCTAAGGCTCAATTAGAGATCAGATAGGCCAAGTCTGTAAAAGACAACAAAAAATCTTTCTATAAATATACAAATAATAAAAGGAGGACAAGGGAGACCATACAGTCCCTTTTGGACACAAAGGGAATAACGGTGACAGGGGATGAGGAGAAGGCTGAGGTACTTAATGCCTTCTTTGCTTCACAGAATCACAGAATCACAGAACAACCAGGTTGGAAGGGACCCATCGGATCTTCTAGTCTAACCATTCCTATCTAACACTAAACCAAATCCCTCAAGACCTCATCCACCCATGCCTTAAACACCTCCAGAGAAGGTGAATCAACCACCTCCCTGGGCAACCTATTCCAATGCCCAATGACTCTCTGTGTGAAAAACCTCCTCCTAATCTCCAGCCTAAATCTCCCCTGGTGGAGCTTGAGGCCATTCCCTCTCTTCCTGTCCCCTGTCACTTGGGAGAAGAGCCCAGCTCCCTCCTCTCTACAACCTCCTTTCAGATACTTGCAGAGAGTAATGAGGTCTCCTTTCAGCCTCCTCTTCTCCAGGCTAAACAACCCCAGCTCTCTCAGCCAATCCTTCGGTCTTTAATTGTAAAGAAAGCTGTTCCCTCTGTGTAGAAACCCCGGAACTAGAGGAGCAATACGAGGCTCCCATGATCCAAGAGGAGGTGGTCAGAGCCTTACTTGCCCAACTGGACACCCACAAGTCTATGGGGCCAGATGGGATTCATCCTAGGGTTTTGAGGGAGCTGGCGGATATATTGGCCAAACCCCTTTCCATCATCTTCCAGCAGTCCTGGAAGACTGGGGAGGTACCTCTGGACTGGAGGTTGGCTGATGTAGTTCCCATTTACAAGAAGGGTAACAGGGAGGATCCGGGGAACTACAGACCTGTCTGTCTGACCTCAGTGCCAGGGAAAGTCATGGAACAGGTGATCTTCAGTGCTATCATGAAGCACTTACAGGAGAACCGGGTGATCAGGCCCAGTCAACATGGGTTTACCAAAGGCAGGTCTTGCCAAACCAACCTGATCGCCTTCTATGACAAAGTCACTCGGCTGCTGGATGAGGGAAAAACTGTGGATGTGTTCTTTCTGGACTTCAGCAAAGCCTTTGACACAGTTTCTCACAGCATTGTGCTACGGAAACTGTCAGCCTCTGGCTGGGACAGACGCACACTCTCCTGGGTAGAAAACTGTTTGGATGACCGGGCCTAGAGAGTGGTGGTAAATGTTGTCCAGCTGGAGGCCAGTGACAAGTGGGGTTCCCCAGGGCTCTGTACTGGATCCAGTAATGACCTGGATGAAGGCATTGAGGGTACCCTTAGCAAGTTTGCAGATGACACATAGCTGTGTAGAAGTGTCGATCTGCTGGAGGGTAGGGAAGCTCTGGAAAGTGACCTAAACAGGCTGGACCATTGGGCAGTGTCCAATGGCATGAGGTTTAACACAGCCAAATGCCGGGTCCTGCACTTGGGGCACAACAACCCTATGCAGAGCTACAGACTGCGAGAAGCCTGGCTGGAAAACTGCCAGGAGGAGAGGAACCTGGGGGTGTTGGTTGACAGTCAACTGAACATGAGCCAGCAGTGTGCCCAGGTGGCCAAGAAGGCATCCTGGCTTGTATCAGAAATGGTGTGACCAGCAGGTCCGGGGAGGTGATTCTCCCTCTGTACTCAGCACTGGTGAGGTCGCTCCTTGAATACTGTGTTGTGTTCTGGGCCCCTCACCACAAGAAGGATGTTGAGACTCTTGGAGCGAGTCCAGAGAAGAGTGGCAAAGCTGGTGAAGGGGCTGGAGATCAGACCTTATGTGGAACAGCTGAGAGAGCTGGGATTGTCTAGCCTGGTGAAAAGGAGGCTGAGAGGAGACCTCATTACTCTCCACAAGTACCTGAAAGGAGGTTGTAGAGAGGAGGAAGCTGGCCTCTTCTCCCAAGTGATAGAGGACAGGGCAAAAAGGAATGGCCTTAAGCTCTGCTAGGGGAGATTTAGGCTGGAGATTAGGAGGAAGTTTTTCACAGAAAGGGTCATTGGGCACTGGAACAGGCTACCCATGGTGGTGGTTCATTTACCTTCCCTGTTGGTGTTTAAGGGATGAATGTACAAGGTACAGAGGGGCATGGTTTAGTGTTTGATTGGAATGGTTGGTCTTGATGATCTGGTGGGTCTCTTCCAACCTGGTTATTCTATGAATATTAATATTTTTTATATTAATCGCCTTTGATAAAAAATGTCTATTGGTTTTGGCACTTATCAACAGGTAATACAGATAGATATCAATAGGTATTGACACCTATCCATATAAACAGGTGTTGTTAGGCATCCATACTTATTGATTTCTATATCAATACGTATCAGATATAAGACTTATTCATTTTGATACCTATTGATAAAAAAAAATCTTTGCATACCTGCTAACACCAGTGGACTTGCTCTTCATAGTACTGTAAAAGCAACCTGATCTTAGAGTTAATGCAAACATACTGTCAGTCACCTCTACAACCTCAGACCTATACTAACAGTTGACAGGATGCACATTGTACAAAATTGCTCCTCAGAAAACTACTGAGAATACAACTCCTGATGTTGAAAACTTGGCTGGAAGATTTTTGCCTGGGGATGACAAAAAGAAATGGAGATTGGAACATACCTAATTTTTTAAACACTGTTACCTAATATACAAATAGTCATGTAACATGTCACAAAAACACAAAATCAAAGAATCACAAAGTTGGAAAATACCTCCGGGATCACTGAGTCCAACCATTCCTATCAGTCACTAAACCATGCCCCTCAGCACCTCATCTATCCATCTTTTAAATACCTAGAGGGATGGTGATTCAATCAGCATTGGTTAGCCTGTTCCACAGCTCGATGACATTTTTTGTGAAAAATTCTTTTCTGATGTCCAGCCTGAATCTCCCCTGGCAGAGCTTAAGGCCATTCCCCCTTGTCCTGTCCCCTGTCACTTGGGAGAAGAGACCAGCACCTCTCTACAACCTCCTTTCAAGTAGTTGTAAAGAGTAATGAGGTCTCCTCTCAGCCTCCTCTTCTCCAGGCTAAACAACCCCAGCATTCTCAGACGCTCCTCATAGGACCTGTTCTCCAGCCCCTTCACCAGCTTCATGGCTCTTCTCTGGACTCACTCCAGAGCCTCAACATCCTTCTTGTGGTGAGGGGTCCAGAACACAACACAGTATTCAAGGTGCGACCTCACCAGTGCTGAGTACAGAGGGAGAATCACCTCCCTGGACCTGCTGGTCACACCGTTTCTGATGCATGACAAGATGCCATTGGCCTTCTTGGCCACCTGGGCACACTGTTGGCTCATGTTCAGTCGGCTGACAACCAACACCCCCAGGTCCCTCTCCTCCAGGCAGAGTTGTATCATGTTATATGTTCCCCACTCTCACAATCCTTTACTGTTTCAAATAACACTGAAATTAGACTGAAAAGAGAATTTATATTGAGATGCTCAGGTCATATATCCTATTCAAACCAAATCAGACTATAGAGCTGTGTAAAATTTTCTAACCAATGTTCTGATTATGCAGGAAGAACTCCCTACAACAATAGATATTGGCAAAACCTACTGATTTTCAGAGCTGAATAAGCAAGTTGGGGAATCTCCTTAAATTTATAAAATTCAAATTTGTCTTTATTTATCCCATACTCCTGCATTCAATCAGTGTTTGACATACAGTATTCCTTCTGAGTTGGAAATTAAGGCCTAATTTGCACTAGGATCAAACTATACTTCTTGGCAATGCTCTAATGATAAGCTGTGACATATAGAGGAGGCCAGGGAACAATCTCACTAGTCAACAAGGACAACTTCTATAGAGTATGTTGATAAGCCAATAGTATGTTGGAATAAAATGGTCTGATTGATAAATTATTGATATGGGCTACTTTTGTAAGACATCTTAATGCAAAGACTTAGGTGACAAATGCCTCCATGGAGATAACTCATGCATGAGTAACATATATTTTCATTATTGATTCACTAAAAGGATAATATTGTTACTGCAAATACAAGAAAGTTGTCTCTATGGGTCAAATTCCTTTTTGATGTTACTCCAAAGAACGTAACAAAAATACACCAGGGATTTATTTTAGTCAACTAATCCATTCCATCAGATGGAGTCTATTCTATCTGGTAGTTTAACTTTTCCAAAAAACATAGGCTAATATTCTGTGTGCAGTACTAAATACCCCAAGAGGAGAATAATAAATAGAAAAGAGGCTACTCCATGCAATTTAAGCTTTAATAAGCTGGTGAATCATAAAAGATGCTAAATAGTCATGGGTCAATGAACATTTTGTTTAAACAAATGAAAAATAAAGAAGACAAACACCAGGAGATGCATCACATGTGGATTTTGAGCCTGTACCAAGAGCAAAGAGTTAAATACTTGTTGTTAATAAAGATCTGTGGCAACTTGATTGCAAGGACCTAGCCCTACAGTACCCCAGTGGGGGAGTGGGACAAACCTAGAGGCCATAGCCAGGTTCAGCCGAGAGCCCAGACTAAAAGTCACCTCCCTAGTGATTGGGACAGTCTGGGATGTCAGTCCAGGGCTGGGTCTGGATTGATAGAATCTGTGGCCATGCTGGGAAGGGCTGTGAGAGACTGAAGACTGGCATTGCTGTGCCTCTCTTCAGTAGGGATTGATAGACATAGACAGTCACATGCACATACTCAATATATATCATGTTCCTCCATCAGAATATAGCAGCGTATAACGTGTTGCTTTGCAGAATGCATCTACAGTTTTCTACCCATTCCTATGGAATCTCAACAAGGTTAAAACAGCATTAAAAGATGTTCCCAGCATGTTGGATAAACCATTAAGATAGACTGAGGGTGAGATTTCTGAAAACTTCTCTAAGAAAAGTTTACACTCCAGCAGACGCAGAGGGAGGTCAGCATACAAATGAGCTCAGTATACAAGCCCCCCCCACTGGCATGTCACATATTTCTGCTGGAAAGGAATCTGAGTTAAACATAAGATTTCATTTCAGAATGTGCAGTCTCCCAGCCGTCGAGAGGTTTGGTATCTTAGGTTTGAATGCTGGACCCACTATGGTTAAAACAGACTATGATAAACCAAGCTGGAGTAAAACATATAGAGTCCATTCAGTGTGCAAAGTGATACAGACACAAAGAAAATAAATTCTATCATATTTAAACTATATTTAGGTTTCTAGTTGCCAAGTATAAATCTAAATATATGATTTTTGAAATCTAAGCTATAAAAATACATTTAAAAATTCTATGTTCAGCATGTCACAATTATTAACTGTTCATTACCAAAATAAAAATTATTATTTAAAAGTGCTTAGTTATCTAATGTAATGTAGCTAGATTTGTATTCTGTTCTCATCCCAATAACAATATATTTGAATACTTTTAAAGGTCTAAGTCAACTGTTAAAGAACTTATCTTTCCATGTACCTAGGCCTGTATTTTACTACCCTCAGAGATGCCATGTCTAGAAAAAGTAGCCAAGAAAAGACCTATTGTTGCGGAGACGGAGCTGAGATACTGCAATACACTCAATATGAATGCTACAAGTATCCACTTTATTGATGTTTCTCTAACATATTTATATCTTTTCTATGATATGTGCTTATCTATTGTTACCATGACATTTTCATAATAATTACTTCAAAAGATACAATTAGATATGTTTACTCAGGTGGTATCTAAAAGCTAGCCAATACACAGTTAATTAGGCCTAACGAGACACATTATTCATAAAGATCTGGAACAGTCTTTGGCCTACTTCCTTCTCTTCCGTCCTTGCTGTTCCATGGTTTGTCCTTGGGATAAGGAACTCTTCAAATCTTCGCTAATTGAGATTACTTGAGAGCAGCGAGACCCACAGCTCCCCCTTCCTGTTTTTGAAAAACTGAAAAGGAAATGTGTTGAAGCATGCCTACTGCACATTGCAAAATACATGGAAAAAGGATCAAAATAAGTATAATGGTGATTAAAATAAGACCTCCATATTTCACCAAGGCTAATAGCCAACCACCAAAACCCAATGATCTCAACCAGTCATCTAGTGGATTCTTTTGCATGATCAACTTGTTCATATTTTCCTGCAACTGTCACGGTTTGAATGGATTGATTGAGATCTATCAGTCAAATTAAAACAGCACATACCTGCAAATTCTTCACAGCCATGGTCATGTGCTAAGAGCAAAAAATCAATTGCAGCTGTATTTTGGAGGGTGGTTTTCTGAAGACTATCAGCCTCAGTGGCTAGATCATACAAAATTTGTGAGATTATATTCATTTGTTTTCCTGCCCAGCAGGCTAGTGAGTTTAATGTAAGTGATAAATGAGTAAGTGCTACAGGAGGAGCAAATAATGATATTAAGAGGCTCATGGGGGTTCCCCACAAAACTACACAGTCACTACACTTAGCGCCAAGTACAGAAAGCGTTCTTTTAACTCTTTCCTTATGCTTAGACCCTGCATCAACTAATAACTCTATATGTTCTTTCCTTGGTAATAGTAATGTCAATTTTCCCAAATAACATGGGCCTCCAAAAGGAAGACTCAGGATACCAGGCCAAGCCCAGTCACCACAAATAAGAAAGTATCCTGGAGGCAAAGCTCTTGGTCGTGTGACATTGTACAGAATATCAGAAACATTACAATACTGTCTACTCAAATACTTATTATCCATTGGTGTTACTGTGGTGTCACCATTAGAGGAGATAGAACTAAATTTTATGCATCCCGTCACACTCTGGGATCCTAATAAATCTAACTCCTGAGGCAGTAACATGGACTTTGTCAAGGACTTTACTATAAGGGCAACTAGACTAGAAAAGTAAGGCCATTGATATTGCATAGCAGTAAAATTAATGACAGTTTCATTTATCAGAGATGGGATAGCTACCCAGTCATTAAAATCTGATAAACTGACATATGGAATTCCCACTAAACAAGTTTTAAAGGGATTTCCTACTTGATGCAATGATAAACAGAAATCTGTTATGCCTGATTGATTTGCCCATTTGATCCACATGTTCGCCTTGCTTTGAGATTCCATTGCCTCTGCTGGAAGCTCTGCTGGAAGCTCTTGACAATTTGTTGAACATGGAAGAGCAAGGAGTATCAAGATGATTTTCATGGTCGGATCCATTTCGCAGGTATCCACCATGGACGAGTCTCTGTTAAAACACAAGCATATCCCCTTCCCCAAGTTAGTAAAGGGACAGGTCCTTTCCATCCATTATTTTGTGCATCAAACCAGAGGACTGGCAGTTTAGCATCATGAAAAGTAGAATCAGAAGACTGGGGTGTTGTATGTCGTACCACAGGGGGTAAAGTATGGTCATAACATACATAAAGCCAATTTAAAACATACAAAGCTCTCATTAACTGAGCTTCAGGACTGAGGGTTTTCAGAGACATTTTATGTAATTGCTGCTTAAGCGTATGATGAGCTTGTTCAATGATAGCCTGACCAGTAGAATTTCCAGGAATACCCGTAATATGAGTAATTCCCCATTTCTGTAAAAATTGTTGAGTGGATTGTGCAATATAACCAGAACCATTATCTGTTTGATAGATTTGGGTATTCCCATGACAGTAAAACATTGACACCAATGTCTCCACACCGCCACTGCCAATGAAGTTGTCATAGCAGTAGCCCAAATCATCTGAGAAAAAGTTTCAATAGTAACGTGAACATGTTTAACATTTTGAAAACTAGGTACAATAGTGACATCAGACTGCCAAAGTTCTAAGGGCCCGAGACCACGAGGGTTAACAGCAGTATCGGCCACAGCAGGACAAGAGGCACAGAATAGACAGGCAGCAATAACATTGTGAGCCTGAGTAATAGGGATTTTAAACTGTTGTGCTAATGCTTTAGCAGACTGATGAAAAAAATCATGTGATATTAAAGCTTGCTTGTACAAATCAGGAACAGTAACATGAGATACCAATTTATCCACTTTACCATTTCCTTCGAACAGTCCATTGGTAGATGACTTCGAATATGTGCTATGAAGTACGAATGTTTTCATCCATTCAAAACATTCCACAATTGTATAAGCAAGCTCCACAATTGTTTGGTTTGGACCTCTTTTAGAAAAGACTGTTTGAGGCGTTGAACAATTCCTACAACATATAAGGAATCACAAATTATATTAATAGGTTCACATGCAAAATACATAAAGGTAGAAAGAACAGCTTGTAACTCAAGGGTCTGAGCAGACCCATCACTAATAACTGTGTAGGAACACCAATCGACTCCATCATGCGAAACAAATCCAGCCTTTCGTGTCTTAGGACTGGCATCAGTAAACACAGTCTTTCCAGAAACCAGTCAGCATCTTAGGAGGATGTCCTTTTCTAGGCAAAGTGTAAGAGAAAAGACACAATGTTTTAGGTAATGACACGATAAAACACCAGAATAGGTAAATACAGCAAATGCAAATGCAGTCGAATATTGTAACAATTGAATAATTTGCTCATCTGTATATGGCACATAAATAACATCAAAATCCTCTCCAGATATTTCATGTACATTATCTCATGTTTTCGTAATTAAAAATGCAATACCTTCAGCTCTAGATATAACAGTATTTTTAAAAGAAGATGGTGGAAACAACCATTCTAATATGATTAAGGGATCCACAAGCAAAGGAAACCACTGAAATATTATGAGAGCCAAGTGGCAGTCAAAACTTAAAATTGTAGCCTTAATAGGTTCATCAATTATCTGTTGCCCAGTGTAAGTGGTGGAAATTTTTTGCTCTATTTTTTCCAAAGATTGTTTATGAGACTTAACAAGTGTCTGTGGGGCATCCACACCCCCCCCACCCCCCACCCCCTCCTTTAACGAGCTGTAACAAGGGGGACAAGTCATCATTAGTGATGCCACAGTAAGGACGAATCCACTGTAAATCAGCAATTTTTGAACATCATGCAGAGTACAAATATCTGTTCGCAAATGCAATTTTTGGGGGCGTACGACAGAGTTTGAAATTGTTAAACCCAAATATTGATATGGTGGTTGAATTTGAATTTTATCTTGAGCCACTTTCAGGCCAGCTTTAGCTAATTCACACACAAAGATATGAAAACATTCTTTGATAATACAGGAGCAGTACACAAAATATCATCCATATGATGATATATAATCCAAGCGGGAAACCGCAAGCGAATGGGAGTTAAAGCCCATGCAACATAATATTGACAAACAGTAGGAGAATTTTTCATGCCTTGTGGCAATATTGTCCATTGATAACGTTTACTAAGGCTCCCTTTTATTAATAGAAGGAACAGAGAAAGCAAATTTTTCCCTGTTGGCATCATGCAGTAGAATGGTAAAAAAACAATCCTTGAGATCTATAATCAAAATTTCCTAATTTTCTGGCAACATAGTAGGCGTGGGCATGCTGGGTTGAGGTGCTCCCATTGTTTGCATAACATTATTGGCAGCACGCAAATCCTGTAATAAAGGTCATTTCCCTGACTTTTTAGGAATAACAAACACTGGAGTATTCCAGGGGCTAAATGATGGTTCTAAGTGTTTCAAAACTAATTGTTCATCCAGTAGAGCTTGCAAATGGGACAATTTGTCATTTGTAAGCAGTCACTGATTAACCCACACAGGTTTGGCTGTTTTCTAAACCAACCACAATATCGGCGGAGATTGTCCCATATCAGTGACAGCTACAAAAAAGGCGGACTACTCAGTGTGAGGCCACATTGTGAAAGGCAGTTGCGTCCCAGCAACAAAATTGAAGTATCTAAAACATAGGGACGACTATGGGCAATTAAATGAGAATATTTCTGATCTATCACAGAAATAAATTCAGAACTTAAAGCAGTCCTCTGTTTTCCTCCTATACCCTGAATTTCTGTTGCTACTTCTTCAAGTAGCCACAAAACTGGCCAAACATGTTTTGGAATGATGCTAATATCAGCTCCTGTATCAATTAAGGCAGAATAGGCAAACTGGAAATTAGATGGTCCCTTAAAAATCACCCATCGTGTTGGTTTACTTGTGGTAACAGGAACAGTAAAATATGCTTGAGGATCATTTGTTGAACCGAATCCACCTATGTCTCAAATTCTATGTTCATATTCCGGCACGGCACCCTTAAAGGGAACCAGCTGGGCAATTTTCGTTCCTTTAATAATTGTAATAGGAGGATAAAAAGCTTTTATCATAATTTTCACAATGCCTACATCATCTGCATCAATTAAGCCTGGCAAAACAAAAATACCTTGCTTAGAGGTAGAGGAACGACCAATTATTAAGGCACTGAGACCGTGCCCTAGGGAACCCTTTACATTTACTTGTACTTGATCATTTGCCAACAGCACATCATCAGCAGGACAGATATCTACTCCAGCACTTCCTCGGGTAGCCTCTCTGAGCTTGTCCAGACACCCAGTTTTTTGGGAGTCCAAGAAAAACGGGATTGATTTTGTGTCTTCATGCCCCTCCCCCGAGTGCTCGTTTGCAAGTTTCCTGAACCTTTAAACAATTCCCCTTTCTTATCATACTGAGAACGACATTCTCTGGCTGTATGGCCAGCTTTTCGACAATGATTACAAACTTTGTCTATAAATTGTGTTGGAACAGTTCTGGGAGGCTTAGGGCAATTGTTACGAAAATGACCCTTTGAACCACATAGGAAACAAGCCCCAAGCTGTGGATGGCTAGCACCTGATTTTACCATTGGTCAGAGTGCTACAGCCAAGGCGTCAGCGTGTGCCCTGGCATACAAGACGGCTTTATCCTTTTCCAAAAATAAATCTGCTTGATCACATGCCTCAATCATTTGTACAATTCCAGCTGTTTTAGGAAGACCTGCTAAAATACGTTTACAAACAGAGTTAGCATTCTGTACAGCCAGATCCAAAAGAACAGCTGCTTTAGCATCAGAAGATAAATTAGGAGACTTTTCAATGGTTGACCGTAACCAATCTAAAAAAGCTGTAAAAGGCTCCTATGCTCCCTGCGTAATCTTAACATAAGGAGGAGTAGGAGTCCCTGACTCAGGAAGGTTTTTTAAGGCAGCAGCAGCCAAAGCCTGTGACTGCTGCACAATTTTAGAAGATAATTGAGCCTGCACCCGTGGTGCTGTAAAATCGCCCTGCCCGATCATCATAGGAACAGTGGCAGCACGTAGAGGATCATCTTGATGTAAATCTTTATTCTTATCTATAGCTATCTCAATTCTTTCATGCCAGTCATCCTTAAATATCAACTTCTGCATCGGAGTTAAAATCAGAGACACCAAAGTCTCCACATCAAAGGGTGTAAGTACATTTTGAGTAAAAATAACATCAATCAAATTATGAACATGAGAATTAGATTACCCATATTTATATTGGCTGAATGATCTGTGGGGGACTCAGAAAAAGCAACCTTAACATTGAAATTTGTTTCTAAGAGAACACAAAAAGCTTTCCTTGTATCTAGGCAGGCAAATACAGTATCACTGTGGAAGGTCAGCCTAAGACCAGCAAGAAAATTTCACTTGAAGAAGCCTATCCATAATGGTACATTACCTCTTTCTCTAAATTAAGTCATCCTATCCAATGGAAAAATGGTTTTAAAAAAAGTTCGTCTGAAGATTTTTCAGATTTTATTGACTACTGTTCAGGACAGATATCACACTGATATACATAATGAAGCTCAGATGCACATTATGGAAACAATATAAAGTAATCAGGTGGGAACTGGAAATTCAGATTCATTCTGTGTTTGCTAAGAAGTCTTTATTTAAAATTTAAAAAAAATGTCAATCATTTCTACTGAGTAACTTGGATATATGACACCACATGATGGAGATTATTCCCTTTTCACTAGCATCTAGGAATGTCAGCCTCTTTAGTAATAAAGAGTCTCCCTTTGGATCCATATAAAGAGTGGGGAACTTGAGGCAGGTTCAGATGAGGTGCCCTAGCAGAGGACAAAAAAAGCAGGGAAACAAAACTGACCAATGTAAACCTTCCATGATTCCAATGTAGTGGCCCAAAACCAAGACTGATTCTCCTCCATGCTATGGTTATGTCCTCAGGCTGAATCATACCCATCATGCAATCTCTTCTCTTGATGGAG
The DNA here is from genome assembly GCA_033558105.1 of Coccyzus lansbergi. Taxonomy (NCBI): domain Eukaryota; kingdom Metazoa; phylum Chordata; class Aves; order Cuculiformes; family Coccyzidae; genus Coccyzus; species Coccyzus lansbergi. Next base: position 1,380,923 of record JAUMJK010001092.1, read on the forward strand.
AGCAGTAATTTCAACTTGTCTTGTGCTCATTTTCTTGTCCATTGTATTCTAATGTGTGTGTGCATGTATTTGTTAGCCTCTCTCTTCTGTGGCTGCTTCTTCTTTTCAGCTGTTCGCCTCCCTGTTGGTTTTTTTAAATCATATATTTAAATATTTATATTGTTTAGGTTGTCTGGAGGCCTGGCACTGCAGAAGCCAGACTGGGAAGACTGCCCAAGGGAAGCTAGCATGTTTTCTTCTAAAAAGCTGTGTAAAATCTAGTTTCATTACTTCCAGTGAAAGGGACCTTGTTTGTTCCCAAGCTGATCCACCCCCAGTAGGATCAAGCTCCTATACAATATACTGTCCCTGCTGCACGAGATCAAGACTGCCAATCTGTTATTTTATTGAAACTGGAACCCAAGAAATGCAAGAACCTAGCAACATAGAAACATGTAATTTTTACCCCTCTTTCAACTCACTGTAGAAAAAAAGCAGGCCAACAGTGCATAGGAGTTTGTGGCTTGAGAATAAAACCTGGGCACTAAGATTTATTTTTCTGTGGTGGTTTTAAGAGACCAAAAGAGACTGCAATAAGTGTAGGCCAAACACTGAGGCCATGTCTGCTCAAGTTTTGACTGCAGTTGAAATGGGTCCTTGTGGGATGTTAAGGGGAGACTGGTTGTCAGCAACTGGGTCAAGCCAAAAACTTCCGTCTACTTAAAATAAAGCCATTATTCTCAAACCCACAGCAGTGCCTGCTCCTACAGTCACTGATTGAAATCAGAATTAGTCAAAGCCTTTCTTGGTCTTTGCTTCTAATTTAACTTCCCAGCTTTTTATTTCTGGCTGTAAACTTTTCTATTTTTTCTCCTATGAGAGACAGTTCAAAGTTTTCAGCTGATTGTGCCCAAGTACATTTTCTAGCCAGGAGCCTGTACTGCCTCTTGAGCTTGCAAATAATTGGTCCAGCCAGAGATTTTTTCATTATTGAGGAATAAGGAAGGAAATGCTCTGTAGACATTTCAGGGGTAATAACAGGCTAACTTGTCCCAGGATATTTAATATGCTAGATTGTATTTAGTATTTATGTGATGGTAGTATTCAGAGACCCCAGAAAGACCCTCAGCCAGTTAGAAATTGTAGAAATGCAGATATTTACATGGCCTCTTTCCCAAAAGTTAACAATCTAAAAGCAGCCTAAAAAGTGCATATTTAGGCAAAAACAATAAACCTGATAAAGCAGTCACCAGAGTGAATAATCTCATTTACTTGTATTAAACTTACTTTATCCATTTGTCTAACCAGCAGAATCTAATTTGTGCCCCATCGGCTAGCACAGAAATGGATGTTTCTGTGCAATATTCACAGAAAAACTTGCAAGGTTACTTTTTGCTATACTTTTGGGTAGTTGAAGTTAACCTCTGTTAAAATGATTAGTACTTTAAATGAATAAGATGACCTACTGAATAAAAGCACAGCCAAGCCATACTGATAACATGATCTCATGAAGGCTTGGCTTCAAGAATGCTCCCCTGAGAGTTTTCTACCATTGTTCATCCAATTGTTGTATGTAACCTCTGCTCAGAAAGGAAATGTGGCTGACAAAATCAACTGAAAAGAGCCTACCTGTGTCAAAAAAAAATATTGAAAAGTGTTTGTGCCTGGACATTTTAATATATATTCTTCTCTCATCACCCAAAAAAACCACCCTCATTTTAAATAAATAGATATAATGCTAGTTTTCATGTACAAGGGCTATTCCTTTATTTCAGAGCAGTTCATGAGACTGGGTCTTAAGTAAGCTACACATGAGTGTCTCCATACCCTACAGTCAAATATGGCAGATATTCTCTTCTCTTATGGCACCTGTATAGCGCATCACTGTTCACACAACTCCACCACCAATAGTGGTTTTGTCTCATCTACAAGGCAAGAAATCACTATTAGTCCTATTTTACAGACAGGAATGGAGGTGGTGTGAGAAGAAAACATCCACCAGGTGAAGTGTATTTTGTCACTTAAAAAAGGGCAGATGGTTCCTTGCCAGATTTTCAGAATTTGTCACATGCTTGTGAGGAGTCCTGTATCTGTCCAAAAATCAATCTGGCTGTAAAGGACCTGTTGAGACTCACTAGTATGAAGCTTGCAGGAGAGAGAGAATTTGAACTAGGTCACTAGATCCCCAGACTAGCCTAATAATCACAAACTCATCTTTCTTCGCATTTCACTGCTGAGGAGATTACCAGGAACTCAGACATTATACAGCATTGACTTTCTGTCTCTGAAGAACTTCAATCCTTGTAGTCAGACACTTTCTACACTAGACAACTCATTGCACTAGGCTCTCCCCTTGCAAGCTCTGTAAAGGGAAACTTCTCTGGACAAAACAGAGTGAAACACTGTGAGATGTGGTTGGAATGGGAAAGCATAAGTGGTCAGAAAGAAAAAGAGAAAAAAATATAGGGAAATGGGGAAGAGAAGAAAACAGGAAATGGGTGGAACCCAGAAAAAGAAATAGCTGCTAGTTTCATGGTACAGGTTTTGAAAACATTTCTATGAGGATTAACATATGGTATTACTTTCCCATAGCAGTTAACTCTCAGAAGTGATAATGAAGTTGGTGAGCACCTTTGAGTGGGACAACAAGCAAATGTGATGCAAATATGATCTGAAATCCCTCATTTAGCACTGGAATTTCAGCAAGTACATTTATCTTATATTGCATGAGCCACAGATCACATTGAGAAACTAATACAGTAAGTGGTACTGTGAACTACTAGCTTGTTTGTGCAAAATACTATACACTACTCTGCCTCGAAAGCATACAAATGACTTTCATTCTGCTCATTCTGACTTCGTGAACACTCTTCCCAGACTCTCTCAAACACAGATTCTCAGGATATTGCACTCTTTCCCAAATTGTTTCTTCAGTTTCTGACAGTGTGTTGATCTTTTTGTCATTCTTTTAATTATTGGCAGATGTCAACAAAGTGTCCCTACACTTTTTTAATATGTTTCTGCCAAGTAGAAGTTACTTGGCACCCACTCCAGAGCACCTGACTCTCTAAAACAGAAGAACCATGTAAAGGTACATGTATAAAAAATTGACACAGGAGGACCACCATGCTGAAAATCACAACAGACATTTTCAATCACTGGACATAGTCCGGGTGCCAGAACGGTAAATCTACACAGTTGGCACGCTTGCTGAAGAAAGATCTGCTAACACAGGCAAAGAATGAGTCTGAGTGATTTTTATGTTCTACCAGCTGGTATGAAAGGAACTTAAAAGAAATTTGTGTGTGTGAGAGAGAAAGAGACTGAATTTATATTTAACTTAATTTGACCATGACTGAGTACCATTTTCACTTCTCTTTTTCTCACTGGAAAGCCTGTGCCTGATTCTCAGCTGATGTAATCTGGCACAGTTCCACCTAAAGCAATGCAGTGCATAGTCACAGGGTATAGAGGACAGTTTGCCCAGAGACTCTTGAGAAACATCTGATTTTAAGTCCTACCAGACTGATATCCATTCAAAGCAAACAGGATGTTCAATTTTAAATCACTAATGAGCCACATCTGGCAAACTGCATTCTACTCAGCTGATCCAGCAGAAAAAACAAATTGGGACTAATCCTGAGCTGTGACAATGCCATTTTGATTAAAGTTACATCTGAAAACTCCTGCTAGATGGAAGTTTATTTTATCCCACCTGGATAAGAAAGAGGTGACAAGAGGAGAGCTGAAGTGGGGCTCTGTCATATCAGCATAGGTTAGAGAAGCTCAGAGGATCATGGTAGTTGTGTCCAGCCGCATGGCAATCAGCATAGACTTAAAGAGCCTCTTATCCTTCACTTGAACCTGATCTTCAGACAGATGAAAATTAATGGATTTTCCTCCTAGAAAAAAAATCACTTAATTGCAAATGGATTTAAGAAGATTGCAAAGACCTGTCTCCTGAAAGATGTTTAAAGAGGCATTTTTTTTGTCTTTAAGTAGTGCTCTGGTCTTCATTCATGGCACATATGCAATCAAGAGGCCTTTAAAGTCCATTCAGGTTGTCTGAATTCATCTTGAATAACAAATAAACAAAAAACTTTCCGGGAATGCTTGTTGCAGTCTTGTTTACATTGGTGATGCCACTGTACTCTCATGGTTGGTTTTTGCCCTTTATTTTTATTCATTTCAATATTTGTAAGTACGGATGTGTGAAAAGGTCTTAGTGTCCCCAAAGGCCAAATAATTTGGTGAGTGTATATATGATTGCGGCTGTCTGTTTTGAACTAACACCTATATACTTTTATGCTATGGAGGTTATGTGGAAATTTATACCTTGCATATTCTTTATATTAGGGTGGATGAAAGCTGGCATTAATCCAAATGTGACTAAAACTGAGGAAGATGCACTCTCTGGGCTATACACCTAGCAATAATTTTATCACAGCAGTGTAAGCACATACTTGCTTGCAGGATTAGCTTTGAAGGTTAAAGACTATGCTGTACTGTAGCTTAGGCTGAAAGCTGTCCACCTGGCAATGATGATGCTGATAGAAATACTTGGTTGCTGACTGCCCTCCACTATCAATGAAGGAATTGTGCTGATGGAAATGACAGCAGAACAACCTGGCACAGAATCCTGACAGCTCTTCCCCAAGATGTAGAGGATGCAGGAAAAGGTTGAATTTTGCTGATAAATGGCTCACATTTGATTACAGCCAATCCAAGTCCTCAAAACAGACGTTAGTCCCCAAGACTTACATCACAACATTAGCTGTAAGTATCCTTTAGCTGTACAGTAACTGGAGACTTTTCTGGGCCAGGTAAAGCAGGATTATAGCCAAGTTCTGATGCTAGATTAGTATTACACCAGGCTGGATTTCAGCAGGTTGGCTGACAGTTCAACATGCTGCATTACTTTGTGTACTGTTGTACAAGTTCATTTGTGACAGACTATGGGAGAATATGCCTGTACATTCTAAGCCATTATGTGCAAGTGTTTTCAGCTTGCCAGTACGGTAATTTAAACTACTGATGGAAAGGCACAGATCATACTCTAGAAGATGAACTTTTCCAGCTGTTAATGCAACTCAGATTTTGGGACAGAGAGAAAAAGGGAAAAGAGAGGCAGATGCAGGGTATGAGACTTGGTGGAAGGAATTTTGGCAGTGGATTTTGCCCTGACAATCAGCAGGGTGCCTTGTTGAAGAGATCATGCAGGCTGCAGGCCGACCTGAAGTCATGGAGACAGCTGATTGGAGTTTAGGCTTTGCCAGACAATAGCATTGTAGGACAGACACTGAGAAAAACCCACTAGAGATGAGTGGAAAAATAAGTTCCTGAAGAATTCCCTTATGGAGTACTTCCTTATGCTTCCCAGAGCATGCTTGCACATGCACAAACATTTGGACAGATATTCCTCTTGCTGTGAGCTATGCCTCCAGGTACCCTTTGCTATAACATATTCCAGAGCATTCACCACAATTTATGTCGTGGGCAGCTTATCTCCCTAGCTACTCTGTCATTCCACTAAATCACACCCTGCAGAGCTTTTTCCCAGTTATTACAAACAATCCTGTTTATAAACTTCTTGTCCAGTTATTCCCCAGGGACAGGCCCTTAATTTTTATTGATGTTAGCTACCACAGTAGCAACAATACCTATGGAACTGTAGTAGACAAAAGAAGTGCACTATGTAGGAGGAATTAAACACAGAACATACACGATACCCAAATATTATAAACAGCAATCATATGAGAAGTTTATAAATTGCTCTCCACAGCCTTAAGTATATACCATCAAATGCATCTTAGCCTACCTGAAGAAAAGCATTGCCAATAAGTTGAAGGAATTGATCCTTCTCCTCCACTCAGACCTATTGAGACAGATCTGTAGTACCAGGACTAATTTTGGGCTGGAAGAGAAACACAGATGTATTAGAGTGGATTTAGCAAAAATCCACAAAAATAATTAAGGTATTGCAGCATCTGGTAACTCACAAGGAGAACTGAAGAGAGCTGGGATTATTCAGCCTGGAGAAGAGCCGGCTCCAAGAGGGGATTTAATGAAAGTGTACAAATACCTGAAGGGGAGAGAGGCAGTAAAGAAGATAAAGCCAAGCTCTTCCCAGCTGTGCCCATTGACAAGTCAAGAGGCAATGGTTGTAAACTGGAAAACAAGGAAGTTGATTTAAATATAAGAAAAAAATTATTTTCTTTTTTTACTGCCAGGATTGTCAAACATTGAAAGAGGTATCCCAGAGAGGTGGTGGAGTATCCATCCTTGGAGATATTCAAAGTCCAGCTGAATATGGCCCTGAACAATATGCTGTATTTGACCTTGCTGCATGCAGCAGGTTCAGGTTAGATGACTCCAGAGGTCTCTTCCTTTTTCAATCATTCTGTGGTATGTTGTCCATTGATGCTAAGCCATTTTGTCCATAAGTCCAGAAATTTTTTAATTCGTTGCCTCTTGAAGTCAAAGAAAGCAAATATCTTATACTTCATTGTTAATGAGATACACAACATTTTGTTATCTTTACCAAGTATCCTTCAGCACTATATCCAGCATATTTTATAACCACTGATGCTACCAAAACTGTACTAGGGAAAAAGACACAATTGCAGAATATTTCCAGTTACAGGTCAGAGGCAGGATTTGAAAGACTGAATTTGTCTGAGAAGTAATTTCCTTCTGATGTAAAAGACATTCTCTTTTTAATTCTCCCTCCTGCAAATACCATTGCTTTCTTATTCACAAAATGGGTCCAAACATAAGCTGGCATAAAGAGTCTCTAATATGTCCCGAGGTAAGTAGCAACTTCTACCCATTATGGAAAGGTTTATGCAAGCCTGTAGAAAATAAGCAACCCTTAAGTGAATGATTTCTAGAAACAAAATAAATTCTAGGTCTCAGATATATCTTAATATTTTCTATGGAGAGGAAAAACAATATAAAAAAAATCCATGCCTGTAATAACTAAGCTGGAAGTAGCATAATGCTTTACTCTAGGAAAGCTTGGTCTTCCTATACTTTCACACCTACCCTTATTACATTACTGCAGGTTGTTTATTTCTCCAAAGAAATTTCTGCTAATGCTTCTTATGATTCAACCAAGATGATTAATGGAGAAGAATGAAGAAACTAACATTCTCAGTAAAACACTTGTTCCTTTCAAGTGGTGTCTTAGCTGGTATTTTAGTAATGGACACCTGAACCCTTCCATAGCAGAACTGGGAGGATGCAGGAACATTCCTTACATGAAGGAATTAGGGAAACCTGTCCCCTTATTCCCTCCCTTCTCCCATAAATAATCTGTCCCAAAGCATGCAACTGTGGACTTAACAGGTAGAATATCTCAACAGAGGGCTTGGTACCTGGCCCTATGATGCTTCCAGTATCCCTAAGCTGACTTCAGTATTTCCTGGGAAGAAGATCTTTTTCAGCTATTTGGCTCTGCAGTCTGTTACCACTGTACTCATGCGATGCCCAAGGGTAAGACCACAGCGCAGAGAGTAGTCAAGAGCCCCACTTTAACCACAAAATAACTGCTCCTTGTGAGTTCAGAGTACCCTCCTTGCTTTTAAAAAATGTTTGTCACAAGGGCTCTGAGAGGACTCTAGCTCTTTATGAGGCCTTCAAGTTGTAGTAATCATAGCATCTGTACTTCCCTTTGTGCAGGCAGCAAAGAAGGAAGATAGAAATGCAAATGAGGAAATCTTTTGTGACAGAGGAAACTAACAACAACCAGTGTCTGCTTTTTAAAAGCGATTATTAGCATTTTTGTACACTTCCAAATGCGAATAATTGTATTCATAAAAATGAATGACAATGAGGTTTACTGCTTATTATTATATTGTTCATTTCTAATACAAAGTATGGAACATAGGATATGGGGAAATATTATGGGAAACACTGTAAGCTTATCGCAAAAGCAGATGAGCATTTTTCATATAGGAATATAGAATAATGAATTCTAAAAGCGCCAGGTAATGTGCAAGCAGCAATAAAACACTCCAAAAGCAATAAATCTACAAGGTTATTAGTATAAGAACAATGATGTAAATGGTTTCAAGTCCCATTTGGCTTGGAGCATTTCCCTCTAGGTTGGTAATTCCAATAAGAGGTAGACAAATACAGCAGAAGATTTTATGCAAATATTTGTTTAATGTTTTTAATTAATTCACTTAGCTTGTGTTTATTTTCCAATAATGCTGTAGCTCAGTTGTTACCAGTCTGCTTCATATTATAGGAAGCCTAATGCCATAAAGGAGGAGTATGGATCAAACCCAGACCATACACCTTTGTTGCAGTGAATGCACTTTGTGGTAAGAAAGTTCATTAATAATTTAAACAAATATTGGCAACTGGTCAAAGAAATCCAGTTCTGTATTTGTTTACCTGAGAAGTTGTACCATATGCTTGAATCTAGGAGTGGCACTTATTCTGTCCAGGAACAAGTTTTTACTCCAAACCATCTCTAAATCAGGGAACTAGAATTTCAATTTCAGATATTCAGAAAAATAATATCACAGACTCACAGAATCACAAGGTCGGAAAAGACCTCCAGGATCATTGAGTCCAACCATTCCTATCAACGACTAAATCATGTTGCTCAGCACCTCAACCACTCCTCTCTAGGACACCTCCAGGGAAGGTGAATCAACCACTTCCCTAGGCAGTCTGTTCCAGTGTCCAATGACCCTTTCTGTCAATAATTTTTTCCTGATGTCAAGCCTGATCCTCCCCTGGTGGAGCTTGAGGCCATTCCCTCTTGTCCTGTCCCCTGTCACTTGGGAGAAGAGGTCAGCACCCTTCTCTCCACAATCTCCTTTCAGGTAGTTGTAGAGAACAATGAAGTCTCACCTCAGCCTCCTTTTCATCAGGCTAAACAACCCCAGCTCTCTGAGCCATTCCTCATAAGGCCTGTTCTCCAGCCCCTTCACCAGCTTCATTACTCTTCTCTGGACATGCTTCAGAGAATGTGATTTGCAGATGTTTGTTCTCATTAAAAATCATTTCAAATAAATGCAAGAATACTGATATTTTCACAAACTGTTAGTAACAAGAAAAGAGACAAACTACATTTCACAGGTGGGGCTCTACTGTTACCCACAGATGATATTACTTTTTAAGTTTTAACTTTATATTTGTTCAAAGGTGGTCTGATGTGCAATGCCTGATGGCTATTTGAAGGTACCTGTGGAAGGCGTTCATCTCAGCTTCTATGGGAACAGTCTTGCAAAAACAACACTACAAACACAATCTATATTTGCTGGCAACATAGTAATGAAGACACAGAGAGGCAACAAATCTTACTTAAATGTCTACTCTCCCCTTTCACATGGCTGCCAAATAACATGCTGCTAAAACATCATCAGTGTTAAGTATGACTTAAGGAAGGAAGGAAGGAAGGAAGGAAGGAAGGAAGGAAGGAAGGAAGGAAGGAAGGAAGGAAGGAAACGTTGGTAGCGGTGTTCCAGCATAGTGGAAATAGACATACATTAAATGTTTATGTTACTCATAAAGACTACTGCCAGGCTATGATGCAATAAAGTCTTCACTTTTCCTGAGGTGCAACTGCCTAATCCTGTTTCAGGTTTAGCAATGTCCAATTTCATTGCCCAGTTTCATCCTACCACCTACCCCAAGGATTCTTGCCCACCGAATTTCATTTTGGAATTTCAGCTTTTCACCTGTCAGTGTAGCTAAGTTGTTGCTGTGAAGTGGGGATGTTTCCATGGCTGGAAAGTAAATGGTAGTGAAGCTCCTGCTAAAATAAACCTTCCTGAAGCCAAGAGTACTGGAAAATGAACAACTATTGTCTAACCTGCTATGTTGGCAATATCCTGGGTAAAAGAACTACAGAAATACCTGGAAAGCAATAACTTAGATGATGTAATTCCAATCAGAATTTTGGATACAAAAATAATAATAAAATTTACCCTCACTATAATCATATGCAATCTGTTTAGCACAGCAGCTAAAGAAAGCCATTTGTTCCTGGTGATGTTATAAGAAACACTTTTGGTGTAAACATGTATTTTAAAAGACCATTAATATATGTTAAACAGTGATTCCTCAAAATTCTACAAACATAGTAATCTATCTCCAACCTTGTGAAATAGTTACTACAGTGATTTCCCAAGTTTATATAATATTATAGAATCATAGAATAACATAATCATTGAGATTGGAAAAGACTTCTAAGATCATCCAGCCAAAGACTAATAACAGATCTGATGAATGCCAAGACAAGGTACCTCAGTCTATTTGGAGGCTAGGGATTAGAAACAGAAAAAATATAAGGAAGTAAGTACAGTATCCATATCATAACTAATATATGATTCATTACAGAAAAATCCTATGTCCTGTAAATTATCTGCATCAGAAAAATTCCTGGAACATCATACTAATGTAAATCCATTTACAAGCCATCCATTTAGATATGGATACAATCATTATGTTTTTGCTGATGCATAGCGCTATGGAATTCTGTGTGCTAAATCTGTGAAAGATAACAAAAAATCTTTCTATAAATATATAAATAACAAAAGGAGGACAAGGGAGACCATACAGTCCCTTTTGGACACAGAGGGAACAACGGTGACAGGGGATGAGGAGAAGGCTGAGAAATGCCTTCTTTGCTTTTGTAAAGAAAGCTGTTCCCTCTGTGTACAAACCCCGGAACTAGAGGAGCAATACGAGGCTCCTATGGTCCAAGAGGAGGTGGTCAGAGCCTTGCTTGCCCAACCGGACACCCACAAGTCTATGAGTCCAGACAGGATTCACACTAGGGTTTTGAGGGAGCTGGTGGATGTATTGGCCAAACCCCTTTCCATCATATTCCAGCAGTCCTGGAAGACTGGGGAGGTACCACTGGACTGGAGGCTGGCTGATGTCATGCCCATCCATAAGAAAGGGCACAAGGTGGATCTGGGGAACTCCAGGTCTGTCTGTCTGACCTCAGTGCCAGGGAAAGTCATGGAACAGGTGATCTTGAGTGCTATCATGAAGCACTTGCAAGAGAACCGGGTGATCAGGCCCAGTCAACATGGGTTTACCAAAGGCAGGTCTTGCCAAACCAACCTGATCGCCTTCTATGACAAAGTGACTCGGCTGCTGGATGAGGGAAAGACTGTGGACGTGTTCTTCCTGGACTTCAGTAAAGCCTTTGACACAGTTTCTCACAGCATTCTGCTACGGAAACTGTCATCCTCTGGCCTGGACAGGCGCACACTCTCCTGGGTGGAAAACTGGCTGGATGGCCGGGCCCAGAGAGTGGTGGTAAATGGAGTTAAGTCCAGCTGGAGGCCAGTGACAAGTGGTGTTCCCCAGGGCTCAGTGCTGGGTCCAGCCCTGTTCAATGTCTTCATCAACGACCTGGATGAAGGCATTGAGGGTACCCTTAGCAAGTTTGCAGATGACACAAAGCTGTGTGCAAGTGTCGATCTGCTGGTAGGAAGGGAGGCTTTGCAGGGGGACCTGGACAGGCTGGACAGCTGGGCAGTGTCCAATGGCATGAGGTTTAACACGGCCAAATGCCGGGTCCTGCACTTGGGGCACAACAACCCTATGCAGAGCTACAGACTGCGACAAGACTAGCTGGAAAACTGCCAGGAGGAGAAGGACCTGGAGGTTTTGGTCGACTGCCAAATGAACATGAGCCATCAGTGTGCCCAGGTGACCAAGAAGGCCAATGGCATCCTGGATTGTATCAGAAATGATGTGACCAGCAGGTCCAGGGAGGTGATTCTCCCTCTGTACTCAGCACTGGTGAGGCCGCTCCTTGAATACTGTGTTGTGTTCTGGGCCCCTCACCACAAGAAGGATGTTGAGCCTCTGGAGTGAGTCTAGAGAAGAGCCATGAAGCTGGTGAAGGGACTGGAGAACAGGCCCTATGAGTAGCAGCTGAGAGAGCTGGGGTTGTTTAGGCTGGAGAAGAGGAGGCTGAGAGGAGACCTCATTACTCTCTACAAGTACCTGAAAGGAGGTTGTAGGGAGGAGGGAGCTGACCTCTTCTCCCAAGTGATAGGGGACAGGACAAGAGGGAATGGCCTCAAGCTCCATGATGGGGTATTTAGGCTAGATATTAGGAGGAAGTTTTTCACAGAAAGGGTCATTGGGCATTGGAATAGGCTGCCCAGGGAGGTGATTGATTCACCTTCCCTGGAGGTGTTTAAGGCACAGGTGGATGAGGTCTTGAGGGACATGCTTTAGTGTTTGATAGGAATGGTTGGACTAGAAGATCCCATGGGTCCCTTCCAACCTGGTTGTTCTATGATTCTATGATTCTATGATATTCTCTGACATGTACTTGGGCCTACAATGAGGAACACAAACACATGCACGCCTACATATAATCTACATTTAAGAATATTAGGCTGCAAATGCGGGGAAATGCCAGATTCAAGCTAATTTTGGAAATGCCAGTTTTCAGCTTTCCTATCAAGTGAGCAGTTGAAGCACCAGATGACTGTTGACATTTCTGAAATTCCATTCTCTGAAGGTGAATACACATACATATATATTAGACATACATATTATTTCTATCTGGAGATGAAGAAGTTATATTTTGAATGAAATATGCTGCATTTGCTAACCAACTTGTAGAAGGAATCATGTTACAGTATTAGAGACATTCTAACCCTCTCTTCCCTCTTCTGGATCTATTAATTCCTACCCAGGTGGTAGAGTTCTTCCCTCCTACACACTCTCTCTCCTCCTCTGTAAGTTCAGTAAGTTTTCCAACTCCCTGCTTTCTCATCCCTGCTCCAGTCTTCTGGTACATGGCCAGGACAATTCTTTGCTTTTCAGGCATCCCATTCACATGGTCCTCACTCACCAGATTGTTTTCTATTCTTATTTACCTCCCATTTTCAGTACTATTTATCCAGTATTTTCAGGTCCTATCCTTTTCAGTTCTAGCTGTACTCTTCTTCATCTCAAAATTACAGTGTCTTCCTCTTTCTGCTTTCCACACTATGTTTCTTAGCATGTATTCCAAGTCCCTCTCAGATCTTCTGCGTTCCCACAGATATGTGTCCTTTAGCTGCAGGCATCTCTTTTACCAGAAGACCTACATCCCACAGATCCAAACCCTATGCTTTTGTTCTTGCTAGAACTTTCCCTCATCCCACCTCCCAGCTTCTGCTGACTCCAGTATCTCTAGCAAATTACAGATCTATGGTCACAAGGAAAATGCCAGTCACCCACAACTACCATTGGGTTATAATTAACGTGTGTGGAAATGTCAAAAGATTTAATTTGCAGTGAGTACCCAGAAAAGGCTGCTTCCATTTTACTCAATAAATTTCCAAAGACACTGTGAGATTCAGGATGTTTTTACATTGAGGTGTGAAAACACAGATTAACTCAAACTCCTGCTCCATACCATAAACATCGGTAAAAGAAACACATGTTAAAATTCTCATGGCTAAAGCAGGCATCACAATGGGGTTTACCCTAGCCTTATTCTGTGAAATGCCTGAACATAGTAAAAATTTTTGGATTCACTGAATATAGAATATTTCATACCATAAAGTAAAAATTTTATTATATTAGTCACAAAAAGAAGATTTTTTGCCATGGGAAGTGCTTGATTTACCAGCTTGAACAATAATCTTTGTGTGTTTGTGAGTACGGTTTCTCTTTTTCATTTCTGTTTCATACCTTGTTTTATTTTTTTAAATCCATGCTTCTTCTCATTATATATTGCCATATTTTTGGCATGATGGTAACATATTTAGAAGCTCTGCAGAATTCAATTTTGTTGACAAGCCTGCTTAGTCCTTCAGCAAGTGAGACACTGTCCTGGTGCACTGACTCAGGAGGAACTATACCATTGACTTTACTGTCCACAATTCCTGCACTGGGGCCTAAATGTAGCAGGAACCAGATCGTTTCACTGGCATTGAAGAACATGCTCTCCACTACTAAGACTGCATGGTTTCTTCTGCATTTATTAGGTTTCTCCTTGTATTCTTCATGAGTTGATTTTGGTATCTGGAACTTACTTCAAACAATATGTGCTTACATAGTACACACAGAGCCTGTAAAGTCACAGATCACATTTCCTTTATTCTGTTAAGGACAGTTAGTTACCCATTTCACTACAAAGATAATAAAGCTGTAATTGTAATGACTGATATAAAGAACTGTTCATTTTTGAGGAGAATCTTGCAGATTTTTGATAGTAAGAGTCAATGAGAATTTTTCCTAGACATGATGTTTGAGTAAAGAAATGACTATGAGATAGATCAGTTATCACTTATGACTGAAGTTCAACTCTACCAGTTCAGGTACAATCACCAGCAGTCAAACCTGGCAGTTGCTGGTAAATTCCTTTCAACAATATAGCTCTGCATATAACAGTGATATTTTGTATTACCCAAGTATCTCGACTACAATTTATGAGTGGAACTGAAGAACAAATTCTTAGAGCAAATCTGGTATTTCAAAGAATACAAAGACCTCAGCTTTAGCAGAAGTAACTCATGTCTTGTTCCTGTACTGTTTCTTTTTCTTCTTAAGAAATAATTCCTGGGGTGTTTAAGAGCCAGTCACAACTTTATCAAAAGTACTCAAGAGACTTTGCAGTTGAAGTCTTATTGAAAAAAAGCAAATACACTGATATTTATTCACCATAACAGAGGCCTTCTGATAGGAAATTCTGTATGTTTCCCCATCTCAATTTCTTCCCAAACCACATCCAAAGAATGTCCAGAAGCTAAAACCTTGCAGATAGAATTGATTTGTCCTTTGCTTGGCCACTGTAGATATGTGGATCAGTTTCTCTTTTATTTTTCCTCTCAAGTATGGAAACACTAGGTGTTAGAAGAATTTTGGGTCAGACTCAACTGAAACATTAATTATGGTAAGGAATTCCTTAAATAATTTTTCAAGTTTTTTTCTGGAGCCTTTTGGATATAATTTCTGCCCTACAGGATATAATGAACTTAATAAAGCAAGTTGAATAGTGCTAGTTTTAGAAGGTCATACTCAAAAAGGCAATTGTTTAAATGACACATCCTACCAGGAGTTGTCTACCAACATCAGTTATATGTAACAGGCACAGTAACAGGGTAGTTGTGGGAAAGGCAAGAGACGTCAAATCTATTTGCATCTCCTTTGGTTCAACATTCCCGATGCAAAGCCAATGGACCCAGTTTCTCCTCCAGCCATTTCAGTGCAGTACCTTTGATAGATGAGGAATGAAGCTATGCAATGGGCACAGCTGCTTTCTCTTACTCTAGGACCAAAGCAGTTGTGACTTCAGAGTAGAGGAAACACCAGGGAACAGATCTGTCCCATCATTATTTAAGTCACAGGAAGAACAGCAAAAGTGGTGAAAATCAAATATCTTAAAGAATGAGAGCAAGGCACCTTCTAATATTGACTAAGTGTTGGCAAGAAGCCATGCTGTCATATCACATGGAGAACTCCTGGAGGCGAGATGAGATGACAGTTCTATGTCTACAATCCCTTTATCCTGGCAGCACACATGCATCTGTTATTTTCACAGGAATTTGTATAGCAGTAGTTGTAGGGAAGATTAAATAGGTGTCTAATTCTGATGTACATAGAAAGGACATCACAAGGTATGATGTATAAAGTTAGCAGAGCAGCAATGTAAAAGCATTGAGAAAGGAATAGAATAGGGAAAATACCACGCAACTTTGCAGGTCCTCTTCTGAGTTTAAAACAAATTATTCTGAGCTAAAGTCAGTGCTTGACAGTTAAAATGAAATAAGGAATAAAAGTTGTTACTCTATGCAACACTCATGGCTATACAACTATATGGCTATACAGGTAAAGACTCAGCATTTCACTTTCTTGTAGGACTGTAGACATTTTCATGGTGGTAGAGATACACCACATATTTTCATTTGTGCTTTTCCTATTGTATTTCAGCTTCATAGAAACTGAGTTAAGATCAAATGGAATTTAAAGCAATGGAAATGTGTCTAGACAGGATTTAACAAAATGGGTTACGTCAATGAGGCTTTCACATAGGGAGGTAGCATTTTTGTGAGCTCCCACAAAGAAGCAGTAAGGGCATTTAGTGTTCACTTCTCTTCTATTTCAACAAACAGATAGAAGATATTTGTAATGAGTACTAAGGTTAGCCATAAAATATGAAGTTTTTGCCCTCCCAACCTGTGAAGGAAAATATTATATGGAATTAAAAATTTTATTCTTATTTACATAAAGAAAATACACATGCAGAGAATGAAATACATTGAAGAACAGGATCTGAAGAGCACAATACAGACACAGGAAGGCAAGTCACTTATTTGAAGATGCAGAATTTCTCTTTATTTTTCCTTACTTCTCTATAGCAAATTTCATGCAGTAGGTTTTCAATTGGATTTACCTGAAGTTGGAGCTTGATATGACTTAGTGAGAGGCACTCAGTTTCTAAACCTAGGATGGAAATTATAGTACAGAGCGCAGACCAGTCTATGACATAGCAGAGTACATATCCAACATACCTCGAAACATAAATTGTGGATAGGGAAAGTCAAAGAAGCTACTGCTGAAATGTCCCTGGAAGTAAAAGCGCTTTGCATTTCTCTACTGCTGTGGCAGGAAGAATGGTTGTGCTTATCTCCTCTACAAATGGGGATCACCAAGCTGGCTCGTCTGCTCACTATACGTTTTTGGGACCTCAACAGCTAGCTGCCGGTTGTAGCATACTTTGTGGTGCAGCTCCGCAATTGTTTCCATTTTTAAAATAGTCTTTCAGACTGAGTCTGAAGTCACACTTCTGATGAGTAAGTTCACAGATTCATTTAGTATCTACCCCTGACTTTCCTTTCCTCTGCTACCACAAGTTTCCCAAGTTGTGCTAAATCTTGTTAAATCCTTTGTCTCTTTGTTATGTTTAATTACATAGTTATCAATCTTAAAACACAAAAAGGAGGAGAATTTGAAAACATTCTGGACTTTGTATTATAATGTTGAATTAACTGTTATTTTTCCTATTGCACTGAAGAGACAGCTTTAAATGAACTTTTCACAGACAAAATGTGTGTGAGTCTTTAAGAAGAAAGAAAGGAATTGGCAAGCATATAATTATTTTACTGCTTGTACTTCTGTTACTTTCGTTCCTTACTGTCAGCCTTCAATCCCTCTTCAAACTGGTTAAAAATAAAATTAGTAATAATAATAACAACAACATCCACCTTGTCTTTTTATGCTAACTTTACGGTAAGTACTGAGATTTAGTAGCTTCACTTTACCAGCCAATGCAGCAGTTTTGGTTGGGCTGAAAAGTAGAAGTGTTGCGTCAAGGTGCCCATCAGAGACTAAGAGACCTCTATCAAAACTTTGGCATCAACACTTATACACAAAGAGGTCCTTTCTTTGAACTGAATGGCCTGCTTTTAATCACACATCTCTGGATACTTGTTGGAATTGAGGACTCTGCCATATGACAGATCTCTAACTCAGTTACAGCACCTTAACAAGGTTTGGTCTGTCAACAGAGGTGACAAAATTGTC
The DNA here is from genome assembly GCA_033558105.1 of Coccyzus lansbergi. Lineage (NCBI taxonomy): Eukaryota > Metazoa > Chordata > Aves > Cuculiformes > Coccyzidae > Coccyzus > Coccyzus lansbergi. Next base: position 1,398,407 of record JAUMJK010001092.1, read on the forward strand.
CAACCCATACAGTTCATCTCCCCACATTGGAAGATAAAACACATTAACGTAAGTCATCATGAAGTGCATATAGGGCCCATTACAAAAGCCCAGATGATGAATGGTAACTGTTTTTGTCACAGTAACAGAGACTTTTGCTCCAATTAATCAAGGGGAAAGAAACTGTCAGGTACGAAACAACAAAAGGCAGAGAAGAACTGTATTTTGTTACTACTGACAATGAAAGAGGCAACTGAAGAAAAAAAGAAAAATCTTATATAGCCTGTTCTGCTGAAATTAAGGCTGTGCAACATCTGCTGGTTTGGATACTATCATGAAAAATACAGTCTGACAGAGAAAGAGCACATGAATAGTAATGAACACTGCAGTGCTGCTCAGTGTGCAAAGCATGATGGAGGGGCAGTACAGAGCCCTGTGGCATTAGTGATTTGTGGAGAAACTGGTAAAATCAGAATCATAGAATCATAGAACAACTAGGTTGGAAGAGACCCATTGGATCATCAAGTCCAACCATTCCTATCAAACACTAAACCATGTCCCTCAGGACCTCATCTACCCGTGCCTTAAACACCTTAAACACTATTCTTAACATTAGTATTAGGATTACTAGTGTCTAAGATCTGATTCATTCAGAGACAAATCTCTTATAAGAACATATTTCCTAAGTCAAGTCAGAAAAAATATCAAGATGAATAGCTTTCATCCCTGCAGATGCAGGTTTTCATTGTTTGAATGTTGTTGATAGGAGACATCATAATATCTAATCAAGTGTTTATGTGTGCTGTGCTTTAGACACCCTGCAGACACAGCACTTCATGTGGCATTAACGAAATACACAGGAAGGAAAGTGCAAGTGAAAAACATAACTTGTAGGATCAAAGTTACTCTCTTGCAGTTTTAGGGTGGAGGACATAATGAGGCACTTTGGCCAGTTTTCCCTGCAGCCCTTTCCCCATTTCATTCTCTTTAATTTACATATGTGTACGAAACTGAACATAAACCACAAATGTTCAAACCTACTTACTTCTACAGTGATGTTGTGAGATCCTAGATTTCACAAAAACAGACCTTCTTTTAAGAAAACATTTCATGTGTTGATTTGGTGTTTCCCTTCAGCAAAACATTTCTCTAAGCCTGGGACAACTTTCAAAAGGTTAAAGTGCTTTTTGACAGTTGTCTTCTTCAAGGAACTCCTTGAATTCCCATTCTTAAGATGTGGATCTGTTTGACAAAGTCCATGTTTGTTGCAGCATAGTCTGTTTAAAACCATTTCTACTCTCAGAAACAGCTCTTGTGAGGTAGAAAATCCAGAAATCTTGTGCTGAGTCTTTCCAGATTATAAAAATAACATCTTTGAGACATAAAGGACTAAGATAAATCGAAAGAAATATATACAGACCCACGAGTGACTCAGAGAAGGCAGAACCAGTGCCCAGAAGCAGGTAGTGCTAATGGTAGGTTGTACTTTCTATCTCAGTCATGATGAGACAACAAATTTATATCCCATTTTTCCAACTATTCTGGATATTCAGATAACTGTCGTGTCACCCCTCCTAACCAAATATTGATGTTGAAAGTTATTCCAACCTTGAAATGAACAGCAACATATTGTTCACTGCTTTCAGGCAAATTTGGAGCATGATGCTGAGCCACTCTGCATGCGCCTTTGCTTTGGCAGAGTTGCATGTCTCATTGCTTCTTGCAGCTCACTTAAATGTCAGCTATGATAGGACAACTGAACCTGTTGTCCAAGTTCATCACCAGGTATTTTTGTATCACTGCAGAGATATTCACAGAATAATTCACAAAGAGCAGTTCAGTCAAGGTTTGCCTGATCCAGACTAGGACTTTTTCTGAGGCAATGTTGTGTGTTTATGTTGTGTTTCAGTCAGCAGATTTCAAACCAGAAACTACTCTAGGGTCCTGGCTTTGCTCAGTTGCCTCAATATAGATATACATATGAACATGTAGCATAATAAGATGTGTATATGTAGTACATGTACACAATATAAGTATGCATAACATTCTCTAACATTTCACTGTAAAAAACACTCAGTACTTCTGCATCTCTGAGACAATCAAGTTTACAGACTTTTTCTTTGTGTAAAGGAAGGGGAATATCTTTGTAACTAACCAAATTTCTGCTCCCCAGTTCATCAAGTTATGTCAATAACCTCTCAGTGCATAATGCCTAGAAAAACACACAGCAGATACAGACTTTGCAAAAATCAGGTCAGTAGTGCACTCATCTATTAAGAAATAACATTTCTGCCTGCAAAATCATAATGAATTTATAGATCCATTTTTAAAAGTGAGGAACAAATCGCATTTACGTTCTTTGTATTCTTAGTGAAAATACTGAGCTGACTGAGTATGAACTTCTAAAAATAAAATTGAGCATATCCCACCAGTATTGTTACAGACAAACTCCAACTTCAGTAAAGAATCTGCTGGCATTTCAGTCACCCACTTTTCATAATCTTACTCCTTGTGGGTGAGAAATTCCATGCTAACACTGGCCTTTCCCATACTACAGCAAATCTACCTACTGTCTCAATGAATGCAAATGAAATGTTGTACTGAAGCTTACAACACTCTTTAAGGGTGGACGATCTTCAACTGTGAATGGCCGTATCCCTTGATTTCTATTGACACAGCAGGCAGAAAACCTTGTGAATTTGCCAGCAGCCCTATCCAGTCACTTTCAAATACAGAATACCAAGAGCTACAAAAAACCTTACTCCTTCCTGAAACTCGCCCGATGTACCATTTCATCTTTGCAGTGCAGGTGGGGCTACAGTGTGGGGAAAATCTTCTTGCTTAAGATGTTTATCATATAACAGCATAATGCGTGGGGGGGCCACAGATGCTCCACAACAAATCAATGCAATTTCAAAATGGAGACCTTTATTAAGTATCAGACACTTTCTTATATATGGCCAGCAGGCCAGAATCTCAGGTAAACATTGATTGGTCACTTTCTCCTTGTAACATGCCTATATCTGGCAATCGACCATCCCACACAAGGTAACACCTGTCCCTCCCACCTGCAGGCTTACTTCATTAACATAACGTAACAGTGTCATTCACCACTTTTGTGCCCTACCCTGCCAGGGCACTTAAAGAAACAATTAGCAACAATTCCCCCGCTCTCTCTCTAAAATGCATGGCAATTAAGACAAACAATGGACAGCCTGCTCTTGGGAGAAACAAACTGAATAGTAAAAGAATATTTTTTCTTGAAGTTCCAAAACTGTCACATGTTGTATTGCTAAACCATCTCGAGTTGTTCTTCTGTTGGTTGTTGTCTTGCTCTGTCGTCTTCACAATCCTGATTCCAGTTAAACATAAAAAAAAAAAAAAAATTTAGCAATATAAATTTTTGTAATAGAAAAGGTGATGCATTGTTCCTAGGGGGTAACCTCTCTCCCCCACCTCCTTTTGTTTTTGCACAAGTGACTTCACAGTTGCATGGGAATGTGGGAAGCCTGTGTGATGACAAATGCTCCATTGAACACAAGATGTTTAAAATTTTGATAAACATAAATTGGCTTCTTATCTCGTTTTATTGTTTGAGGTATTCTCAATGCCATTATAGCTGCAAACATGTGTTTTATCACCTGTTTTACCGACTCCCGGTCTAAGCTGTGGCTCCTAAAACTATACCTATTAAAACATATTTGTGCATCAGACAGAAAGATTTGTTCAGGGGTCATTTCAAACTTTAGCAACAAAGTAATCTGCATAATTTGCACAATTATTTCCAATTTTCCAGGCCGAAATTAGGTTGATGGCTCTTTGTTCCAATAACTGTATCAGCTATGATGGTAGAATATACAAAAGCCACATTTTTTACTTCTTTTCTCATGACTTCTTCTGTTTTGCAAACTGTACCCACAACATACAATCAATAAATGCCCAAACCACTTCAAAAACTGCCCAAACCACTTTTGGGATCAAGGTCAGGAATGGGCTCAGATGTTATCATCCCTTTTTTCCCAAAGCAATTAGAACTCGAGAAACCCGTCTCCCAGCACAGAACTCCCCCGCACCCAAAAACAATACCCACAGCACCCTGAAAATTCCCTCCAACGCACAGCACTCCACAAAGCCAAACCCATTCGTACCCTCCTGTTTGTATATTAAGTAAAACAGGATAGACTTGTACAGTGATCTCCTGCCAGCACTCTCCCAGTCCCCACAAACTCATCCTCCCCCCGACAGACCCCATGGAATCAAACCCTGACGGCAATTGGAGAAGCATGGTCGGATCCAGGGAGTGATGTTTTTCAGGTGTCAGTTCCAGCATCCAGTTTTCATAATCTTGCCGCTTCTGTTGCCACGTGGAATCTTCAGGTGATGTAGAATGCTCGTAGTTTTCAATACACGGGTCTTCTGGTTTTGCAGCTGGTTGATTCTCCAGTGGGTGTAGATTTTCACCCTCTTCTAGATATTCACTTTCTTCTCCTCTGTCTGAGGTTTCTCTAAACTCTGCAGGCATTATCTTGACAGGCACAGGCTTCTCTCTCTTCTCTCAATTCACTTAAAGTTTCTTTAACTGTTCTCCAAAGAGGCAGATATTGGTAAAGTCTCACGTTTCCCAGAGTACACTCATTAAATAGCTTCTGTCCAATCTTTTCCCAAACTACTTCTTCCATCACAGCATCCGCACTCAGAATAATGCTTCTTTTATCAACCCATCTTATCAACGACTTCAACGCAGTTTCTTCATAATCAATTTCTTTCATAGAAAGAACTTCAAAAAGGAGTTTCAGCGCTGCCGTCTATCTGAGTCCCAACCTCAGAAGACTGCTCGCAGTCCATCTCCTTCATGGCTTCCCTTGTGGTACCATCAAATTTCCCACATCTATTTCCTATTCCTAGTCAAATTTCCTATAAGCTGCAGCTACTCCCCAAACCATTTTCTTTCACTTCCAAAAACTTTTTCCGCATTTCACAAAAACTTATTCACTTCCAAAAAACCTTTCCAATATCCAGAAACTATTTTCTTATATCCAAAAACTATTTTCACCGATCCAACACCTATTTTCTCCTAGCAAAATAAATTTAATCTCTGCCTGTCTTCTAGACAAATCTGAGGGTCCACTAATGTCCCTCACTGGGCACCATATAATGCGCAGGGGGCCACGGATGCTCCACAACAAATCAATTCGATTTCAAAATGGAGACCTTTATTAAGTATCAGACACTTTCTTATATAGGGCCAACAGGCCAGAATCTCAGGCAAACATTGATTGGTGACTTTCTCCTTGTAACATGCCTATATCTGGCAATCGGCCATCCCACACAAGGTAACACCTGTCCCTCCCACCTGCAGGCTTACTTCATTAACATAACATAACAGTGTCATTCACCACTTTTGTGCCCTAACCGACCAGGGCACTTAGAATCATAGAATCATAGAATCACCAGGTTGGAAGAGACCCACCAGATCATTGAGTCCAACCATTCCTATCAAACACTTAACCATGTCCCTCAGGACCTCGTCGACCTGTGTCTTAAACACCTCCAGAGAAGGTTAATCAAACACCTCCCTGGGCAGCCTGTTCCAATGCCCAATGACTCTTTCCGTGAAAAACTTCCTCCTAATCTCCAGCCTAAATTTCCCCTGACGGAGCTTGAGGCCATTCCCTCTTGTCCTGTCCCCTGTCACTTGGCAGAAGAGGCCAGCTCCCTCCTCTCTACAACCTCCTTTCAGGTAGTTGTAGAGAGTAATGAGGTCTCCTCTCAGCCTCCTCTTCTCCAACCTAAACAACCCCAGCCCTCTGAGCTGCCTCTCATAAGACCTGTTTTCCAGACCCCTCACCAGCCTTGTCATTCTTCTCTGGACTCGCTCCAGAGCCTCAACATCCTTCTTGTGGTGAGGGGCCCAGAACACAACACAATATTCAAGGAGCGGCCTCACCAGTGCTGAGTACAGAGGGAGAATCACTTCCCTGGACCTGCTGGTCACACCGTTTCTGATAGAAGCCAAGATGCCATTGGCCTTCTTGGCCACCTGGGCACACTGCTGGCTCGTGTTCATTCAGCTGTCAACCAGCACCCCCAGGTCCCTCTCCTCCTGGCAGCTTTCTAGACAGACTTCTCCCAGTCTGTAGCTCTGCATAGGGTTGTTGTGCCCCACACACCCCTCCTTTTTCTGCCAATAAATAGTCTAAAGCCAGTCTATTCTGATATATTGCCCCCCTCATCTGTGTTTGCTGTTTAAGCCAACAACTCAAGGCCAACTACTGTCCAATTAGTGATTAATTCTACCACTGCCTGTAATCTAATTATTCTATTCAACATGTAAATAGGTGTGCGATAGCCCCAACTTCCATCTTGTGCCCAAGTTGCTGGTCCATATGTCTGGATAATTCTTTCTGGGGGCCATTCATTTTCTCCCCAGGTTTGAGTTCCTCCAATTTCTATGTCTGACCTCATCTCCCTTTTTAAATTTTCAAACAAGGGAATTCCTAACTCATCCCCCTCCTTCAAGGGCAACATAAAGAATCCTGGTTGAATTATCCCTAAGGTACAGCTCCCTTCCCAGTTTTCGGGTAGCTTCGAGTAAGCTCTTTTACCACAAATCCAAAATAACCCATCAGGGGCTCTCCACCAGTCCCTGGAAGGGTTTCCTGGGTTTTTCCAAAATTTCAGGATACTTGGTAATCCCTGAAATGGATTCTTTCCAGTACAGTTAAAAATTCCTTCCTCACTGGTCTTGATACAATTGTTATTATCTTTGGACACCCATTTACAGGGGGTCTCTCCTACCCACTCTCCATATCCTATATGACTTATGCATTCTCTACCAATTACTTCAGAACTCAGGACCCAGCCCAATGGTCTTGTCTTTTCTTCTGTACTGAGTAAACGATTCCATTTTAATATCTGGAGAGGATCCAGACTGATTCCTCTCCAGGGCCATTCTTCACTCATCAATGGACCTCCACATACCCAACAACCAGACACATTTAGTTCTTTGGCTATTCTTTCAGCCAGATCTACAAATAATTTTTTTCCCAAAGTGGGGAATCCTAGTTGCCTTTGTAGTTCTTCTCTGATTTCATTATATAATTGGTTACTGTCTCTTGACTTCCCCAACCAGACAGAGTTTGTTAATTGCCGTGAGACACTCTTTACTAGCTGTTCTTTGTATTGATCTTGGATTCTTCCACTGTCTGATATGTCCCAATGTCCTTCCTTGGTGAAACATATCTATTCTTCTCCCTTAGGACACCCTATCCCCAGCCTCATTCCTCCTTTTCCCAAGTTTCTTCCTACCCACAATTGAACTTTTCCCAAGTTACAAGTGGTTAAACTTCGCGAATCATAACAATACCTATTTATGTGCGTGTGGTAACTAAAACTGGAAGCTCTTCTAGTATGTAGACATTGAAAACATTTAGATCATTCATCTGGAGACCTGAAGGTACAACTGGAGGTGAGCACAACCCAAAGTAGAAGGGTCCAGGCAACCATCATAAGCCAAGGTCTGGTATAGCATGTATCTCCACCACTAAACGCCTATTGGATTGCAGCCAGCAGCGGAGTTTTTAGGTTCTTCTTGGTGGCAGATATAGAGGCTAACCCAGTCTTGCCCTTGGCTTAGTGATACCTGAAATCACTTTTAGGCTTTTACAGGCTGCCGCTTCCAACACACTCCACAGTACCACTGGTCTCTATTGAGGTTAATTCAGTTTATCTGGTCTCTTACAGGTCCTTACAGATTTTGCCAGCCAATTTGCTGACTTATCGCCTAAATGTTAGCTTCAAAGGGTCATCTCCTGGTTTCACAGTCCACTCTCTGGAAGGTGGGGCCACTGGTCCCTTCACTCTGGTAGCATGAGTCCACCGCTTTTCTTTAGTTCTTATGGCTGCTTCTGTTGTCAGAAGTACTAGGAATGGTCCTTCCCACATTGGGGCAAGGATATTTTCCTTCCAGGATTTCACGAGGACCCAGTCTCCAGGTTGTATCTCATGTAGGCTGAAATCCAGGGGGGCTGTTTGTGGTAGCAAACCACGCTTCCTTAAATCTGCAAGAGATTGAGTTATTCCATGCAAATAGTCTCTAAGGTACATATCATTGATCTCAGGGATTGGTACACTCTCTTCTCTCCCTAAATATGGGAGGTCAAATAACATTTCGTATGGAGACACACCCAAGTCTTTCCTTGGAGCAGTTCTGATTCGCAACAAAGCCAAGGACAGACACTTGGTCCATGGTAGTTTGGTTTCTATCATTAACTTGGTTATGTGTGTCTTGAGGGTTGCATTCATCCTCTCAACTCTACCAGAGCTCTGAGGATACCAAGGAGTGTGGAAGTCGCGTTGTATTTCCAAGGCTGCACGTATCAGTTGCAGGGCCTTGGAAGTAAAATGTGTTCCCCTGTCAGAGTCTATTCTTTCTACTACACCATATCGGGGAACAATGTGTTCTAACAAAACCTTTGCAACATTAGAAGCAGTTGCCGTGGTAGCAGGAAAGGCTTCCACCCAGTGAGTCAGGTGGTCTACTATTACTAACAAATATCTCCACCTTTGTACCTTCAGGAGTTCTGTATAATCCAGCTGCAAACTTTGAAGTGGTCTAAGAGCTAATGCTCGTCCTCCATTGAGACTTTTTCTCATCACCTTTTTGTTAATTTTCTGACAGATCAGACAGCTATCTGTTATTTGTTTAGCTACAGTATGTACTCCCAAGCAACCATATATCCTTAAAAACTGATCACACAGAGCTTGAGCCCCCAGTGAGTTTCGGAATGTAATCTGGATAGAATTTCCCTGGTAACTGCTTTGTTTAACATTTGTCTCCCATCTGGCAGGATCCACTTACCTTCCTGGGTTTTTACACAACCCATGTTTTGGAGAGACTTCTTCTCTTCTTCTTCAAATACTGGTGATTTGACTGACATTCTTTACCAGGTATTAAAATTTGCATCCTAATAGCCCCTCCTTCAAGTGCTGCTTCTTTTACCTGTTCATCAGCTAGCCTATTCCCTCTAGTTTCTAAAGTATTCCCCCTTTGATGTCCAGTTACATGTACTATTGCAATCTTTTCTGGCTTACTTAGGGCCTCCAGTACCTCCAATATCAACTGTTCATGCACTAGTTCCTTTCCCCTGGAGGTGACTAATCCCCGCTCTTTCCATATTTTTCCAAAGGTATGGACAACTCCAAAGGCATATCTGGAGTCTGTATATATTGTTCCATTTTTCCCTTCTAATAATTCCAGAGCTCATTTGAGGGCATATAGCTCACACATTTGGGCCGAACAAGTGTCAGGGAGTCTCCCTTTTTCTATTACACTGTTCTGTATGCCATCTATTACTGCATACCCACTGTGACGTTTTCCATTTAGGCATAGTGATGACCCATCTATAAAGACTCTCTCTCCTTCAGGTGAAGGTTTCTCTCTCAAATCCTCTCGTACTTTAGTCTGATATTCTATGATGTCTAAACAGTTATGTTCTGGTATTTCTTCTGTATTTTCTCCATATAGATACTGAGAGGGGTTGAGGTTTTTGTCTGTAGTCAGGACCAAATCATCCCAAAATCATCCTGACTACATGAAGGGTAGACACAATTAGTGCCCCTCCAAAAGTCAGCTTTCTACTTTCTTCTACCAGCAAGGCTGTAGCCGCTATTGCCTGTACACAAGTTGGCCAGCCTCGTGAAACTGGATCTAACAATTTGGACAGGTAGGCCACTGGTTGTTTTTGCCCCCCCCATATCTGAGCCAACACACCATAGGCAATCCCATTTTCAACATTTACATATAAATGGAACGGCTTTTCCAAAGAAGGGAGGGACAGTACTGGTGCCTGCATTAGTTTTTGTTTTAACTCCTTAAATTGCTGTTGTTCCTCCCAAGTCCACTCATACTTTTCAGTCTCTTCTTGTAATTTTTCATATAAAAATTTAACATGTTGACTAAAATTTTCAATCCATAGTCTGCAGTACCCCAGTAAACCTAAAAACTTTCTTATATCTTTTTTACTTTTTGGAAGGGTGAGTGCTACAATGCCAGAGATTCGTTCTGGGTTTATTCTTCTCTTCCCTTCGCTAATTAAATGCCCCAAGTATTTTACTTCCTTTTCCACAAACTGCAACTTAGATGGTAGCAGATTGAACTTCTGTTTCCTTTTTCCCCAATACTAACAGATCATCTACATACTGGAGCAGTTTGATTCCAGGAGAAAAAGTAATTTCCTCAAGGACTTGCTCTAAACTTGTCCAAAGAGGTTGGGGGATTCAGTGGAACCCTGGGGCAGAGCAGTCCAGTGAAACTGCTGCCCTCTCCCTGTTGTGAGATCCCTCCATTCAAAAGCAAACAGGTTTCAACTTTCCAATGCCAAATGACAAGTCCAAAAGGCATCTTCAAGATCCATTACACTGCTATTACATTGCTGTGGAATCCTTATAAAACTCGTTGGGTTTTGCTCCTCAAAAAGTACATATTCCTGCTCCAATCATTTGGAATACTCTATTTTCTCTCTGTTGTGCTGGGCACCCCCTCTCAAAATGTCCTTCCCTCCCACAGCAACAACATTGCCTGGGTCAGTCATGAGGGTCCTCTCTTCAACCCAGTGAGCCCCCAAACCCCCATACCTTGTTTTATAAGGGGGCATTTGACCTTGATCAGATAACCTTTCCCTTTTGTTTTCCCCTTCAGGTTGTCTCTCCACTACCTCCTCTACTGTCACCACCATCAGCTCAGCCCTTGCTCCCTGCCTCTCATCATCCCTCCTGACATACACCCTCCAAGCCTCCCGTAACAATTCATCCAAATCCCTATCATGCCAACCCTCCAGCCTCTCCAACCCTCTCTCCACATCTGGCCAGGCCTCCATCACAAAATCAACCCTCAACAACTCCTGCCCCACATCACTTCCAGGATCCACTCCTGAGCATTGCTGCACATCCTTCCTCAACCTCTCCAGCCACCCTGCTGTTCGTTTTCAAAAGTTTCCTCAAAACTCTGTCCCTTAGGAACGCCCCCCCCATTCCTTGGACAACCAGTCCTCCACAATCAGACGTTCCTGCTCCCCTCCACATCACTCCAGCTCCAAATAGATCCAACCACAGGAAATCCCCGCTCTCCGGGAACACCCCCACCCCCGAACACCCGGGGAATTCTCCCACTCCCAGATCCTGACTCCAGCCATGCACACCATTTGCCTCTCCCCTGATGCAAACAGGGCCTGAAGGACAAACTACGTCTCATCCCAAGTACAGAGACCAGAGCCCAAAAACTGATCAAGTTGCCCCAACAGTCCCAACAGCTTTTCCAATAACCCCTTCATTTCCCTCTCAAATTCCTGGACCTCAGCACTGGCCAGGGACACATCCACAAATCTCACTTCTTCTGGGGCTTCTAACATGGGTACTTCTCTTAAGGGAAACACGTCTCCTCTACATGCCTCTTCAAGGAAGGCAAAGGGAAATTCTGAACATCCCTTTTAATCTGATCCAATTCAGTGGCCCGAGAGCTCTGTATTTCCCCTGTCAAGGCGGGGCAGATGGTTCTGCAGGATCATCCTCTCCTCCTGCACTATTTTCTTCACTGCTCTCTTCTTTAGTTCCCCCCATTCCATTTTGATTATCAGATACTTCCCTAGGATTGTATGGGGGGTGGTAGATGGTCTAGGGGTTCCCATTTATTCTTTTTCCTCTCCAAGGTCCCTCATAACTTGACTTACAAGTTCTTTGTTATTTAAGTATCCTAGCAGTTGCTGATCTGATAAGAGACACTGGAATGCAGAGTGTTTACTAAATCACTTTGTCATAAAAGTGGGAGAAAGAGAGGGAAAAAAAAAAGAACCCAAACCATTTTCTTGTAAGTTCACACGCATACTTTAAAACAATTTTCCCAAAAAAATATTCAAATATTTTCTCCAGGTTAGGGTCGACCAAAAAGTCCACCCCCTCAGACATATGCAAACTGTTGAACAATGAACAATCTTCCTTAAATCTCAGTGTTCTAAGAAGGTGATCAGGGTTTAAAAGGTTTACCAATCAGAGGCATGTACCTTTTGTTGCTTAAGCTTTTTACACACAACCAATGACCACTCATACGTAAGTCATCACGCTTCATGTATCTTTTCTACCACTGATCACACTTGCTATTACAAACAACACACACACCCACCCCCCAAGCCTGTGCGAGTTGTTCCCAAGCCACATACACAATAAAGTTGCCTGCAGAAACAACTGCACAACAAACCCTGGACAAATCAACAGCCGGCACTCCATTAAAAATTTTTTTAAGGATCATTTCCCTCATCTTGACATAATTTACCAGTTTCTGTTCTTGACATGCTGTCTGTGCAACAGGTGTTAGGTTAACAACAAGGTCATAAAAATTCTAACACAAAACTTACACTCACTTCATTCATCTCCTCCCATCAGCTTTAGTTCAAAACCACAATTGCTTCATAGCAGTGCTATGTCTCAGGCACACACATACAGAGTTATGAAGTATATCAAAGTTAAAATCAGTTTTCAATATTCGATTTCTTATTATACCTTCTGAGTTCAAAACCAAAATGACACACAATTCTTGTAGCAATTACTAGGAGGGACCCAGAAGCACCCCCTACCAAAATCAAGACAGCAGGAATCCCCTGCTACCAAAACCCAAGAAATTGTATATTTTCAATCAGTAAGGCTCTTTGAATTACTCTTGAAGAGTCCCTACGGTACTGCAAATTCAAAGTTTCCAAAGGCATACACTGGGTTCCAGTACCCGGTATACCAGCACTGCACAGGACGTCTCCTAGCTAGCCTAAAATTTAATTCATTTCAAGAATACCTTTATAATCTGCCATGCCCCTTGTCTTTTCCCAGGGTGCTACCTTGCCCCCATTCCCTGAGCATCACCCCTAAAGGACTGTCGGGTGGAATGCTCGAAGAGGGATCCTCAGATTCCTCTCTCCTTTTCGACTCTCCCTTACTGAGTCTGTTTCCCATTATACCGTTTTTCCTGTGGGACACCGTTCACCTGGAACCCTTTCACTTTGTCCCTTCACCAGCCAGTCTCCTCGCGGAGACATGGAACTGTGGTTAGAAGGACTCCACAATCACTTTGCAGGAATCCTGCATCTCACACACACACTTTCAGTCCCGCTGTCCCAGCCACCCAGATAGTACTTAACAGTCACTTTCCTTACCTGGGTCCCCTATACAGGATTACTCGGCTGACGTCTGCAACTCAGATCCATTACTTCATTAAACTGCCTTCTACCTTTCTTTGCTTCGAGAGTCCTCCACCCGGACAATGTTCGCTGCCTTTCTCGGGGCAGGACAGTAGACCAGAGACTGCTAAAAGGCAGCAGGGCGCGCCTCTCCGTTCCCACTGGCCTGCTCCTCAGAGACAGGATCACTTATCCTGGACGAGCCCCCAAATTGTGAGAAACGCTCACTGCTAAAATATGAAAAAAGACAAAGTCTTCGAAGCAAAGATAATAATATTTTATTTTACAATTCAGCTCTGAATCGGATGCCCTTCTAAAAAAGGCATACTGCAAAAACTGGGGACATGAGTTTTATAGTGGTTGTACATGTGGATTCATTCAGATATGGGCCAACACATAATCACAGTCATTTGTGTCATTGACTCCTCTTGATGAGTTCGTGCCTGCCTGGTTAAATGAGCGAAATTCCTGTTACAATCACCTCCTTCCTTCGAGCCAGGATTTGCATATTGCGATTAGGCAGAGAATTCTCCAGACAGGCAGATCTGTCTCCCTACGGATACGACAGATACATATCACAAAAGCACACAAAGGAGCTGCAGCAAAACCCCCATCAATTCTCACATTCATGATAGCACTCAAGATCACCTGTTCCATGACTTTCCCTGGCACTGAGGTCAGACTGACTGGCCTGTAGTTCCCCGGATCCTCCCTGTGACTCTTCTTGTAGATGGGCACTACATCAGCCAGCCTCCAGTCCAGTGGAAATTCCCTAGTCTTCCAGGACTGTTGGAAGATGATGGAAAGGGGTTTGGCCAGTACATCCACCAGCTCCTTCAATACCCTAGGGTGAATCCCGTTTGGACCCATAGGCTTCTGACTGTCTAGTTGGGCAAGCAAAGCTCTGACCACCTCCTCTTGGATCATGGGAGCCTCGTATTGCTCCTCTAGTTCTGGGGTTGGTACACAGAGGGAACAGCTTTCTTTACAATTAAAGACTGAGGCAAAGAAGGCACTAAGTACCTCAGCCTTCTCCTCATCCCCTGTCACAGTTGTTCCCTCTGTGTCCAAAAGGGACTGTATGGTCTCCCTAGTTCTCCTTTTGTTATTTATATATTTATAGAAAGATTTTTTATTATCCTTCATGGACTTTGCCAACCTGATTTCTAGTTGAGCCTTAGCCCTTCTGATTTTACCCCTACACAACCTCACTTCCCTCCTGTAGTCCACCCAAGAGGCCTGTCCCCTCTTCCAGAGCCTATAAACATTTCTCTTCTTAATGTCACTTAAGATATCTCTGCTCAATCAAACTGTTTTTTTCCCCTGCTGGCTTTTTTTCCAGAATATGGGGATGGTTTTCTCCTGAGCTGCTAGGATCTCCTTTTTGAAGAGCTCCCAGCCCTCACGGGCTCCCTTGCCCTTAGGTACTGTCTCCCAGGAGACTTTGCCAACCAGCCTTCTGAAGAGTTTGAAGTCTACCCTCTGGAAATTTAATGCTACTGTCCTGCTAACTACTCTCTTCACTTCACCTAGAACAGAAAACCCTATCATCTCGTGATCACTTAGTCCTAGTCATCCTCCTACTGCCACATCCCCCACCAGGCCTTCTCTGTTGACAAACAACAGGTCCAGGAGGGCACCTTCCCTCGTTGATTCATTCACTAGCTGCACAACGAAGTTGTCTTCCATGCACTCCAGGAACCTCCTAGACTGCTTCCTTTCTGCTGTATTGTACTCCCAGCAGATATCAGGGAGATTGAAGTCTCCCACAAGAACAAGAGGCATTGATTTGGAGATTAACCCCAACTGTTTATAGAAGAGCTTGTCAGCTGCTTCTCCTTGGCTGGGTGGCTTGTAACAGACTCCCATAGCAAAATCTAGCTTCTTATGGGCTCCTCTGATTTTAACCCACAGGCACTCAATCTCCTCATTGCCACAATCCATCTTAGTGGTGTCCAAGTCCTCCCTTACGAAGAGGGCTACTCCACCTCCTCTCCTACCCTTCCTATCCCTCCTGAAGAATTTATACCCCACTTAAAGAAACAATTACCAACAACAGCACTTTTCCAAGGAAATGAGGAGGCTTATTCCAATATTATTTACAGGGGTAGAACTGAGGCACAACTTTTTGACACATATAACCAAGGACCAATCTAAATATGGCGAAGCTGGGTGTAGAACAAAACCATTCTATGTCTCTCTTGTACTTTAACTATTAAGGCATACTGCCTAGGGAAGTTAAACTCTCGTTTCTCCCCAAACTTTTCCCTATTATTTATTGATTCCATAGAGAAACATGGCATAAATAGTTATTTATTGCATTTTAATTGCCCTCGCTAATTCCAGTCATAGCTCTGCTGAAAATGGTTTTATCCAAGGGAAAACCAAGTGCAACAGGAAGGAACTTTTGGGAAGCTGTCAGAAGTCTTACTGCCCAGACTAGAAAGTCCTCTTCAGTTTATAGGTTTACCACTCTAATGCCCTTTTAAAAAATGGATCTGTTTGCTTATAAACAACATGTTAGCCAGAACATTAATACACTTACAAGATCAGGCATACAGAAAATAGCTTCAAAATTAGATTTGTCAATAAATACTTGGAGAAAAAGACTAAGATTTTGGTGAAAAGTTATGTCCTTGTGGACCTAAGCCATATTTCTATTCACAGATGAAGGATAATGAAGGTCACCATCTGATACATTGATTTGAAATTAAGGGTTTATTTAAAGCTACAACCTGTAATAATATTGGAAATGAGCCTTCAAACAACCACTCCCGCAGCCCTGTGGCACAGTTGGAGAAGGACCCACTCTCACCGTCACAGCCCTTCCTGATGGCAGGCCAAACTCATAAGTTAAAACCCACCATGCTGCCATTTCTGTCTATATTTCAGAGTGCACAGAAAACCTCTTTCCAAACCTTAAATGGGGTAAAAGACAAGCCTTTCACATGCAGAGGCTATGACAGCAGTTGAGGCCTTTTGTGCAAACTCAGAGTCCACAAAGTTACCCACCTAGGCACTCCAGAGGAGGCCCATGCTTATTTATACCTCCCTGTGTTGGAGCAAGAATCTAAAACTTTATTATATACAGTAGTTTGAATTAGTTGCAAATCAAGAAAAAAAATTATTTAAATGTATGTAGTAGTTTTAAAAGTTACAAGAAATCTTAAAACCTAGTGGTGTAGGAAAATGTGTTAGTTACTTAGGAATGCTAACAAGATAACACTAACAGTACTTCATTAAAACAGGAGACCGTAAATCACTCAAGTAGCAAGATAAGAATGGAGTCTACCAAACTAGAGTTAATTAAAGTAGAGATAGAAGGAAACTGACAGTAAATTCACGTTGGACATTTGCCATCTTCCTCAGAAGATGATGAGGGAACCTTCCTCTTCATGACCACCAGAAGGAGGTACACAAGTGCAGTAAGAGCTGATAAAAAACTTGCTGATGAGGTCATCGAAACATACATATGCATTGGACAATGATGTAACCTGTTGAATATACATTAGATTGCGAAACCTCACGAGAATAAATATCGGTCGAGTTAACAGTGTTAGGGGATCAGATTTGTGAAACTATTCCTTGATACCTGTGTCCCCCCCCCCAATAAAACACCAACATATAACCCTTCCCGGAGTGTTATGTGCTTATTGTCATGCCGATGCTAACACCTGCACCATGAAAGAACACTGATAATGTTTCAGCATTCACATTCAGGTCTTTCTTTTCCAAATTACTTTAAGTCTGCCTCTGGGAATACAGAGCCTTTATGGCCATAATCAAGATACTGTGCATGTTATGGTGCTTAGTATGTAGACCCTGCAACACCAATTATGGATTTAAATCCAAGAGCAAGCATCTTGTCATAAATACATAGGCACACAATATATGCATTAAAAAAAAAAAGAAACGAATGCAAACTACACAGGTCTGAGAAGCACTCCTTTGAGCCTTTTTCTTCTCTGTATGTCCTGATAAACAACTTCTTTTTTCCTTGCACTGACTAGCAATAAACTCTGCAATATTTGGCAGGCCTTAGAATCAACTTTTCATAAATACTTACTAAAAGGAAAAAAAAAATACTGTTACTGGAGCATTAGTCATATACTGAGCATGAGTTTGATTAATAGATGAGATGTCTCCACTCACACTAAAACATGTTATTGCCTGTGCCTTTACCTCCTTCAGTTTATAAAACCATTATCTTTACACACTAACTTTTTGTGCAATTCTTAGGAGCTCCATTTTTCAAAATAGGCCTAAAATTTTTAAATATTTGATTTAGAATTAAAGTTAAGTATATCAAGTAGTAAAACAAGTAGAATGCAACAGTTTGCCTGTCTCATGTCAAGTGAGTATATGGGAGGCAAGATGTCTCACCTCAAAGAGGAGGATGAGTTCTTAGTGGTTCTCCTGCAATGGCATAGAGATGGTTCTCTGCATTCCGTCAGGAAGGTCTACCCAATTTTCGTATCTCATAAATCATGAAACTACCCAACAGAAATGCTAAGTTAGAAAAGTGCTGAAGTTAGAAAGATAAGTGAAGTCCTCAGAGCTCTTGAGTTAAAAAATGGTACCACTGGTCAGAAAGATAAATCCTTTCAGAGAGAACAGTGGTTCATCAGCTAGGAAAGAAACTTCAGAACTCCTAGATAATCTTTGCAATAGTCTTTTTTTAGATGTAATAGGGCACTTAGTTTCTGTAGACAAGATTTTCTGGTGTATAACGGTGATTAATCCTCAATTTTTTTTTAATCTCTCCTCCTCCCTCATCACCGTATCTTGCCAAGATAAGTAATTTTTGAAGAGACCTATGATATTCTAAATCTACAGTAAGACAACTGATACAGTAAGGAAAATGATAAAGTTGCACTGTTAAGATCCCTGAGTAGAGATTACTTAAGATCTTCTATTCTACAGGGATTTTCCTCAGCATCAGCAGTAAATAGCTGGCAAGAATTGTTCAGGCTTTTCAGGAAACACACAGAGGACCATGATTCCCATAGGGTGACCTTATTACTATCTGAAAACAGAGCTGTCACATCTAAAGTTTGTCCTCTTGTGCCATAAATTAGCAGATACACAGTTACAGTAGCTGCTGCCTACAAGCAACCGAAATACAAACAGTATAGTGTACTACAGTGCCTACAGTGTAGGTCAGTTTCCTTCTATCTAGAGTTGGAGGGAAATGTCTATCACTTGTTGAGGTAATTACTGTTCATGTAGTACAAAATCCTAAAGGGCTCACACTCAGAGGTTATTTGCCTTACCAAAATGCAGAGGGCATAAAATCCACTACCTCTTCAAGACCTATTGAATTATATTTGTCTCCACTGAGTTCCATTTCTGCTTCCATCTAGTTCACAGATCTTAATGACACTTTTCATACATTGCTTTTTAGAGGATTGACAGATCTTCACATTAGTAAGAAGCAGCTTAATTTAAAGCAACATAAACAACACTGCAGAGCTGAACTAAAAGATGTGGTAATTAAAATGCATCTGCTATGATGGAATGAATTTTAATAAAGATCTTAATGATGCTATTAGAAGTCATGTGTGAAGTTTTATTCTTTATGCATGGAGTAACGGCAAAAATCAAAAAACACCTTGACAAAAATATGAGACATGGCATTTGTAAGCCTGACAGAACTATGGCATTGCAGATATTTTATTACAATGACAAGATGAAAGATATTCCTTCCTTGATTGCCTGTATGTCATTTGAATCAATTCAGCCTAAATTTGCTTTTTCTTCTGGAAAAGGTCATTCTTTTGTAAAGTGATTTTTATAATTGTTGTCATTTGAGATCATTTATGTCAAATTTTGGCTAGGGTAATTTTGAAAGAATGACTCTAATAGATAATTATCTAATAGACTCATGTAACAACTCAGGCACAACACTCAGTCAGAGGACTGACTGCAGGTGACCATACAAATTAAGCAGAACTTTCTGATTTTAGGTGTGCAGATAACTGTACTAATCTTTATGCCAGTGTATTTAATTAGAGTGAGTGTTGTCACCCCAATGAATCATTCTGTCCACAAAGTATTCCTCACAGATCTTTTACTTGTGTTGTCTGTACCAGAAACAAGGCATTCTTTGAATAGTTCTGGGAAGTGGGCAAGGACAAATGTTTCCACAAGGTTGAAATGGTAACCTTGTCCTCAGAACTGATTTCCTGTTTGGGTATTTAACCCACAATGCAGTAAATAGGAACTTCAGGAAGGTGCATTGAGAATCTAAACAAAATTAAATCATTATACTCTGCCTGTTAGCTCTATTCCTGACCTGTGTGTATTTGGCTGAGACTACTAAATGCAGTAACTAAGTGTTTGGTATGAAATATAAAACTGTGGTTTGAAAGAATTCTCTCTGGACATCAGAATGAATGGTAGCATGATCCTATTCTCATCTCCGCTGTCAGCTCTCTAGGACTTCCAGAAAGGCATTCAATATATATGGACATCAATCTACTGAATGCCATTTGTCTGTGTTGACTGTCTGTCTGCTTCCAGAGTTTAAGCCTTCAAAATCTCAGTTCCTGAAAGTTTTCATATCTCTTCTAGATTAAGTCCTCCCAGAAATGCTTCCCATCTGTAGTCTGTCCACTGTTTAAATTATGCTGCAGTCAAACTTCCAAGGTGAATACAGTGGAAAAATTCTCTAAAATTATAATTTATTTTCCATATGCAAAACATAGAAATTAAATCTACTCTATTTTGAAACTGCACAGAGAGACTTTACATTTTTTTCAGAGAAAAAAAACCATTAAAATAGAAAGACTGAAAAGATCGTGTAATGGTTCAGTGTAATGGGTATTAGGTTCTTTAAGTGTTGGTAACACACGAAGTCCTTGTGATACCCACTAGTATGGTATTCCTTAGTGCAATCCATATCTACCTTAGAAGCTGAAGCAGTTTCATGTTTAAAAAAAGAAATACTTGTTTAAGAACACCTATGACCCAATGTTTGGAATTTCACCATCAAACTGCTCTGGACACTGGATTAGTTCTTAAGTAGTTAAGAGCTCCATTCAGAAAATGACTTGAGCTGTCAAACAGCAAATAATCTCACCCAAATTAACAACACTGTTTTGTGCTCATGGCTATGAATTAAGCCAGCCACTTAATTTCACCCCTATCAGAGTACACAGCGATATGCCTGGCTTTCTGTGCTGGCTCCAGTTTCCCTGTCAGCAATATGCCATTGTCAATCAGGTTACTTTGAGGTATGACTTTAAGCTAATCTTATGAGACATGGAGGTTTTGTTTGGGTTTTTTTGGTTGGTTTTTTTGGTTGGTTGGGGGAAAGGGGGTTGGATTTTTGGTTTGTTGGTTTGTTGGTTTTTTTGGGTTTGTTTTTTTTTTTTTTTTTTGGTGGGTTTGGGTTTTTTTTTAAGCTTAAATTCTGTAATTATTCTCTCTCTTCCTTTTGGTTTTTGAACACACTGAGGGCATTTTGCTCATGTTCTACAACTTTTTCCAGTAACCATGAGAGTTCAAAGCGTGTTATTTTTTTCAGTTGTGGTGGTGAAGTGAAAACTGGGGTTGCCATGCAGTTGCCTAGTATTCAGATGCTGGAGTTTTTAAGAAAATAACAAATGTCAGAATCTTGTGATGAGGTTATGAGAGATAAACAATACAGGGTGCAATAGCTCTGAAAAAAGACAGTTGTCCTCTGTGAAATTGGTATGAGATCTAGTTCCAATAATTCATAGAATTACAGAATAACAGAGTTACTGTACAGAGTAACTTTAACAGGGAGGATTTAGGCTTGATATAAAGAAGAATGTCTGCACTATGAGAGTGATGAGGCACTGGCACAGGGTGCCCAGGGAAGGTGTGGATGCCCCATGCCTGGAGGTGTTCAAGGCCAGGTTGGATGGGGCCTTGTGCAGCCTGATAATAGAATCATAGAATAACCAGGTAGGAAGAAACCCTCTGGATCATTGAGTCCAACCATTTCTATCAAACACTAAACCATGCCCTTTAGCACATAGTTCAGCTGTGCCTTAAACACCTCCAGGGAAGGTGAATCAACCACCTCCCTGGGTGGCCTGTTCCAGTGTCCAGTGACCCTTTCTGTGAAAAATCATTAGGGGGCTATGTATTTTCTTACTCACAATTACCAATGGAGCTACCTCAAAACTGCCCTCAAGTTGAGGATTGGCTTTTTCTGACACTCTGGAGAGCCATATTTTCTAACTTATTTTCCACTTTCTGCCACTCCACAACCCACTTTGCCTATTTCCCACATTTACATTGTGAAGTTATCAAAACTTCACATTCCTTCCACATAAATTCATCAAACCCATAAATTCAAGGAGGTAGTGGGTGCATTCTGCCTGAAAGCTGAAGAGCAGCTTTTTGGATATGCAGATTGAGTTGATTTTCTCTGTCTCTTTTTACTGGACTGAATGATGTTAAAATGCTGCCACCTTCTGTTAAGGCATTTATGCTGCTGATAGATTGCAGAAGCACATTCTCCCATTTCCTCTAGGTTTGTAAGCTGGTTTACACTGATCCTCAACTGCATTGCTGCAATATATAACATGACAAGTTAAATGCAGAGCCTGCCAAAAAATCTTGATAGGCTCAGCTTTTGTGTAGCTGGACTTGAAAAGACCATTACTACTGCGATCCAACACTCAATATTTTTGACAGTGAATTACCTGAACAGCAGTTTATCTCAATGTTCACTAGGTGCTATAACAATTTAAGGCTAAAAAGATGGGAGGTAAAAAAAAAAGAAAAGGAAAATCTGCTTTTGTTCAGACTACAAAGGGTTGAAATGGCTTTTTCTATGAATTTTAAATTTGTTCTGTATTTACTCCCCAATGCATTTCAGAGCACACAAATGGTTGATAATTAACATAAATGCAAATAGCATTTAGGTTTTGTAATTTATTGTTGAGATTCTAGTTCCTTCAGTAATCTAGCTATGGGTTGTATTCTTCTCAGATGTGGCTTGTATACTGTTTGCAACACAGGGACTACAAAATCAAACCAATGAAGAAAAGCTCTACTGTTTCCCACATTCCTCTCTGGAAGACCTGTGTCCCACTCACTCAGTCAGTTTAGAAGATATGAAATTAACAGCTATGTGACTGCTGGTGGTGATAGAGAACACATAGCATCCTCTCAAGAAAACATCTTTCTCACTAACTCATTGTTTGCAGCTTTATGCTAAGGGCAGCAGAGTGCAATTGCAACCTCTGAATGAAATGCCAAGGCTTTGCTTAGACTGTATTCAAGTCTGAGTTTGCTGTGATGACAAGAATATATTTATGTTTATTTAAGTGATCAAGTACTTGCAGTTAAGTAAACTTTTCTGGCTGAAATGCATCCTTGAAGAAATATAGATTTGTGTCAACCAAGATGTTTTGCAGACTTTAAATTCAGCAAATCACGGTGTCACAAGAAGATTTAAAATAGTTATTGAAATAATCAGAATATTTCGGTCGTTTTCTGAATGTAGGGGTTTGGTTTGCAAATCCACAATTATTTGCTGCATCTTAGTTATAAAACATTGTTAAAACCTCAGAAAAGAAATATTTTCTTTTTGGTTAAACTGAACTCTGCATTCAGCCCCATAGCACTTCTGTTTTCTGAAACTCTAGCTGAACTGAAAAACCTTGTTGTTTCCTACTGAGCCCTGAAAAGTACCTTAGCCATGGGTTACCAGCACTTAGTGGCTTTGAGGTAAAAAAAACCCAAAAAAACAAAAAAAAAAACAAATCAAAAATCTCGAGAGCAAGTGATGTGATACTAGCAATACTTTATTGTGCTTTCTCTGGTTGGTATGCCACAGCCAAGAATAATATTAAGGAGGTGCCACAAACAACATGCTCCCTGCAAGCCACGTGCTGGGGACAATGGTCTAAACTAGAAACTAGTCTGTGGACTTGTAGTGTGCCCTAAGCTGCTTCTAAGAGGTTTGTAAAACCCAAATAGGAAAGGAAGACCCATGTCAGTTGGCCTAGATTACATCAACAGAATCTGCACCTCAATATTTAGGGGGCTGTAAATCAAAAGAAATTGGAAGTATATATTATGTTCAGATAGGGGTCAGTCTCTTTGACATTTAAGCCAAGAAAATCCAGCCTCATTTCCAGGTGGAAGGAAAATATTTCTGAATATTGACTGAATCAAAGCCTACTCCACTAAGCTCTGCCACTTTCTTTACACGTTCATACATTCACATTTCATTCCTCCAGCAACAGAATGCTTTCTTTTCTTTACTATAAACAGTACTTGGTGATGTTATAACTCATTTCACTATCATACTGGACAAAATTGATCCTTTCTTCAAGTAAATTTGGTTTAATTTTCCTATGTAGTGAGTTTTTAACACCATTAGCAAAACAAGGTAACAAAGTTTCGTGTACTGGCCGGATTTCTGTGAGCCACATTGGAAGTACACTACGGTGACTAAAACACCACATTTGACACTGATGCAATACAGAATAATTTTCCAACATATGCAGGATTTGAATTAGACTCCATATTCTGGCCAAGGGGAAAGCTGTCAGTATCAACTGAGCAGAAGAACTGAAAGCAGCTACTGAGAACTTGGGAGGAAGAAAAATCTTCTGATGGATTTTTAGGATGTTGTGTCACCAGAGATGAAGGGGGTTATTACAGTCTAGAAAGGATTAAAAAAAAAATAAGAAAGAGAAAAAAAAGTGAGGTAAATTTATTTAGCCTTCAAAAAAGTTGATCTTGTCCTGGTATGAGGACTGGGAAAGGTAGGAGCTTCTATTATTCCAATCCAATTCACTAGACTGGTTGGAAAACCAGCCTGGTTGGAAAACTGCCAGGAGGAGAGGGACCTAGAGGTGTTGGTCGACAGCCGACTGAACATGAGCCAGCAGTGTACCCAGGTGGCCAAGAAGGCCAATGGCATCCTGGCTTGTATCAGAAATTATGTGACCAGCAGGTCCAGGGAGGTGATTCTCCCTCTGTACTCAGCACTGGTGAGGCCACTCCTTGAATACTGTGTTGTGTTCTGGGCCCCTCACCACAAGAAGGATGTTGAGGCTCTGGAGCAAGTCCAGAGAAGAGCGACGAGGCTGGTGAAGGGGCTGGAGAACAGATCCTATGAGGAGCGGCTGAGAGGGCTGGGGTTGTTTAGGCTGGAGAAGAGGAGGCTGAGAGGAGACCTCATTACTCTCTACAAGTACCTGAAAGGAGGTTGTAGAGAGGAGGGATCTGGCCTCTTCTCCCAAGTGACAGGGGACAGGACGAGAGGGAATGGCCTCAAGCTCCGTCAGGGGAGATTTAGACTGGAGATTAGGAGGAGGTTTTTCTCAGAAAGGGTCATTGGGTATTGGAATAGGCTGCCCAGGGAGGTGGTTGATTCACCTTCCCTGGAGGTGTTTAAGGCACGGGTGGATGAGGTCTTGAGGGACTTGGTTTAGTGTTTGATAGGAATGGTTGGACTATATGATCCCATGGGTCCCTTCCAACCTGGTTGTTCTGTGATTCTGTGTATGTATGAGTTCAAAATAACAAGTGAGTGATTATACTTTCCTGGATATAAAAATCATCTTGACAGCAATGAGTAGCCAGGATAAAGTAGGTCAAGCTTTCTCCTGCCATCTAGAGGCAGTGGCAATTCCTTAGGAGTCAGCAGAGAAGGGGAAACCTGTAGCGATTAAGGTACAGACCTCATCTATGGGGGTAACAATCAGAATCAACTCTATTTAGAGAATGCAAGCCTTATATAGCACCTCTGTATCCAGTAACAGTTATCCCAGTGAATTTCCACACATGCGAATCCTGCAGTACAGCGACAGAGTGCAACCCCCGTGTTTCCCAGAGATGTGGCCCTTATCTTCATGTTTTCTGCCTAGTGTATTCCTT
This sequence comes from Coccyzus lansbergi, assembly GCA_033558105.1. Lineage (NCBI taxonomy): Eukaryota > Metazoa > Chordata > Aves > Cuculiformes > Coccyzidae > Coccyzus > Coccyzus lansbergi. The sequence goes on from JAUMJK010001092.1 coordinate 1,423,477, forward strand.
TCCTGTTAACCCATGGGTCTTAAAAAAGATTCCAAGGCTGCTACAAGCTTAGCAAGCATGAGAACATCAGTTGTTTGCTTCCTGCTTGCTGCTAATATCACAGGTACACCAAGGCGTCGGCCATTTGCCCCAGCATACACGCAATACTGGAATCTTTATGCCCACAGATACCCTTTCTGTGTCAATACTCACAAATGCAAGCTGGAGATCCAACTCAGTCTTTTCTTCAATTGCACACAGAGTGCATTTTAGAGGAAACAGTGAGTACTCCACAGCAAACCAGATGACAATGTAGAGCAAGCTTCTACTTCTGCTAATAGCCAGAAGAAATTCCCTCCTTTATCACTAAATATTGCTGTAACAGTTCCACCTTTTAGACTTTTAGTCGTCTTAGTATTTCTGGCAATGATGTATGCTACTGACACTTAAAGAACTGCTCCAAAAACACTGTAAAAATCATGTCAGAAGCACCTGTGTTTTTTAGAGAAAGGTTTTAATTAAGTACAGTTGAAAGGTTTGCAGTTTTTATCTTTCACAATCTAACCATGAAGTAAATTATTCTCCGCCTTACCAGTTATCTGGTTAAGTAAGTAGGTGTCACCAGGGTTTTGTGCTCACTTTCAGTGCAGATGCCTCCCTCTGGCTGCCCTGGGTACGCTCTTTCCCCCATCACCCCTCAGCAAGGTTGCAGGTAGCTCCTTTCCTCACAACCTGGAGATGCAAATGCCCTCTCCAGTTCTCCAGGTACTTCAGATCAATATCTTGTCACTTCATTCTTCTACTGTTGCTTTAACCTGCAGTGAATTGAGCTTTCTCTTTGTTGTGCTCTTCTTCCCTTTTTCCTCTTTTTATTCTTCTCTTATTTTAAAGTAGGATTTGCAGTTCATTCCTTCACTTTTATTGCACAAATTTTTTCTTGCTGATGCAGCAGCCGTTAGGCACAGTTTAGTTCTCCTAACTCCATATATTACTTAATTAAAAGAAACTACTTAGAAATTGACCTTAGCACTCTGAATAAAAACACAAACTGGTCTTTGATTTCTGAAAAGTGTTGGGCTGTGTGTTGTCAAGGGATCACAGAAATTAGTTGCTGCATGGTCTGCAGCTGGCCTTTGCTGGGTGCCTTGAGCTATCTCAACTCTGCTGTCTGATTTCCTGCTTGGACCCACTTAAAGTACTACATTTCTCAGATGCTGTAACTTGTTGCTGGAGTATACATGTCATAAGGTCAAAATCAGCTGTTCTTCTATCTGTAGCTAACATTTAAACATCCCATTCTTGATATACAGGAAGAAGCAACATTAGCGGATTTGAGAGACATTCATTGGCAGTGTGCTGCCAATAAGAACTTCTTTCAGCTAAAGGCAAGAGGGCACTGCTCCAGTGAAAACTCCTTTCTTACAGAAACAGCTTTTGCAGGTGTCAGCCCACAAAGTTTCAGGGCTGGTCTTTTTTTTTTTTTTTAAATTAGGACACTTTATGCTGGGAAGTGATACTTAGAAAAATGTAAATCAAATCCACTGTGGATTCTACAAAGTAACTACATACTCACCATCACTCAGTACTAACCTCAGCTATTAGTGGACACCTATGAAACTTCACCTGAGCTACCACTGCAGGATTGTGTGCAGAGGGACAGTGGTTTCATGAACAGAGTGAAACTGTAACCCGGGTGCAAACCAATGCTAACAAGACTGCTTTCATCAGTCAAGGGAGGCATTAACCCCTTGCTCCTCAGTGCTTTCTCTGCATAAAGTGAATTGGTCCCTTACTACCCTTACTTTAAGAAGAAAGTTATAATTGTTCAAATTGGAGAAGTATCAGGAATTATATTATAAAAGCAGGTAGAGAGATAGTATCTAGATGTCAGTTTCTTATCAGAATGCAGATAATGAGGAATTGCAAATGTCACTTAGGAAAAAAATGTTCACACAGAATAATTTTGGAAAAAATAAGTTATGAAGAATTTTTGTAAACTTAATTTTGGTTTTACATGTGTATGGGAAGAAGAGATATTTTTTTTCTCTGATTGAAAAAAAATAATAACAATTAAGAGAAGTTTTTGCAGTATTTTCCAAATCAAACAATTTAACCATTTTATTTGTGGAAATTTTACAAAACAGTAGAATATCCCACAACATGTGTTTTGTGTTGAAACCTCACTGCTATTTTTTATGTTTATCAGTTCTTTTCTATTTAATAAAACTGAGCACGTTTTACCAAATTCAAACTGAAATGGATAAAACTTTCACTTGAAATCTTGTGAGGGGGAGGGCAGGAATTCTTGTAAAAGCATTCATTTATGCCTATGCAAGCCTTCAGTCAATCCATAGTAAAAGGAAGAGAGTGTAAATACAGGAGCACAGGCTATGACCTGACCGAATTCAAGAGGAAGAGCTGGTTTTGTGAGAATACTACTCCTGAGGGATTTATGTAGTACAGAACCCTAGGCCTACTAGGTTGAGCAGCAAGCATCTGAGCTGCTTCATTGAACAAAGAGTAAAGTAAATACAAAAGTAATAAGTTAATATACTGTTAGTTTTCCCCTGCTTCTACCCCTCTCTTATTGAGCCGCACTTTTCATTTTCTGTTAAGGTCAACTGGACAGGCCTTTTGAAACTCCTATATATTGAATTGTAACTAAAATAAAACAAGCAGGAGGGAGATGAAAAAGAAATGACTGATCTTAATGAGCATAAGTTTACCCCTCTGTACTACAGAGCTGACAGGAGCATCCCATAGACAGGATCAAATACTGAGTGTGTTTTTGCAGCTCCACAGGCATAAGCCAAGGACTCAGCTCTGGATGTTTAGCTTGGTTTCTAGCATGGCAGCAAGCGTCAGAATGCTGCCTTTCAGTGTTTCTTTGGCAGCTGTTGAGCAGAGACCTGCTTCTGCAAAGAGGTGGCTTCAATGCCTTCCCTCCTCCATCCCTCCCATGATGCAACATTCAAAAGGCTAAAGCAGAAAAGATGCATGGGGCTATTCCCTTCCTCCATCAGGCAGCAAAGAGATGAGGGGGAGAAAGGAGGGGCAAAACCATTCAGACCCATGCGTTTCTCTTTCTCTCAGCAGCTGACAGAGAGCTGCCGCCAGCCTCCCCATTAGAAGTTCACAGAAAAGGTGAGCTCATCTCATTTGATTAGGACTGTCACCATCAGATAGTGTTTGCAATTAGTTCACGCTAGCCTTATTCAGGTTTTGGATGTCTTTCAGCAGTGAAAAAGGGAACACTTGAGCTCCATTGAATTGGAGCATGACATCTGCTGCATTCTGGAGAGAGAGGTTGGGGGTCAGTGCTTGATTTTGATAAAGCGTGCCAGATTAATTGTCTTCAGTAATCCTGTTTGTCATGGTAGATGTGCAGAGAAGTCTTTGTGGCACAGCCTGACATATGGGATGACCGGCTGCTTGCCTATTCAGTCCCTCCCAGCACATGCTCTTCACAGTTGGCCTAGTTCCCAGCGCCTTGTTTTCCAGAGGAGCCAGCCTCCTGCGCCTATTCAGCTGGCCCTCTACTCCCCAAACAGGTACCCTAGTCTTCAGGCCTGTCTGGGCTATACAAAGTAATTGTATTATTCAAATTGATGAAGAAAGATGGGGTGGGGAAGGGAAGTGCAAGAGCAGGAAAAGAGAGTGGTGTAATTTGGAAAAGAAATAAGCAGCCATGTACTTCAGGCAGAGCTCTTCAGGAGGCTGATTATAGTCCCTCTCCAAATCTGGATCTATTGTGAAATTATAACCTGCCTATTTTGTAAAATAAATGCTAAGAAGAGGTAATTTGGATCCTGCTGATTATTAGCTTCAATGGGGACCCTCTTCTTTCCCCTCTGTTTTTGTTATGAATTCTTCGATTTTTCTCCCACTATAAATCATTCAACAGCAAAAGATGAAACAAGGGTTAAGGAGCCTCTTAGGGTACCACAGAAGCAGGACAAATGTAGCTCAACAGATGATGTGTGAGCATCTAGCTGGGCAGCATGGTCTAGAGCTCCTGGGAGGCCAAGCGTGGCATCACTGGCTTGAGCACAGGCTGGAGGGTGACCCAGAACACCCACCCTTCCACAGCTAATACATACAGCCTGTCCTGCAGCTGCATAGCCATATCACAACTTGCTTCCCTGGGGAGGGGTGTTGGATCTAAGCTGGTAGGAAGAAGAAAAAGAAAGAAGTAATGAGAATGAACCTTCCTTGGTTTTCTTCAAATTCATTTGGTTATGCGTTCAGCTACATGTCTATAAACATTACTTTACAAGTGCTCTTAGGATACAATGTCTTCATGTGTGAGGTGTGAGGAAATGTTTATAGCTCAGCATGTCAGCCAAGACCTAGACTTCTATGGACCTTAAACTCGGCTATTTTAAACCCAAAGTTGACTTGCCTAAAACCACATCTTCAGACACAGAGGAACTTTCTAGATGTAAGTATATCAAGCCAATAGCAATAGTAATGATAATAATAATAATAACAACAACAAGAAGAATGACAACAATAGTAATATTTTTAAATGCACACAATTTGCATTTTAGTGTTCAGAGAAACAGTAGACATGAATGTTGCTGTAAGATCTGTCCTGTAAGAGCATGCAGAGAACATATTGTATCCCATTCATAAATTCCCTTGAACTAGAACCAGTATGCACACTCTCCGTATCAAAAATAGTGTAACATGAGGTCTGATTTTGTATAGTCATCTGATACATCTTTACAGCCATTCATTATATATCATGATTCAGCCCATTTCTTAAGGACTATCCAAACTTCCACCTACTGCTGGCAGAAACTGGATGATTAAAATAGCTCATTAAAGAAACTATGCCTCATAGCAGCCTAACCGCATGTCAAAGAATGACTCATAAGATTACATAACACTTGCAAGCTTAACATTGAAAAATGTCAAGGAGAATCTCAGAGAGCTTCACAGATCTTCCATTGCTATGCTGTTTGGTTTGGGGTTTTCTAGTTTGGTTTTTTTTTTATTAAAGCCATCTTGTTCCAACTTTATCCTCTTGTACCACTCCCATAGTGTCTTCTGAGGATCACCTTCAATCCTTGACCAGAAGTTTCCAGGTAATAACCCAGCATATTAGTCCCTGGCTTCTTCTGAGCCCCAGCATTTCCTCTTAACATGCTCAGCACAGACATCTGCTGCTACTTGCAAAGGTTCAGCACCACACAGTTTAAATTCAGACTAATGCTAAGGAATTCAGAGTGTGTTTTCTCCATCTTTGGCATGTTTAAAACTCAGAAGTTACTTATGCCTATGCCACTGTCAAAGTATTGGTTTACTATTGTTTTCATATCTGCACTGGAGATCAAACTTCAGACTGTTTTAAATATAGCATCCATATGCATTTTAAGAGGTAAAATTGCCTGGATTGAGAATTAGTAAGAAGGAAAGCTACTCCCAAATTAAACCCTGACAAAATACTTTCCTTTTAACAAAAGCATCATATATATTTGAACATTGCCTTTGCCACATTCCCCTCACTCTCCCCCAAATTGATATAGATATTGTAAGTATAATGAAAGAAATATGGGAGAACTGACACATCTTAGCTGTCTTCTTCTAGGTGGCTGTGTAACATGAAAGACAGTTGTAAAACAGGATCACCATCTTTGTTCAGGCAGGAGGTTTTCTAGGATTTCTGCTATGTCACTGAGTTTTCAGACTAATCAAAAAGTTAATTCCTGAGGCTACTGTTTTTTTCTGGCAATGAACAGAACACACAAATGTTCTAACACAGCAAACTGGAATTACCATGGGACTGGCAAGCCAGGAACAGGTATCTCTTATGATTACAAGAAGCTTTTGAGGCCTTGAGGCTGCTGTTGGGTGTCAGCTAAAGAACTGCCATGCTCAAGTCATTAATCCCATCTTGAAATAGAGACTCATCTTTGTAGGGGAAGGTTAGCTGAGTTTATTTTTGTTGATATGACTCTTACAGATATACAAATCTTAATCTTTGAAGGATGCCACTTTTATGGTTAAATGAAAACTGGTATTTTCATAAATACGTATTTGAATGAGGAAGATACCTTAACCAATTTTATTTTTTTTCAAAAGCAAATTAAAAATATTTTATTTGTTAAGACCAAGTGGATGAAGGTTGTTAAGGCAGGAGAATAAACTTAATAAATTTTAATAATTGTCTCAAGTATTTTCTAGTTCACTGAGAAGATAAAAGCTTCAGCACCATATAAAGACAGCGATATATTTAAAGACAAAATTGGAGCAAGAAAAATGTTTTTTTTCAGAACTCCCAAATAGCTGACAAATGAGTAGAGCCTCAAAATTTAACGCTTATCACTAACAAGTTTGTTCAGCAGATTTTTTCATAAAAAAAATGTCAGAAAGTAACACAAACTGAATTGCTGTCATTTGGTAAACTTAAAAGAATTCTAGCTCTTCAAGTTAACCTAGTTCATTTTAAAATAGAAGAAAAAAATTTAAGGAACATCTTAAGAATTATTTGATAAAGAAGGAGGAATCTTCTTTTTTGCAATATCTCTTTAAACTGGCCACAGGCAGGTGCAGCAATGAACAGGAGTTTCCAACAGGAGTTTCTTTTCTCTTGTTATAACCCATGGTTAAATAACATTTCTGAGGAAGGAAACAAGGGTAATTTCAATGATTTCAGTATTTGTAAAGAACTTAATGTACAGGGAGGGATCGTTCAAAGGTTAAAATAAAATACTGTGGCATTTCAGGTGTATTTAGTAAAATCCTATGATATATTTTGAATAATTCTTGTCGTGTATTTAGATGGAAACCAAGGGCAAAATCCTGAGTTAGTGTGCGGCTTAGTCCAGACTACATAGAAAAGAGAGAGAAGAAAGATGAATGCATTGGTGCCCTCTAAATTGCCAGTTTAAGCATAACACACATCATTCCCGGTTAAAGCCAAACACATAACATTAACAAGCACAAAAATGCTCTGTCAAGTTGCACTGGCATTAGGTAGGTCTTGTAAGAAGAATGTTAGTTTGGTCGAGATTACCCCTCAAAACAAAGCTGTTCTAAGTGCATAAGAAAGTCATCAGCAGTGTGTGCCCCCCATAATTTCTTATTAATAGTGTTCCTTCTGGTATGATATCTCTTACAGAACCAATTTCTTATTTCTGAAGAGGAAAAAGTAAATTCCTGAGCCCTCCTAGATTCTCAGGCATACAAGTTACTGAAACCACAGGAAAACTGAACTAGGTAACACACACATGCACTTATGCTGTATGATGCAGTCATGCCTACAGAAAATTAGAAACTGTATTATGTATGTAGTGACAGGCCACTGACTATCCTGGGTTCACAGAATCGTAGAACAACCAGGTTGGAAGAGATCCACCAGGTCGTCGAGTCCAACCATGCCTATCAAAAACTAAACCATGCCCCTCAGGACCTCGTCTACCCGTGCCTTAAACACTTCCAGGGAAGGTGAATCAACCACTTCCCTGGGCAGCCTGTTCCAATGTCAAATGACCCTTCAGTGAAATTTTTTTTCCTAATGCCTAAATCACCCCTGTTGGAGCTTGAGACCATTCTCTCTTATCCTGTCCCCGGTCACTTGGGAGAAGAGGCCAGCTCTCTCCTCTCCACAACCTCCTTTCAGGTAGTTGTAAAGAACAGTGAGATCTCCCCTGAGCCTCTTCTTCTCTAGGCTAAACAACCCCAGCTCTCTCAGCCATTCCTCATAGGGCCTGATCTCCAGCCCCTTCACCAGCTTAGTTGCTCTTCCCTGGACTCACTCCAGAGCCTCAACATCCTTGTTGTGCTGAGGGGACCAGAACTGAACACAGGATTCAAGAAGTAGTCTCACCAGTGCTGAGTACAGAGAGAGAATAACCTCCCTGGACCTGCTAGTCACACCATTTCTGATACAAGCCAGCATGCCATTGGCCTTCTTGGCCACCTGGGCACACTGATGGCTCATGTTCAGTCAGATGTCAACCAGTACCCCCAGGTCCCTCTCCTCCAGGCAACTTTCCAGCCAGACTTCCCCTAGTCTGTGGCACTTTACAGGGTTGTAGTGCCCCAAGTGCAGGACTTGGCATTTGGCTGTGTTAAACCTCATGCCATTGGACTCAGCCCAACGGTCCAATCGGTTCAGATCCCTTTGCAGAGCATCCCTACCCTCCAGCAGATCGACACTTGCACACAGCTTTGTGTCATATGCAAACTTCCTAAGGGTACACTCCATGCCTTCATCCAGGTCATTGATGAAGACATTGAACAGGGTTGGACCCAGCACTGAGTCCTGGGGAACCCCTCTTGTCACTGAACTCCAGCTGGACTTTATGCCATTTACCACCACTCTCTGGGCCTGGTCATCCAAACAGTTTTCCATCCAGGATACTATGCACCTGTCCAGGCCAGAGGCTGACAGTCTCTGTAGCAGAATGCTGTGAGAAAGTGTGTCAAAGGCTTTACTGAAGTCCAGGAAGACCACATCCACAGCCTTTCCCTCATCCAGCAGCCAAGTCACTTTGTCATAGAAGGTGATCAGGTTTGTTTGGCAAGACCTGCCTTTTGTAAACACGTGTTGAATGGGCCTGATCACCCGGTTCTCTTACATGTGCTTCATGATGGCACTCAAGATCACCTGTTCCATGACTTTCCCTGGCACTGAGGTCAGACTGACTGACCTGTAGTTCCCCAGATCCTCCTTGCGATGCTTCTTGTAGATGGGCACAACATCAACCTTCAGTCCAGTGGAACTTCCCCAGTCTTCCAGGACTGCTGGAAGATGATGGAAAGGGGTTTGGCCAATACGTCCACCAGCTCCTTCAATACCCTAGGGTGAATTCTGTCTGGCCCCATAGACTTGTGGGTGTCTAGTTGGGCAAGCAAAGCTCTGACCACCTCCTCTTGGATCATGGGAGCCTTGTATTGCTCCTCTAGTTCTGGGGTTTATACACAGAGGGAACAATTTTCTTTACAATTAAAGACTGAGGCAAAGAAGGCACTAAGTACCTCAGCCTTTTCCTCATCCCCTGTCACTATTGTTCCTTCTGCATCCAATGGGGACTGTATGCTCACACTAGTCCTCGTTTTATTATTTATATATTTATAGAAAGATTTTTTGTTATCTTTCACAGACTTGGCCAACCTGATTTCTAGTTGAGCCTTAGCCCTTCTGATTTTTTCCCTACACATTCTCATTTCCCTCCTTGTAGTCCACCCAAGAGGTCTGTCCCCTCTTCCAGAGCCTATAAACATTTCTCTTCTTAATGTCACTTAAGATATCTCTGCTCAATCAAGTTGTTTTTTTCCCCTGCTGGCTTTTTTTCCAGAACATGGGGATGGCTTTCTCCTGAGCTGCTATGATCTTCTTTTTGAAGAGTTACCAGCCCTCATGGGCTCCCTTGCCCTCAGGGACTGTCTCCCACGAGACTTTGCCAACCAGCCTTCTGAAGAGTTCGAAGTCTACCCTCTGGAAATTTAATGCTACTGTCCTGCTAACTACCCTCTTCACTTCACCTAGAACAGAAAACCCTATCATCTTGTCATCACTTAGTCCTAGTCATCCTCCTACTGCCACATCCCCCACCAGGCCTTCTCTGTTGACAAACAACAGGTCCAGGAGGGCACCTTACCTCGTTGGTTCATTCACCAGCTGTGCAAGGAAGTTGTCTTCCATGCACTCCAGGAACCTCCTAGACTGCTTCCTTTCTGCTCTATTGTACTTCCAGTAGATACCAGGAAGATTGAAGTCTCCCATAAAAAAGAGAGGCATTGATCTAGATCATCGATCATCAGCTGCTTCTCCTTGGCTGGGTGGCTGTAATAGACTCCCATCACAAAATCTAGTCTTTTATGGGTTCCTCTGATTTTACCCCGCAGGCACTCAATCTCCTCATTGTCACAATCCATCTCAGTGGTGTCCAAGTCCTCCCTTACAAAGAGGGCTACCCCACCTCCTCTCCTACCCTTCCTATTCCGACTAAAGTGTTTGTACCCCACAATATCTGTACTCCAGTTACATGAGTCATCCCACCACATTTCCATGATGGCAACGACATCATAGCCTCCTTTCCCTACAATACCTTCCAGCTATTCCTTCCTATTCCCCATGCTGCGTGCGGTGGTGTAAATGCACTTCAGCTGAGCCTCTGAGCCTTCAGCCCTCTTAGAGGGAAAAGGGTTTGTTCCCAATTGCCTAGTAACTGGAGTAGCTTGTACCAGAGTGCCCGTATCTCCCTTACCACCCCCAAGTGTGTTCTCCCCTACTGTCTGTGTGGTAATGTGCACACCCTCTCACTAGTACACCCTCTCCGAATTACTAGTTCCCCACATCCAGGCTGGCTCCTGTCTAGCCTGGTCTCAATCCCCTCCCCTTTCACACCTAGTTTAGAGCTCGATTTATGAGCTTATCTAGGGTTTTATCAAGGGCTAGTTTTTTTATGAGCTTAGCTAGGTTTTTAGCAAGCCCCACTAGGAAACCCACATATCCCATTCTTAGCAACAATGTCAGGAGGTGTGTGAGCCACCCATGATCAAAGAAGCCAAAGCCCCTTTCCTCGCACCAGGCTTGGAGCCAGGCATTAATCAAGTTCTTCTTCCTGACTTCCAGATCCTCTCTATTTAGCCTTAGGATGGAGCAGAGTACTATTTGTACCCCAGAGCCCTCCATCATTTTCCCAATGGCCCTGAAGTCTTTAGTCTTTCTGCTCACTAAATAATTACCAGTTTGGAGTATTATCTGTGGATAGTTGTCTGCCTCATGGACCAGGGAAGGAAGTTTTCTAACTACCTCCTTCACTGATGCCCCTGGTAAGCATGATGCCCCTGGAGCGGGTCTGGTCTGCAAATGGGTCCCTCCGTTCCTTTGAGGAGGGAGTCCCCTACAACAATCACCCTCCTCTTCTTCTTAACGGAGGGTGTTTTTATCTTTTCCTGAGGATGATGTGGCCTAGGGAAATTTTCTAGGCTGTGGGAGCCATCAGCCTCAGGATTGGATTCCACCTGCAGCACCTGGTGTTTGTTCACCAGGGGGATCTCCAGTTTTGTTGTCTGGTTGAGGGGAGCATGTTTCCTTTGTCTGGCAGGAACTTGATGCCATTCCCCATCTCTTGTAACCCCAACCTTGCAGTTTGCAGGTGGATGGTGTTTGGACATACCAGGTCCAGTAGGTTGCTGAGATAGTGAGAGGGCACTGCTCCACTGGTCTGTCTCCCTCTCACACTCCCTGATGGTCCTCAGCCTCTTCACCTCCTCCCTTTACTCCTCCACCTTACGAAGGAGTTCCCCCACTCAAATGCAGCTTTCACAAGTGGAGCGAATAACAGAGGCACTAGCTGGTGTGGGAGATGGGCATTGCTTGCAGCTCATGATCTGGGTAGTTGCATGCATCCACTGTGGCTCCGCCTGGGTGGCAGCATCCATCCTGCCTGCTGCAGCACTCAGAACAGCTTTAATCTTCTGCTGGGTAGCCACCATGGTGTTCAGTGTCTTCTGTCTAGTCTCTGGGTCATCTCTGCACCCTGCCTTGAACTGCCGCTCAAACTGCTCCACTCCTCTTCACTGTGCTCCAGGTCACTGTGCTCCCAGGGGGCTGTTTAAATCTCCCATGGGAGCTGCCTGCTGCCCCGCTTCAGGCACCGCACAGGATCCGCGAGTGTGTGCCGGCTGTCAGGAGCCCCTTCCCTGCCTGGGATTTTTGGGGATTTCCCAGCTCAGGGAAGGTCCCCACCACCTCAAAATGTCCACCCCACCACAGAAGTCACTGTTCTGCTGCCGGGTGCTGCCGAAGAAGCTGGGGTAGAAGTAATTTTCTTCAGTTTATCATACTTCTTGCCAGCAAGAAGGCAGGGTGAGTGTAGAAAAGGCTAGGAGGGGATACAGCCAGGACAGATGACCCAAGGTGGCCAAAGGAGTATTCATACCATATGATGTCATGCTTAGCAACTGGGAGAAGAAAGGGATTGCTGCTCAGGAATGAGATGGGCATTGGTTTCCAGATGGTGAGAACTTGCACTGTGTATTACTTGCTTTGTACATTCTTTTATTATCATTGCTATTATTTTTTCTTTTCCATTTTCTATTCTATAAAACTGTCTTTATCCCAGCCCACAAGTATTACATTTTTTTCCTTCCAATTCTTCACCCCATCTGGGACTCCAGAGTCTGATAAATCTAAAAGTGAAAGAGGAATTGAAATTAATAGTTGTTATGTATTACAATGCAACTTTTTACTTTTTGATTTTAAGTATTACACTGAAGGAAAACTGAAATAATATTCCAGCCATATTACAACTACAGCAGTAGCTTCTCATCAGTGAAAACAAGAAATAGTCATTTGTATCTTCAAGTCCTCAATGAGGACATGCATAACCCTCTCTATTAAAAATAGATTATACCTTTTGTATCTTGATGAAAGATTCATAGAGATATACATTAATTACATACATTGTACATATTTTCATGAGAATTTTGGCTGGCACAATTTTTCATCAGAGGGATTTATATCCCCCTTAAACAGTCAAGAGGCTTTCTACTATCCTGACTTTAGAGCACTTATCACCACATTACTGTTTTGAGGACTGAATATATTTCTGTCCCATATTGTCCCACACTCTTGATTAAGGTCTTACAATCGGTCAGAAAAGTGAAACAAAGAAAACTAAAGTAGGACAATCAGGTGAGCAAGGGAAGTAAGGGGCCCAGAACTGAACACAGGATTCAAGGAACGGTCTAACCAGTGCCGAGCACAGAGCGAGAATAACCTCCCTGGACCTACTGGTCACACTGTTTCTGATACAGGCCAAGATGCCATTGGCCTTCTTGGCCACCTGGGCACACTGCTGGCTCATGTTCAGTTGGCTGTCGACCAAAACCCCCAGGTCCCTCTCCTCCTGGCAGCTTTCTAGACAGACTTCTCCCAGTCTGTAACTCTGCATAGGGTTGTTGTGCCCCAAGTGCAGGACCCGGCATTTGGCCGTGTTAAACCTCATACCATTAGACTCAGCCGAGTGGTCCAACCTGTTTAGGTCCCTTTGCAGAGCCTCCCTACCCTCCAGCAGATCCACACTTCCACCCAGTTTAGTGTCATCTGCAAACTTGCTAAGGGAGCACTCAATGCCTTCATCCAGGTCATTGATGAAGACATTGAACAGGGCTGGACCCAGCACTGAGCCCTGGGGAACACCACTAGTAACTGGCCTCCAAATGGATTTAACACCATTTATTACCAATCTCTGGGCCCAGCCATCAACCAGTTTTCTACCCAGGAGAGTGTGCACCTGTCCAGGCCAGAGGTTGACAGTTTCCATAGCAGAATGCTGTGAGAAACTGTATCAAAGGCTTTAATAAAGTCCAAGAAGACTACATCGAGCACCTTTCCCTCATCCAAGATTCTAGTCACTTTGTCATAGAAGGTGATCAGGTTTGTTTGGCAAGACCTGACTCTTGTAAACCCATGTTGACTTGGCCTCATCACCCGATTCTCTTGCTCATGCTTTGTCATAGCACTCAAGATCACCTGCGCCATGACTTTCTCTGGTACTGAGGGCAGACTGACAGGCCTGTATTTCCACAGATCCACCTTGTACCCCTTCTTATGGATGGGCATGACATCAGCCAGCCTCCAGTCCAGTGGTACCTCCCCAGTCTTCCAGGACCACTGGAAGATGATGGAAAGAGATTTGGCCAGCACATCCGCCAGTTCCCTCAAAACTCTTGGGTGGACTCCATCCAGCCCCATAGACTTGTGGAAGTCTAGTCAGGCAAGCAAGTCTCTAACCACCTCCTCTTGGATCATGGGAACCTCATTCTGCTCCTCCAACCCCTGGGGTTGTGTGCAGAGGGAACAACTTTCTTTACTATTAGAGACTGAAGCAAGGTAGGCATTGAGTACTTCAGCCTTGTTTTCATACCCTGTTACTGTTGTTCCCTCTGCATCTCGTAGGGCCTGGAGATTCTCCCTAGTCTTCCTTTTGCTATTGATATATTTGTAAAAAGACTTTTTATTGTCTTTCACAGACTTGCATTATCTCGCTATAGGCTGGAAAATCTTGGTCATGTGATTACCTAGAATTATGATACGAAAATATCAAATAACAACTAACTCGTTTTGTATTTTAATTGCATTCATGTTTGTTGCTGGTTTTCTTTATGGATATTCTTCATTTCTTTTTATTTATTTAAGCCAAGAGAAATCCCTCATATATACAAACTAGTGCAATAATCTAAGTGATCACTAGGATTTTTCAGTGCTTTTTACGTCATAAAGGCTACCACACTCGTACGATTTAGAATCATTAGTTAAACTACTCTTTAACCAGAAAGGAATCCAAACAGCAGTCATGTGGCGCAGTGGTGCACCCACTTGATGCAAATTTATCTCATTTAAAGAGAGTACAAAGTTGACCTGTCTTTGAAAGAGAAGCATTGAATCACTGGACCTATTCCTGGCAGCTCCAAATGGTTCTCTTGGACTAGGAAGTACACAATGACAGTTGAGGCTTGCCTTTTTCAAAAATTCTCTTCAGATAACTATTAACTCGGCATAATTTAGGACTCTCTGAGAGGCAGAAAAATGTTTACTAGAGGGAAAGTATTTACATAAGGAACATAACAGATATTTTGTTAATGAGTCAGGTTGTTGATGCTGTCAAGCTAGTTTGTTACTAACTCTTAAGGAGAAAATCAAGGGAGGTGAGTAATCTTCCTTCTCCACAGCTAGCTGGGTTCCCTTGCCTAACACAACTAGTTTTCTAGAAATGTACCCTTCATTTCTAATGGCAAGAGATGATTGAAGTACAATGAACAGACAAGGCAACTTACTTATTTGTTTTCTTTTATGCATTTTAGATATGTTTTCTGTTAAAATCTTACAGTGTATTACCTGTAGGTCAGGTCATTTTGCACCTACTTTATTACATTTCCTCTCTGTTCTGAAAATTCCTATTAAACATACTTACGGTCTGTCACAATTTATGTGACAGAAGTGAAAGTCGCAATTATAGAACAAAACCGCAAACTAGAAAAAGTGGGTAGAGTCAACCTCTGAAAAGAAAGTAAAAAGTTGTTACAACCATGGTATAGACCACTTTCTACATAAAACTATTTGCAATCAGTTTGGGAACTTTTTTTTCATTATTCAATGTCATTAATCTACACTTTTCCTGTAAACAGCTGCTAAGGTTTGGATTTTGTTGTGACTGGTCATGAAGGTCATTGGGTGTGATCAACTCATCATCATGAAAAGTTCTTGCCACATAGCTTTCATCTTGCAAATATTCTGAAACACTATTTCACAGCTCGTGATTTTATCAAACATACCTGCTAGAAAAAGAATTTTTTTCATAAATCTCAGGGGAAATTAAAAACCATAAAATCTTGAAGACACCATCAAAGCAGTTTTTCTTTTTTAGCAGTTTGTAACTGGTTTAAAAAGAGGTTTCCAACTCTACAGGATCCATACACTTCCCCAGCCTACAAAACCCAACATCTACATACTTTTCTATTTCTGGCATCCTCAAACCTTAAAAAAATTCTTCCATGATTTTATGGTCTATTGTACCTAGACTTACAGCAGTCATAACATACTTTTAGCTAATGCTTGTGCCACAGCAGAATATCATGAATCAGTAATGAAGTGGTCTGTTGTGTAAAGCAATGGAATATAAAAACCGAAAGCTTAGCTGGTGTTGGCAAAGGAAACCACTATTAAAAATAAAATTTAAAAATCAACACCTGATTAGTTCATAGAAGTGTGAAATATTCATACAAGAATGAAATATTAATTTAATATTCTGTCACTCCCTTCAATCTAGACAGGGTAATTATAAGTGTTAAGAGGTAACTAAAGTCATTGGTATCAATTACTTTTGAAACCTGCACACTAAAGGACTTCTACTGAAGACAAATAAGTCAGGGATGCTCAGCTGCAGTATTATATCTGAATGGAGAAAAGGAGAGCTAGGAAGAGATCACAGAATCATAGAACGGTTTAGGTTGGAAGGAGCCTTAAAAATCAGCCAGTTCCAACCCCCCTACCATGGGCAGGGATACCTCCTACTAGATCAGGCTAGGTCAAAGACCCCATACAACCTGGCCTTGAGCACTTCCAGGGACATCCACAGTTTCCCTGGGCAACCTGTTCCAGTACCTTGCTACTCTCGTTGTGAAGAATTTCTTTCTAATGTCTAGTCTAAATCTTCTCCTCTCCAATTTATAGTCATCCCCCTTCACCCTATCATTATATGCACTTGGTAAAAGCAGGGGAGATGACTTACATCAGGACAGCCTGGAAAGGACCACATATCAGGGCTAGGAACCAGAGCAGAGGGGTGAAGGTAGTCTTCATAGCCCTAGGTTTAATTGATGTGTATTTGTTAAGTGATTCAGCTGGTTTTGCTGTACAGGTTCATGGAAAGTACAATATACCAAGTTCACACTTGACTCTAATGCTTCAGTTTCATTAGTTCTGACATTCAAAGCATTTTAAACAAACCTCAGACTTATTGCTGGATGAAAAGGAGTCATCTGGAAGTATTACTTTTTACTGGCTCCAGCATATATACCACAAGAGATGAGGTAGCCCTGGGAATACTTGCTATGGGAACTTCTTATGATTTACATTTCAAATAAGGAATGCTTCATTAAGTTAGCAATAACTTGTTGTAGTGAAGAAGTTCAAGGTTCACTCTGTCTGCATCTAGTTACATCTTTGGGTTTGCAGTGGAGTATTAATAAATGTAATTCATTCTGATCATGATTTCACATCTGATTTTTGCCTAAATATTCACAGCTTCATGGCTTTGTATAAGACTCTCAAGTCCACTTGACTTTTTCCTCCTCTTCTTCCTGAAAGCGATGCCATCAAGATTTTTGAGACAGAAAATCCCAAGTAAATAAAATAGGGGTTCATTAAATTTATTAATGGTAAATATTTTTCCCTACCGGAATTTTCACCACAGGTTTCAGAAGTTGGAAAATATTGACAGTATATCATAAAATCAACAAAAGCAGAAGTAAATTTGCCAACATATAGGCAAGATTATAGTGCAAAGCCATTATATGGGCAGATAGAAACCCAAAGACATGTCAGCATTACTGCGTTTTATGTGTAATTTAACAGTTCTATGCAGTTAAGGATGTAATAAAACTGTTTTTAAGGGGAGGGTATTTTAATATCAACTTTGCTTAAAAAGAGTTTTGTTGGGGAGAACAAATCTTACTTGCAAATGTGTCAATTTTGGACTATGGTTACTATCAATAAAGATAAGCGTAATACGTATTGAGGGAGTATTTTAAACAAAATGTTTAATGCCAGGAATATGACTTAGGTGTAAAGGCCTTTAATTATAACCTAATAATTCAATTAAAAAGGACATGTAGAAATATGATTATGCAAAATGTTACAAAAGTTGAAAGAAACATTTTATTTCAATCCAGGAAGAATTTGAATTGATATGACTTTGTATTTTTCATTTCACGCAAAACCCTCAAAAAAATCTGGTTTTACTTTACCCTAACCACAATATTTTCTTGAACATTTTTGCTCTATTATTTATCCATCTCTATAAGTAAGTATTTTGTTTTATGGATTTTAACTGTGTACTATATTGCACACAAGAAAGTTGTATAAGAAGAAGTAGGACTTATTAGACTGATCATATGCTCAGGATCCTACTCAGGCCATATTCCAGGCATGAGGTGGGTCAGAAATCTCAGCTATTTTCCCTGCCTTCCCCTCAATGTAATCTGTTTTAGGTAAAGATATTTAATTCCATGATAAAGTTCTTTGCTTCTTGTATATTTAGATAATCCCAATTTCAACAAGATAACCACCACAAATCATCATACATAATAGGATTTCAGAAAATGAGAAGGATTGGGGTCTGAAGTTCTGAGATGTCTTCTTTCCATAAATCCAAAGTTTTATTTACTTATTTATTTATTTAGGTGGTTTGCTTTCTGTATAGTTATCCCCATTGCACTAATGTCCTGAGAAGATTCATTAGGAGAACAAAAATATATTAAATTCCTTATTTTGAATCTGGTGACTTTAAGAATTATAACGAAGCTGCTGAAGGGGCTGGAGAACAAGTCCTGTGACGAGAGGTGGAGGGAACTTGGATTGTTTAACCTTGAGAAGAGGATGCTGAGGGGAGACCATATTGCTCTGTACAACTTCCTGAAAGGCACTTGCCATCCTGCAAGTGCTGTGTGTAGGAAGTTATAGAATCATAGAAACATAGACTCACCAGCTTGGAAAAGATCTCTTGCATCATCAAGTCCACAAGTCTATGGGGTCAGATGAAGTGCACCCAAGAGTTTCGAGGGAGATTGTAGAGAGGAGGATGATGGCCCCTTCTCCCAAGTGACAGGGGACAGGACAAAGGGGACTTCATCTCATGCTCATGTTCAGTTGGCTGTTGACCAACAACCCCAGGTCCCTCTCCTCCTGGCAGCTCTCTAGACAGACTTCTCCCAGTCTGTAGCTCTGCATAGGGTTGTTGTGCCCTAAGTGCAGGACCTGGCATTTGGCTGTGTTAAACCTCATGCCATTTGTCTCAGGCCAGCAGTCCAGCCTGTTTAGATCCCTTTCCAGAGCTTCCCTACCCTCCAGCAGATCAACACTTCAACCCAGCTTAGTGTCATTTGCAAACTTGCTAAGGGAGCACTCAATGCCTTCATCCAGGTCATTGATGAAGACATTGAACAGGGCTGGACCCAGCACTGAGTCCTGGGGAACCCCACTTGTCACTGGTCTCCAGCTGGACTTTTTGCCATTTACCACCACTCTCTGGGCCCGGCCATCCAAACAGTTTTCCACCCAGGAGAGTGTGCGTCTGTCCAGGCCAGAGGATGACAGTCTCCGTAGCAGAATGCTGTGAGAAACTGTGTGAAAGGCTTTACTGAAGTCCAGGAAGAACACATCCCCAGCCTTTCCCTTGTCCAGCAGCTGAGTCACTTTGTCATAGAAGGTGATCAGGTTAGTTTGGCAAGACCTGCCTTTCATGGACCCATGTTGACTGGGCCTGATCACCCGGTTCTCCTGTAAGTGCTTCATGATAGCACTCAAGATCACCTGTTCCATGACTTTCCCTGGCACTGAGGTCAGACTGACTGGTCTGTAGTTCCCCGGATCCTCCTTGCAATGCTTCTTGTAGATGGGCACAACATCAGCCAGCCTACAGTCCAGTGGGACTTGCCCAGTCTTCCAGGACTGTTGGAATATGATGCAAAGGGGTTTGGCCAATACATCCATCAGCTCCTTCAATACCCTAGGGTGAATTCTGTCTGGACCCATAAACTTGTGGGTGTCTAGTTGGGCAAGCAAGGCTCTGACCACCTCCTCTTGGATCATGGGAGCCTCGTATTGCTCCTCTAGTTCTGGGGTTTGTACACAGAGGGAACAGCTTTCTTTACAATTAAAGACTAAGGCAAAGAAGGCATTAAGTACTTCAGCCTTCTACTCATCCCCTGTCACCATTGTTCCCTCTGTGTCCAAAAGGGACTGTATGGTCTCCCTAGTTCTCCTTTTATATATATTTATAGAAAGATTTTTTATTATCCTTCATGGACTTTGCCAACCTGATTTCTAGTTGAGCCTTAGCCCTTCTGATTTTTCCCCTACACAACCTCACTTCCCTCCTGTAGTCCACCCAAGAGGCCTGTCCCCTCTTCCAGATCCTATAAACGTTTCTCTTCTTCTTAATGTCACTTAAGATATCTCTGCTCAATCAAGCTGCTTTTTTCCCCTGTCGTTTTTTTTTCCAGAACACAGGGATGGTTTTCTCCTGAGCTACTAGGATATGTACCAATCAGCCTTGCAAGCTATTGAATTGTACAGCTGTAAGGACCTGGCCCAACAGAAGAGCTGGAACTTCTTGAATATCTGGTGATTTCAGTGAGAATGGCAAATGCTTGCTCTCCCTTTCTGAACCATGTCCTTGACTATTCACACAGAAGAATGTGTTCACAGGGTGATATGTCGTGGGACATACCCTCTTTAGTCTTAATTGAGGCTGTATTTAAGAGGGTGCTGAAATGTTTTGTGGTTATTCTGCAGATTAACAAACTCTTACTAATGATATTTGGCTCTAACAGCAACTCTGACAGTAAATTTAGAAGCAGATTAAGAATTTGTATGTGTTAAATGGCTCAGCACAGAACGTATAGCTAAAGCAACCCAGGGTCAGTCTCTGTAGATAATTATTCAACACTCAGAAGTAAATACCTATCTGAGGATGATAGGATGGCTCAGATGGGCGGCAGGTTACTGGATTTTCTCTATTTATTTTGGTTGGTTTCACCCCTACAATCTCTGACTTTACCCAACACCTGTATGTGCCATAAAATATCCTGGTTTCATTGACTTTATCAGTTGAATGTCCTTCAAATCACCAAATCTGTGTGAGCTACAACTACAGTACATATTCAAAATGAAAGCTGACTCAACTTCTGCCACAGTATACTGTACCAGCGAGATCTCAAGAGATGCTGCTGCAATTTATCACTATAAACTCTTTCATATTGAAACAAACAATACTCAAGAGGCAATCTAGATTTAAATTAATTCAAAAGCATCATAACTGAAAGCGTGCAGTCTCTTTGCATTGTTTCTTTTAACTAGATTTTATGATATGACTAGACTACAAATGGCTCTACTCATGATAAACTGGCAACTTTGCAAATTGTATGTGCTAAAAGCTATTTGTTGTACAAGCTGTTCTGGAGAGAAATCTTAAATGAAATCTTCTCTGCCAGGAGGGATGTGAAGCATCAAGTGCATGGGTGCTGCCATGGGAGTCCTGTTTCACAAGCCCTGCAACTATGGTGGGTGGGTGGGTAGGTGGATGTGAGAAAACACTGTCTTGCCTAAAAAACTTTAATTGCTCAAAGTCCATCACTCTAAGGCATTAGGGAAGAAAACAGCAGGTCCATTTGGAAACATTTTACCAGTCTGGTGAGAAAACATGTGAAGGTGAAGGTAAACAAAGTGATGGAATAATTGTTTTTGATCCCAAATATTCACATGGGACTACAGGAAGCAATATTATCTTCCTCCAAAATACTCTAGAAACAGCTTCACTTTAATGCCCACTAAAACTGCTGATATTGTCACTCGAGCCTAGTAAATAGCTATGGCTTGGCTTGCTTTTTAAGTATGAGTGAACTTAGGAAGATGTCTAATATATTTTTGTTCACATCAATAAATATCAGTAATTAATGTAATTGGTAGAATGGTATGGAGCAAACCATTAATCCATCTTCCCTGTAGACATTATTACAGGAAGTTACATCTGCATTTGGAGATGTATATTTCTGAATATTTGTGTAGTAAACTCAAATACGGAATAACAGATCATACCATGCAACAAATGCTTTTGCCATCAGAGACAGATTCTAAATTATCCCTCAAGAGTAACTATCTTCTGTAAGATATATATGGATGTTGGCTGTGACCTGTTGATGAAGTTACAGAAGTATCTCCAGAACCAAGGAAATTAATTAAAGTTAATGCACTTAACAAATCATTCCAATGCCTCACTCCAAGTAAAATTATGCTTCTTGCAAAATCAGCACCATTTACCTTCAGTATTTATTTTCAAAATAGTTATACTTTAGTAATAATAGTTGTAAGTACGTTGGAGGTTAAAAGCTATCTTCAGAGCAACTAGAAGCTATTGAAATGTCTTGAAAAGAGTTTGGATCTGAACATTAAGTAATTTATGAGCTAAAAATTCCATTATATACATGAGATACAGCTACAAAAAACAGTATATGTGAAAACTTAGTATAAGACATAAAAACAGAAAACAGGAAGAAACTGGAGACACGTTATGTTCTGCCTCTGACTGACCACAGAAATTGCTTGCTTCTGGTAGGCATAAACATTGTTCAGGATTAACAGGGCCATTTTGTGTGAGAAGCTCAGTATAATGAGCATTTTCTGGATGCTTCTACTACAGCAAGTCATTCCTCAGTCCTGAGGAGTTGGTATTGCTGCTATCTCTACTTATCTCATAAATCAGTGTTTGGAGTGCATGCTCAGAACACGGGCGCTGGAGACTTGTCACACATGTAGTCAGGGACCAAGTCCGTATCGCATAAAAAATGGCCTGATTATTGGGGAAAACAATTCAGTGAAGTGGAGAGGCCCTATGTTCCTGCTGTTATGTGCTTCTGTGTGTGAAAAATTTGAGCAGCCTTAGATCTTATTTAAGGCTTACGTAATTCTTTCAGTCAAGGATTGATTTCTATAAGGAAATCATACCCTGGCAGAGGAATTGAAGTGTAGGCATCTCCCCCCAGTATCCAGGCAAGGTGGTTGTGCTTCCTCCGGGGCAGCCTCTCTCTGTACTAGCAAGCCTAGTAGTGCTATGCACAACACAGGGCAGCATGCAGTTTCCAGCAGTGAGACCAGCAATTGTTTTCCCTTTATGGGACGGAAACTCAATCTGGATTTTCTGCCACCCACATCTATGCTGTGTTCACTGATGTACTGGACAAAATACTTGTAATCTGGAAGAGAAGAAGCAACCCTGTTCCACTTGGTTTTTCCTTTAAACTGTCCTTCATTTAATAAGGCTACGCTCAGGCTATGATTCTCAAGTGGACTTCCTGAAGAGGTTTTGTTCGGCTTTAAGAAGGCTGACTGAAGACCTAGATTAAAAGTCTGGGAAAGGATGAAGCATCCTTCAAAACACAGAATAGACGTTGAAAAGGTAGAGGTAGTATAGAGTAGGTCCTGTACTACATGTTCACACATGCTGTTATTTGGTTAAGGCAGAAAGCTGGGCACCTCATAGCTGTACATTCTTTTCCGTCTTCTTTTTCAGCCTGAGGTCAGCAAAGTCTCATAAATGGGGAGGCAAGAAGGATGCAGAGGTTGCAAATGGCAGGCTCAGGACAGCTGAAGGTGTAGCAAGACCTCACAGGATCACATAATCACAGAATCACAGAACAACCAGGTTGGAAGGGACCCATCGGATCTTCTAGTCCAACCATTCCTATCTAACACTAAACCAAGTCCCTCAAGACCTCATCCACCCGTGTCTTAAACACCTCCAGAGAAGGTGAATCAACCACCTCCCTGGGCAGCCTATTCCAATGCCCAATGACCCTCTGCGTGAAAAACCTCCTCCTAATCTCCAGCCTAAATCTACCCTGGCGGAGCTTGAGGCCATTCCCTCTTGTCCTGTCCCCTGTCACTTGGGAGAAGAGGCCAGCTCCCTCCTCTCCACAACCACCTTTCAGGTACTTGTAGAGAGTAATGAGGTCTCCTCTCAACCTCCTCTTCTCCAGGCTAAACAACCCCAGCTCTCTCAGCCGCTCCTCATAGGGTCTGTTCTCCAGCCCCTTCACCAGCCTCGTTGCTCTTCTCTGGACTTTCTCCAGAGCCTCAACATCCTTCTTGTGTTGAGGAGCCCAGAACTGGACACAATATTCAAGGAGCGGCCTCACCAGTGCTGAATACAGAGGGAGAATCACCTCCCTGGACCTGCTGGTCACACCATTTCTGATACAAGCCAGGATGCCATTGGCCTTCTTGGCCACCTGGGTACACTGATGGCTCATGTTCAGTTGGCTGTCGACCAACACCCCCAGGTCCCTCTCCTCCTGGCAGTTTTCCAGCCAGGCTTCTCCCAGTCTGCAGCTCTGCATAGGGTTGTTGTGCCCCAAGTGCAGGACCCGGCATTTGGCCGTGTGAAACCTCATGCCGTTGGACATTGCCCAGCGGTCCAGCCTGTCCAGGTCCCCCTGCAAAGCCTCCCTACCTTCCAGCAGATCGACACTTGCACACAGCTTCGTGTCATCTGCAAACTTGCTAAGGATACCCTCAATGCCCTCATCCAGGTCATTGATGAAGACATTGAACAGGGTTGGACCTAGCACTGAGCCCTGGGGAACACCACTTGTCACTGGCCTCCAGCTGGACTTAACACCATTTACCACCACTCTCTGGGCCCGGCCATCCAGCCAGTTTCCTACCCAGGAGAGTGTGCGTCTGTCCAGGCCAGAGGATGACACATTCCGTAGCAGAATGCTGTGAGAAACTGTGTCAAAGGCTTTACTGAAGTCCAGAAAGACCACATCCACAGTCTTTCCCTCGTCCAGCAGCTGAGTCACTTTGTCATAGAAGGTGATCAGGTTGGTTTGACAGGACCTGCCTCTGGTAAACCCATGTTGACTGGGCCTGATCACCCGGTTCTCTTGTAAGTGCTTCATGACAGCACTCAAGATCACCTGTTCCATGACTTTCCCTGGCACTCAGGTCAGACTGATTGGCCTGTAGTTCCCAGGATCCTCCCTGCTACCCTTCTTGTAAATGGGAACTACATCAGCCAGCCTCCAGTCCAGAGGTACCTCCCCAGTCTTCCAGGACTGCTGGAAGATGATGCAAAGGGGTTTGGCCAATACATCCGCCAGCTCCTTCAATACCCTAGGATGTATCCCATCTGGCCCCATGGACTTGTGGGTGTCCAGTTGGCCAAGCAGGGCTCTGACCTCCTCCTCATGGACTATGGGAGCTTCGTATTGCTCCTCTGTTTCCGGGGTATCTACACAGAGGGAACAGCTTTCTTTACAATTAAAGACTGAGGCAAAGAAGGCATTAAGTACCTCAGCCTTCTCCTCGTCCCCTGTCACTGCTGTTCCCTCTGAGTCCAAAAGGGACTTTATGGTCTCCCTTGTCCTCCTTTTACTGTTAATATACTTATAAAAAGATTTTTTATTGTCTTTTACAGACTTAGCTAATCTGATCTCTAGCTCAGCCTTAGCCCTTCTGATTTTTTCCCTACATAGCCTCGCTTCCCTCCTGTAGTCCCTCCAAGAGGCCTGTCCCCCCTTCCAGAGCCTATAAATCTTCCTTTTTTTTCTAATTTGACTCAAGATTTCCCTACTTAACCAATCTGGTTTTTAACCCTGCCGGCCTTTTTTCCAGAACACGGGGATGGCTTTCTCCTGAGCTGCCAGGATCTCCTTTTTGAAGAACTCCCAGCCCTCTTGGGCTCCCTTGCCCTCAAGTGCTGTCTCCCAGGAGACTTTGCCAACCAGCCTTCTAAACAGTTAAAAGTCTGCCCTCTGAAAATTTAGTGCTACCGTCCTACTTAGCACCCTCTTTGCTTCACCTAGGATAGAAAACCTTATCATCTCATGATCACTAAGACCTAGGCTACCCCCTACTCTCACATCCCCCACAAGCCCCTCTCTGATGACAAACAGCAAGTCCAGGAGGGTACCTTCCCTCGTAGGTTCATTCACCAGCTGTGCAAGGAAGTTGTCTTCCACGCACTCCAGGAACCTCCTAGACTGCTTCCTTTCTGCTGTGTTGTACTTCCAGCAGATATCAGGGAGATTGAAGTCTCCCACAAGGACAAGAGGCACTGACTTGGAGATTAACCCCAGCTGTTTAAAGAAGAGCTCATCAGCTGCTTCTCCTTGGTTGGGTGGCCTGTAACAGATTCCCATCACAAAGTCTCCCTTCTTATGGGCTCTCTTGATCTTAACCCACAGGCACTCAATCTCCTCATTGCCACAATCCATCTTAGTGGTGTCCAAGTCCTCCCTTACAAAGAGGGCTACTCCACCCCCTCTCCTACCCTTTCTATCCCTCCTGAAGAGTTTATATCCCACCAAAGCTGTACTCCAGTTATATGAGTCATCCCACCACGTTTCCGTGATGGCAACGACATCAAAGGCACCTTGCCCTACACCGGCTTCCAGCTCTTCCATCTTGTTCCCCATGCTGCGTGAATTGGTGTAAATGCACTTCAATTGAGTAGCTGAGCCTTCAGCCCTCCTAGAGGGGACTACTCCTCCTGGAGTAGTTGATGCCAGAATATCTATATCTCCCTTGTTGAGCGAGGCTGCATTCTCCCCCACTACCTGTATGGTGACGCACTGGTGGTCCTCACCAGCACGCCCCCTCCTAAACTCCAGTGGCCTACATCCAGGCATGCAGTTGTCTAGCCTGGACTGGATCCCCTCCCCCTTCACACCTAGTTTAAAGCTCGATTTATGAGCAGTACTGGATGACCAGTATAACTCAGAGAAACTGAGACAGCCAGTACGAGTCCTTTGCAGTCTGGGCTGTAGACAGCTGTGTTGCTGTGGATGGGTGATGTATGAATTTCAGTGGAACAAAACATAGGCCCTACCAAGAAATTTCATGCTTAAGTTGCAGCTTGGTGAGATGCATTTGAAAATCTCAGTCTAAATTTGCACTTATTGTATGAATTACAACAAAGAAAGAAATGGGTATTCATTACAGACTGAAAATGAAACAATTTAGCTGGAATCTAATTCAATCCCTCAACTTGGTTTACCAGTATGTGCATGTAGTATGATTGTCATTATGCTTTCTTTGTTAGTCTAACTCCCAAGAACAAAGAAGTGCTTAAACAGTAGCTGGATATCTTCCTGATTTTTAAAGCCAAATATCTAATTAGAGCACTTCTGTTTCTTACATTTATTTTCAGTTCTAGACAGTGAAAGACAAGAAATCTCAACACAGCTGTGACTCTTTCATAAATTTCAGATCATTAGAGCTTTTGGGTCAAATTCTCTGGCGGTGTAACTCTGTGGACTTACATTTCTGCTGGTGTAACTTCAGATATTTATATAATTCTCTGTACATGTCTCCACACATGTTTTCCTATGTATATACCAAACCTGTAGCTGATATAAATCACTGTAGCTCTTTTGACTTCTGTGAAACTATACTGATTTCTTACTACCTGTGTATCCGCTTCACAGCATCTGGTTTTCCTTTTCCCCTCACTTAATAGCACTGATGAATCAGAATTCTTTAAAGAGGAGAATATTAAACATAATTAGACAGGATATGTTCAAGAAGAAAATTTAATTTGAAGAGGTTTGCACAGAATTTTTATTGGTCTCAGGTGGGATCTTGGGACTTTATCTTAATGAATCCTTTCTACAGATTCATTTAAAAAATCTCTTTACACTATTACGTGGTGGAGCATATTCTAATGGTACACTACACATAAATTTATTCAGCTGAATTTTAAAGTTCTTCTCTAGATTGGTATAATTATTCTGGCTGCAAAAACACCATGCAATAACATAAGCTGAAATTGTACTATATCTACATACAGAGGAGCTTATTTAATCTTTGGCATCTACACACCTTTAAGAAAAACCTCTTAGTAAACCAAATATGGGACACTGGATTGGAGCTATACTCAGAACTGACTTGCTGGGCAAATCATGAGCCTTTTTTTATTGTGTCTCTCACTCACTCATAATTCAAATACTAACAGTTCATGATTGTGTAATATTTTGTACTTTTAAAACCATACCTAAGTGTTGTCTTCATGTTATGATTGTGTAAGGACAACACATTCTGGGACAGATCCCATTAGATTTTGGAAAAAGTGTCCAGCTGAGGGAACTAGAGTTTTTTAGCCTAGAGAAGAGAAGGGTGAGGGGACACCCTATTGCTCTCCATATCTACCTGAAAGGAAGTTGTGGAGAGGAGGGCACTGTCGTCTTCTCCCAAGTGACAGGGGAAAGGAGAAGAGGAAGTGGCCTCAATCTCTGCCAGGGGAGATTCAGGCTGGACATCAGAAAAAAAAAAAAATCATGGTCATTGGGCACTGGAACAATCAGTAGGGGTGTGGTAGAGTCACCATCCCTGGAGATATTTAAAGGATGGGTGGATGAGGTGCTGTAGGGCATGGCTTAGTTGTTAATAGGAATGGTTGGACTAGATGATCTGTGGGTCTTTTCCAACCTAGTGGTTCTCTGATTCTGTGAAGCTACTGAGTAAATGATACTCCACTCTTCTGGAGTTTGTATCTATTTGCCCTTTATCTTCAGAAAAGTTTGCTAATCTTTATTGTTAATAATAACAGGACACATCTAGCTGTGTCTACCACATTTACCATGGTGTAATCGTCTTAGGATGCAATGTTTGGGTGACTTGTATCAGAAAAAAAAATCACTTGATGTGTAGTATTGCAAGCTCTCTGCTAAAAACATTAAGAAGAACAAATGGAATGAGGTAGAGAGAGGCAAACCGACCAATAATTCAGTATATCTCTGTCTGGTGGAGGAGTATTTCTGAGAAAAATGGGATGGAGCATCTCTGCTCAACACCTTGGCCCTAGTCTTTCATAGTATGGCACACAGGGAACTGCTTGAAGGAGCAGAAGTGTCATCTTTGAGGCCAGCAGCAAAGAAGAAAAAACAAATAAGAGGTAAAGTATTTCTGAACACCCAGAATGAGGAGAAGAATTAGTGGAGTTTCTCTTCTTCTGTAATTGTATTCAAAATGATAGAGCCTTAACAAGGAAGTATGGCACAGTTGTATTAAAGAAAGATACAAGATTCCTCTACCCTGGTTCTGCAAAATGTGATTTACAAGGTGATACAGTATATGGAAAGGCAATATCTTCCGCATCCCCAGTATTTGTTTGTTGACTAATTATTCCTAGTTTCAGGGCCTCTATTTTCTTTTTCTAGTTTCTATGTTGACACTTCTGTAATAAAATTGCAAATTAACAATCTCTGGGTAGATAACACATCTCATCTAGCTGATGATTCACTTCTTGATGAATCTACCATTACAGTGAAAAATGACTTTGCAGCCACTAGGTATTAAAAACATGCAGCCAGACATCAAAATGTAACTATCCAAAACAGTTAATGAAGCCTGCAGAGCCCTCATGAACACTGGAGGCAAACAAGGCAGTAATGGGTACTGTTGCCCACAGATATATGGTGTGTTAAAAGAGGGGGAAAAAAACCAATAAGGTAAACTGTATTTGAGAAATTAATTTCTAGTAGGTCTTCTGAGGAAGACTCAGGACAGGACTTGGAGTTCCAACAGATGATTGCTGCTGCTCCAGAGTCAAGAGCTCAGAAAGCATCTGTCAAGGCTCTGACATGGGAGTTAATCACCAGTTCACAAGAAGTTTATAACAACTCAGAGAACCTTTTTCCATGCATATGAGTGATGAAGGAATGCACTGCATACTCTGACTCCACATGTTCTTTTTATTCTATTTAACAAATGTTTTCCTAGCTCGGGTCCAACCACAGTGCAATCTGATCATGATGACAACAGGTTCTGAGCCTGTGCAGACAGATCTAATGTTGTGACATGGCAAAAAATAATAGTTCACCCAGCAGATGTTACTTCATGTTGCAAGGCTGTTCCTTAATTTACATACAGGTGAAAGATCTAATCTCCATTTACCCTCTTTTCCAAGTATTTTACACCTTTCCAGACTTGGAAATGTATACATTTTAAAACTGGGAAGGAGCTTGAGACCCACTGTTTAAAGCAGGAGTCTTAATTTGAGTGAGAAATGGAGAATTATGGAGTCATTTGTATTGGAAAAGACCTTTAAGATCATTGAGTCCAATCATAAACCTAACGCTGCCAGATCCATCACTAAAGCATGCCTCTAAGCACTACATCTACATGTCTTTTAAAACCCTTCAGGGACGGTGACTTAACCACTTCCCTGGGCAGCCTGTTCCGATGCTTGACAACCCTTTCAGCTAAGAAATTTTTTCTTGTAACCATCTAAACCTTCCCTGGTGCAACTTGAAGCCATTTTCTCTTGTCCTATTGCTTTTTACTTGGGAAAAAGAGACTGGCACCCACCTTGGTACCACCTCCTGGTGGTTGTAGGGAGTAATAAGGACCATTGTGCCCATAAATAGTGACTAGATCTTTCTCACACTGCCTTTTCCCATCATTATGAGCACTTCCTAAGGAGTATGTCTGGCTTCAGTGAGGGAAAGTCAGTGCTAGCCTGAGTATCCTACCTTCCTGCTGCTTTTAATATCCTTCAGGATGGGAGCAGGGGAATTTGTTACAATAAAATAATAATAATATTGTTACAATAAAAATAAAACCAAAACTCTGAAATATTCTGTGGCAATAAGTAAATCCATATTCTTACCACTAGATATCATACATTGCAAAGATGATGAAGGTACTGGTTCAGTTAACAAGTTTCAGAGAGTCCTTAGTATGTCAGGCAATAGAAAAGTCTTGTATGTCTGTGTCAGATCTCTGCTATCTAAAAACACCTTTGTAGAAGATGTAAAGCTTCACAAGCTTTGCAAAGGTATAAGTAAAATCTAGACAGGGAGCTGACTTCTCACTAGGATGAGAAGTTTTTCTCTCCCTCTCCTTATTCTCTTGTGTTCTGTTAGAATAGCAAATACTGCAATGGTTATGGTTTCCAATGTTTACCAGGGGTTGGGGAGAGCAAGGTGTAATCCTTGGCTCCTTGAACTGCAGGCACATAATATGAGTCTAACTAAGCGTACCTTGGGTGGGACTGTGCGTTGGAATAACTAATTTAAAAATATATCTCTTTGCCATGATTGTAAGGGGTTCGAGAGTTGTGGACTTGTGGACAGCTTAGGCCCCCAAACTGAGTTGTGTCTATTTCATTCCGACTCCTTCCTCTCTCCTGCTCTTTCTATAAGAAATTGAAAGTTTAATGTAAATGATACTTCCTTTTCCTTCTTTTCAACCCCAAATCAAAGACTAATTGACCCAGCATTACAGGAGTTAAATATAATTTCTAGAAATAGATTTAAATCAAAAGTCATGGATTAAAACATATTCTGTTCTCTGTATAGCTGATGTCTAAAGCACTCTGGACTCTCCTGGTGCAAGGAATTCCGATTGGCAAGGGGATTGTAACAAGAAATGTTAGAAATATAAATAAGGTGGCATTTTACAGAAAGTAGAGTTGCCTGTAAATTGCTCCTGACTGAAGTAGAATTCTTCTGAAAAAAGTAGTCCCCACTCCTCTTTCAAATTAGAGAATCAAATTTGCTTAGCTATATTCCTGTCATCCCAGTAGTGTGACTTGTGTTTGGGAAGTATTTACAATCCCTGCAAAGGCTATCTAGTAACACTAAAGCAGGGCAAGGGTAAATTTATCCATGTGGTAAGACCATATTTGTCATGAGTGCTTAAGATGTCCATTTTTGTTGACAAAACATAAAAAGTGTGTTCCCATTTATTAGCCTGGAGTACTTAAAAAAAATTGGTTTTCTGTGCCTTATAAACGAAACTGGTCTGGTTAACATATTCAAATATAAATTGCTTAACAAAGTATTTACTAATGTTATTTGTCATAATTACGTCCTGAAATAGAATTCTAAATGGAACTCAAGTCCAGCTGCTGGGACAGCTGGGGTTTGTACTCATTTATTTCTTTGGATGGAACAGTTCAGCTCCTAATTCTCTTATTTATAGCCATCACTGTGACTACTTTCACAGTAAAACACCTAAATATCTGATATATACTGTAAGTTCAGCTTCATAACAAGAAACTGTTGTAGTTTGAGGTGTAAGAGACATGAAACCTCAAACAGAATATATTGAGATGACATTAGAAAATACCTGTCCAGCAAAACTGAAAGTGTCACCTAGCCTGCTATTTTTAATTAGCATTTTTTATTTATAGAGTTCTGGGATTTAGACTTTAGACAAGTGTCAGCTGCTACAATAGAGCCCTTGTTGTAGCTTTGTGTAGGGCAAATAGGACTGAAAAAAAATGTACTCTACCTAAGTTGTGTCTGTTAGATTTTACTTTTTTACAGGTAAATTCATTCTCTGTCAAGGTGACTAGATCCATTTCTTTTAGCTGATAAAAATGCTAAAAGTGTTTGAACATACATTGAAGTGGAATCATAGAATTGTTAAGGTAGGAAAATACATCTAAGATCATCAAGTCCAACCATCAACACAATACCACTGTGTCTATTAAACCATGTCCTCAAGTACCACATCTACAAGATTTTTGAATGCCTTCAGGGATGGTGACTCCACCACTTCCCTTGGCAGTCTGTTCCACTTCAACACTTTTTTAGTAAAGAAATTTTTTGTAATAATCTAAACCTCCCCGCCACAACAGGAAGCCATTTCCTCTTGTCCTATCACTTGTTATTTGGGAGAAGAGACCAACACTCACCTCAGTACAACCTCCTTTCTAGTAGTTATAAAGAGCAATAAGGTCTCCCCTCATCCTCTTCTTTTTCAGACTAAACAACTCCAGTTCCCTCAGCTGCTCCTTATAAGGCTTGTGCTTCAAACCCTTCACCAGCCTAGTTGCCCTCCTCTGGACACGTTCCATAAGCTCAGTACCTGTTGTGTACTGGGAGACCCAAAGCTGAGCACAACATTCAAGGACCTACCTCACCTGCAACTAATATAGGGTCAGAATCACTTCCCTGGTCCTGTCTGACTCATCATTTTTGATATAACACAAGATGCTGTTGGCCTTCTTGGCCACCTGGGTACACTGCTGGCTCATGTTCAGCCACTGTCAAACAGCACCTCTGGGTCCTTTTGCCCCATTCATCTTTCCAGTCACTCTTCCCCAAGCCTGTAGTGTTGCACAGGGTGGTTGTGACTCAAGAACAGAAGGTAGCATTTGGCCTCGTTGAACCACATTTCATTGGCCTATCAATTCAACCTGTCTAGTTCCTTCTGCAGAGCCACCCCATGCAGCCACCTTCATGCAGTTGAACACTTCTGCCCTGTTTGTTGTTGTATGCAGACTTACAGAGGGAGCACTCAATCCCTTGCCTAGATCATTGATAAAGATATTAAACAAGACTGACCCCAATACTGAGCCCAAGGAAACACCACTAGTGACCAGCTGCCAACCAGATTTAACTCCACTTACCTCAGTTCTTTGGGTCTGATCATCCAGACAGTTTTTTATCCAGCAACAGTTGCACCAGCTTCTCTAGGAGATTGCTATGGGAGACAGTGTCAAAGGTTTTACTGAAATTGTGATAGACAACATCCGCTTTCTTTCCTTCATCTACCGGATGGATCTCCTGATCATAAGGAGATCAGGCTGGAAAACAGGACCTGCCTTTCATGAAGGTATGCTGACTGGTCCTGATCCTCTAGTTGTCCTGCACATGCTTAGTGAGTGCATTCATGATGAACTGCTCCATAATCTTCCCTGGTATTAGGGAGGTCAGGCTGACAGGCCTATAAGTCACTTAGTCCTCTTTCTGTCACTTCCTGTAGAATGGTGTCACATGGGCAAGCCTCCAGTCTTCTGGGACCTCCCCTGTCGATTAGGACTAATGATAAATGATGGAGAGTGGCTTGGATACCTCCTCTTCCTGCTCACTCGGTACTCTTGAGTGGATCCTATTTGGTCCCATAGACTTGTGAGCAGCGTACTTCTATATGATCAGCTTGCAGGATGGAGGCATTTTCTTCCACCAGGTTTCCTGACAAAATACAATATTTACAATATGTATAATGCATTTGATGGGTGGACGGTTTGGTGTAAAAGAAACTGGCTCCATGGTCATATTCAGAGAGTAATGGTCAATGACTCAAAGTCCAGGTGAAGATCCATGACAAGTGGTGTCCCTCAAAGGTCTGTACTGGGACCAGTGCTGTTTAATATCTTTGTCAATGATATAGACAGCATGAATGATTGCACCCTCAGCAACGTTGCTGATGACACCAAGCTGAGTGGTGTAGTTGCCACACCAGAGGGGTGGGGTGTAGTCCAGAGGGACCTCGGCAGGCTGGAGAAGTGGGCCTGTGAGAACCTCATGAGGTTTAACAAGGCCAAGTGCAAGGTCCTACACCTGGATCAGGGCAATCCCCAATTTCAGTAGACAGTGAAGGATGACATGATAGAAAACTTCCCCACAGAGATGGACTTGAGGGTGCTGTTTGATGTGATGCTCAACATGAGCTGTCACTGTGTGCTAACAGCCCAGAAGGCCAACCATATACTAGGCTGAATCAAAAGAAGTGTGGCCAGCAGGTCAAGGGAGGTGATTCTGCCCCTCTATTCCTCTCTTGTGAGACTTCATCTGGAGTATTGTGTCCAGTTCTGGAATCCTCAACATAAGAAGCATATGGAACTGTTAGAACAGGTCCAGAGGAGGGCTACAAAGATGATTGGAGGGCTGGAGCACCTCTCATACAAGGACAGGCTGAGAGAGTTTGGGCTGTTCAGCCTGGAAAAGAGAAGGCTCCAAGGAGATCTTATAGCTACTTTGTAGTACCTGAAAGGGCACCTACAAGAAAGCTGTAGAGGGACTATTTATAAAGGCTTGTGGTGATAGAATGAGGGACAATAGGTATAAACTGGAGAGGGGAAAATAAGATGCTGGAAATTTTCAGCTCCCTGCTGGTGCATGTATAATTTTCATCAGCTTTGATAACAAAAAAATCTGCAATCACATTTTCAGTGGAAGGTACAAAATTGCTGTTGGCAAAGAAGGATATTTATTTGCTCATATGGATATAGAATCATAGAATCACAGAATCATAGAATCATAGAATAATCAGGTTGCAAGAGACGCACCAGCTCATTGATTCCAACCATTCCTATGGTTTATATGGTTTATAATTTGATTTTGCAAGTAAATGCAAAATGTAATTTATATTTTTCTGACTGATGTTTTGCGTTCATGATAAGTGAAGTTGTTTTAAACAATTGTCAGTATGATTTGACATTATCACATACTAGTAGTTACTATGGATGATCAAAATTGTTGTGGAAAAAATACCTAACATACTTCAGACTCCACAAAACATAAGGAAGTGTGGATCTGCTGGAGGGGAGAGAGGCTCTGCAAAGAGGCTCTGGAGCGAGTCCAGACAAGAGCAACTAAGCTCATGAAGGGGCTGCAGAACAGGCCTTATGAGGAACAGCTGAGAGAGCTGGAGTAGTTTAGCCTGGAGAAGAGGAGGCTGAGGGGCAACCTCATTGCTCTCTACAACTACCTGAGGTGCTGGCCTCTTCTCCCAAGTGACAGGGGCCAGGACAAGAGGAAATGACCTCAAGTTCCACCGGGGGAGATTTAGGCTAGACATTAGGAAAAAAAATTTAACAGAAAGGTAAGGCACAAGTGAACGATGTGCTAAAGGGGCATGGTTTAGTGTTTGATTGGAACAGTTGGACTCAATGATCCAGTGGGTCTCTTCCAACCTGGTTATTCTATGATTAGATCATCAGGCTGCCCAAGGCCCTGTCCAACCTGGCCTTGAACACCTCCAGGCATGGGGCATCCACACCTTCCCTGAGCAACCTGTGCCAGTGCCTCATCACTCTCATAATGAAGACATTCTTCCTTATATCAAGCCTAAATCTGCCCTGTTACAGTTACTCACACACACATTTGTATGTGTTATTTCTTTGCATTCTGTGGCTATTAAAGGCAGGCATTTTCAAATCACACTGTGACAGCAAAACCACAGCAAAAAGGTGATGCAGACCTGTCCAGTGTCTTTATCAATGACCTGGGTGGAGTCATTGAGTGCACACTTAGCAAGTTTGCAGATGACACTAAGTTGTGTGCAAGTGTCAATCTGCTGGAGGGTAAGGAGGTTCTGCAAAGGGATGTGAACAGGCTGGACTGCTAGGTTGAGACCAATGGCATGAGGTTTAACAAGGCCAAATGCCAGGCCCTGCACTTGTGGCACAACAACCCTATGTAGTGCTACAGACTAGGAGAAGTCTGGCTGGAAAACTGCCTAGAGGAGAAGGAGCTGGGGGTGTTGCTTGACAGGTGACTGAACATGAGCCAGCAGTATGCCCAGGTGGCCAAGAAAGCCAATGGCGTCTTGGCTTGTATCAGAGATGGCGTGACCAGCAGGTCCAGGGAGGTTATTCTCCCTTTGTACTCAGCACTGATGAGACCACACCTTGAATACTATGTTCATTTTTGGACTCCTCACCACAAGAAGGATCTTGAGCGAGTCCAGAGAAGAGCAATGAAGCTCATGAAGTAGCTGGAGAGTAAGTCTTACAAGGAATGGAGAGAGAGCTCAGGAAAGCCTGCTAAGATTACACTTCACACATGCCCTCACATAACACAAGCTACAAACAAGAAGATAAGACAAAGTCCTTGCATGACTACCACCCAGGAGCTATCATTACATTATAAGCCTACAGGTCACCACAAATTAAATACATGTCAGAAAAAAATTCCTGCAGTACTAAGGAATATGCTGGAACCAATTTAGGTACTGTGTCATCCTTCTAGTTCCAGGACTTTTGCCTGGGGCACTGCGGCACACACAGTCATGAAGCAAGGGTTCCTTCCATCAACAGCTCCTTCTCCTTGCAGCACAGTCCACCACCACTCCTAAACATCATCTGCCCGTATTTCCACTTGTCTATTTATTCACTAGGTCTCATTTGGAGAGATAAGGAGTTAAGACAGTCTTATTTCCCTGGTTCTTGTTTTTTTCTTGACTCATTTCCTTTTCCCATCCTTGTTCAGAGAAATCAGCTGGTGAGTCCCTCAGCATGTCTCCCTGGCCTCAGCTAAGGGGCAAAAGACCTCTACCACTCCTTTGGCCCTTCCACTGGACTTCCCACAACTCTCCAACCACCTTCTCCAGCTTCCCCTTCCTTCTTTGCTTCCATATGCTGCCCTAACCTCTTAATTTGGTTCAGCTGGAAAGAATTGAACTTCCCTCACCTTGGACTCCAGGGGCTACACATAATCCCACACACCAACACATTTTCTGCTGGGTTTTTGTTTTTGCCATTTCATAGTTTCATGGTCAGTGTCAGTATAGCATGTGAGGAATAATAGTCAGATGCCTGCATACCAGATATGACCATACCAATTTTACAAGCCTGAGTTGAAAAAGCATGTGAGAAAAAAAATGCAATGATGGAGACTCTCATTACCACAGTACAAAATTACTTCTATAATACATATACATAAAACCAGGTATGCTCCCTGGCCAACTCAGAAATGTAGCTCTTACTGTAGTTAATCCTAAATTCTCTTCTCAGATGTGAATTTCTTAATAAGAGGGATTTGGAGGGGGATAGGTGGAAGCAGGAAAGCAATAAAGATTGGCTCAAATCTCTCCAGGTTTTACTGCTTATGAAATTACTTCCCCCAAGTTTACTTGATCCAAGCCCTTGTCGTGAGAGAGTTGCTTGTGCCACACTTATAATCACGTGAAATATGAGTCCCCCACAGTTGCGTATCTACTACCCAAAATGCTTTCCCATTATAACTGATATCTGCCATCAGGTTGGAAAAGTCTATAAACATCTTTAAAACAGAGCCTCCATTTTTGCCAGAAACATTTTATTATTAATTACTGAAGATATCCTGTTTATCAGAGAATGATCTGCATAAGTGACTGACCCTTTAATTGAAATGCTGGAAAGAGAAGGAAATGCCTCTCTAATGCATAGGGATCTTCTATTAGTGAGGGAGGTGGGAGTGAGACTATTGCAAAACAACTGTGAGGACCAGGTAACCTAGACAGGCTATTGCAAACACACCATTTTTTCAGTCAAAAACCTGCTGCTTTCTGCACAGGAGAATTCCCATTCCAGTCTGGGTACTCTAATTGTTAATCTACAGCAGGATTTGAGCCTGAGCTAAGATTTTCATCGTTATCAGTTTGGCATTATATTCATAAGGTCAATTGGCTTGTGTATGTATAATAATTATTGTAAAAAACGTACACAATACAACTTTGGTTACTGGAGACAATTTAATAATTTGTTGGCTTTTTCTGAGCTCTACTTTAATCATTCTTGCATTTCTTATTAAACATATTAAAAAATCCAGAGGATGTTTTAGGACGAAAAGAGCTTTGCAAACTGAGTTTCATTTCAAAGTTGATCAGACCAAGGAGATGACCTGGCAAAAGCATGAAACCTTGATTTTACAGGAATTCAATGGGAGCTTTGAAGTGAATTTTCCTGGAGTATTAATTTCAACTTGAATTCATCTAATACTCCTTTGGGAATTTTCTACTGAAAATCTAACACTACACTTCCTTACATTGTAGATCTACATTGAGAGGTCTTTGCATGGTGTCTACACAAAGACCTAAAGGAGCTGTTACATAAAAAATGCAGGAAAAAAAGGAATTCTTTCACTCTTAACTAGGGAGAAATGTTGAAGGAAAGAAAAAAACTCTTAAATCCACAACTCACTAAAACATATCTACAGATGTTCATTTCTTTTGTAAAGAACTGCCTTGAAAATATGAAATACTGACTTGGCATAAACTATTTTAATTAAGGGGCTCATTATATTTCCCCATAATAGTGTACTAATTTGGAATATTATATGTTACTAGACTATTCAAATAGACAAACTGAATATTTTCTGTAATATGGAAGATCAGGCAATACTTTTTGGTGTTTCAATATGATGGAGTGTTGAAATACTGCTATGACCTTTCTCTCAGCATGATTTCATTTGGTTTTACTTGAAATTGATTTTGACTTCAAATAAGAACCTGAAGATCTGATGTAACTTAAGCTGACCTTTATTCCATCACATTGTCTGCATCGTGATATTCTGAAATGTTTTTTCCCCTGTTCTTCACCAGTTCCTTTGCATACATCTTCAGTCTGCCACAGTACCTATATTTACATATGTATTACAGGCTAGAGCAATAAAAGCAGAGTTTTCAAGGTGAAGTCCCTAGAACTATTTAGTTATAAAAGAGCAAGACAGTGTCTGAACTTTTCCTTGTCTTTTCATTCAAGATCCTAGTATTACTTGAGTAGTCATCATCTTTAGACTAGAATTTATGAAGTTTTAGCTTAAATCTTATACCTCTGTTCTGGTATAGTCCATTGCTTTTGCACTAAGATAGATTCTTGCAGCTGTCACAGAGGGTGGATGGTATCTCCTAAATTCAAGAGTCCACCTCCATACCTGTGTTAGCCAGCTAGTGTCTACGGGCAATCACTGTACAGAAAAATCTCCTCTGAATAGTAACTCAGAGCAGTAGCGAACATAAATACATACTAAGTCACAAGAATTTCACAGAATCACAGAACAACCAGGTTGGAAGGGACCCATCGGATCTTCTAGTCCAACCATTCCTATCTAACACTAAACCAAGTCCCTCAAGACCTCATCCACCCGTGTCTTAAACACCTCCAGGGAAGGTGAATCAACCACCTCCCTGGGCAGCCTATTCCAATGCCCAATGACCCTCTGCGTGAAAAACCTCCTCCTAATCTCCAGCCTAAATCTACCCTGGCGGAGCTTGAGGCCATTCCCTCTCGTCCTGTCCCCTGTCACTTGGGAGAAGAGGCCAGCTCCCTCCTCTCCACAACCACCTTTCAGGTACTTGTAGAGAGTAATGAGGTCTCCTCTCAGCCTCCTCTTCTCCAGGCTAAACAACCCCAGCTCTCTCAGATGCTCCTCATAGGGTCTGTTCTCCAGCCCCTTCACCAGCCTCGTTGCTCTTCTCTGGACTTACTCCAGAGCCTCAACATCCTTCTTGTGCTGAGGGGCCCAGAACTGGACACAATATTCAAGGAGCGGCCTCACCAGTGCTGAATACAGAGGGAGAATCACCTCCCTGGACCTGCTGGTCACACCGTTTCTGATACAAGCCAGGATGCCATTGGCCTTCTTGGCCACCTGGGCACACTGATGGCTCATGTTCAGTTGGCTGTCGACCAAAACCCCCAGGTCCCTCTCCTCCTGGCAGTTTTCCAGCCAGGCTTCTCCCAGTCTGCAGCTCTGCATAGGGTTATTGTGCCCCAAGTGCAGGACCCGGCATTTGGCCGTGTTAAACCTCATGCCATTGGACATTGCCCTGCGTCCAGCCTGTCCAGGTCCCCCTATAAAGCCTCCCTACCCTCCAGCAGATCGACACTTGCACACAGCTTTGTGTCATCTGCAAACTTGCTAAGGGTACCCTCAATGCTCTCATCCAGGTCATTGATGAAGACATTGAACAGGACTGGACCTAGCACTGAGCCCTGGGGTACACCACTTGTCACTGGCAAACAATTTATAGCCATTGTTTTTAAAGCAACACCTGAAATAACATCTTGGCAAAAATCATGCAGCTGCTGAAGGCAGGATACATCACAGCTCCACATCCTGAAGAGGTCTTGAAGGCAACAGTTACTAATGAGCCAATGGGATGGTTGAATGTCTGAACTAGTTTCATGTGGTGAAAGGTCTCATTCAAATCCAGTCCTTGGCTATGCAGCATCTCTATTTCTGGAGCATGCTTTAGTGATATTTTTCATTCCACACTGAGGGGTGAGAACAGGATCCATCACATAAAATATTATAAAATATTATAAAATATTATAAAATATTATAAAATATTTTCCCTGACTTTTCAAATTCCCTTTTACTCTCAGTCCTTGTTCTTATTCTTGTTCTTGTCTTAATGCCACTTCTGGTGCATACAAAGTAAAATGATTCACCTCTTTAACAGCCTTGTGTGACACAGGATTTGGACCACGCATACTTATGTTACCAGGGTAAAGTGAGGATCTCCTCACAGCCTCCTGCTTTAAGTCTAGTCTTTTCCTTCAAAACTGACTTTTTGCATCATTCTTAGTCACCACTGTGATAAGATGTGTCTGGGATCTTGACGGCCCTCAGATTCATGGCTTAATTTATCACCTTCTGGCAGGACATACTGTCTTCTCTGTGTAAATTTCTCCTTCCACAATGAGCTACCAGTGACAATTTACTCAAGAAATCCTGATAGATGAGGAAAGATACACTGCCTTCCTATGTAAATTGCATATTGCTGAAATTCTTGGGGTGGCATAGCCACCTCAACTCTCAGAAATGCAATGTATTTCTATGCACCATTTGGATAGTGATCAGGGTAGGCAAAATTGCCCTTCGCCAGCTTGTGCAAGCAGCCTCCTCTGGGGTCATGCAAGTAAAATGCTAGTATAATGGGCATTGAAAAAGCTGGTAGTTAGGAAAGAAGTCTATGTTTAAAGTAAAATATAACTCTCCTTTTGGTTTTTAATACACTTTGAAGAAAACGATATGTATATAGAATTTGGCTAGATTTTACAGGTGCTGTTCAGTTAATAGGCAAGTTGATACACATTACCCATTCAATTAATGAAAATATTTCCAATGAAGAGGAAGAGTTGAGTCAGGTACTAGTATCTGTACTCTGAGTTCAAAGAAGAAAGCTCTAGAATTTACCCAGTTTTTAGAGACCAATATGAAAAGAGGATCTTTTTCTTAAACATGCAGTGGAAGCAAAACCCTGAATCAAACAACCTATTTTGAAAAATGCCACAGTGTCTATCATCCTGATCAGAATAAGTAAGGGAAAAAGTTTTATCAAACCACAGACAGCTCTTAGGTAAGTGAATTCATATCAAATCTATTGCTCTCAGCAAAAACTAGAACTAGTCTATTATAGGGAGGTGATTAAGTGGATAATACATTCTGCCATACCATCAAAATACATCAATATAGTAAGTGGACAAGATTGAATTAGCTCCAGTAAATATCAGTTAAAATATTCTGGGAAATGA
The DNA here is from genome assembly GCA_033558105.1 of Coccyzus lansbergi. Classification (NCBI taxonomy): domain Eukaryota; kingdom Metazoa; phylum Chordata; class Aves; order Cuculiformes; family Coccyzidae; genus Coccyzus; species Coccyzus lansbergi. The sequence goes on from JAUMJK010001092.1 coordinate 1,464,735, forward strand.
AGAACTTTTTGCCAGAATTATTCACAATTTGACTGGCCCTATACTGATGAATTCTTTCATGCTTAGCTAAGAATTAGAGGGGAAAGAGATACCGGAAACTCTAAAAGTCTCTCTTTTTAGTAATCTAAATTATAAATTACATTCTAAATCAGAAATTATATTCTAAATCACAAGAAGAATAACACCATATTATCAGAATTCAAAAAATGTTGGAAGACCCTTAAAATAATAATATAATACAGTTGAAAATTACATATTATTTTTCTTCTCTTCAGATTTTTCCTCATCCTAATAACTTACATGCAAAGAAGGAATCTTTAAGTGCATTGTAATTGCTACACCACCTTCAAAACCAGAGAACTTTAAAGGTATATTTATTATTGTGTAGAGAGCAAAACGTTAATATGATACAAATAATTACTCTATTTGCATAGTGATAAGGCTTATTTGTAATAAAATTGTCTTATAAATATGAAGAAGAAACACTATGAATGACAAGAAAAATAACAGAAAATGTCATCAAGAAAAGGCACATTCTTAGGTGAAAGACTTTCGGTCCATTATTTCTCAATACTTCTTCACTACTAGTGTCAGAATAATGACTCAAGTCTTTAAAATATTCAGCATATGCTATGTTTATTAGGCAGAAAGAAAATGTAGACTGTAACAAAAAAAAAAAAGGAAGTCAGAAGTATCTGATCTTCTTGAACTCCAGAGGATTTTCTTGTGGTTACAATTTTTTAAAGCTACTGAACCAATGTTTTCATTTAGCAAAGATAAATATAATTTCCTGTGTATGACTTTGAATTTTAAGTCTCAGCCCAGAGGGAATATTTACAACTTGTAAACAGACTCTGATGATGGAAATTCTGACAAATCTCACCATTATAATACTAGTTGCCTTTATCTTCCAATATTTTCTATTCTCTCCTCTCTCCAAGACACAAATATCCTCAGCTGAGTAAAATCCATGTCTTGGGTGCCTATCAGAACAACTCAGACATTTGCAGCATAAAAAACCCACAGGATCACTTCTCATTACTTCAATTTGGCTTTATGTTAAACACGCATAAAGACTCTTGTATTAGACCTGTATTCTATTGTGGGACAGTTTACGAATTAACTCACACTGGCAAAAATTAAGCACAAGGTTGGCTACTATTGCGTGAATGTATACACCTCTACATTCCCTGGAGCACGATGCCTTGCTACCTTAGCATGACCTTGGGGACCTCTAGCATCCATGTACTGTGTGCTGTACAAGGCACTTTCATGCTGAAAGCTGTTTCTGTGGACTACACAATTAAAAAAACAGCTCTTCTGTTTGTTCTGACTGGCTTTCCTGTCCCACACTGCTACAGAGCCCATACATGACCAACTGTATAACATCTTGACAGTATAGACAAGAAGCTGGAGACAAATACTGGTTTATCTAGGTTCTTTTGAACTCATATTGTGAGCACCTGCAAGATACAAAAAGCCGCTTCATTTTTTTGTGGTGAGAGTGAGGAGGTGGAAAAGCAGCAAAACAACTGCTGCCAAATTTCAGCAGCAGGGTTGTGGTCAGCACAACAGGGATCATGGCAACTTCCACATCAGCCATGGTTCCCAGAAGAGATATTTCATATGATCTACAATTACTATGCTTCTCATTTGAGTCCTTTCCTTCAGTATTGTGAAAGCTCTGTCTCTAGACTAACAGCTCCCAATCTTTTTTGATCCACTCCTTCCTGCCACCTTGTGGGCACCACCAGATGTACTTTGACCAGCTGCCACATTAGCTTCTCTAAAAGCTTTACACCTTCCTAATATCTACTTGGGGTTATGCAGTGGCTGTAGATAGAAATACGAGATCATCCTGGTATGTTTGTCACCTACTAAAGGAGAGGAAGCTCAGGAACCTCTTTTAATGACAAGCTGGTGCCAAGAGAATGTGTTTCTACTTGAGGTGACTATGTACATAGGTCTGTTGAGCTGTCCTGGGGTGTAAATGAGCACCCAGGACCTTGCAAATTGGAACCACCTTTGTGAGAGGGACTCAGATGGCCACAGGCAACAAACGGTAAGGTCCTAACATCCTGTTTCAGCAGATTTCATAGGTTATCAACCTTATGAGGCCTGCTGGGCACACTGTATGGACTAATAGAATCACACAGTCATAGAATCATCAGGTTGGAAAAGACCTACTGGATCATCAAGTCCAACCATTCCGATCAAACACTAAAGCATGCTCCTCAGCACATCGTCCACCTGTCCCTTAAACACCTCCAGGGAAGGAGAATCAACCACTTCCCTGGGCAGCCTGTTCCAATGCCCAATGACCCTTTCTGTGAAATTTTTTTCTCTTAATGTCCAGCCTAAACATCCCCTGGTGGAGATGGAGGCCATTCCCTCTTGTCCTGTCCCCTGTCACTTGGGAGAAGAGCCCAGCTCCCTCCTTTCTACAACCTCCCCTCAGGTAGTTGTAGAGAGCAATGAGGTCTCCTCTCAGCCTCCTCTTTTCCAGGCTAAACAACCCCAGCTCTCTCAGCTGTTCCTCATAAGGCCTGTCCTCCAGCCCCTTCACCAGCTTTGTCATTCTTCTCTGGACTCACTCCAGAGCCTCAACATCCTTCTTGTGGTGAGGGGCCCAGAACTGCACACAGTATTCAAGGTGCAGTCTCACCAGTGCTGAGTACAGAGGAAGAATACCCTCCCTGGACCTGCTGGTCACACTGTTTCTGATACAGGCCAAGATGCCATTCGCCTTCTTGTCCACCTGGGCACACTACCGGTTCAACCAACACCCCCAGGTCCTTCTCCTCCAGGCAGATTTCTGGCCTTTCTTCCTGTAGATCGTAGCACTTCACAGGGTTGTAGTGCCCCAAGTGCAGGACCTGGCATTTGGTCTTGTTAAACCTCATGCCATTGGACTCTGCACAGTGGTCCAGCCTGTTCAGATCCCTTTCCAGAGCTTCCCTACCCTCCAGCAGATCGACACTTGCACACAGCTTTGTGTCATCTGCAAACTTGCTAAGGATGCATTCAATGCCTTCATCCAGGTCATTGATGAAGACATTGAACTGGGCTGGACCCAGCACTGAGACCTGGGGAACACCACTTGTAACTGGCCTCCAGCTGGATTTAACACCATTTACCACCACTCTCTGGGCCTGGCCATCCAACCAGTTTTCCACCCAGCAGAGTGTGCACCTGTCCAGGCCAGAGGCTGACAGTTTCTGAAGCAGAATGCTGTGAGAAACTATATCAAAGGCTTTACTGAAGTCCAGGAAGACCACATCCACAGCCTTTCCTTCATCCAGCAGCCGAGTCACTTTGTCATAGAAGGTGATCAGGTTAGTAGTCAGTTCAAAGCAACTCATTGGGACACAGTGAATTCACCCACTATTTTCATATTTCATTTTGGCTCTGGGTACCTACCTGTGCACAGGTTCTTTGCTGCTTTCTTTCTTTTCTTCTTTTAATGTCATCAGCATTCTTTTTTCCATTTCTCAGACTACCTCAATGCTTTGCCATGGGCAGGCATGTGCAGCTGAAGGCAGACTGCCTCAGGTTTTCCAGCTGTGCCAGTTTTAGCTGAGATAGACTTAATTTTCTCCATAGAAGCTTCTATGGGATTACATTTTGGTTTGGTATTGAAAACAATGTGGATAATACAGGGATGTTTCTGTTACTGCTGAGCAGAAAAGTCAAGGCTTTCTGATTCTCACACTGCTCCAGTAGTAAGGAAGCTGGAGGTGCACAAGAAGTTAGGAAGGGACACAACTGGTACGGCTGACTACAACTGACTGTACGGTTATTCCACACTGTATGAAGTTATGCTCAGTAATGTAAATCTAGGGGAAGAAGAAGCGTGGTTGGTGTTCAGAGTGACAATGTTTTGTCTTCACAAGTAGCATAATGGAGTCCTGCTTTCCTGGGGATGTCTGAACATGTGCCTGATAATGAGAAGTAGTGAATTAATTCCTTATTTTGCTTTGTTTGCACAAGTGGCTTTTGTTTTATCTATTCAACTGTTTTTATTTCAATCCATGAGTTTTCTCAATTTCAGCCTTCTGATTCTCTCCCTCAGTCCACTGAGGGAGAGTGAGAAAGTACTGTGTTGTCCTTAGTTGCCAGCTTAGTTTCCAGGGGTTAAACTACAACACCAGCTCCACATGCCACCTTGCACGCATCCTTTGTATTTCGTACAATTAGAATTAGGCCTATAATGCATCATTATTTAGGCTAGACCCACTCTAAATATAATTTAATCTTGTGCTGATCTACTATTTTTGAAGAGTGGAGTCATCAAAGGAAATCTGCTTTTATCCTTGAAAACTGAAAGATGCTTCTACCTTTACTTGCCATTTGGTTTCTATTTTTTCACTTACATAAACTGCCTTTGCTACTGACCTCAGTAAAATTAAGACACAGTCTTGGCTTAGTACCAGCTATTACATACAAAGCTATAGAACTATTTCCAATGCCATTAAAGTGATACAGAATAGGGCAGATAGCAAGGCTTGAGAGTAGTTAGGTAGTATTAGTGCAACCTTCACTTTGCCTCAGTCCTTCTCTGTTTCTCAAAATAATAAGTAGTTCTTCGCATATGTGCTGTAATTATTTAATTTACGTTCTCCTCTGCATTCTGCTGTATCTCTAAAATTGGCTAGGATGGCTTGTTTGACTTAAAATTAAATTATTAAAATTTCCTTTTTTTTTATTTGCCATGCTATCTTCGATGGGCATTGGGCTTTACAAACCCAGATCTACCATCAGTTGCTTAAAACTTATTTTAACAGATCATCTTACTTCTTCTGGTAAGAACACCATCAACCTGTGCTTGTTCTGACTTGCAACACTGTTCAGCTTCTGCATAGCTGCTACTTATCTTCAGAGAAAAGGATACCTATATCTTGAGTTCTTGTTACTTTCTGTTGGGCAGAAGAATATTTTGGCATTTTACTGTGGCAATAGACAACAGTTAGTGTAGTGTACTTTTGTTTTTAAGATACACAGTTATTAATTTATTTATCATTTCAGTATTTGGGGAGTGAAAGAAGGAAGCAAAATATTTTGTAGAACCCATCTACTGCAAATACATTATTTTAGCAGGAAATCTGTGAGCTAGTTTGTTCACTTCAATCTGTACGACCAGTCTGTGGTTAAGTCTCTTCGGGGAAGTCCTCATTTACACAGAGCGTAAACTTCTTTAACAGTTTTATACAATGAACCATGTCCATACTGAAATATTTGCACTACCTGTGACATCTAAATAGAGAAGTTCAGACTACATTGACAAGATAGTAAGTAAGAAGGAAAAGTCAAAGTTGCTGTCAACTTGGAAACTGAAAAAATCTCTTCACAAGATGACAGGTTTATAATTAATAAATCATTAGGCGTGTAGGGATAAAGTTTTCTATTAACAAAGCAAGTGCTTATATAAAGCAAAACGAAAGCAGTGTAGGTTTTCCAAAACGTTATTTTGCTGGACTGTAAATCAGTCCTGGTAGGGCAGCTTCTGAAGATATCTACTCAGTTCATTGCTGTCACACTGAGACTGCAAATTAGACTGACAATAGATGCTTCAGAAAATATGAGTATCTCACCACTAAGTAATGAACACATTTAACATATTCATCTCAACAGCTGTCAAATGGTAACAGCTTTTGGTCATTACTACTAGAACTGAATTGTCGCTTTGGATTCAAAATCACCAGTTCAGAATTATCAGTTCCCCAGCCACTCCAGTCCCTCCAAATGCCCTTTCACATATCAGCTATAAGCATTCATGGTTTATTAATACGTGCAATGTACAAGAAGTATTTGCCTTAAAAAGAAGATCCATATATGAGGACTCCCTGAACTCCCAGTGGTGCTCTAGCTATCATCTTGGTGATGACTTCTATGCAATCAGATTTTATGGCTCAAGAATATTGAGAATACTTAGTCCTCATCTTGCATTCCCAAAACAAATACATAGATAAAAGAGGACTCGTTATCTGAACAAAGAGAAAGAGAGAGTATTTTTTTTTTGGTCCTCTCACTGAATAAGTTGTTTGACAGGGAACAAGAAGGATTGCAATGTGCATATGTACTATTGTGGGAAAACCTATTTGGGTCTATTACAATAAAGAAAAATATGAAGAACTGTCCATCTGTGCACAAACATGACCCCTACAATGCTGCCAACATCAGAGTGATCTGTCAAATGATACCATCTGCACAAATGGAAATTCTTACATAGGCAGATTTTGCTCATGTGTAAATCTAGTAAAACTCATAAGGCCAGAGGGACTGTCCACTTCAGAGGCAGAAGAAACTTGCTGTCTGCTAATTCTTGTTCTGCCGCATGACTGATTCAGGTTCTGAAGAATGTAGTCCTTCACAGACTGCATGGGAAAGGGAGTGGGGTTGTGAACTTCTCCATCTCTTGGCATCCCTGGTCCAGGGCTGCACTACCACTGGATTGCATGGGCCTTGCAGGGCAATGATTTACAGCTCCTGATTTTGAGTGGATAAACTCATCTTGCAGAGCTTCTTGAACCAAAGAGAATTCCCTAGAATAGCACCTCAAGTGATTTCAGATTATGACTCCATTTCTGTGTGGCCTGTCACCCCAAAGAGATGGATATATCCACAGGGGCTTTAACCACTTCTTTGAGAACAGTCACCCTAGAATCAGCACAGTAAAGTTGCATAAATTCATGAACACTTTCATAGCTCACCCTGTCTGAAGGAGATTGCCAAGAAAGCCACCAAAATCATCTGGCAGAAGAAAGGCTATCAGTCTGTTCCGGAAGTAGATTGGGCTCAATGGTTTGACAGTGCCTGTATCTGGAGTCATGTAAATATCCATATATGTAAGTGCAATCTTCTTTGAAAGGAGTTGTGTGCACAAATAAGTCTTCAAGTCCTGCTTACCTTGGCCACAGAGAGGTGCCCTGGGCAAAAATCTGCCCACAGACACCATCAAGTTGGAAATGAGCCCAATCTAAAACAGAGTTAAAAGCTTATGAGTCTCTTCACCAATTTCTCTGCATTTACTGTCAGGTTATAAAATACTCACCTGTCCTTTGTTGCTTTGTAAAATATCAACATGCAAAAGGGGAAACTAAGTAATTGACTTTATAGGGAAAACAAATCTAACCCTGTACAGAGCACTGCTAAGAGAGCATAGTCAAATTAAAGTCCTCTTTCTGTAAGGCATTTAAGGTGCTACCTATAACCATGAGCAATAGTAAGAACAGAAATACCATCAACAGAAGTTGATGACATCCCTGTTAAAAAATGCAGAGCATGCACTTTCCTCAAGATAGACTCATAACCACTTTCATTCAGTAATATTTCCATAGAAAATATTTGGATACTTTAGGAAGAAGGATGCTGTCTTTATGTATTTTTCTTCTGGACACCCTTGAAATGTAGATAAGTATCTTTGTTCTACATATTCAGAAGAAAAAATCTTGTAACTCATACTTGCAAGTCGCAACTAAGAACAGGTCTTGTACTCACAAGTGCCGATTGATTAAATTTCAGTTCCAAAATTTGGTTTAGTTTGCATTGATGAACATTCAAGTGATTAGATTGAGGATTCGAAGTCCTGGAGCAGAAAACTTAACACTGAGGTACTTAAGGATCTCCCCTAGGCATCACATTGATAGGTGTCCAGTGCAAGAAGGTTGATGTAAGCTGGTAGGCATCTTAAACCCTGTGCTCTGCCCAGTACCATTGGTCCTATGCAGTGCAAACAAAAGACAATCACCTCTCTCAAAGTGAGTGCTTCAACTCTTCCCTTGCAAAAAACAAAATGGCTTGCCTCTTACCCACCATGGAAAACACAGTTATGGCAGGACATGGACTTATCCTTTTACATAAATAAATCATCTTAGAAAAATGCAGAAAAACCAGGGGATTAATGGTTACATCTCTTCAAAAAGGATCTTAAAGCTACCAGCTGTTCTGGAAAGAAGGTACTCTCCAGTCGTACAGCAAATAAGGAGACAGTAAAAGTGACTTGAAAAATAGATACCAGGTAGATAGGTTAACCATCAAAGACTGTTTCACATGAAAGATAAGCAGCCTGTGAAACACAGACTGGAACTTCTTCCTCCTATGCAAGCATCCCAAACACAAACTTATGATCTAAATCATTTGCAATTAAAAAAAAACCAAAAAAAACCCACCCAAATCTGTCAGTTATTCTGTTTGATGAGAGATGCCACCCTCTAAAATGTCCATGCTGAATTTAATTATTCAAACACACTTTAAAAAAAAAAAAAAAAGAAGAAAAAAAAGAAAGAGAAAAGAAAAGCCATATACTTCTGAGATGACTGATTGATACATGCTGTCAATGGACCAGTTTCCAAGGTGATGATGACAGCTTTCCCAATAAATTACTTTGAAACTAGGTTTTGAGGGTGCAGAGAAATATGTATAAATATAGGTATAACAGGATGCCTTCTGTTCAAAATTATTTTTCTTCTTCCAGGAAATGTTTTAAATGTTGACAATCAAGCTGTATCAGAAAACTAATCAGCACATTGACACCTCAGTCAAAATGAAATGCATACTCCACTGGACTTGAATGGCAGTTGCTTAGTGACACTTGTCTTCTGTGAAAATTATTATGGAACAGAACCAAGACATGGAACATTTTCATTCTTTGTTTTTACAGTCTTTCTGTGAGATACTAACCAACATACAAGAAGGGAGTTTTTTAGCTATGCACTAGCATACTCCTCAGTTATGTGAGAAATTTGGTTCAGAAAGCGGCATAAAATTGTTAAATTAATAGCACCAGCCTGTTGTTTACATTTTGCAGTTGTAGTAATCACCCTGGGACACTTTTTGCATCTGAGTTTAGGTACTGAAGAAATGGCAGCACACCTTCAGGGAAGACACAGTGCTCTTTTCTTAAAGTGCAAGAGGTCCTCTGAAAAAAAATCTTCTTCAAGAAACTGTATATTTTCAGCACTGATTTTTTGGCTTCCAATGTGCTATGTCATTTTGTGACAGCCAAATTCAGGCAATTGTGGTCAATTCTGCCTGGTATAAAGTGCCTTAATTTTCCACTTGAAGAACTTAACTTTTTTTAAATCAAAATTCATATATAATAATTTAATTATATGTTACTCTAAGAATCCTAGACATCTGTAAACCACCTTAACATGAAGGTAAACTTCTTTATCATGAGGGTGATAGAGCACTAGAACAGGATACCCAGGGTTCTTGTGGAGTTTCCCTCTCTTCAGGTAATCAAAACCCACCTGAACACGTTCCTGTGCAACCTGGTCTAGGTGAACCAGCTTTAGCAGGGTTGTTGGACTAGATGATCTCCAAAGGTCCCTTCCAACCCCCTTCCATTCTACTATTCCATGATTTCATCCTTTTTTCTTATATACATAACATATCTTATTCCATTCATCTTCACTCTGCATCCAGAACTTATAAAAGCAGAGCCCAACAGGAACATTTTTTCTAAATAAATCCTGCTGTGGTAGAACGGAACAGGTATATCAAAGAAAAAATAATCAAAATGAGATTATTCTTAATGAAGTTTAATTAGCTATCTAATTTTAGAATTTTCTGCTGATAATACACCTTTTGTTGAATTTCATATGCAAGGTATAAAAAAGATAGATAGAAGTAGGAGGTATTGTTTGATGTATCGTTTGATATAAGATGACAATTTAACCAAGTATTTTCTACTTTTCTCCAGTTGAAAAAAATATTTTCAATTAAGACTGCATAGTTTGTGTTGTCAGTAAGACACTATATTTCTCTAAGTCATTTGCATGCTAGGGAACATTCCAATGATAACTCCTGTTCTTTTCTTGTTAAGATTGTTTATAAACTATCAGATGGCCATTTATTTCACCAAGTTGAAGGCCTGTCTTGAAGGAAACTTGAATAGGTCTATCTGGAGATGGAGATCTAACATCTCTAGAAGGATGGTCATTTTTATTGCCAAGTTAAACATTCACAAGTTGATCTTTCAGCTGGGATTGAGTTAATTTTCTTCCTAATAGCCAATATAGTTCTGTGTTTTGGATTTAGTTTAAGAATAATATCAGGAACACGCTGATGTTTCAGTTGTTGCTGAACAGTGCTTATACTAAGTCAAGGACTTTTCAGCTTCTCATGCCCTGCCAGTGAGGAAATTGCATGTCCACAGGAAACTGAGAGTGAGCACAGCTGACCCAAGCTGACCAAAGGGATATTCCATATCATATGATGTCATGCTCATTATATAAATAGGTGACAGTTGGCCAGTTTTTTTTTCACTCCTCAGACAGGTATGGATTTCAGTTGGTTGGTGGTGTGCAATTGTTTTTCATTTGAATCACTCATTCTCCTTGGGTTTTATTTCTCTCTTTGTTACTTTTTCTTTTAATTTCTTTTAATTACAACAACAATAATAAAAATAGTTATTTTATTTCAATTTGGTTATTAAGCTCTTCTTATCTCAGCCCATCATTTACCTCGCGCTTACTCTTCTGATTCTATGCCCCGTTCTACTAGGGTCATCAGGGAATGATCAAGTGGTTATGTAGTGCTTAGCTGTTGATTAGGGTTAAATCACAACAGAGGTACCTGCATGCAAAATAGCTCTTTCTCCTATTCAAACAGATTGCAGATAATGTTTCTTTCCCAGTAACATATGGATCTCAGTACTGCACTAATCTTGTCTGACAACTTTGTCTCTTTATGCCATCCTACAAGATTAATTTGTTCTATTTCATAAACCCAAACCCCTGTTCTAAAATTTTGTTGTCTGAGTTTAAAACCATGACAGGTTTAAAATACATTTAAACATTGCATTTAAAATACCACGATCTGAAAATATAAGGATGAAGTGGCTGTCAGCTGGCTTCACAATTCAAGAAGTTATGCCATTTAGATGTTAAAGAACCACATTATATCCATTTTAGATTATGGACTCATAGAATCATTTTGATTGGAAAAGACCTTTAATATTATCAGGTAGAACTCTTAACTAAGCTCTGCCAAGTTCACCACTAAAACACGTCCCTAAGCACCACATCTACATGTTTCTTAAACACCTCCAGGGACAGTGACTCAACCACTTCCTGAGGCAGCCTGTTCTGACTCTTGACAACATTTTCAGTGAAGTAATTTTTCTTAATAGCCAGTCTAAACCTTCCCTAGTGCAACTGTAGGCCATTTCCTCTTGTCCAATCACTTGTTACTTGGCAAAGAGACAAGCACCCACCTTGCTACAACCTCCTTTCTGATAGTTCTAAAAAGGGATAAGGTCTCCCCTAAGACTCTTCTTCTCCAGAGTAAAAAACCACAGTTCCCTCATCTGATCCTCATAAGATTTGTTTTCCAGTCTCTTCACCAGCTTTGTAGCCCTTCTCTGGACACGCTCCAGACCTCAGTGTCTTACTTGTAGTGAGTGGCACAAAACTGAACAGAGTATTCAAGGTATGGCCTTGCCAGCACCAAGTACTGGGGGAGAATCACTTCCCTAGTCCTGCTGGCCGTATAATTTCTGATATAAACCAGGATGCTGTCAGCCTTCTTGACTGCTCACTTAAACCTATATTCAGTCAGGACCCCAGGACCTTCACTGTCTGGTAGCTTTCCCAGCATCTCTTCAGCTTACCTGTAGCATTGTGTGGGGTTGTGGTGGCCCAGGTGCAGGACCCAACACTTAGCCATATTGAATCTCATACAGTTGGCTTCATCCCATCAGTCCAGGCCGCACAGATCCTTCCTACCCTCAAGCAGGTCAACATTTCCACACAACTTGGTGCTATCTGCAAACTTCCTGATGGTGCACTCAATTCCCTTGTCCAGATCATTGATAAAGATATGAAACAGAACTGACCACACACCAAACCCTGGGAAACACCACTTGTGATTGGCCTCCAACTGGATTTAATCTCATTCAGCACAACTCTCTGGGATTAGACATCCAGACAGTTTTTCTCCAGAACATGAGTAGCCAATTTCTCCAGGAGAATGCTGTAGGAAACAGTGTCTAAAGCTTTACTATAGTCTAGGAAACTGCAGCCATAACCTAACACCTACTAAGCAGGTTACCTTGTCACAGAAGAAGATCAGGTTAGTCAAGTGGGTCCTTTCTTAAACCCATGTTAACTGCACTTGCCTGGTAAGCACATTCATGATGATATGTTCCATAACATTGCCCAGCACTAAGGTCAGGTTGACAGGACTGTCATTCCCCAAGTCCTTCTTCTGGCCCTTCCTGTAGATGGGCATCGTATTTTCTGACCTTCAGTCAACTGGGACGTTCCCAGATAACCAGGACTGCTAATAAGTGATTGAAAGTGCCTTGGTGAGCACTTCTGCCAACTCCCTCAGTGCTCTTGGGTGGATATCATTTGGCTCCATGGACTTGTGCATGTCTAAGTGGAGTAGTAGGTCATTAACAATTTTCCCTTTGTTTATGGGACTTCATTGTACTCCTCGTTCCTATCTTCCAGCTCAGCAGGCTGAGTAACCCTAGGACAACTGTTCTTGCTGTTAAAGACTGAACCAAAGAAAGAATTAAGTATCTCAGTCTGCCACATCTAATAGAGGATGAAGATTCTTCTTAGCCTGCCTTTTGCTATTAAGGCATATATGAAAACATTTTTGTTGTCTTTTACAGCACTAACCAGATTGAGTTCTAGTTGGCTTTGGCCTTTCTAATTTTCTCCCTGCATAGCCTCATAACATCTTCATGGTCCTCCTGAGTTTCCTGCTTATTTTCACTAAGGTCATAAACTCCCTTATTTTTACAAAAGTCATAATCTCACTTATTTTATCCTGAGTTCCAGATAAAGTTCTCTGTTCAGCCAGTCTGTCCTTCTTCCCCACTGGCTCATCTTTCAGCACATGGATACAGCCAGCCCCTGTGCCTTTAAGATTTCCTTCTTGAAAAATCACTTCATCATTTTCTTTTTCATTACAAAAGAGCTTGTGCAGGTATTATGGCAAGTATGGTACTAGGATAGCAAGCTTACAAAATTTAGAAGATTAGTCAAACTACAGGAAAGAGATGGATGACCATTGATTACCATGAACATGTACTCAAGAAGATAGATGAGTACTGTCAGATCATTGATCTTTCTAAATTAGCCTGTGTTTGGTCAACTATCGCTTGTATTTGGAACTTGAAATTAAATGTGCCTATTTTGACACAAACTGTGCAGTCTTTTTGAAACTTGGTTATTGACAATGTTTAGGCTTATTGTTATTCACAGCAAGTTCCTCAGCTTCACTTCCCAGAGTTCACAAACATTGCATGCCAACTTGCCAGTAACAGATGACTTTCAAGAGCTATGTGAACTTCCAAGAAAGACTGTCTCTTCATGCTAAAGAAGCTTAGTCTGGGCACACACTTGCCTCACAATCATTGAGGATTATGGCAAGATGTCCAGCAGGTTGTACTCCTGACAACGAAGGAAAGGTTTCAGTATGTGGATTGTCTAAGATTTTAATGTTGATAATGAAGAGGAAAAGATTAATAAGTAGAAAAATGATCATTTCATCCAGGATCCCTTCCTTGCCCTGAAATGAGGCAAGGGAAGGAATTACTTTAGGAAAGGGGTTGAAACTAAGAAAAGTGAAGAGTAGATACAATTTATATTGGGTTACAGAGAAGTACTAAATGCACTTGTCTTAGCAATAAGTAAGACAAATCATATGCAAACTTATTGATATGTTCATTAAAGGATCTCATGACACAAGCAAATACTTGTGAGTCTTTCAAACACTTTTGTGCGATTAATAAATTGTTGCACTTTTTTTACCTAGAAAACCTGTCTCCCATTCCAAACAGTGGATTTTCATCTAGGACACCAAAGTGTCAACTAACAACCCAGGCATCCTAATCACAACTTCACACTGTGTTACCCAACGTTACACAAATCATTATCTCCACTATGAAAAGTGCTCTTGATAAACAACTATGCTTCATAGCTCTATTAAGCAAAATCTAGCATGCCCACTCAGAGGCAAGAAAGCAAAAGGTACCACTTAGACAAAGTCACCGCAGGCAAGGCTTAGATTAGGGAACTTCATCCATTTCACTATGCTGAAGACACCAATAAGAGAGCAAAAATACCTGACATATCTTGGGAAGCTATGTGAATCATCCAAATTTTGTTCCTAAACTGATTACAGAATAGAGCCAATCTAAATGAGCTATAATTCCATGGATAATCTGCATATTTCAGTGTTTGAATCCAGAAGTAAAATGAAAATTCCACACCTTCAAATGATTCATGAAAGCATTCTTTTTCATAGAAAAGTCTCAAAAATGTCAAAATTAAGTTTGACACTGCCAAGCAATTAAAAAATTTTTTGAACTTTTTCCATTTCACTTAGCACCTTAATAACTTTTGGCAAGAATGGGCGTATGTTCAACACAGATCAGAACAATCTACATTCCAATGTCCGTGGTCTTCTTGGTGGCTAGGATCCCGTCCTGACAGGAGATATGATGATACCCTGTGCCAATCTGATTTAAAAGATGACACTCGACTTCAATCAAGTGCACAACTTCATGTTCCATGTGATCCAGCTAGAGAAAATTTTAATTTTATTAAAAGAGTGTTTGTCATAATAAAATAATGAATTTGTCAAGCTCCCAAAGTGTCTTAAAAACATTATCTTAAGTCCTCCTCTTCTAGTGCTGTTTAGCCTGGAGAAGAGGAGGCTGAGAGGAGACCTCATTACTCTCTACAACTACCTGAAGGGAGGTTGTAGAGAGGAGGGAGCTGGCCTCTTCTTCCAAGTGACAGGGGACAGGACAAGAGGGAATGGCCTCAAGCTCCACCAGGGGAGATTTAGGCTGGAGATTAGGAGGAAGTTTTTCACACAGAGGGTCATTGGGCATTGGAATAGGCTGCCCGGGGAGGTGGTTGATTCACCTTCCCTGGAGGTGTTTAAGGCACGGGTGGATGAGGTCTTGAGGGACTTGATTTAGTGTTAGATAGGAATGGTTGGACTAGATGATCCGATGGGTCCCTTCCAACATGGTTGTTCTATGATTCTATGATTCTAAAAGAACAAGAAGGATCAGATTATAGATTACTTAGGCACCTTTTACAATAAATTTGTAGAACAATTTGCTGCAAGTCCAACACAGAATTTGTTGTTGATTTTTTGTACTGAGACCGAACTAAAACATTCCATTTCTTTTTTTTCTTCATTGTAGCTACTCTCACTTCAATTTCTTACCAGCTGCTTATTTTCTGTCATATCTTTTCAGCAAGTTTTTTACTTGTTTCAAATACATTTCCATTTAATCATTTCACTTGACCAAGGTGACTTTTTCACAACATTGTTTCATTCTGACTAAATCTGTGAAATTCTACTCAATGCAAGTATAGAGCTTACTTTTGATCCAGTTCTATTCTGTTTACTCTGATCTCTTGCTAAAAGAAGGATTTATCTTCTTTCGGTTAAATTCTATATATAAAGTATAAAGTTTGTCATACTGTTTGTGTTTTGCACACATTTTTTCTAGTTTTCAAGGAAGCACTGCGGTATTAAATAAGAGCAGCCTTCTCATTCTTTTGGTTTTTGTTTGAGAGGGGTTTGTGTGATTGATTGATTGATTGATTGATTGATTGATTTCTTTAGGGTTTGTTTTTTATTTTGAGCAACATCTATGAACTTGGGAAATCAGCATTTGGGATAACAGGACAACTCAGGCTGGAAGGAAATTCAGGAGGACATCAAGCCCTACAACCTGCTGAAAGACTGTATAACATCTCCATGGCCCTGTTTGGCTGTGCTCATGAGGAAAAAGGTTTTCCTTGTAGCCAGTCTGAACTTCTCTCATTTCAATTTATTCCCATTATCCCTTGTTCTCTTAAGATATTGTTGACATTTGTGAATTTTAGGAAAGTTCTAATTCACTTTCCTTTAAGTTTTATGCGAGGCTGGCAGTCACTCTGTGTATATACTGCACAAATACTGTGCAATGCATGTTTGGGCTACCCAGGTCTATTCAGAGCTGAAGCTCTCCATTTCCCACTGTGAACATTAGTAGGGACAACAGCTCGTTCTAGGTGCTGGAGATGTATTTAGGCCAGCACTCTAGCTCAGAACTGTGTACACATGCAAGATGCTCATGGTATTTCATACCACAGCACATACATCCATTCCCTTCCAAGCTGTCAGCTTTAGGTACTTGAATTTGAACTTACAGGCATTATATATTTGCTCAGCTCTCCACTTTACCTTTACTCTCACTTGCACCATGCAGCTATTTCATTTGTTCTCTCTTCTCCCCTAGGAAGTAGATTTTTCTTGCCTGAATTTGTTACAAATCTTAAAGGTGAATGATGGAATAACCGGCACTCTCTCCTCCTGTTTCCTTAGCTATATTGTCCCCAGCATATCATTATTAAAGCTTTAAGCAACAAGAATTTTCAGAATTCATCCTAAGTTTGTGAAAAATTTTAATCACACACAGTTTTACTTCTCAGACAATGGGTTTTTTCATAGAAAGTTACCTCTCCTCTAACTAAAACACAACTACCACTAGTTTTACCAGATCTAACTTTTGAAAAATTTTGTGCCAAAATATTTCTAGAAAGTAATTTTAATGAGTAACTGTCCCAGATGTCAGCAAAAAGAAGCTCTTGAAGCCGTAAAGAATGCATTGACGTCTCCAGATGAAAGATCTAGCTAAGACCTAAGGGAATTCTCTTCATTTCTGGCAATATATCTGCTTTACTGGAGGATTTGACTTGTGCATCCTCTAAATTTCATCAGCAAGAGCAAGAAATTCCTTTTATTCTTTTCTATAAAACTAGAAAGGTGAAAGAGTCTGGGCATTCCTTTTCTTATTGGCAATTCCTGTGCTCACTCAGTTTTAAAAGGATACCATTCCTTGTTTTGCAGCTCCTTCTACTTTCTGATTTCTGTTTAAGGAATGTATTTGTAGAACATGAGACAGACAGGAATAATTATGTTTGAAAACAGGGTAAGTTGACTAGAGAAACTTCTGTCTTATGGGCACATTTGTCTTACATTTTATTTTCCAAGGAACATAGTGACTCTTAAAATCTCATTCTACTTACTGCTCACAAGTCTTCCTCATTTAATCTCCGTAGCTGACCTTATTTACCCTTCAATCCAGGTTCCCTGCCACTATTCAGCTCCTCTTTCTTTATCCCTCTTCCACTCATTTTTTTTAACTCATGTAGGTATATTTAGAATCTATCTCTTCAACATTATTTCTTACTAAAAAAATCCCCAAAAAGTGGGGGCAGAATTTTAATCCTTTCTGTTTAATACAGGAACTTTTTACAAATTATTTCCCTTTCCAAACAAAATGAAAGAAAGAAAATTACAGAAAAGACTCTCAGATCCCCTCAGGGTTCCTCGTTTGGTTAATTCCCCTACTTTGAACTTTCGTAGCTTACAAGACCATGGTCCATCCTAGGAGACACAGCTTTATTGAAGACATTGTGAAAGGGATGGGAATGTAAAGCGTTGAGACAGCAGTTCCTTGGCCACAACTTGGAGTATGTTTATCATCCCAGCCCTGCATAGGATCTCTTGCTGCTACTGAAGTTAAACAGTTTTAAATGAGAATGAGCATGTTCCAGTTGTCATAGCCATATACTACCACGGAATTTGATAGGGTTAAAATGGTAAATTATAGTTCCTCTGAGATGCCTGATATGTTAAGGTGTGGGCTTCCCACAGTGCTGGGTACCTGTTATAGTGGAGAAAAAGATAAATATTATTCTGATATTGTTATAACTATAACCATAATACAAAGGAAAGCCTTTCTTACTGTGTGCCAAGCTAGTCACAAGTGGATAGCCTCTTTGGTGTGTATTGACAGCTAGACATTTCACTAGAATTGAACCTGCTAAAGTGTTCCATGTAGGTATGTATTTATTAAATTTGTAAAATGGGGTGGAGCCTGGGATGTACTTTTGTATATATCCACTCAGTAAGATTTACTGAAAACAAACATAATTACAACTACAAGATCAACACACTTTTAAATCTGTCTCTACACATCCAAAGAAATAACAACCTAATTCATCTATACCTGGGAGCAGCAAGGCCCACAGAAGTTCCAGTTTCCCTCTCAGTGGGTTGCTACTCCCAGCAGCCCTGGAAAGTGCTGCTTTTGAGACATTTAGGTTGCACAGCTTCTTCTTGCCTTACAGTCTGTGGGTTGCCAGCATAGTATTTTGTTTCCTGTGTTTAGAAAAACAGGCAATAGAAATGAGAGCATTGAAGAGGCAAATCTGTTAGTATGTTATAGAAAAAATTATTTAGAAGTTTTCAGGTAACCCATCTGTTCTGTCTTCTTTAGTGTGATCCAAAAGTGAAGCCTTTCTTTTCATTCACTGCCTACAAAGAGGGTATGTCCTGATTTGCATGCATTGACTAAAATATCTGCATGCCCAAACCGGCCACACATATTACATATTGTCTACATCGAAGCTGCACAGTCTTCTGACACAGCTGAGGCTGTTTACCATTCTAAAAACAAACTAAAAAAATCTAATTTCTTCCATATAACACAGGTAGATGCTATTAGTATTTTCAACATCTGCTCTGTATGTTTTTCAGAAGGCTTGACCAGCACAGCAACTTCAGCATGGGCAAGGCTGCACAAATGCATATGGAGACACAGTGCTTTCATGCAGAGAAATTACAGCATAGTTACCATTTTATCTGGGCCAAAGAAAAGCCTTATACTGCTAGCCTTATACTGCTCTTCATATTTTCTCACACATATTGGGTGTTGCACTGCTGAGACCCAAGTGGTCTTTCAACCAGAGAGGAGAGAGCATTGCTATTCCTCGACTCTGAGGAGAACAGTTTACAAAAGGTCCTTCACATAAAATCCATTACCAGGTTAACTCCTACCTCCTTCAGGAGTTCCTACTCTTGAAGGTGCCTCTCCATGCTAAAGGTAAGGACTTCTTAGCTAAACTTTTCGTTAAGCTTCAGAGTATTCACATTACCATAAATTCCTCTCTATTTAGCCTGAAAAATATGCCAAACCTACTCCACTCCTGCAGGAAAAACCGCTGAAATAAGGAGCCTGTCACCCACCAGAAGTAATCAACACTGTGAAACATCTTTCAGCACCTAACTGCAAAACAGGCTTATGCACAAAGATCCTGTAAGCATAAACAGCCATTTTGTAGCCTGAAAGGCAAGCGCTTCCAGAAGTCCACAGAAGTTGACTCTCCTCATTTACTCACACAGCATCTCAGGAAGGCTAATGAGACATTGCTGCTTCTAGGCATTGCCCCTTAATGCAGCTAATAGCTAATAACACCCTTTTGCAGCTTAGCTCCTCTCCTCCTGGGTCCTGCTCCTTCAGGGACCCAAAGGGAGCTTTTCACAGCATCACACAATTCCCTTACCGGATTCAAAGTATAGTAAATTCAAGTTTCATCATGGCTGAGGGGGATTGGTACCACTACAAATTTATTATGGTGTACCCCAAAATATGAGTCCACCTAGGGAGATCCTGCATACAGAGTCTGTTTAAATTATACTTATGCCTGTCTAATTAGGATGGAGAAACTGAAAACAGAGTTATTATTAAAGGAAATTAATTCAAACCCCAGCAATGTATAACCCTTCCCATGAAATGTACTCCTCTCATTGTCCCACTCTTAGCAGCAATTAATCTGTTTGACACTGACCTTAAACTGTTGTGAGCTTTAGTACTACCTTATAAGGACACGTTGCTTAATCTCAAAGGACTGCGTAAAAATTTCTGTTCCATACTTTTAAGCATATGTTTGGTAAACTATTGATTAAATGGTTTCTTTATCACCTCCAGACTGTTTTGTTTACATAAACACACCACAATATAAAACAAATTATTTTTCTGATTCTCCAGATCTGTTGCCACAGGGTTACTGCTCCAGGTTTTGTCTATTTTATGTTTTCTTCTTTTTTCTGTTTTTTAGCTTACATCTCATTCTACTACCACAAACGAGGTGTGACTAGAAGGATGAGAATGGCAGTCAGAAAACTGCAAGCCCTAGGGTCTGCAGGGACTCTTCCCAGGGTAGACCAGATAAATTCCACAACTGTAGGTTTTAGATGAACCCCAAACTAGTGTTGTTCTTCATAGAGAAGTAATGTAACTGTGAGTGACCATGAACTCCAAAACCATGTCAATGATCATCCATTCCAGTAAGACATAAAGCTGACAAAAAAACAACTGCCAATAACTCTTCTTATTTAACACATTAAGAAAATCAACTATAATCTCCTTCAAAATAGTTCCCTTCTGAGCCGATACCCAGCTGCCAATGTTCAAAGCAATTCTGCAGATCATTTTCTGAAAAATCCGTTGAGGATCTCCTTTGGTTTTGGTTTCACATCTTCTACAGACAAAATAAATGAGTATCTTTGAGCACAGACATGATCTTTGGAAAGAGGGACCAGCTCCAGTGGATAGAGTGGGTGCTCTGGTGCAATGCTTCAGAGACAAAGTGTTGTGGGCTGTCACACACTGACATTTTTTGACTAAGGGTAAGAAAATGTCTGTATTTGAACACACATCCACTCATATTGAGTGGGATCCACTTATGCCCTGGGTCAGCAGCCAGCCTGGGATAACATTATCCATTCACTCTCATCACCTCCAAATGGTGATGGTCTTGATAGCAGACCTGGGACAAGATGTCCCATCTTTTGCATTTTGATGAAAGCAGACACAGGGGACTCCTGTATGGCTAAATCCTTATAAATTCAGACACCACTTGCTCAAGAGAATTAAATATGAATTTCTTTACTGTGCGTGAACCTTGGAAAAAAATAACAATATCCTGGACAAACAAAATAGATTTTAGCACCTCATATTCACAAGGCGAACAGAGCTCTTCATATGATTGATTAATGTGATAATTTACCAATTGATTTATAGCTAAGTGTCATGTGTTGAGGAGGACGTGATTAACATCCGAGTAGGTAGATTTGAAAACATATGTGTGAGACTTCAAAAGAGAGTTTATCAGTCTGACTCTTTTTGCCTAACAATATTTATTGCAAGAGTGGAAAATATCATCACCTGGCCGACTAGTTAGAGTCCTCCAAACTGACACTGATGTAAAGGTATGATTCCCTTTTTAATCCCCCTAAACAATTATAACAGGGAAAGGTTGCTGTTTCACTGCAGGAATAATTAGACGGACCTTTCTTGACTTCAGAACTACTGAGTAAAATGCTTCTTCCACGTAAGTGTGTCCTTTATGCTGCTCTCAAGAGTCAATGACTGATGACTTTTACTGCAAAGGCACATTTCCCTCTGTGATTAAATATTTATTACAGTGAGAGGCCAGCAGAAGAACTAAGTGCCTCCAATTAACTATTGCAGAGGTCCATAAGGGACTACAGTACATACATAAATATTTTAAAAGGTTAGGCCAGAGCAATGTTCGTATCAAGCCATCTACCTGTAGATCAGGGTGTACTGGTTTTGGTAGGCAGATACATGACTGCTTACCAACAAACATAACCTCCACTTTATTTGCTCTGAATGAGTGTGGGAAATACAGCTGAATGCAAGAATAAAAGCTAAGTATGGGAATGGAGATGAATTATAGGGAGAAATGAGCCTGGGTGTTTTCCCCTTCCTCTCTTCCTTTCTTTCTCCTCACCCACCCTTGACCCCTTGCCATCGGCTGAGTATTCTCTGAGTTTTCTCAATTACACTGGAATAAATCAAAAATAATAATACAGCAATCTGTGGAATTGCTCTGAGTATAAAACTTAATTGGAAAAAGAATTTGAATCATTAATTCAGCATTTTTTTGCTGCTTTCTATGTGTGTGTTACATTAATTTTATAGGAGGAATATTCTAGGATTGCAAACTAAACTAAAAGTATTGCTTTTTTTTTCTTGTGATACATCTGTATATGTTGCAATATACATCATTTAGGTAAGAAATAATTTTTGGGAACATTATACTAGGGATAAAGTGATTTAGGACAATATTACAATGAAAGTGATGTGAATGCTTCTGATCTACCTAAAGGTCCCTTTTTGCGCTTTCAGCTCATGAAATAAATCTAGTTTCTAAAGTAAAGACTGAGGAACAGGCTACATGTAAAGACAGAGGATTCTAAAACAGCATTGATGGAGACAGCAGCAGACATCAAAATGTCAATGATGTGCTGAGCTTTTTCCCTACAATGGGGTTCCTAGAAAATGCCTAGGACCCGAAATTCAGGTTAACTCATGCTCACAAGTAATTTTTTCTCAAGTAAAATTATCAATGCCACACATTTTTTTTTCTTTTCCTTTTAAATCTGTGTTTTGCAGTGGATTTTTAGTGGAAAACAAATGAAAGAAAAGTAGCTCCATGGAGAGAAAATTGATGAAGATGAGATAGGCCACATGAAGGCACATACAATTTCTATTTTCAGATAGCAGTAAGGTGCATTTTGTGGCCTTCAGTGACAGAAGTTTTGCTTAATTTGTTATATGCTTAAAGCATTGGACCAATTGGACTGGGAGATTGTTATCAGACGTCTGGCCAAGAGTCTACATTTTAATCTGAGTATGTGTATTATTTCGATATTTCAGATTTACCATTTCCACTACTGACTAGAAAAGTGTATTAAATCAAATAGATGCAGATAAACAGCTGGGTGGCCATATATATAGCTTCCTTCCTCAGTTCAAAGGCAAAATTCCATTTTTGCTCTCTGCAGTGGTCATCCAGGGAATGAGAAACTGCAAATAAAATTTTTTCCATGAGAAAGCTTTTTAAAAATTGTAAATCTCCCTGGGAAAAATCACGTCAATGGAAAATTTCCAACTCCAGGCAGCTCAAGACATTCACATGAATGTATCATTAATGATTCCCATAGAAGCCTTTTTCACTGATTTTTCTATTTCTTCTCCACAGTTGCCAATACTGAGCTTGGCGAGGTGAGATTCTAATAAATTGTTTCAAGGCTCAGCCAGGCTGATCAGGTCGGATATGAGACCTAAGGCCTCAAACATATTAACATTGTTTATTATTATGGCATTCTGTAAACCGATGTAACACCAAAAACTGAGGTACCTTTGCATAATAACAATGGACGAGCATTTTTGCTTTGAAGGGCTGTTCCAACTCTGAAAAAGAAAGTAAATTTTTGTGAATATTTTCATATAAACTAAACAAGTCAGCAGCATTTTAAAGCAAAGTATTTTTTTTCTCTCATGATTGCTGTGTGCACTTTACCCAAACTGTGACATGTCACATTTAGGAAGTGTTAGCTGAGACCAAAAAACAAATGATGAAAAATTGGTGGATTTCTGGAATCTGTGACTACATATTCTGGGTAGTAGAAAAGAGAAAAAGAAAAGAGAGGGTGATAAATCCTGAAAAGATTGCAACCTTGCTGTCTGTAGGTATATGGAAGGTTTTAAGTCCTTGGTTGAGATCTTAGAAAATTTATTTTTTGATGATTTATTAGAGAAACAAAGCACTGACTCAATCATTTCACCTCAATAATTAAGCATTGACTAGATAATAATAAGGTTCCATCTCTTTTACAATTAATACATTGTCAGACAAGCTATTAATTGAAGATGTTTTAAATATTACTTTCTGTTATTGATGCATTGTTTTAATATTAAACTATATTAAAATTACTAAAAAAAAAAGTAATATATATGTTACTTCAATACAGTAATATGTATAAAATGAAAACTAATTCAAATGAATCCATCCTTTTTTAGCATATTCCTAGTAGAAAGCCTTACTGTCAAAGGATCAAACAGAATTGTAACTTTTCATATTACAGTGAAATGGAATATAGAGAAATTCCCAAGAAGTGAAATGAAGTTGCCTTCTGGTAAGAGATGAATCTTTACAACTTCAGTTTTGTAGTTAGTTATAAATACTACTTTACAGCAGTGAAAGGAAATCATGGATTGATCCTTACTAGCTGTTATATAGTCCTCAGAGTAATATAGTTATATAGTCCTTACAGCCTGAAAAACAAATATTTGTAGCTGAGATCTTAAACTAGAAGAAGTAGGTGGGGAGAGGAGAAAGGCTATGACAGCTGTTAATAAGTAATCTGCATAACCATTAAACTAGGAGTCAGAGTAGAAGAAGGTAAAAAGGAGAAGAAATGAGAGAGAACTGGAGGGAAAATTAGCAGAAAGAAATGCTATTCCAAAACTGCTTGAGAGGGAGATTCCAAAAAATGCTTTCACAGTGAAGATAATAGGTCTAGTTTTGCAGCCAAATAATTCACTAAAAGGAACCAGAGGCTGATATCAACCCAGAAGAAGTTGATGTAGAGCCTGACCAACGCTTCAGCAGAAGGATGGCTGCCCATAGCAGATGTGTAATGCGAACAGCCGTTAGAAATACCCCATGCCAGTGGGCATCATGATGAATTCATACATCACAGCAGTAGTAGCTGTCCTTAGCAGTTCTCCTACATTGAAGAGAGAGGTCATTAAATCTTATAGGAATTATTACTATTGCCTTAATTACTATTGGAAGTCAGGAAGAGAATAAACAAGAGCAATTGCTTTCCCAGACATACTTGGCCACCTGATAACAAGTAGATATGTTTAAAGACAGACATTGGTGGGCTCTGTTTGACCCTTTCCAAAGACTATGAAGTTCATTGGACTGAGGAGGCCCTAAGGAATAGATTCAGGGAAATAAATTCAGTTTGTGTTTAGAACAAAGGGGTTTGGAAGGTAATTTTTATTTCTTGACTGTATTGGATCTAATATCCTCCTTGACAAAATGCTGCCAAGTTTTGCAGACCCAAAATGGAACTTGTTTATTTTTGGTTAAAATTCCAGTAGCACCTTGTACCCAGTGTTACTAATTCTAGGGATAAATTGTTAAATATTCTCAACTCTTTATTATCACTTGCTTCTTCTGCTAATAGAAAGCCCACAGCCAAGTAAATCAAATAATCCAGATGGAGGATAATAAAAAATTACTCGAGAAAGGGATTTCAGTTTCAGTTTTCCCAAGAAGCTTTTATAAACATTAAGGAATTGAATGTTTATGAAAAATGCCTCATCAATGTCCTTTTAAATGTACTAGGCATATGGATCATATGCAAAAATACTAGGAAAGAAATTACATTCCTGTAGATCCTCCATGTCACCTGAGCATTTGGAAGCTACCTATGACCCAGCTTCAGAGCAATTTGCAATACCTATAAGCTGAGAAAGAATGCATTAGAAGAAAGGCTTCTGTCTGCTGTGTATGGAAGAGAAACACATTGACTTGAATATGTTCAGTTTGGGAATCTGTTTTTGCCTATTAAGTGGAGCTGTCCTTTCATGTTAATGGAAAGATGAATCTAATGTTCATTGCCTCACCTAGTTTCGTGTGTCCCAGGAATACTACTACTACAGCCTGCAACTAGAAGTCTCCATCTGGCTGCTCAATTAGAGCCCAATGTGACAACTGATTGTTACACAGAAACAATTGATTAGATTTTTGTGTCCCTCAACAAGCTCTATTACAATGAGTATAATTTTTCTATTCTTTTTTTTTCTTGTTTCTTTCTGCTTTACAGCTGATCATTTATTTTATTGTTTTCCAGTACTGGCATTGAAGTTTGTGGACTTATCAAACAACACTTCCAAGAGGAAACTATACCAGCCTGTGAGCTTGATGTTCTGTGTTCATCTGTTCACAATTTGTAAGTCAATCTGGTCTTCTAGTTATAAAGTTCTTTTGAGATGAGGTGAGCCTAACCCTCAGCTGTACTGATCCTCCCCATTTTGCACAGACTAGGAACAAGGCCCAGGGGAAAGAGGCTTGCAAGAGGTGTAAACTTTGCAGACCTGTCACAGTCAGTATCCAGACTGTCCCAAAAATCCCATTGAAGAATTAGTTTCCAGTGAAGCTCTTCACATTTCTATCAATGCCCTGAGAGAAGAATCAGGACCTCAGAGCTGAAATTTCCCAGAGTTATACCAATTCCCAGTGAATTGAAGGGCAAATAAAGCTCCTTCTCTCCTGTGTATCCTGTACTTGGGTGTGACATCCTTGTGTTTAAAGGACTGGAGACTGCTGTACTTACTTACTCAGTGTCCAGTGTGTGTGTGTGTGTATAGATAGAAGTATCATCAAGAGTGCACTTTACCTGCTCAGGACAACTCATCCTAACTATGGGACAATGAATCACAAAGAAGGAATAAAAGGCTATATTCACTTATAACCTGCTAGAGATAATGCATTTTTCTTAAAACTGGAAACTTGGTTCAAATCCAAAATTCATCTTATTCTCCATAATACAAAGGGTTTTCAAATCAAGTCCATTATACTAAAATGCTACAAATTATAGTGGGGTTCTGTCCTCCTTTATGCCTCATTGTTCTCTGTAACTACCTGAAAAGAGGTTGTAGAGAGGAGGGAGCTGACCTCTTCTCCCAGGTGACAGGGGACAGGACAAGAGGAAATGGACTCAAGCTCCACCAAGGGAGGTTTAGGCTGGACATTAGGAAAAAAAATTCAGAGAAAGGGTCACTGGGCACCGGAACAGGCTACCCAGGGAGGTGGTTGATTCACCCTCCCTGGAGGTGTTTAAGGCTCGGGTGGACAAGGTGCTGAGAGGCATGGTTTAGTGTTTGATAGGAATGGTTGGACTCAATGATCCCGTGGGTCTCTTCCAACTTGGTTGTTCTATCATTCTATGATAATCCTTCCAAACATAAGTCTTGTCTATTTTAAAAGACTTTGTGAACAAGGTTTCATTACGTAGAAATATGGTAGCATGATTTCTCTCCTAATTAGAAAGAAAAAAAACCTCATTTTCTTGTCACCAAACAATGCTATTTGACAAATTGTTAGGAAAAAGCATTTTGGTCACACAAATGTCTATGATATAATGAACTAGCACTGTAACTCTCTTCTGCTTTCACCTTTCCGACTCTAAAATTCAGTCCTATTGCTCTGTAACCTGGTTTTGAATTCCTCTTCTCAGGATTTCCTAATCATGATTTCACTAATTGTTCTTAGCAATAAAAAGAAAGCAAAACAAAACACAGAGCTAGGATATTCCTCTTTGTTCATCCTCAGTAAGTTTGCAGATGACATCAAGTTAGGCAGGAGTGTTGATCTGCTTGAGGGTAGAAAGACTCTGCAGAGGGATCTGGACAGGTTGGATCAAAGGGCCAACTCTAAGGGACTCAATGAGGCAAAGAATTGAGTCCTGCACTTGGGACAGAACAACCACATGTAACACTACATGTTTAGAGACAAATGGCTGAAAAGCTGCCTGGTGGAAAATGACCTGGGGGTATTGTTATACTAAGAAAGTGTACACCCCACTGAACTCAGCACTAGCAAGGATGAACCTTGAATACTGTGTTGTGTTTAGTTTGGGGCCTCTCAATAAAGGAAAGCCTTTGAGTTGCTGGAGAGTGTCCAGAAAAGGGCTACAAAATTGATGAAGGACCAGGAGTACAAGTCCTATGAGGAGCAGCTGAGGGAACTGGGGTTGTTTAGTCTGGTGAAAGGGAGTCTGAGGGGAGACTTTATTGCTCTCTAAAACTACCTGAAAGGAGACCATGATGAGGCAAATGTAGATCTCTTTTTTCCCCAAGTAACAAGTCACAGAACAAGAGGAAATGGCCTTGAGTTGTGGTGGGGGAGGTTTAGATTTGATATTATGAAACCATTGTCAAATGTCAGAACAGACTGCCTAGGGAAGTGATGGAGTCATAATCCCAGGAGGTATTTGAAAGATGCATAGATGTGATGCCTAGGGACACGGTTCAGTGGTGAACATGGCAGTGTTAGGTTTACAGTTGTATTTGATGGTCTTAAAGATCCTTTCCAACTTGACCAATTCTGTGATTCTTTTTCAAGCCTATCTTTGAGTATCACTATTACTGTGCTGAGCTCTCTGCAGTGAGAGTTGCTGTCATCACCAGCAGTACCCTGAAAGCCCAAAGGATGCCTGCCTCTTTGGCCTCTTCATTGAGCTTTCTTGAAATACAGCCAGACTTACCATTTCCCACAGCTCTGTGATTAAACACAACAAAATTTTAGGTCAATGTAGGACTTTATTATTAACTGCTGCTAAAGATTGTTGGCTCATTCAAACCTTTGATTTATGGATTGGTAAGAAAGTATGATTTATGTACATTTCTGGGTAAAGAAGAGTTCACAAAGCATCTGGAAAGAAGGAAAGAATTTGAAATGTTTTTACCTTCAACAATAAACTATTTTTTTCAAATTACTTATAAATAAAAAAATGAAACAGTATGATCTGAGTTTCTCCAAAAGAAATCAATTCAAATCACTTCTGGGGGAAGGTTGTGGGAGCTTTTTTTCCTTCAAGGAAAGGGGGAAAAAAAGAAGATCTGAAGGCAGAGTTTATTTTGCAGGAGATTAAATCCCACTGAATTCTTAACCCATCACATGTTAACAAGCTTTGTGTAACTGTGATACCGCAGAGAGAATCATGGCATGTGGAAGGTTTATATGGATGAACTGACCATAACCTTAGTTAAAAATCAGAAAATTCTTAACAAGTCAGCTCTCCAAGAGCTTAACTTTCAGTTGTGCTACAAAAGTGCAGTATTCTTACAACACAGTGGAATAAGCTACTGTTTCATGCCTGCCTTAGGCAGTAAAACAAGGATGCTAAGCACCAGTACATTCTCGTTATTATAAAGCATGATTTCTTCCTGCTGTTGTAAGTGAGGCTGATATATTAAGCCTCAAAGACTGTTCTACCCAGCCAGTGTTATTAGACTTAATCCACAAGGAGGCAGTCCCAAAGGTTTCGGTGTAACATGGAGTTATTCAAGCTGCAGCCTTTTTATTTTTTGCAAGTGACACTTCCATTGTTGGTTGCACCAGGCCTTATTATCAACATCAGTCTTGTTGGCTTTTAGACCCACACCTGACACATTCTCCCAGCTAAGGGGTTATGAGCTGTCTTCCCTTATTTTGAGCTCCCAAGAAGTTTAAGACAGAACTATGACCACCAACTCAAAGAACCCAGCAGCAGCTGATAATATGATCTGAGCACTTAAAACTTGCAGTATAAAGAACTCAGACTTATGAACAAAACAGATTTCTCTTGAAGAAACTGAAAAAGATAAAAAAAAAATCTGTTCATGTCTGCACTCTCAGGATTTAGTAATGACTGAATGTATGCATTATTTTTTCCTTAACAATGGCTGAAGAGAAGTTAAGTCTCTCTTGGTCTTGTTCTTGTCTGTGTACAAGGACAAGGAGAGGTCTTTTCTTCAAAAAAGTCATTGGCTTCAGTCACAGTGACTAATACTAGAGATCTGAAACTACTCTATGTCAGTTAATAAACAGTCCAGCAATTAAACAAACTCAGGTCTCGCACATTTAGGCAGCTGACACAGGTTTATTGCTATTCGGAAGTGCAAACACACACTACAATACATACCACACTAAAGTTCTCAACAACAACGTTCTTGAGCTTTAATTATGTTTTTGAAGCACCAGTTTCACCAAACATTACATGGGTAACAGTACCAGCATGGCAAACTTCCACAAACAGTAACATTCTTCAAAATATATTGCTTTCCTGCAGTACTTAGTTGAAATTTAATATCTCTGCCATATGAAAAATCAAAATACTTTAGAAATAACACTTAGCAACATCATCTGCCATCTGATAGTGCACAGAAATTGGGTACAGGCAGAAACATTTCACCTCGAGTGGTTAATAGACCCATTTCAAACTTCAGACATTATCAGATAATAACGCTGCCTGCGTATGAGTATATTATTACAATTATCAACCATAAGGAAAGAGGGGGGAGGGGGAAAAGTATTGGTCTTGATTATTTAATTTTAAAGTGCAATAGATAACTTCATTGTTCCCCATGAGCTATTATTCAGAGACTGAGTGCTGGCATCACTGCAAATTTAACTCAGTTCAAACTCACTTGTTTTCAGATTCATAAAGTCTTACCATTGCTATTTGGAATAAGTAGGTCTCAGAGCAGTGAGACTTGCCTAGAAACATTAAACGGGAATAAAAATTATAATGGCAACAGAGCCTCTAAGTAATCTTCCACTATGAGCCAGTTCATTTCCAATATTATACCTAAAAACTACAGTAAGCATTTCAGATACATCACAGAATTTTAATTTTTTAGTTTCCAAACTCTTCTTATAATGTGGATATTCAGATTCAGGATGAAACAGAACCTGAAGAAAATATCCTTTATACATTTTTAAATGCCAAAATTTAGGGCTACAGATAAATACAGGCTTGAAAAGTCATGATATGGCTTTTGGGAACAGCAGCCCTTAGTCAAAGTTATACTAGAGGTCAGCAGTTTCTTTTTCTTGGCCTGCATTGAAATACATAAGGGCAATGTATATCTACATTGACCAGTTTCACATCTTCCATTTCTGTAACCACAGCAACAATGATATAACACCAACATGAAATATAGCATTAGGTTTTCTAGATTTATAAACGCTTCCATGCATGGCAGGAATATTGAATATGTTCCTTCCTATTGAAAGGAATAGAAAATGAAAAAATATGCAATACAGAAATCAGTATTAATATATGTAGAACTCTTCATATGTCTTGACTTGCTGTGATTCTGTAATATTGATATTTTTCAAAGCCGAAGGTTAAGAGGTAACATGCAAGGTACTTTTAATAATGCTTTTAAAGAAAGCATTTTTCTAGCATTCTATAGGTAAAGCTTCATAAAGAGCAAAAGTAGTTTTTGCTTTTGGCTCAAACACAAGGTGGATTAAAAAGGCTAACTGAAGTTTTAAACCCTTCTCACTATTTCATGATACTGCTCTTTCCAATTCTCAAAGGTTATTTAGTGCACAAAAGGGCTATCATGCATGAGAGCTCACTTCTTCATAAACAGGTGCATTTAACAGAGTTCCACAAAAACCCACAAAAACCCAGAGAATAAGAAGTAAAGACAGTTATAACCATGGATGTGTCGAATCACTTGGAGGCAAACAACTCTGCATTTGAACAGCCACAATGAGTCATTTCAAGCCAGAAGCATTATATCTGCTCCAGTCCTATCAGCTTCCCAATCTCCTCATAAACTGTTTCAGAAACCAGCTTCATGCCATCATCACCATATATAGTATCTGTGAATGTGCTACAAACAGCTACATCTTTCTGAAAAATTAGGCCAAACTTAAGGATTTAGTTTTCATGAGTGTCTTTTTCTCTATAAATATTGCAGTTATTTCATGAATAGTACTTTACAACTAGAAAAGTAAGAAAATTCTGCTGCCCTCTGCTGTTTTAGAGGGTGGCTGTAAGAGAAGATGAATCTCTAGGGATTCATAGCAGTGGACAGCCAGGCCAGATTACTCCTGCAGATCACTCCAAAACAGAACTGTTCTGCATCCTTAAAACTTCAGTTTTCTCTATTAACTAATGTTAACTACACATATGGATTAATTTGCTAGAGATAAAGCAAATAGATTGAAAGAAGATCTCTGGCTCAACAGCAGCTGTTTTGACATAGAACGCGTCTTCTTTCTGAACTTTCATGAACATTCACATAATAGCCTTACCAATACTTGCATAGCAGATGCCAGCATTTTTCAACTAGTCTGATCCAGAAGATGAGGCAGTTGTTCTCCAACACTTCATTCCCGAACTGGCTACAAGATATTGTGATCTGGCCAGCCCAACCTGTTCTAACAGATCATGTACAAAACAAGGCACTCAGTAAAGCGGAGGACTGACTCTCCCACATGTGAATGGGAGACCAGGCATCCAATACATGCTTTATTTAGGTCTATAAAAACTGAGAACATTGGTAATAGACAGACAGAGCTTAACTGGAAAACAAGAGGTAGAGGGACATTTTCCACGATTGCAGAGTAATGTATCTCAGCAAACACCTTTTTAAAAATATTTTAATAGGCTATTTAGCAAATTTTAAATGGCAGATTACTTGCTAGCTTGCAAACATTCCATGTATTGAGTATCAAGGCATTCAATTTAACTTTCTCTGAAATAGAAGTAAATAACATAAAATCTTTTAAAAAAAGAGAAAAAGAAAGCAAATGCATAAATGAAAACATTTATTCTAGTGAAACAAATCTCTTCAGTTGTGGAAATCTTCCTCTCTAACTCACCTCCTCCCTGATGTTTCAAACTGGAACTGGCCCAAGATAGATACAGTAATCCAGTTTGTTTAGTGACCCAACACTCTCTCATGCCTGGAGGATCAACTTGAGATGCCGCACAGCCAGAATCAATTTGCGAAGCTGACATCCAAGCATCCTCTGAAAGCTACAGTACCTGGGGTGCCTGAAATGCCGTTATCTTTCCCTGTAAGTGGTGAGTCTGAAGAGCTGAAATCACTTTTTCCCTGGACTGTTTTCAATGGCAACATGTCAGGTTTTAATTGCCTAAAAGGGCCTTAAATTTAAAATGCTTTTTCCTGAGTTCTTGGATAATTTAAATCCTTGAATAGTTCATGCCTTGAAAGGCCATTCATGATGAGGCTGGCTGGCACATCTCTCTTAACACACAGGTAAGCTATGAATAGAAGTAAATAAGTGGCACTAGTGCAAGCATTTGTGAGCGTGCGCAGTGGTGCTGGAGGGGCAGGAATGGGTGTACTGTTGTTAAAGGGCTTTGTTGCTCTTGAACAAATATATAAGGCAAAATACTGACTTTAGTGAAGCCAGTGGCAAAATTCTCAAACCTTTCAATGGGACCAGATTTTTCTCTCAATTAGTTACAGAGAGCTCCTACAGGGTGGAGCCTTTGAAGGTGCAATGTAAGTAGATAGCTGATATGTAAGTGTCCAATATAGCTCATAGGAAAACAAACTGAATAAACAGCATGTAGTAGATGTATGCTTTGGCTAGATACCTTCCTCAATGTTTTCTATATTCAACCCTGTATTCCATTTTATCGACATCGGGAGCAAGATGAACCTCACGACGAATCAATTTAATTTCAGATGAAGTTCTTTATTATGGGTTAACTCGCTGCTTACATAGACCAAGCAGGCCAAACATGAGGTAAACATTGATTGGTCACTTTTGCCCTAGTAACAAGTCTTCCTTGGCCACCACCCAACCCACAAAACTTTGTTGCTTCAACTTCAGGTTACTTTATTAACTTAACACAACAGAGTCATTACCACTCTTTGTGACTTTACCCAGCTCCACTCTGCCAGGGCACTTGGAGCTCATTGTATTATGCTTCCCAACATCATTTGTGTCTGCATATGATGCCAAAATAATACAGGATTATGTTAGATACAGTAATGAAACCTGATTTAAAAGATCATTCAGAAGATGAGTAAAAATTGGCTTCCTGATTGTGAGAATTGATTGATGGGTTTTTGCTGCAGCTCCTTTGTGTGCTTATGTGATATGTATCTGTTAGGAGACAGATCTGTCTGTCGGGAGATGATGTGTAGACAATCTTACCTAAATGAATATTCTTTTGACCATTCTTTGCCTGAAACTAGTATGCAAGTCCTGGCCCAAGGAGGGAGGTGGTTATAACAGGAATTTTGCTTGTTTAACAGGGCAGACACAATGAACTCATCGGGAGGAGACGATGGGGAAGGAAATAAGATAAAGATACAAAGGACTGTGATAATGGGTGGTCTCAAATTCTGTTGAAAATGTATATTCATACAAGTATAAAACTTGTGTGGCCAATCTTTGCAGTATGCGTTTTTTAGAAGGGTTTCCGATTCAGCGATGAATTGTAAAATAAAAATATTATTATCTTTGCTTCAAAGACTTTGTCCTTTTTCATATTTTAGCAGTGAAAGAGTGTTTCTTACACTGATGAATGGAAGTAGGTCTCTAATAAAAATGGAAAATATATGTTCTCAAGACATTTGGAACTGACTGAGAGAGAGAGGTAATTGAAAGAGAGAGATAACAATAGCTTTGTGTACAGGTTCTGCTTTCCGTACAAGATTCATCTAACAACTTAATATATTTAAATTTGGAAAATGTTAATATTTGCTAACATTTTTTAAAAAATCAGTTCAATCTAATGGCTACATATATGTATATATGTAGGAGGTACTCATAGATACTGCATCAGTTATTCAAAGATACATATATATGAATATATATGTGTGTGTGTACATACACACAGCAGAAATGAGACTCACAGTGCAGCTGCTTGCATCATTCTTACAGGAATGCACGTATGCTGTGCACACTCACTTCCCAAATGTTGCAGACTGATCACAGACATTTCACCAGTCAAGACCGCTTGCAAAATTCCAATTCTTAAGATCAACCTCTTCGTTGGTACTTATGCTTAGCACTTAGATAATTGGTTTGGGGTCAACTGATACCTTCTGGTGACTCTCCCAGCTTTCCTGCTCTGCATCTTTACATGCTAACTCAGAGCATTTCTTTTTACATCAGGTCTTGCAAATCTTCTCCATTCATGTTGTCATGTTCAGCACCCTAGGTGTTGAACTAGGGTAGATCACATTGAAACAGGAAAGAGAGGGGATCTGGGAAGTGTGAACAGGAGATACAATGTATGTTTACCCACTTTCTCTTATTAAAAATATTTTCTTCATATCACTTAATATGTTCTTCCTATTGCAAGTGCCTTTTGTGTTGGAGTCTTTTATAAAATCCCTGCTGCAGAATTCTAGCTTGAAAATTAGCCCACTAGGGACTCAAATAGTTAGGAAATAATATTATTACAATGCAGTAATGTGTTAATAGTGCCGTTATAGTGTTGTAATTCCTACTGTTCTCATATCTCTGACCTGCTATATGCTGATGTTTTTCTTACACTAAAGCAATTGCTATAGCAACATACCTTCAAACACATATGATTAATATTTTATGTGCCCATGACTGACTATATATTTGTTCTAGACAGAGCATATTGAAAAACAAGATGGAATACCTGCCATGAATCCATAGAACAGCAATTGATTTATACTGGGAGAAAAATAAATGATAAATTGAAGAAGAACAAGAGAAAATATGATTTCATAGGTTCAGAATACAAGAAAGTTGATAAAACATACTGCAAATCTTTAATCTCTCTGGTATATCAATGTTAGTCTAAAGAATACAGAATATCAGTAAACATTTTAGTATTATATAAAAAAAGATATTTTTTTCACATAGGAAAACAACTACAACACCTTTTTCCACCTGTGGACAGGTGCCTCAATCCCACTGCCAGATTCTTTCTAAGATCCCTGAGAAGATAAAGATGTCTCAGTTTGGAAGACCAAGAAGTGGCCACATATTGCAAATTTAACCTTACATATATGTTCAGTCCTGCAGTCAAGGTATAAACATTCGTGCTTCCTTTTAACTTCAGCTCCACTTGGTATCATTCAGGATTCCACATAACTGACAGGCAATTATAAGCCTACACTTTGCCTTTTTTTTCAGTCTCAAAATTGATTATACCAATTACACCATTAATTACTCCAATTAGGATAGGAGTTATTGGAAGCTGATTTTCAGAATTCACTCAGTAAATATGTTGCATCTAGTGGCAGAATTCCCTCATCCTCTAAAGTAAAATGTGCTTTCCCAATGTAGTTATAAATTTCATCTTTTAAAATGCTGAATAAAGAACAAAGACAACTCACATACAGTGAATGAGGCAGTTGTCAATAGCAAAATGGATTTATTACATATTAAAGTAGTCATGGTTAACAGATTCAGGAGGAGGCCTACATGTTGCAAACATTCAACGTAAATCTTTAGAACAGGGTGTTCAGTGTATGTGAATTTTTACAATGCAAAAGGTAAATTCTACCCTACAGATGGCTTGTGTGGGGTGTAGTGAACAGCAAGGCTGAGCACTGCTAGGGTCTGTGGACCTCTTAGTTTCTGAGGCACAGATTTACCAGCCCACATACTTCAGTTCATTCCCACCAAGCTATTTCAACACAGGCTTTGTGCAGACACAGAATATGTTTCACACAATGCAAACATCAGAGGTTTTGTCGTGCAAAATACTGAAGTTAAATAGTAGGACAAAGTGTGCTTGGACTTCCAAAGGATTATGACCAACTCTGACCATTGAAAACACCACACAACCCAGGAAAAATGGTGAAATCTGATGCAACAAAGTGTAGGTCATATGGATCGTCATTAATATTGGAGAAGTTCTTTAAGATGTCTAGAGTTTGGATTAGTTTCCTACTGTCAATGTCTTGTGGAGCTCACATACAAGTCCTCTGGCTCATACCAACCTGATGGTGTGTGCACGTGACTCTTCTCATCCAGTCTGCGATAAACACTCCTTCTAGACATGGACAAAGAGAAAGTTCTCAAATAATCTGTCTTAAATGACACAGGGTCATTTATGTTACCTACTTTCTGAAAAACAGGGTTTTAGAAGGCATTGTCTGCCACCTGACAATCTCAGGGCCTGAGCAAGTTCATCTGCCAGAAACACATGCCTTCCCACTTTATAGGGATAAGTATTACAAGCACCTCCAGGTATCTCTGACCAATTAAATGGGAAGGAGGGTGAACCTGCCGGTGAGTTTGACATATGGATGAATTTGATTTATGACTGCATATAAACAGCTGCTTACCCTTTTACCTGAACATCCACTTCTTATGCTCATTCAAGTGTTCAGATCATTTAAGGAAATCTCAGCTTAGGGGGTTTGGGTGTCAACCTTTTGTAGGCTTTCAGCTTTGACACATCACTTTCACCTTCCCTGGATGTGGTTAAGGCATGGTTAGACAAGGTGCTGAGGGACATGGTTTAGTGTTTGATAGGAATGGTTGGGCTAGATGATCCGGTGGGTCTCTTCCAACCTGGTTGTTCTATGATTCTATGACTTTTTCGGTTGCTGCTGCATGCTGAGCTGATGATTTTGTTGACAACTAAGATCTCTTTCCTGAGCCATAAATGCCATCTCTCTGTTTAACACTGTGCAATTAGCCCATTTAGATGATTTTACTTCCAGAAGCATTCTTTCATAGTTATCTGTATTGGTATTCCTTTGCACTGCATATCCCCACAACCACATTATTGAAGAAGATGCTGAATAAAACTGGTTTTAGCACTGATCCTTAGGAAACAAACAGCTGACTCATATGCATCTGAAACAGTCACCTTTCAAGACAACTATGTGTTTCCTACCCTTTTACCAGGTTTCACTCTGTAAATGATGCTTTCCTCCAAACCCATGGGAAATTAGTTTCTGTAATAACAGCCAGTATATTTTAGAAACTCTATGTTATTTCCCCAAGGAAATCCATTATCCAGGTGTGTATTTACACATTCACTGAAACCTTCGAAGAGCTTGAGCAAGCTGCTGAGACAAGACTTCCCTTTGAAAAAGCCATGCACCTTTCCTGAAAGACCATGTTCTCAAAGCTTTTAGTCTTCTTTTACAGAACACACTATCTGATCTGACTTAACAGTCTGTTGTTATTCCAGAAGACTTTGAACCAGCCGGTTGTATTAAACAATGATGCTTAATCTCCATAAAACTTACTCTCAGTGTTTTATTCATATTCAGAAGATGGGTAAAGGATGCAAATTTGCCAAAGTTGTGGCTCTTGTTGAAGACCATTTTTATATGTTAAGGAAATAAGACAAAGGGAAGGCAGTTCCAACAAGGGATTGCTTGTGACCCACTAAATTTCATTGCTAGGTAAAGAAAACAAAAGCAAAATAAACCTCAGGTTTGCTACAACCTTGAGGTTAAAATGCAATTAGCAGCATGATATGGACTAATCATTCCAAGTAGGTTTCTCACCCTGTGTACACACGCCCCCATATTTGAGTAACACTGAATCAGTGTGAATCAGAGGCAGGAATTGTAAATTCTGCAACCGAGCACTAGATCAAGGCAGACAGGCAGTCCCTGGAGCAAGGGAAGCCCAGGAGGGAGTCAAGGGCAGGCAATTCCTGACTCCCTGAAGTGGTCACTCACAAGTGGGTGGCTGATATGGAGGGGGTGTTCCTGAAGCATCAATGGGAAATTTAAATGCAGTAAAGCCTGAATCAAGACTCAGATGGCAAGAATCAGCAACAAGGACAGTCAGTTCTGCAGCTGAGCTCTAGATTAAGGCAGACAGTTGTTGCCCAGAGCGAGGGAAGCCCAGGAGGAAGCTAGGGGCAAGAAAATCCTGTCTCCTGGAAGCAGCAGCTTGCACATGGGAAGCTGATGTGGAGGGGGCATTCCCAGAAGCATCAGTGGGAGATTTAAACAGTCTCTAAAGAGCCCGTTGAATGGATGTGGGAAAATAGGACTTGGCGAGGCAGTTTGCTAGGCACTTTGGGCAGGCAGGGTGAGCAGGGAGGGTGCAGTTTCTCTGAGCTCAGGAAGTAAGTTCAGCCAGTGAGAGATTGACCAGACGTTATGTCCACCCAGTGGAAGGCTGCATCACTTCACCTGGTAGAAGGGATGAGTCAGCCCAGACTGAGCTGCCAGAGAAACATGCAGCCATTCAGGTCTCTGGCTGCAGGGACTGCAACTACCTTGCACTGGAAACAGAGGACAGCAGTGACAATGGTTGTTTGAGGTGGGAACAAGTCTTTTTTTTATTACCAGGGTTAAGAAGTTATCTTTGATGCACTTTAGGGAGTATCCTGGATTGCCTACAGCTTGCCATGCTACTTCTTCAGGTTGGTTCAAGTCCCTCAGTATGGTGAGAGCGTAATAGATAAGAGGATGTAATCTGCTAATCAAACAAGTTGGGAGGCGGTCTTACCATTTCAAGTGTGGAAGTGTTCTGTTACCATTGTTGGCAATAGCATAAGTTATTGAATAAATGTGGTATTATTTGTATTGAAAAAAGAAAGGAAAAGAAAGGGCATATGACTCAAGCTCTCAGGAGCTGCACCCAGCGCTGTTGCTGGGCAGAAGAGCTACCTGGTGGGGAAAAAACAGACCACCACGTCTAGCTGGAGCTGGGTCTCGGAGCGAGGGGGCTGAACCCTCAGCAGAAAAACATCCCCTTCAGCAGGAAAACTGGACCAGACCTTTGGCAGGAAACTAAATCACAGCGCTCCACTGCCTGAGTGGGATTTGCGACAGGATTTCGCGGAAGAGGCAGAAAGTTTTAAGGAGGGTCCGAGAAATGTATATAAGGGACCCCTTAAGGAACTATAACTTTTGTGGGTCCGGAGAAGCTGAAATTCTCTGAACCGCCCAGCACTGCCTTTTACTTTCCTATTTAATAAATACATAAATAATTTAATTGGATTCTATTTGCTTGATTTAACTATAACAAGAACTTGTAAGCATGAAACCTCCTCCAGATGGAGGAAGAAGGCTTCATCAGTAGACTCCCCTTGATCAAGTGGCCTGTAGTAGACACCAACCACAAGGTTCCCTTTGTTGGCTCAGTGTCTTATTCTCATCTATTTGTTTTTGATGTCTTCAAGGATAGCTCTTCACTGTCTGTCCAGTTCCTGATACAGAGGACAACACCTCTGCCCCTCCTTCCCGGCCTGTCCCCTCTGAGTGTAGCCATTGATAGTCACACTCCAATCATGGGATTCATCCCACCAATTTTCAGTAGCAGCAGTTAGATCATAGCTTTCTAGTAGGATGGTAACTTCCAGCTCTTCCTATTTGTTACCCAAGCTGCATGTGTTTGTATAGAGGCACTGCAGCCAGGCTATTGGCCATATCACCATCTTAGTGGAACATCTCTTATTTCCCTTAAGGTGTTTCATGGAAATTTCCTTCAACTGTGCTACAGCATCTCCGGCATGCCCTGGTGCAGGGTCTATACCAGCACACCATT
This sequence comes from Coccyzus lansbergi, assembly GCA_033558105.1. Lineage (NCBI taxonomy): Eukaryota > Metazoa > Chordata > Aves > Cuculiformes > Coccyzidae > Coccyzus > Coccyzus lansbergi. The sequence goes on from JAUMJK010001092.1 coordinate 1,504,433, forward strand.
ACCCTAACCATGGTGTGTCTTCCCATAGCTTGATATTGGCAAACCGGATGCTATCCTCCTCCCCCTTCACATCTAGTTTAACACCCTGCCAATGAGCCCTTCAAGTTCCTGAGCAAAGACCTTCCTTTTTGAGAAAGGTGACTCTCATCTGATACCTCTAAACCTGATGCTGTGTAGGTCATCTCATTATCAAAAACCCCAGAGCTGTTACAGTGACACCAGCCAGAGACATGTATTAATAGACTGGATCTGTCCGTTCCCTTCGAATGTCACTGCCCACAACTGGAAGGAAGGGGTTAAAAAATCACCTGGGTCTCAGATTCCCTCTCTAGCCACCCCAAAAGTCTCTTTTAGTCACCCTTGGGCTATGTACTGAAGATTTGTTACCTCCCAGGAGGAAAAGCAGTAATGGGTAGTAGACTGAGGGCCATACCAGACTGGAGAGTTTGCTAGTGATACCCCTAACCCAGGCTTCTGGGAGGCAGCAGATTTCCCTGTGAGTAGGGCCTGCTCAACATACTGGACCTTCTGTTCCTCTCAGCAGGGATGGACTATGACCCATGTTTTCTTCCTTTTGGTGGTTGTTGTAATTTGGTGGGGGTTGTTCTGGACTTGCCCCCTTCTCTGTTGTAGATGGGTCAGCACTCACATTATCCACAGCTAAATTGTCATATTTATTGTGGAGAAGCACCTGGGAGGCACAGGCAAGGAGGGGTTTCACTTGCTGCCCTGTTTGTGGACTTGCTTCCACTAGCTACTTCCCTTTAAGTCCCTATCTACTTCCTGATGGGGGCAGAATACTGAATCCCTTTGAGCAGGGGCTTTTTCTGGTGGTTGCGTTCATGTTTCAGAGAGCTCAGCGTGTGGTTCCACCAGTCAATCTCTTGCTCAGACTCCCTGATGGTCCTTAGCCTATCTGCTGCCTCTCAAAACTCTAACACCAGGCTGCAGTGATCATGCTTTGGTGGAATTCAATTTCCTGAGGGATATGGGACAAGGAAGGTGTACAGTCAGGACCCTAAATTTCAGGAAAGCGGAATTCCAGCTCTACAAGGAGTTAATCAGTAGGACCCCATGGGACATGGTCCTTGTGGACAAGGGACAAAACAGAGCTGGCATTTATTTAAGGATGCTTTCCATAAAGCATAAGAGCTCTCAGTTCCCAGATGCAGGAAATCAGTCAGGGAAGGGAAGAGACCAATGTAACTGAGTTGAGACCTGCTAATCAAACTAAAGAGCAAGAGGCACCTGTACAGACAGTGCAGACGGGAAGAGGGAACTTGGGAAGAATATAGGGATATTGCCCATTTGTGTAGGGTTTGGATCAGAAAGGTCAAGGCACAGCTCAAGATGAACGTGCAAACAGAAGCAAAGAGTAACGAGAAGGGCTTCTATAGGTATGTCAACCAGAAAAAGGAAGGTTAAAGAAAGTGTACCCCTGATTAACAAAAATGATGACCTTGTATCAACAGACAAGGAGAAGGCTGAAGTACTCAACATTATTTTTAGCCTCAGACTTCACTGACAACTGTTTTCCTCACCCCTCCTGGGTAAATGGACAACAAGAAGGAGGGTAAAGCCCCTCACACTGTAGGAGAAGATCAGGTTTTTGGCCATCTGAAGAACATGAACACCAGGTCTATGGGACCTGGTGAAATGCATCCCAGGGTCCTGAGAGAATTGGCTGATCTGGTGGTCTAGTCACTTTCCATGATATTTCAAAAGTCATGGTAATCAGGAGAAGTCCCTGGTAATTAGAAGAAGGATGACGTTGTGCCCATTTTTTAAAAGGGTTAAAAAGATGACCCTGGGAACTACTGACCTGTCAGTCTCACCTCTGTGCCTGGGAAGATCATTGAACAGATCCTCCTAGAAACCATGCTAAAGCACATGAAGGACAAGAAGGTGATTCAAGACAACCAGCATGGCTTCACCAGGGGCAAGTCCTTCCTGACCAACATATTGGCTTTCTGTTATGGGGTGGCCACATCAGTGGGCATGGGAAAAGCAACAAATTAAATGTATCTGGACTTTTGTAAAGCTATTGACATAGTGTCCCACAGCATTCACCTCTCTAAATTGAAGAGATAAGATTTAATGAATGGACTGTTCAGTGGAGAAGAAATTGGATGAATGGTTGCATTCAAAGAGTAGTGGTCAATGGTTTGATGTTCAGATGAAGATCCATGGCAAGTGGTGTCCCTCAGGGATCTGTACTGGAACCAGTGCTGTTTAATATCTTCATTAATACTATAGATAGTGAGATTGAGTGCACCCTCAGCAAGTTTGCAGATAACTCCAAGGTGAGTGGTGCATCTACCACACTGAAAGGACAGGATGTCATCCAGAGGGATGGCCGAGCCCAGAAAGTGGTGGCAAATGGAGTTAACTCCAACTGGAGGCCAGCTACAAGGGGTCAGTGCTTGATCCTGCCCTGTTCAATGTCTTTATCAATGACCTGGATGAAGGCATCAAGTGCACCATTAGTAAGTCTACCGATGACACTAAGCTGGGTGGAAGTGTCAATCTACTGGAGGGTAGGGAAGCTCTGCAAAGGGATCTGAACAGGCTGGACCACTGGGCTAAGTCCAATGGCATGAGGTTTAAGAAGGTCGAACGCAAGGTCCTGCACTTGAGGCGCAACAACCCTATGCAGTGCTACAGACTAGGGGAAGAGTGGCTAGAAAGCTGACCGGAGGAGAAGGACCTGAGGGTGTGATTGACAGCCTAACAAACATGAACCAGCAGTGTGCCCAGGTGGCCAAGAAGGCCAATGGCATCTTGGATTGTATCAGAAATGGTGTGACCAGCAGGTCCAGGGAAGTTATTCTCCCTCTGTACTTGGCACCAGTAAGACCACACCTTGTCTTCAGTTCTGGGTCCCTCACCACAAGAAGGATGTTGAGGCTCTGGGTCATGTCCAGAGAAGAGCAATGAAGTTGGTGGATGGTCTGGAGAACAGGCCTTATGGAGAGCGGCTGAGAGAGCTGGGGTTGTTTAGCCTGGAGAAAAGGAGGCTGAGTGGAGACCTTATTGCTCTCTACAACTACCTGAGGGGAGGTTGTAGAGAGGAGGGAGCTGGCCTCTTCTCCCATGTATCAGGGAACAGGAGAAGGGGGAATAGCCTCAAGCTTTGCCAGGGGAGGTTCAGGCTGGACATTAGCGGAAAAAAAATCATGAAAAGGGTCATTGGATACTGGAACAAGCTGCCTAGGGAGGTGGTTGAGTCATCATACCAGAAGGTATTTAAAAGGCAGGTGAATGAAGTGCTGAGGGGCATAGTTTAGTGTTTGATAGGAATGGTTGGACCTGATGATCTTGTGGGTCTTTTCCAACCTAGTGATTCTGTGATCTGGAGAAATTGGAGAAGTTGGCCTGTGAGAACCTCATGAGATTGAACAAGGCCTAGGGCAAGATCCTATACCTGGGTCTGGGCAATCTACACTTTTGATACAGGACAGGGGATGACATGACCTGCAGAGAAGGACTTGGGGTGCTGATTGATGAGAAGCTTGACATGAATTAGTAATATACACTAGCAGCCCAGAGACCAGCTGTATCTTGGGCTGCATTAAGTGTGGCCAGCAGGTCAACAGAAGAGATTCTGTCCCTCTGTTCCACTCTTGTGAGACTCCACCTGGAGTACTGTGTCCAGTTCTCAAATCCCCAACAGAAGAAGGATACAGATTTGTTAGAGCAAGTCCAGAGGAGGGCCACAAAGATGATCAGAGGGCTGGAGACGTAGTAATTTTTTTTTTAAGTCCTCCTCAGATAGTGCTATAATTTTTTTTCCCCACTCCACTGTTTTCATAGAATCATAGAATCATAAAATCACCAGGTTGGAAGAGACCCACAGGATCATCGAGTCCAACCATTCCTATCAAACTAAACCATGTTCCTCAGCACCTCGTCTACCCGTACCTTAAACACCTCCAGGGAACGTGAATCAACCACCTCCCTGGGCAGCCTATTCCAATGCCCAATGACCTTTTCTGTGAAAAACTTCTTCTTAATCTCTAGCCTAAATCTCCCCTGGCAGAGCTTGAGGCCATTCTCAGCATTCAAGAAAGGTAGTGTCTATTTTACATAAGTTACTCATGGACTGGAGCCATTTGGACTTGGAAGAGTGCAAGTTCAAGGGGACGTTTGCATTCCCAACACAAGCATCTGATGCTTTTACCATTAATCCTCACACCACAGGAAGAAAAGAACAGGAAGAAAGAAATACGCGCTGCAGTGCTATAGTGACAAGATGAAGCTGTATCCAGAACAGACAAGGAAGCCTGAGGTTTACAATTATGAAATCAGTGTTAAGATTAGCTTGATCAGTTATTTTTCTCTACAGAGAAGAGGACAATCAAGCAAATTAGTAGAGGGAGGGAGGACATAGTATATGTCTTGAAAATGTACACTAAACCACAGAGCTTATTAAAAATCATACCTACATGTACATTTGCTAAACTAGCCATTTATAATATTTTAGATATGCTTTATGGTGATTTTGCACCAATAACTCTTTAAACTGTTTCTATTTTTATACTGGAAGTCAGTCTCTTCAGTGTACCAAAGCCCACTATTTCTTTGCAAGCCCTTACTAAATAAATAATTCACCATTTTGATGCTTTTGTTTTAAGGAGAATAAAAACTATATTCTGCCAGTAAAAGTTGCAAGATTTCCATCTTTCCAGCAGTATAAATAACTTAACAGAGACATACAGCCAGCTGTGGCTTTTACAGTCACATCTACATGCACAATTCCAGTTAGTGCTGATGATAGTGTTATGTGCATGCATGAAAAATAGAAAAGTTTCATCTAGTTTCTGCAGTCTAACTCAGTTGTGTTTGTTTATTCAAGTTTAATAACCTGATCTTACATAATCATGAGATGTTATTTAGCAGTCCCTGAAGAGAATCTCATGCCATTGTTAGACTGGCATAGTACAGTTATGAACATGTATTCAGAACTCAGCAAAAACTGTCTACAGTGCCAAACTATTAGGGTAGCCTACTGAGTGGGAAGAAGAGAATGAGAGAAAAAGAGACTACCATGAAAAGTTGTCTGGCAGAGGCTGAGAAAAATCTTTGAGCTAGAACAAAGACTCCTGATCTTCACATTTACCTTCAGCTTTCATTAAACCTATTGTGCTTAAAACAGTGCTGCAACAGTTTTATGTCATTTGCCTTGTTAGCTTTCTAAAGATGATTGACTTCTCAGTTAGCTTGTACTGTATTCTTTGGCAACCTGGGTCACCGTCAGAGATGCCTGTCCTAAACTGGACTTCCAAAGAAAGGAACACAGATTTTGCCCAGCTTACCTTCTCTGTGGAAAAGCAATACAGTCACTGAAGTCATCTCAAGAGCAAATAATCAGAAAACAGTAAATTCAATCCTTTTTGTCATCTTGAATTATTTCCTTTTCCAGGTGAAGCAGTTGATGGTCATTCTGATCCTCCTCCTGCCCAAATGAACAAAAGCTATGGCTTCAAATCCAGAGTCAGAATGAACTGTGAGATCTGTTCCTTGTCACTCTCCGACAACACACTGGCACAGTTTTCTGACACCACCTGCTTCTCCATAAGGAGGAGAGATGCCACTTTCTGCAAGACAGGTACATATAGACATATAGATATCTACATAGATACAGATAGACATATCTAGAGATGTACATATTGAAATATCTAGATATTTATATCTATATGTCCACCTGTTTACTATATCAAGATATATATTGCCGCGTCTTCAGTGGCACCCAGTATCATGACAGTGAATTCTCAGGTGGTGAGGAGATTTGGAGGTGGTGGGGAGCTTTCCTGAGCCAGGAAATCTCTGAAAATCATAGGCGGGGGAGGGGCTCCTGACAGCCATCACAGACATGCGGATCCCACACAGTGCCTGACAGGAGGGGGTGGTCCCAGCGTCTCCTGCAGGAGATTTAAACAGCCCCCCTGGGAACACAGCAAAGAAGAGCATGGCAAAGAGGACCGTGGCAAAGAGGAGTGTGGCAAAGAGGAGCAGGGCAAAGAGGTGCAGGGCAGTTTGAGCAACAAATCAAGCAGGCAGGGTGAGAAGAAAGGGTGCAGAGAAGACCCAAAGACTAGACAGAAGACACTGATCACCATGGTGGCTACCCAGCAGAAGATTAAATCTGCTCCAATTGCTGCAGCAGGCAGGATGGATACTGCCACCCAGGCAGAGCCACAGTGGGTGCATGCAGCTACCCAGACCATGAGCTGCAGGCAATGCCCACCTCCCAAACCAGCTTGTGCCTCTGTTATTTGATCCACTTGTGAAAGCTGCATTTGAGTGGGGGAACTCCTTCGTATGGTGGAGGAGTAAAGGGAGGAGGTGAAGAGGCTGAGGACCATCAGGGAGTGTGAGAGGGAGATAGACCAGTGGAGTAGTGCCCTCTCACTACCTCAGCAGCCTGCTGCACTTGGTATGTCCAAACACCGTCCACCTGCAAACTGCAAGGTTGGGGTTATAAGAGATGGGGAATGACAGCAAGTTCCTGACAAATGAAGGAAGCATGCTCCCCTCAACCAGACAACAAAACTGGAGATCCCCCTGGTGAACAAATACCAGGTGCTGTAGGTGGAATCCAATCCTGAGGCTCATGGCTTCCACAGCCTAGAAAATTTCCCTAGGCCACATCATCCTCAGAAAAAGACAAAAACATCCTCCGTTAAGAAGAAAGGGAGGGTGATTGTTGTAGGGGATTCCCTCCTAAAAGGAACATAGGAACCCATTTGCAGACCAGACCCACTTCACAGAGAGGTCTGCTGCTTACCAGGGGCATCAGTGAAGGAGGTAGTTAGAAAACTTCCCCCTTTAGTCCACAAGACAATTATCCTCTGACTGTAGTCGAGACTTGCAAAGATGACTTAGTGAAAAGGAAGACCACAGTCATCAAGAAAGACTTCACAGCCATTGGGATGGAGGGCTTTGGGGCAAAAATAGTATTCTGCTCCAACTCAAGGCTAAATATAGAGGCTCTGGAAGTCAGGAAGGAAAAGTCAATTAATGCCTGGCTCCGAGCCTGGTGTGAGGAAAGGGGAATTGCCTTCTTTGATCATGGGGTGGCTCATGCACACCCAGACTTTCTTGATAAGGATAAGACACCTGGGTCTCCCAGTGGGGCTAAAGGCCTTGCTGAAATCCTAGCTAAGCTCATAAATCGAGCTTTAAACTAAGTGTGAAGGGGGAGGGTATTGAGACCAGGCTAGGCAGGAGTGAGTCTGGACGTGGAGCACTAGTGATTCAGAGAGGTTGTGCTGGTGAGGACCACCAGCACAACACCACATAGAAAGCGGAGGAGAACACACCCAGGGGTGGTAAGGGAGATACGGGCTCTCTGGTACAAGCTACTCCAGTTACCTGGCAATTGGGAACAAACACTGTTGCCTCTAAGAGGGCCGAAGGCTCGGCAGCTCAGTTGAAGTGCATGTACACCAATCCACGCAGCATGGGGAATAAGAAAGAAGAGGTGGAAGCTGTGATAGGGCAAGGAGACTATGATGTTGTTACCATCATGGAAACGTGGTGGGATGACTCATATAATTGGAGTACAGATATTGTGGGGTACAAGCTCTTCAGGTGGGATAGGAAGGGTAGGAGAGGAGGCAGGGTAGTCCTCTTTGTAAGAGAGGACTTGGACACTATTGAGAAGGACTGTGGTGATGAGGAGTTTGAGTGCCTGTAGGTTAAAATCAGAGGTGACCATAAGAAGGTAGATTTTCTAATGGGAGTCTGTTACAGTCACCCAGCCAAGGAGAAGCAGCTGATGATCGATGATATAGATAAATGTCTCTTGTACTTGTGGGAGACGTTAATCTTCCTGGAATCTGCTGGAAGTACAATAGAGCAGAAAGGAAGCAGTCTAGAAGGTTCCTGGAGTGTGTGGAAGACAACTTCCTTGCAGAGCTGGTGAATGAACCAAAAAGGGAAGATGCCCTCCTGGACCTGCTGTTTGTGAATAAAGAAGGCCTAGTGGGGGATGTGGCAGTAGGAGGATGACTAGGACTAAGCGATCACGAGATGATAGAGTTTTCTGTTCTAGGTGAAGTGAAGAGGGTGGTTAGCAGGACAGTAGCATTAAATTTCCAGAGGGCAGACTTCAAACTCTTCGAAAGGCTGGTTGGCAAAGTCTGATGGGAGACAGTTCTTAAGGATGAGGGAGCCCATGAGGGCTGGGAGCACCTCTACAAAGGAAATCCTAGCAGCTCAGGAGAAAGCCATCCCCATGTTCTGGAAAAAAAGCTGGCATGGGAAAAAAACAGCATTGTTTAACAGAGAGATCTTGAGTGATATCAAGAAGAACAGGAATGTTTATGGGCTCTGGAAGAGGGGACAGGCCTCTTGGGTGGACTACAGGAGGGAAGTGAGGTTGTGTAGAGAAAAAATCAGAAGGGCTAAGGCTCAACTAGAAATCAGATTCGCTAAGTCTGTTAAAGATAATGAAAAATCTTTCTATAAACATATAAATAATAAAAGGAGAATTAGGGAGACCATACAGTCCCTATTGGACACAGAAGGAACAATAGTGAAAGGGGATGAGGAGAAGGCTGAGGTACTTAGTGCCTTCTTCGCATCAGTCTTTAATTCTAAAGAAAGTTATTCCATCTGTGTACAAGCCCCGAAACTAGAGGAGCAAAATGAGGCTCCCATGATCCAAGAGGAGGTGGTCAGAGCCTTACTAGGCCGACTACTTACCCATAAGCCTATGGGGCCTGATGGGATTCACCCAAGCATATTGAGGGAGCTGGTAGATGTTCTTGCCAAACCCCTTTCCATCATATTCCAACAGTCCTGGAAGACTGGGGAAGTTCCACTGGACTGGAGACTGGCTGATGTTGTGCCCATCTACAAGAAGGGTTGCAGGGAGGATCCAGGGAACTCCAGGCCTGTCAGTCTGACCTCAGTGCCAGGGAAAGTCATGGAACAGGTGATCTTGAGTGCTATCATGAAGCACATGCAAGAGAACCGGGTGATCAGGCCCAGTCAATGTGGGTTCACAAAAGGCGGGTCCTGCCAAACCAACCTGATCGCTTTCTATGACAAAGTGACTAGGCTGCTGGATGAAGGAAAGGCTGTGGATGTGATCTTTCTGGACTTCAGTAAAGCCTTTGACACAATTTCTCACAGCATTCTGCTATGGAAACTGTCAGCCTCTGGCCTGGACAGACGCACACTCTCCTGGGTAGGAAACTGGCTGGATGGCCGGGCCCAGAGAGTGGTGGTAAATGGTGTTAAGTCCAGCTGGAGGCCAGTGACAAGTGGTGTTCCCCAGGGCTCAGTGCTGGATCCAGCCCTGTTCAATGTCTTCATCATTGATGAAGATGACACTAAGCTGGGTGGAAGTGTGCACCTGCTGGAGGGTAGGGAGGTTCTGCAAAGGGATCTGAACAGGCTGAACCACTAGACTGTGGCCAGTGGGATGAGGTTCAACAAGGCCAAATGCCGGGTCCTGCGCTTGGGGCACAACAACCCTATGTAGTGCTACAGACTAGGAGAGGTCTGTCTAGAAAGCTGCCTGGAGGAGAAGGACCTGAGGGTGTTGGTTGACAGTCTACTCAACATGAGCCAGCAGTGTGCCCAGGTGGCCAAGAAGGCCAATGGCATGGGTTATTCTCCCTCTGTACTCAGCACTGGTGAGACTGCTCCTTGAACACTGTGTGCAGTTCTCTATCCCTCACCACAAGAAGGATGTTGAGGCTCTGGAGCGAGTCCAGAGACGAGTAACAAAGCTGGTGAAGGGGTTGGAGAACAGGTCCTATGAGGAATGGCTGAGAGAGATGGGATTGTTTAGCCTAGAGAAAAGGAGGCTGAGAGGAGACCTTATTTCTCTCTATAACTACCTGCAGGGAGGTTGTAGAGAGGAGGGAGCTGGCCTCTTCTCCCAAGTGACAGGGGACAGGACAAGAGGAAATGGCCTTATTCTCCGCCAAGGGAGATTTAGCCTGGACATCAGGAAGAAGTTTTTCATGGAAAGGGTCATTGGGCATTGGAACAGGCTGCCCAGGGCTGTGGTTGAGTTACCTTCCCTGGAGGTGCTTAAGGTACAGGTAGACAAGGTGCTGAGGGGCATGGTTTAGTGTTTGATTGGAACGGTTGGACTTGATGGGTGGGTCTCTTCCAACCTGGTTATTCTATGATTCTATAAATATTCATGCAAATATACAAATATTCTATCTATTGCTAGTAGATAGACAGATCTATATAGATATTTACATCTAACTATATATCTTGATCTAAATAAGACCTAGATATTGATGTAGATGTAGACCTCTATGATTCTATGTTTCTATCTAGATCTATATGGATATCCATCTAGAGCTATAGTTATCTATCTAGGTAGGTATCTGTATGTGTCTATCTAAAGATAGATAGATAGATAGATAGATAGATAGATAGATAGATAGATAGATAGATAGATAGATAGATATCTGTAGGTGTCTATCTAAAGATAGATTGATAGACATACAGACAGACAGATAACCTTCTTCTGTGCCTATATAGAACCGTGTCTGTATTAACTGACATTTGTGGCATCCTGGCTTGTATCAGAAATGGTGTGACCAGCAGGTCCAGGGATGTTATTCTGCCTCTGTACTCAGCACTAGTGAGACTGCCCCTTGAATACTGTGTTCAGTTCAGATCCAATATTTGCTAGTTGCTCTAATAATTTATCCCAGTTAAAAAGCAACATTCTCCCCACGCTAAGGGCACAGACAAAGAAAGCAATATTACTAACTTCCTATTATTTATAAATCTATACTGATGAAATAGCAGGAATCTGATTGATTTCATCACAAACTTCTCTGATTCTCCATTTCTTGGAGATATCTAATTTAGATTACTGTTAAAGTGAATTAAATTACTATTAATCTTGTCTATGGAAAGAATGCTCCATTTCTTGAGGTAAATGTATTTCTCTTGGTATGCATGAAAATGAAACTATAAATTGATACATGCAAATGTCAATGCAGATGGAGGTCTTATAATTACCAATGTGTAACTCTATTGATTACATTTGTAGATTGTCAAGAGGGATTGTACTGAATGAATTCTGAGAAATCAGTCTTTGGATATGCTCAGAGATGAGACTATGAAACTATTCTGGTTCTAAGCTACATCTGGGTAGAAATAAAGCACAGAATGTCGCCATCATTTTAGGTGGACACATGTATGAGCAAAACTGACAAGACGACATATAGATTATCAAACTGATTTTGCATGAAGCATCTAAACTCTATTACAGGCTATATCTAGTCTGATTAACTGAGTAGAAGGAAATGAGATTGAAAATCATTTAGTAAAAAAGCAACAGTTTATTGGTAGCTATTAAACTGAGATTACCTTCCTATGTTCCTACTGCTTTTTAGCATATGGAGAGAAATGTCTCATATTATTGTTATTTGCCTGATTTTACTGATGTTTATCATTTTTTATGGGCTGAATAATGGATGTTAGTATCCAGACTATCTCTGTTACTGCTCGAGTTAAGATATACTCTATTGAATTATTATCTGACTTGACATTTTCTTGGGCACTCTTTGAACCTCTTGCTTTTGATGTTCAAAATAATTTCAAATGCTCTTATTGAGCATGAAGCATCATCTGCCTGCCATGTATGCATTTACTACTTTAAGTTCTATTCCATAATTGTTCCTAAATAGAACAATTTATCTAAATCTATGTCTATGATTAAAGTTTTATTCCTGTGCTGATGAGTACTTTACAATTTCTGTATCTCTTCAGATTTGTCACACACAAATGTGATTTCTTTTAATCAAACCAGGTTGTACACAGAAATCACAGATGAACAATTAATGCATTATGTTTCGATGGCATATAGAAGAGTCTGGAGTTCCTGCAAATCCCTAGAATTTCTGTAGTATAAAAACCATGTAAGAATATCAAATACAAATACAAAATTCAACAGGTTTGCATCACTCATCTGCCACAAATATATATGAACATTATTTTTATTGCAAAGAAAAACTTTAATCCATGTCTTTGATGCACTGTTCACTTTTCATCACAGATTTTCATCACAGTTGCTGCACTGTGTTTTCAAAGAATAATATTCACTTTGTGTTGCACTTGTTTCAGAAAGTCATCCCTTGTTGACATATCTAATATGATCATGGAGATAACATTAGTGGATTGTATCATTCTTTTTTTTTCTATTCTTATAGTATAAAATGGTATTACATACTAATTCATTTCATTTGAGTCATAAATATGGCTGACATAGTAGTTATTAATTTAAAGGCATGTAAACAATCTGTTTTACCAGAACAGGAAGAAGACATACATGAAAATTTTACAGATTACAACAAAAATCTTAAAATATGCTTTAGTTACTCGTGGGAAGCTTTTGTCCCAGCATTTAGGTGCAGGACAGACGCTTCCAATTTTTCACCAACTCAACAGAACTTTGTCCTCTTTCTTTCTTATCATTCTCAGACTGTTTTTATCTGTATGTCCAATCTGGCCTTCTGAACCAGATTGGTTTTTATTTTCGATGGCTCCTTGCTAAAATAATGAAGTGGGAGTAAGTAGAACAGGGATATGAAGTCCTATAGTGCAAAAGAGGCATAGAGAAAAGGGGAAGAAGATAGAGTCTGCAACCTTTCCAATACACATCATCCTGTAGCGCAGTACGTGGCAGCTGGGGTTGCATTTGTATAATTGTACCTCATATAACACACATGTTATGAACTATGGGAATAAATCCAGTGAGGACTATTCTACTCCCTTGCAAACAAACACATGCTCTTGAAAATCACCTGGGTACAAAATCTCAAGGCTGACTTGAAGTCAGCGTTTGAAAATAGCTGCCTTGCATGGAAGAAAACCTCTTTGAAAGAAGGTGCTATTGTAAAGTGGGCTGATGCATATTTGTTTTAAAAATGGAATCGATTAACAATTGATACTACAGCAGATGATGTTGAACTCAGAGAGAAAATGGCTTTATGTTTTTATAGAAGTGACTTTCATGCAGATCTCTAGTGCAAGTTGTTAGAATAAAGGCTCAGTGTAGTTCAACTGAAGCATGTGAACACTCTAATCTCTAGCTCAGCTGTTTTCATAAATCGTTTTCCATTGAGTCATCAAAATGCCAGTTACCTAAAATGCCATTAGGAAAAATAAACCCTAGCCTTCCTATCGTCCCTGTAACAAAATCTTTTCTGTAACGTTCTTCTCATTCTTAAACTACAAGTTCTGTCTATCAAGAGCACATTTTGTCTTTGTCTAGATGCTGAAAAAAAATCCAAATACAGGAAACTAATACCATGTAAATTTATTACTATATTACTTTATCCATTATTTACTTCATGGTTTTGGGATGCATCCATTTCTTTTGTTACCATTGGACCCTGCACCTTTCACTGTTTATTAGAATAAAAATCAGACCAAACAATAGTTCAGGTTCACTGGAGCTTTTACAGCTCATTCAATGGGATCCAAAAGAGTCTTGGAAATTGAACAAGTTTATATTTTACCTTTTCCTTCCCTTCTGAGGAATATGTGAATTGCCCGGCAAATCTACAGTCCTGCACTAAACTACCATTTGACAGAACAAGGAATTTGACAGTTGACCATAATTTCAATTTCTCGTCATGCCAGTGAGAGTGGGAGAGCTCAGGTATTGCTCAGTTCCTCCAGAGTACCAAAAGTGACTGATTTTCAAAATGTGGAGTGCCAAGTTTAGTCTACCTTTTCAAGAATAGCACTGTCCATAAGGGTGGTTGGATATGAAACTACAGGGGAAAGTAGTAAGGATGGCATAAGGCTTTTACCTTCTCCCTCTGGAGAGCGAAAGAAAGTGAAAGGTTTAGTTTTCCAGCTGGTTATCAAGTCACATGCAGAGGAGATGCTGCAAGGCATTGGCACAGGCAGCACAGTACTTCTATTGTGCTCAAAGCACAGCACTTCAGAAGCCCTAGCACTATCACTTTGTGTCTTGCAATACTACTGCAAGCTACCTGATGTCTCCACCATATACACAATGTGTGCATTGTCTCCTGTAATAAAGTCCAGGCATCTGACACTACATCAAGCTCTTCAAATAAATCTCTAGGTATCTGTGCCAAGGAACACACTACTGCATGATTACTGCTACTGGTGGAAAGTTCCCAGTCTAGGAAGCAAAGAGCAATTTTCTTGAAGGGTCAAAAGAAGGTCATGCTGCTTCATTGTAGTACTTTGCTCCATAACAGAATGGAAATTTCTTGAAGGCCAACTATGCCTTTTTTTTTTTTTTTTTTTTTTTTAAGGAAAGTAGATATGAGATCTGAAGTGTTGATGCAGAACTGTCAGTTTAAGATTTACATAAAACACATACCTGGTAAGGCTGCACAACTCTTCAGCAAGGCTTCTTGTGAGGAAACAAAATTTCAGAAAAATGTCTTGAAACTTGAGATAAATAAAATAAAATAAAATAAAATAAAATAAAATAAAATAAAATAAAAACATTGTAAGAGTCATAACAAAGCGGCAGATTGTACCTTAGTGATGGGTTGATGGCACATACTCACAATCTGAATTTTTTTCCCTTTCCCAGCAAAAGGGATATCAGACCACAGAATCACAATCAAGTACTGAACAACCAAAAAATTGCAATGAATTTTACTTTTTCCAATTCTTTTCTCTTTTTGGGACTAGCAAAATGTACTCAGTTTCAGATACACTTCTGAAATGAAACCACTGAACCTAATAGGGACAACAGGCTGAGAAAGCAGCAGTGAAAATGAAGGGAAAGGAAAGAGATATGAGTTAGAAAATGCACTACAGGGTTAAGTAAGAACACTATTAGCACTCCTGACCTGGGCACCTGTCTAGGGAAATTTCTGCTGTGCTGTTGTTTCATTGAGCAGAAAATGCAGTAGGTTTGGGTTAAGAAAAAAAAGACAAACTAGCCAAAGGAAAGTGTCAGGTCCAAGATTTGCTAAGCTTGGGCTAAAACTGAACATCACTTGAGGAATAAACTTCACTGTTTTCATTAGATCAACATACATGTGAGCTGATGTGGAAGTACTTATGCCAAGTCCTAGAACGACAATGCAGATCAAACAATCCCCAGAGGGGGAGTGCAGAACCCAGCCTGACCAGAACGAGCTTCCCCAGAATGGCCTCATTTCCCATTCCTTCTCATTAGAAAAATATATCAATTTCTTCCTAAAAGAATAATGAAATGAAAAATTGGACTATAAAAATGTAGCACCATGTCACACACGGGCTCAGCCCTCTAGGCCGTATGCATTTTTCCTGTAATCAGAAAATCAAGAATTAGAGCAAATCCATATTTTACTCTCCCATTTACTCCATACTAATAATGCTTTCATTTAAATTTTTTCAATACAGAATGAAGTATTCACATAACACGTTACTCACCCAGGTCTTGACAAGAAAGTTAAGATAAGTTAGTTTTCAGAAGAAAATTGGGTACAATCCTGATGCTAGTGCTAGACAAAGATCCTGCATCCAGCAACAAATACTCTAACAGGAGCCAAGAGCCTTGTATTTTATATAATGGTAATATAAAACACATGCATTATGCATGCTTACTTAACTTTAACTTGCCATGTGTACAGAAAGCATGATCCTCAGACATTATCAGCGAGTATCCATCTTTCATGTTCTTATTGCAAAAAACTTCACCACAGTGAGTGCTGAACACAGCTACATCCAAAAGAAAGAACTTCTGCTGTCCTACAACTTAGAAAGCATAACTTTCCATATTAAACAGAGAAGACAGGTATATTTTCTACACATTTAACCCTCAATGGAAGAAAAAGCTCTTCAGAAAACCCCTTCTTCACAGAAGACGTTAGTCTCATGTAAGACCCTCCACACACACACACATTCAAAATGACACCCTGGAGAATTAATGACAGCCCACACACACGAGAGACTCCACTCATCCACTCCAGGCTCCGCATGCCAGTCCCAACAGCCATGAGGGGCACAGTAATAGAGTTGCTGTCAGTATGGCAGGAGGGAGGAATTAAAGAGGCTTTTGCTTTGATCTGAGACATTTTCTATACATCCAGGATTTACGACAGAGAATTATTCAGAATCAACATGATTTGACACCATCAGGCACATAGTACCAGACCTTAAGCAGAGGCTTAAGGCTGAAGATGCTCCCTTGGAAACTTAGCTGAAAGTTAACATTAATGAGTATTATCATGGCTTTTAAACAATACAGAGGTTACTCCTGTATTTTTGAAGGCATCAGGTACTGTTCGCATAATTTTATATCCGTTTAGCGTTTTCAAAAACAGAATGCAATCAAAGGGAAGTCTTGAATCTCTAAATCTAAAAAGACACAAACACAACTATGAAAAATATCCCATACTGCAGGACACAACTTTTCTGCACTCTGAGCCTCTTTTTCTAAATTGTTCTTTAGTAAAATAAAGTTAATTTTAGTTTTGCTTGCACAGATTGTTCTTTGCTCACAGATTGCTTGCTCTTTATCTTTCTTGTGAAATGTATGTATTAAATTATGCTCTTCTGATTTAGCAGATCTCTCTGTTAATCGCCAGGAGAAATGTTCCCATCCAGTGACTTTCTTCTTTAATATTGATGGAGGTAAAAGCTGAGAGGGGAAGCTTTCTTAGCTAGACTGCTAATATTTAGCGCAAAATTCACTTGGTATCAGCTTGGCTTCAACCTCAGTTATTGAGCAAGCAATAAACACTTTAAATGTCTTTGGAATCACTGAGGCTAGTGCTATGAAGAATTCATGAAGCAGGGATTGCAAAGCCTGATACCTTGATATTACTTTCAAAGTCTGGAGCTTCCTATCTGCATCTGACTGAGCCTCTTTTGTAATCTGTGACACTGATCATTCCTCAAGAGCACAGCTGCGGATGAAGAGTTTGAGTTGAAAGTCAAAACCAGAGCCAAAAGTCACAGCTGCCTCCTCCAAGGTGGCCAGGCTGGTGCTTTCTGTCCATTTGACTCAGCAGAGGAGCCTGCTACCAGTTCATTTGGGAAGCTGAGTTGCTCTCCTCATCGCAGCTCACAGCCAGCAAAAGGACATGTAGAAGAAACAGGGAGGTGACACGAAAAACTGAATAACAATGAGACTTCATAAAGTCTTGCTAATAAGACACCAAGAGCACCCTCTGATATAGATGGGTTCTGCCAATATGTTCAGCACATAACAATAAAAATCCATTTCTCTCCCAATTCCCTATCTCCCTTTACTTGTTCTTGTGCTTACAGGACTTACCAGGACCCCTTACTGTGCTTCATTTCCATTGTTCTTTCCAGTCTACTTGCTCTACTATCAAGAATATTTTTTTTCTTTTGGTAATGTAGTCTAGTATTCTATGGTATTTTTATTCCTTCATGCTTGATAGTAGTTTTCTGCAGTCTCCTCTGCCCCTTACAATGATTAGCTGTTTGCAAGAGGTAATGAGTTTCTGTCTTTTCCTTCTCTCTTTCTTTCCCTCTCTGCTTCCTTTTTTTGGCACAATCTTTCAGTTATTCAAAAAAACCAGACAAATGCATAATTAAGAACTTTAATGCCAACGAGAAAACATAATTGAGCTTTCTAAATGCTAAGGAAAGAGAGAGAGAACTTGATAAGTTTTACTACATTTCCTTTTAAGTCATGGGGTAGGGTTATTTTTTTCCTCCCTCACTTAATTCTTGTTCAGGAACAAAAGACTTTTGTGTATACAAGAAAGAGGAGATAGTGATTTTTGATTTGCATTTTCTCTTTACTAGAGCCTGTCATTTTACTGGAAATAATAATAATAAAAAAGGAACTATTTCCATCTTAGAAACAAAATCATCTTTTTAAATAAAAAGCCACTTGAGTAAGAAATAATTAAAAAAAAATATGATTTTTCCAAAGCAGGACTGAAATATCCAAAGGTCAGTAGAAAACGGCTAGCATTTATTTAAAGGTGTCTTTTTCTGAAGCCTCCATTTAAGCTGAGGATAAAAAATCCCATTAAACAATTTGTCCTCACTTCACATGAAATTTCTTCCCTCTTTCAAAGAACTGCAGAAGCCCTGTAAATATATCCATAGTAATGAAGCCTATTTAGTGAAATTTGTTTGCCATATGAAAAACCACAGTCATTAATGTCATTTTTTATTACACCGGTACTCTGAGACACTAGTCAAGACCGTCTTCCCCATGCTGATGGGTAGCACTGGAACACGCTTTAGTGCAAGCATGCTGGGGAGGAAAGCAGGAGGGGAGCAGGTGCTACAAGGAAGGGCAACCTCTTGCTTAGAGGCTCTGAGACCCACACACATCTCATGAGTCCCAAGCCAGTGGTCTGCCTCCTGGACCAAGCCAGTGCCTGGGAAACAGCTTGGGGCTGGGGCGGATGTCACCGTTCACAGTCATAGTAGCTATATATCTACACTGAAATTTAAACTTATTACCAGAGATAAAGACACCAGGCTGACCTACTAGTGCAGCTGCAGAGAGCGGAGTTCCTAGCTGCTGAGATGGTGAATTTCCTGACAGCAGGCACTTGCTTCTGGTGGGAGCAACATATCTCACAGCATCTTGTGTTCTGGGGAAAGGCTTCCCAAGCCAGTCAGACAGTGTCATAGCCCAGACCTGTGCCCTCCCAGGACCTTGAGAAAGACACTGTGTGGTCACCTGTTGCAGCAGGTGCACTGGTGGAGACTTTCCAGGACTGCAAACAGAAATCTGCAGGGCTCAGTTCAACATCAGTCCTGTTGACCATCATAAAATGGTGACAACAGGTATGACAATCTCACCCAAGTTGACCTGCATTGGCAATTTGTTGTTCTCATGGCCGTGATGAACCTTGGGAATACCTCCAAAATACCTGCTGGCCACATTCTGTTTTCTTCATTTCCCTTATGTTATTGGACAAAACCATTGTTTTTCTTTTAATATAAAGAAGTCATTTTGGAGGGTAGAATATAAAGATCAACAGAAAAAATATATTGAAGATTGATTGTTCTCACTTAAATTCTGACTTAGTTTGACCTGAGAGGAACTTGAAGCTCTATCTTAGTAGAGGAATTCTAAGAAGTTACTCTTAGATGTCTACTCAGCCTCGGAAGTACCTTGGAAGTACCTGAAAGTAACCCATCTCCACTTTGGCTGATGAGCTCCCTAGGTATCTGAGTAGAGACTCCTTCAGACTCCAGACTGGCCCTGTGCATGTGGATTTCTCGTTCATTCTCAGACATTTCAATCCAAAGGCCTATCCTGAAGTATTCTACTACTCTCCACTTTCATAAAACAATTTTTTAAGTATAGCATTCACATAGGAAACTTGAAACCATTTCAAGGCTTCTCTCAGCCTGAGAGGACTTGATGTGATTACTCCCATATCCTAAAACGTAGCTAAGACTGAGATGGGATCAAACTGCTTCCATTTCTTGGGATTCCTCATCTTTATGGGATAAGTAAGACAAAGAGATTAAGAAAGGCAGAGCCTCACTCTGTGGTCTGGCTAACAGCAGAGGCTCTAGTTTGAGGGTATATGTGCTTTTTGGTCCCAGATATAGAATTTGCGTATGCCATTTTGCATTGGAGAGTCACTGAAAACAGTATCAAACAGCCTAGGAGTGCACAGTAAGGCTCAGAGTCCCAATCACCCCTCTTCCACATGAGAAAAAACACCTTTTTTTCTCCATAATCAATATTTCCCCAAAATTAAATTTAACTAAGCTGTACTGATTTCACATTGTGTCTGATATTGCAGTTTTTCCCATATTCTTGTTGAGAAAATAGTATTTGAAAACATCCTATGATCCTTTTGCAAAAGCACACATAGCTGCATTACTCTTCACCTAAAGAGCAGTCAAGAACAGCTAGAGACAGCCCTTTGTCCTGGTACTCCTCAAAGAGGAGCAGAAGAAGAGTGAACCAGAAGATGTATTGAAGTCCTGTACAGGAACATTTGCATGGAAGCTGCCACACAAGGTGTTTTTTGTTTCACGGAGCTTATGCTCAGTGCAGCTCCAATGTTGCTTTCTCTACCATTCATTTCTCTCCTCTACACTTTCCAGTTGTCACAATGCCTATTAAGGTTTGGCCTGGCTTGTGCCACTTTACTGCACTTAAACGCTCTAGCGTTACAACAACAGAAACTTAACATTCTGTAAATAAACCCTATTGTTTTTACCAGTGTGCAAGCCTACTATCATTAGCCTTAACTTCACAGAGGGTGAACATGTTCTGAATTATATAGCATGATTTTTCCACTCTCCTGCTGATTTCTCTCAATGTTTCATTTTAAACTTCTTGTAGCTGAATATAGGCCAAACTCAAACACTTCAGCTACTCACACAGGACCGATACTCAGTCTCAGCTCTGAGCCCACAAAATCAAACTGCCCAAGAACTGGAAAATGAAAGTGGTCATGCATTTTTTCGGTAAGAGTCCCAAGTGGAAAGGAGGCCAATTATTTCTTGCCACTCTGTTGCTTGGGGGAGCAAGGTTTCTTCTTCAGGGAGCCTGCCTGGCTACAACTGAGCCCTGGTGGAGAGGTACAGCTTTAGAGGGTACTTGGTACCCAGCCCAGCTGACACAAAAAGGCACATTCAAGGATCCTCTTGGTAGAAAAGTTTGTTTAGATGACTTGATCTATTATCACACCTTTGGACAAAAAGATTGAATTAGGCAGTATCACTCAGTCACTTCAACAAATGCCTGGATTTGTTAACTGCCACAGTATATTGCTTTCTGGTTTTTATGGAGTCATGCTTTGCTTCAGCTTTGTACAATACTATACTGTAATCCATTGATTAGACATCTATTTATCAGGAATCTTTTTCCTGTTTTAGTATTTTGGGGAATGATTACATAATTTCATTTATTTTCTTCCTTTTTTGTGCAACCGCAACAGGCTGAATTTCCTTAGGTCCTAATTCCTTCTCATAATTCTTTTGGGAAATTAGGTTATCTATTTTCCTGCAGTATTTCGACTGAATAGCTATGGAATGATATGTGAAATACCCCATTCTAGGTCTCACTGGAATAAGCTAAACAAAAAATAATTTTGTTTTCACTTATTGGTAGTCCCTGCTTTGGATTCCATGTGTCAAATTGAGTTTTGTACATCCAACACCATACACAGATATCATCTAGGGGGGTTTTTGTGCCCTTTTCAGAGACATTGCTTTCAAAAATATTAATTAATTTTGTATTTGGTAGTTCATAAAGAACGCTAGCAGTGATGAGTTCCATTTATTGTCTAGAGTGAACTGAAGCATTGATGAAATAATATTTTCATAGTACCTGTATTTATGTTACCACCATGATGCAAAATAATGTTTAAAATGGTTTATTTTGCAAAATGCTAAATGTTCTGGTGTCTTTGCAAGTGAATATGTGGAAAAGGACAAGAAGTAATACTGTGATTTAAGTAACTTACAGCCAGAATTCTAGCACCTTAGGTATAAAAAAAAAAAAAAAAAAAAAAAAGAAAAAGAAAAAGGCATTTTCTTTTGAAGACTTTCCTGCCAAGCATCATGATTGGCAACAGGTTTGCATTCAGACTCCCACTCATCGTATTCATTAAAACAAGTAAGCAACGAAATGGTAAAGAAAGCATTACGCAGCTTAAAGCCTGGTCTAGTAACAGATGAATAATAAGTACATTAGTGTTGGCTGAGCAATGGTGAAATGCATTTTTACATATCAGGAAAAAAAAGCTCATTCTAGGATCTTTGTGTATACAAAGGGATTCCTGAAGAAACACATCCGATGCAGCATAATAGAGAATTTGTTATTGCTAATCCTAGGGCTTTGAATTTCCATTCTCCAGCTTTCATTTCCTCTGCATAGCCTGTGTTGCAGTAAATGCATATAAGCCAGCCCAATACAGGCAAAAGAGGGAAATAAGAAAACATAGTGCCTGGAAAGAGGTGCTAAAGCTAGCTAAAAGAAGAAGGACAAGAAGGATGTTGAGGTTCTGGAGCAAGTCCAGAGAAGAGCAACGAGGCTGGTGAAGGGGTTGGAGAACAGAACCTACAAGGAGCGGTTGAGAGAGCTGGGGTTGTTTAGCCTGGAGAAGAGGAGGCTGAGAGGAGACTTCATTACTCTCTACAAGTATCTGAAAGGAGGTTGTAGAGAGGAGGGAGCTGGCCTCTTCTCCCAAGTGACAGGGGACAGGACAAGAGGGAATGGCCTCAAGCTCCACCAGGGGAGATTTAGGCTGGAGATTAGGAGGAGGTTTTTCACACAGAGGGTCATTGGGCATTGGAATAGGCTGCCCTGGGAGGTGGTTGATTCACCTTCCCTGGAGGTGTTTAAGGCACGGGTGGATGAGGTCTTGAGGGACTTGGTTTAGTGTTAGATAGGAATGGTTGGACTAGAAGATCCGATGGGTCCCTTCCAACCTGTTTGTTCTGTGATTCTGTAAAACAATCACCCATTTACCCTGCTACAGTGTGTAGTAACAACCATTGTCTTTGTAAGGGTCCAAAATCTAAGGGATGAGGCAGATACGGCAGATAGTTGCGATCACAGAGTTCGTTTATTTTCTTGTGCAAGAGGTTAAAAAAAACAGACTGACCAGAAAAGGATTGTATTGTGTCCGTAACACTAACATTCTCACTGCTGCCATTCAATCCTGCACAAATCTCATGAGGGCTTTTATCAGGCATGGTCCTATTAATAATAGTAGTAATAGAAGCAATATAAGGGGTCCTGCTAGCGCTGTTATGAGTGACGTTAGCCAGGGGGACCAATTAAACATACACTCATACCAGATTCTGGATTCTTGTCTTTCTTTTTCTCTACATAAGAGGTTCTGTTTAATTTTTTTCCAGACTCTACTGAGTGTCTGATCTGATTCCTTTTCCATGTCTAATAACCTTCTACTGTTCACTGACAACACTGAAATGCACATTGAAACTCTATACGGGTTGACAAAACTGATAGTCTCAATGATATAACACTGAGAAAGGATTGTTTCAACCAGGGCAAGTTTAGGAGCTAGAAATTTAACTAAGAAATATCTATACCCTCCCACTCTTGTATGGAGTTAAGAAGGTCATACTAATTTTTATAGAAGTTCCCACAGTCTGAGACTGATTGGTCAGATTGGAACAACTCATGCCCTCAAAATCAGAAAATTATTTATGGTATCTTAATAACAGATAATCAATTTCAGTTTTATTTTCTAAAACTGATGTGAAGTTGTCTAGTTTCAAAATTTGAGGTCTCCAAGGCTCGGGGTATAATTGAGGTTACTTACATACTTACTGCGAGAAATACTCTTTCACTGTTAAAATATGAAAAAGGACAAAGTCTTCAAAGCAAAGATAATAATATTTTTATTTTACAATTCAGCGTTGAATCAGATGCGCTTCTAAAAAAGGCATACTGCAAAGGCTGGCCACACAAGTTTTATACTTGTATGAATATACATTTTCAACAGAATTTGAGACCACCCATTATCACAGTCCTTTGTGTCTTCATCTTATTTCCTTCCCCTCTGTCTCCTCCCAATGAGTTTAAGTCTGCCCTGTTAAACAAGCAAAATTCCTGTTACAATCACCTCCCTCCTTGGGCCAGGATTTGCGTACTAGTTTCAGGCAAAGAATGGTCAAAAGCATATTCATTTAGGTAAGATTGTCTACACAACATCTCCCGACAGACAGATCTGTCTCCCGACAGATATATATCACAAAAGCGCATAAAGGAGCTGCAGGAAAAACCCATCAATTCTCGCAATTCACGCCCTTTTATTTATTACATTTTTTGCTGAAGCCCATAGCTCTGCTCTAATTCACCCAATATTGTTTGCAATTTCTCATATTGTTCTTTCTTCCGATCTCTTCTCTTCAACACCATAATTTTCTGGGTCATATCACTCTAGTCTGCCATCCTTGGACTTGTCGGCATGCTGGTTAGCTGCATTCCTTCAACTACACTGAAAATCAATCTTAAATAACATGGTACAAGACATGGTAGAAAGAGTAACCCAGCTAATGAACATAATAAAAAGAAAACTACTTTCTTCCACCAAGCTACCCCTAAAAGGTTATCCCACCATCCAGAATCTAACATAGAATTCCATTTCTGCACTGGAACATGTGCACTTTTTCAAATTTCAGTTGCAAGGTTCATCACTGCTTGACCATTATCATCAATTTCAAGGCAACAATCAGAAGTGTTCCATTTTCCACACACTCCTCCTTCTTCTGCCAATAAATAGTCTAAAGCAAACCTATTCTGATATATTGCCTCCCTCACCTGTGTTTTTGTCATTTTATTCGTAACTCCTCTAAGGCCAATTTCCATAGCACTCCTGATGGCATTATTATTTGTCCATCTGGAACATAAAATCACCCATTATCTACTTCTTTTCCCATCATATTGATAATCAAGTTTCTATCTTCCCTTGAATATTTCTCCAATTTTGAATCAGAATCATGAAGTTTACCGTCTGGATTCAAAGCAGATATTACTTCTGCCATTTCTGCGGCCATCCTGGTCTCAAAATTTCCTGCCAATTTGTTACCAATTTTCCGGCCAGTATTACCTCTCCGGTGACCTTTGTAGTGTGTGGTAGCCACTTCTTCTGGAAGATTTACAGCTTCCAGCAGCTTTAGGATTTCTGCTGCATGTTTAAAGCATTTTCCTTCCTTTTCCTAATTCCATTGCTTGACTTAAGGTGATTATTTCAGCTTTCTGGGCTGATGTTCCTGGGATAATGGTCTAGTCTCGATCACTTCTCTGGTCGTAGCCACTGTATATCCATCCTTGCAATGTCCTTGCTTCATGAAGCTGCTTCCATCAGTGTACCAGGAATCTTCCGCATCCATGAGAGGTTTTTCTTTTAGATCCAGGTGGTTGGAGCGTACTGTCTCCATAGTCTTCAGGATCACTGTTTCTGAAGCAGCTCCAATAAGGACAGATGCTGGATTTACAGTGTTAGTGGTGATTATATTCATATCATCTTGCTCTACCAATATGGCTTGATACTTCAAAAAACTAGAGGGGGAAAGCCAGTGACCTTTCGGCTCCAATACCGCTGAGACTGTGTGTGACACCATAACAGTCGTGTTTGGCCCCTAGTAAATGTTCGGGTTTCTTGTATATTCAGAACTACAGCTACAACTGTCCGTAGGCATCCAGGCCATTCCTTGCTTACATCATTCAATTGTTTGGAGAAGTAGGCTACACCCCTTTTGTAGGGGCCTAGCTCCTGTATCAGCACCCCCAGGGCCATCCCCGTCTTTCGTGAGAAACATCGGGAAGGCCTAAAGCTGGGGCCTTCTTTAATTGTTCAAATGCCCTTCTTGCCTCCCAATCCAACCAGTTTCAAAGATCCCATTGGATATTCTTTCAATGGTTCATACAACTGTTTCCATAAGCACCGACTTGTCATTCCCAGAAATGTTCTGAGTTCCTTTACCATTCCTGGTATGACTGTGCAGCAAATAGCTTCCTTTTGGGCTGTCTGTGTCCTCTGGAGATCTCAAATCCAAGGTAAGTAAGTTGTCGCTGCATAGAATCATAGAATCATAGAATCACCAGGTTGGAAGAGACCCACCGGATCATCGAGTCCAAACATTCCTATCAAACACTTAACCATGTCCCTCAGGACCTCGTCGACCTGTGTCTTAAACACCTCCAGGGAAGGTGAATCAACCACCTCCCTGGGCAGCCTGTTCCAATGCCCAATGACCCTCTGTGTGAAAAACTTCCTCCTAATCTCTAGCCTAAATCTCCCCTGGCGGAGATGGAGGTCATTCCCTCTTGTCCTGTCCTCTGTCACTTGGAAGAAGAGCCCAGCTCCCTCCTCTCCACAACCTCCTTTCAGGTAGTTGTAGAAAGCAATGAGGTCTCCCCTCAGACTCCTCTTCTCCAGGTTAAACAACCCCAGCTCTCTCAGCCATTCCTCATAAGGCCTGTCCTCCAGTCCCTTCTCCAGCTTTGTTGCTCTTCCCTGGACTCACTCCAGAGCCTCAGCATCATTCTTGTGGTGAGGGACCCAGAACTGAACACAGTATTCAAGGAGCGGTCTCACCAGTGCGAAGTGCAGAGGGAGAATCACCTCCCTGGACCTGCTGGTCACACCGTTTCTGATACACACCGGGATGCCATTGACCTTCTTGGTCACCTGGGCACACTACTGGCTCATGTTGAGTCGGCTGTCAACCAACACCCCCAGGTCCCTCTCCTCCAGGAAGCTTTCTAGACAGACTTCTCCCAATTTGTAGCACTGCATAGGTTTGTTGTGCCCCAAGTGCAGGACCCAGCATTTGGCCTTGTTGAACCTCATCCCACTGGTTGCAGCCCAGTGGTCCAGCCTGTTCAGATCCCTTTGCAGAATCTCCCTGTCCTCCAGCAGATCAACACTTTAACCCAGCTTAGTGTCATCTGCAAACTTGCTAAGGGTACCCTCAATGCCTTCATCCAGGTCATTGATGAAGACATTGAACAGGACTGGACCCAGCACTGAGCCCTGGGGAACCCCACTTGTCACTGACCTCCAGCTGGGTTTAACACCATTTACTACCACTCTCTGGGTCCGGCCATCCAACCAGTTTTCCACCCAGAGGAGTGTGTGCCTGTCCAGGTCGGAGGCTGACAGTTTCCAAAGCAGAATGCTGTGAGAAACTGTGTCAAAGGTTTTACTGATGTCCAGAAAGACCACATCCACAGTCTTTCCCTCATCCAGCAGCTGAGTCACTTTGTCATAGAAGGCAATCAGGTTAGTTTGGCAAGACCTGCCTTTTGTAAACACGTGTTGACTTAGCCTGATCACCCAGTTCTCTTGCATGTGCTTCATAATAGCACTCAAGATCACCTGTTTCATGACTTTCCCTGGCATTGAGGTCAGACTGACTGGCCTGTATTTCCCCAGATCCTCCCTGCAACCCTTCTTGTGGATGGCAGTTCCCTCAGTACTCTTGGGTGAATCCCGAAGGTTCGGCCTTCTGCTGAAAGACCTAATACCTGCTCGGTCCAAAAGTTCAATAGACTTAAAGTCCGTTGCTCACAGTCCTCCTCTGTTTGTGTAACTCTTAGGAGGTAACATACTGTAACCGGATTCCAGTCCCATTTTTCCAGGTCTTGAGCCAGCAGGCTCTCAAAAATAGTTCAGCTGTTCTTAATACTTTCAGGCAATACTGTTCATGTTAGTTGTGGTTTACTACCATTTTCAGGGCTTTCCCATTCTAAGGCAAGTCACCTTTTTGCTTTCCTCAGCCCAGATCAAGCAGAAGAAGACATCCTTCAATTCCAGTATGGTAAACCACAATTGATCTTTTAATCAGTTGGCAAGGCACAGGGATTTGCCACCACTAGATGTAGTCCTTCTTACAATTTTATTTATGGCCCTTAAATCTTACACTATCCTATAGCTCTTATCTAGTTTCTTTACAGGAAATATTGGAGTATTATATTCTGCTTTACATTTTTTTAATAACCCATATTGTAAAAAAAATAATTGTCAATAATCCTTTTTATCCCCTTGCACAGAGGGTGTTACCTGACATGGACCAAATTTACCTTCACATGCTTCACATTTCTAGCCCTCCAGATATCTCAGAAGCCAATATGCCTGGACAAACCTGTTCCAAAATCTCTGTTGTTACCACTGGTTTTTGTCACCTGTTTTAAAGACAAACACAATACTTTGATTAGCCGATGATCTCTCACTTTAAATTTTGTACCTCCTGCCCCAAATATTATTTCTGTCTCTAACTACTTTAGTAAATCTTCTCTCATTAATAGTCTAGGGGCTCCTAGCAAATCAATTCATGTTTACCCATTTGTTTTCCAATTCATATCTAGCAGACTGCACAAAGAATGCTTTTTTGGTTTGGTCTGTAGCTCTTATTACAATCACAATATTTTATTTTCATCTGCAGGAATCAGTTGTTGGTTTACACAGAGGCTCCCGTATCTACCAAGAACATAACCTTTTCACTTGTATTCCCCAACTTTATTTTAACCAGTAGATCCTCCAGGGTAATTTCCCCAGTCATTCAACCTCAGCTACAACACCCAATTCTGGTTCCTCTACAGTAAGCATATCAATTATTTCTTAATTCCAGACCCCATTCTCATGCCACGTTCTCTTGCTGCTATAGGTGATTTTACAAACTGGAAAACATCTGCACACATTACTTCTCCCAATTCTCCTCACACCTAAAGAACAACGTTAATTACAACAAGGTGTTATGGCCGCTTTTCCCCATAATCGAGCTTATACACCAGCCACCACTGATTATCAAAAAGCTTTTATCAGGGTTTATCCACCACTCAGTGGACCATATGATCTAAGACGTTAATGATCAAAAATATATCACAGCTGGCTCTTCTTTAAAGCACAGCCACTCTACCAGCCTCCCATTTTATGGGTTCTGCGTTTTGGTTCCCCAGCCACAAATCACTTGCACTGCATAGGTGGATCTTTCCTTGTTGTACTCGATCTTACATTCAGGACAACTCAGATCCCAAACATTTGTTACCCATAATTTCTTGTTACACCACATACATTATGTCATTATTTCCATCAGTAATCCATTAAAAAGTCTAGACAAAATTCATCATTATTTCTACAACAAAACAAATATGATTTTGCACAAATATCTCATTTCACTGAAAGAAGGAATAAGTAATGTTAAGGAAAGGTATTAGATAGTTTTGCTTGTTTACTAATTGAAAACAAGGACAGTTCCACAGCAGGGACAAAGGATAGGTCTGAAGACACAAGAAGGGGAGAGATAAGATAAAGGTCATCAGAGGCAAACAGAAGAGAGAAAGAAACTGTGATGTGGGTATGCTAATAAGTTCAGGAAAACAATGGACATGTAACTGTTTAACCAGTATTTCCTGCAACTCACTTAAACAAGTATGTTTAACCTGTACAGAAGTCATGCAGCCAGTGGCAGGTTCATTAGTGGACACATTAGGTGGACTTAACGCATGTGTGCCCTGGCATTGTTTATTAAAACCATTCCTGTTTAATAATCAAATTGATATTGGTAATTGGGATTGGCTTTTCACACTATCATCACAAAAATAACACACACACACAACATTAACTTATTCACTTCAAAACATACAGAGACCACACATTCACTTCAAAATGACATACAGTGCCATAGTTCCAATTTTTGT
Organism: Coccyzus lansbergi; assembly: GCA_033558105.1. Taxonomy (NCBI): domain Eukaryota; kingdom Metazoa; phylum Chordata; class Aves; order Cuculiformes; family Coccyzidae; genus Coccyzus; species Coccyzus lansbergi. Next base: position 1,533,543 of record JAUMJK010001092.1, read on the forward strand.
GATTAATGTCACTCTACAGCCAGGTCCTCCTGAGAAAGAAAAATGCTCCTGTTACAGTCGAGAGCTCCAAAAAATACAAAATACTCCTTACAACAAAGGCCTCCACTACTTCAATATATGCCTCTAAGACGCTAACAGTCCAGAATACACTCTACTCAGCATTATGCAGTAACGACTTATGAGAAGTCAAACCAACAGGACTGATCCCCAAATTCAAGGAAAAAAATGTGTACTTTTTTATCTGATGGTTCTTGTTTGTCCCCACAGAGATCCAGTTGAGAAGAAGAGTCTCTCCAGAGAAATCCCCGGGGGTACCCAAGAGAGTCCCGTTCTCAATGAGTCCTGCAGACAGACAGAGAGGGTCCCATCTGGGTCACCAAATCTGAAACAAAAAACTTACACTTAACAGTTTAATTTAACCATTAAGGCAGGTACACTTTATTCAGAGTTGGAGAAGACTCAGGATTTGTCCTCAGTGTGCCTCTACCAATCAGTGATTTCAGAACTTTATATAAACAAAATTATTTCCATATCCATATTTTCCCTGAAGTAACAAGCAGACTTCTTTCCGGGAACCTCACTGCATATCCAGAGGGAGATGAGATCAAACCCACCCAGAGTCATTAAGGTGTGAACCGATCCAAGCGGTCAATCTCAACATCTCTATCTGACAAGATCATAAGGGTATCAGTATTTCAGTTGTTAATCTTGTTTCTAATACATTGCTGTTGATATTCCACCTCACCATGTACAAGTCACCATTTCATATTTCTACAATATTTAATAAGAGTCTTCATATTCTCTTTGTCCCCAGTTCCAGCAATATCCCCTAAATGTGTCAGTATGCAACCAAGGGGGCTCTTCCTTAAAATTTCTTTATTCTGGGTATTACACTTTTCTGACTCCTTAAGTTGTTTCTTACTCTTTATTGCTCTCTTTCTTAGTTCTACTCAGATCTCCTCTTACACTGTTTTAAGACTCGCTTCCGAATGTTGCCAAGTATAACTTTCTGCAGACAAACCTTACTATTTCACATTTTTAAATTGTCCTTTTTACTGCACCGATTCCAATACTGTCTCTTTAACCCATTTTTCTCCACATATCAGCTACAGAAATGTAAATCCCCTTCTCTCTATCTCAGTCCCCAATCCTTATCTCAGGCAAACACTTGCTGAAAGCTTTCAACATTTAACTCCTGTAGACCAAAAGGGGAAAGTCTCACAATCAGGGAGGAGAAGCCAGGGAAAGGGCTACCAACAGCCACAGGCTTGGGCTTTTTCCTGTTTTTGGGGGGGGTACGTCGGTTTCATCCTCTGGTAGAGGCAAAACAGACTTTGATTCTGCTTTTGGGTTTTTTTTGGTTTTTTTTTTTCTCTCGTTTCTTCCTTTTTGGCAGAGCTTGCCTCAAGGGAAGGGAGACAGTTTGATTAGCAGGTGGTAAATGGGGTTTTAACCACGAGGGTGGCTCTTCCACCAAATACCTCCATAGTACGATATAGCCAATCTGGTCTGGATGGTCATCAAATACTCTCTCTTGGGTCAGATAAATTTTGGGCAAGGGCAAATATTCCTTCAGGTGGCCAGCCTGTCTGGAATGTCAGCCACTCAAGTTGACAAAAATATTTTCAATTTTCCCACATGAACCATATCTCCCGATGATGCAGCCCTTGCACAATAATCTTTAAAATGCTGTATCACTAGTTCAAGAGGTGTAGCCATCTCTTTGCTTTTGACTTGACCCATTTCAAAAACTATGAAACAACACAACCCAATTAAACAACCAGTAAGCAAGCTATATCCAATAATCTGACGATCCCAAGGTGTTAAAAACTGGAAACAAAGATGCAAGTTATAGACTGACAGTGACAAGGACAGACTCAGATGAGGAGGGGATCGGGGAAAACCCCTACCCTCTTCCTCCAGGGAGTGGTTGGGTATCCATGCACCAACTCCAGCTCCAGGAAGCAATACTGCATCCAGATTCTTCCTGTTGACACTGCAGGCGGAGCTCCAACAGACAACAGATAACAGAACTTACCACCTCCAGAGGTTTATCCAAAGAGTGCTATTTCACTGCTAGCTTCTGGACAAGCCCCCAAAATGTAAGAGTCCAGAATCTAAGGGATGAGGAGGACACGGCAGATGGTTGCGATCACAGAGTTTGTTTATTTTCTTGTGCAAGAGGTTAAAAAAAACCAGGAGGGCGACCCTGGTTGCATCTGTGGGGTTACATATGTAGTAAAAGCAGGTACATACAGAATTATTAGTTGCAAGCTCATTTGTTACTCTAGGGGTATATTCAGTGTATTTACAATTTGTGTTACATTCTGATAGGTTCCATGCTGCATATGTAGCAATCTCTTATCTATACATTGTTTTCGCTCCAGGATGTGATTTCTCATCCCAGGAGGTGTCTGACACCAACAGTTTCCAGTCCCCCCACTTCTCTTTTTCTACCGTCTGCTTGTTGTTTTTTAACTAGCTTTGCCCAATCCCCCTACATCCTGTCATGATGGCCCTCACATTCCCCCTTTTTCTTTGAGACTGAGTCAATTGCCCCTACATCCTGTCATCCTCACGGTCTTTCTCCTTTTTAGGCTTTTTTAATGCTAAACGATAGCCAACATATTTTCAAATTTATGGATGCCAAGTGACAAAATGTCTTCAGTCTTTCAGCATGCACTTAGTAATCATAACAACATTTTTGTATTATTATAGGCAGTATTGGCAGTGTGTTCAATGGTGCATAGAATAAATAAGGTAACATTAACAGTTTGCCTTAAAATTCATGTGATGGTTGCAGTTTAATTAAAAGTGTATCTTTCTGGGAAATCAGTAATAATTGTAATGAATGAACTTGCTGCTGATCTGCAGCAGGGAGAACCTGCTCAATGCTTTCCTGACTTTAAAACTAGGAGATATTTACAGCTGCCTGGATTGTAACTAATCCATAATACTGCCATTGAGAAAGGGAGCCAATACCATCAGTATTGATGTCAGTTTGATAATTGTCCCTTTTTCCTTACTAGCCATTATACATAATGTTTGTGGTTTTTTCCTGCAGAAGGAAGCCTTGACCAATTTATATCTCCCATGATTTTCCACTGTTTTCCACTGTTGGGATTCCAATACAGTGTTTCAACCATACAAGGAGCTGTTCTGTTGACTAGATGTCTGAATTCTTCCATAAAATAATACTTTAAAACAGTTTAGATATTATGAACAGTTAACCAGAAGCAAGACTCTTCCATTTTGTTTCAAAAAACTAAACGTGTCTCTCCAGATCAAACCAACTTATCTGACAGAGAAGGGATTCAATACCCTCTGCAAGAGAATTGATTTCAATTTTACGAAAATTACTTTTCAATTAAAAGAAATAAAACAAAGAAGCTTTTCACTGGAAAGTTCCCAACTAGCTCGAACACTGACAGACTGTAACTTCCGAGCAAAAGTCAAAGTCAAACACAAAGACATAGGGCCTAGAAAACTTGCCTTGCAAGGAAAAAATGAAAAAGCTGGAGGTAAACATTTGACAAAGGTGGATAGACAGATATTTAAACATATTTGAACTGCATAAACATCAAGCATGGAGAGAATTTCGGTAGTTAGACATGTGCTGTCACAGAATAGATGAAGGAGACTTACAATCATGAGGTAGTCTCACAAAACAATGAGTCAGAGTAGAGTTTTATGAGTGACATCTATTTTGCTAATGGTAGTAGAAAAACGGAAAAGGTGTGCTACCTTAGTGTTTGGGGCTTAGAGACGTAAGCAGAAAACAAACTAAACAACTGGAAATATTAAAAAATATAGTTGATATTATATAGGTAGAACTACAGAATATCCTATATCCACATTGACAATGAAATGCACTGAACAACTTAACAGGGCATTTTCTGGTTCTTCATTTCTTTAACTGGCCACTGACCAGAGTATAAGGAATACCATTGCATGGGACACCATAGACACAAAGAAGGCATTGTTGGCAGACCATGTGTTGTCATGGGAGATAATTATTTAAATAAAACTATTCTTCAAATAAAGTCCTAGGTAATAGCTTTAATAGGCAACAAGAAACACAAGAAAAGGGATGGGGGAGAAAACAATGTTTCATACCATGAAAAGTCTCTCCTTCAGCAGTTTGAACTCTTCCAAAGGGCAAAATGCAGAGCAAAGAGAAGAGACATGGAAGAAAACCTTTATTTTCCCTTCTTTTTCTCCTCATTAATTAGTAGGAGTATTGCATCTGCCTTAAGCCAGACATAGGAAGAACAAAGAGACAAGAAAAGGTAAGTGGAAAAAAAAATCTAGAAACCACAAAAAATAATGAACCATAAAGTGCAGGATTGATACCACTATGTGCTTTTGCCGTAGATGGCCAGCAGCCAATTTTTTAATGAAGACAAACTGATCAGTTCAAGAAAAGTTTTTAAAAAGTACATAGATCCATAAAGAATCCCAAAGGGTCAAAGTCTCAAAATCAGAAACCAGAAGTCAGAATATTTTCAGTAATCCAGGGGGAAGATTTCTAGAACTTACTTCAAAACGCTTGGAGACTACAGCCCAACAAGCAAGCAAGGAGTCTAAGAAGAGGTAAGGGAGGAGATGGAACAAAAGATACCAGTGTTCCAGTTGAGCCTTCTGCAGGGTTGCTGAGCTATGTTGGGTAATTCACTGCTGATCTGATATAGTAGTAAGCTTCCTCATAACTGTGTCACAGAGATAAAACAGAAAAAATAAATACTTCCATGTGCTTATCATGTCAGCTTTGCTTCAGATTAGGTCTCTGAGTGTTATTGTTACAGGGCCAGACCACAATACTCACACAGCCTATACATAATCTGGTTGCCCAGAGTTAAAAAAAAAAACAGATCTGGATTTAATTTTTGTCAGTCTTGAAAGACACTCAATAGTTAAAAAAGCAAAATAAAACCAACTAAACCCTCTTCACCTCCATATACCCCCAAAGAGCTGTGGAAAGCAGGTGATTCTTGCAGAATCATCCTGGGACTAGTGGGACGGGACACCCTCAGTTCTGAGGCGGGATGGACCTCCTGCAATGCTGGAGTCCCAAATGCTGGGAGGGCAACCCAGGCACCAGGAGGGACCCCAAGGCTGGGAGGGATCCCCCCAAAGCGGTAGGAAGTCTCCGGAGCTCGGGAGTTCAGTCCCAGCAGGCAGCGATCCAACCCCGTACCCAGAGGGGCCTTTCCCCATCCTGTAAGGGATTCCTAAACCCTGGGAAGAAGTCCCGGAACTGTGCAGAACCCCCAAATCAGCAGGGATGTACCTCCCCCCATAAAGGACCCCTAGATCCTAGGAGGGAGCCTCCCCTCCAGCCTGGGAGCTCCCCCCAAATCCCAGGAGGGACCCACCAAGTGCTGGGAGGAATCCATCTCTCATGCCGGGAGGTGGCTCGAAACCCAAGAGGGAGTCCCCAAACTGTGAGGGATCTCTCCAAGCCCTAGAAGGAAGCCCCTAACACCAGGAGGGATCTCCCCAAACAATAAGGAGGGAGCGCCAAACAGTGAGGGACCCCAAAACCAGGGAAGGAACCCTGAACTCCAGTAGGGAACCCAAACCCTGTGAGGGATCTCCCCTAATACAGGAGGGAGCCCTTAGAACTGGGCAGGACTGCCAAACAAAACCAGGAGGGATTTCCTCCACCCTGTAAGGGACCTCAAACTCAGGGAAGGACCCAGGAGGGAACCTCTAACACCAGAAGCAACCCCCTTAACTGGGAGGAGCCCCAAGCACCGTGAGGGTCTGCAAAACGTGGGAACGATCTCCCCAAACTGTGACAGAACCTCATAACGCAGGATTGAGCCCCCAAAACTGGGCAGGATGCCTGATTCAGGAGGGATCCTCCAAACCCCAGGACAGGTGCCCTAAATCCTGAGAGGGAGCCCTAAATGCCAGGGGGGAGCTTGAAACTGTGGGAAGGACCCCAAAAGCTGTGAGGGAGTCCCAAATACTGGGAAGCATCAACCCAAACTGTGACAGAACCCTGCATCCCAGGAGGAGCCCCAAACACCAGGAGGGATCTCCCTGAACTGTGATGAGTCCCCCTAAACCTGGATGAGGCCTCCAAAACTGGGTGCTCCTCACCCTATAAGGGATCCCTAGATGCCGGGAGGGAGCTCTCAAAAGATATGAGGAATCCATGTCTCATCCTAGGAGAGACCCCACCCTGTGAGGAACCCCCAACTCCTGGATGTCCCTGGGGTGCCAGACCCCCACCCTGTGGGTTGACACGCTCTCCTCCAGCAGAAGTTTGGGGAAGCCCCACGGGGCTCAAGGCTGCCGCCTCACACGCCTTTCCTGCTGCTTTTCCAGCTGTCCTGTCTGGGCTCGGGGCCCTTTTTGGGGGTACCTGAGGCATTTCCTGATGCTGGAGCCACCAGAGCCTGAGCCAAACTGCTGCTCCCTAGAGCTTTATACGTTCTAAACCTCAGGGAGCCAGGGAGAACAGAAGCTGGGGAAGGGGCTGGAGAGTAGTTCCTATGAGGAACAACTGAGAGAGCTGGAGGTGTTTATCCTGGAGAAGAGGAGGCTGAGGGGAGACCTCGTTGCTCTCTACAACTACATGAAAGGAGGTTGTGGAGAGGAGGGAGCTGGGCTCTTCTCCCAAGGGACAGGATGAGAGGGAATGGCCTCAAGCTCCACCAGGGGAGGTTCAGGCTGGACATTAGAAAAAAGTTTCTCCCAGAAAGGGTCGTTGGGCACTGGCAGAGGCTGCCCAGGGAAGGGGTTGAGTCACTTTCCCTGGAGGGGTTTAAGGCACAGGTGGACAAGGTGCTGAGGGACATGGTTAAGTGTTTGATAGGAATGGTTGGACTCAATGATCCAGTGGATCTCTTCAAACCTGGTGATTCTATGAATTGCACTGATATTCTGTTCTGCTCTGTTTCAGAGGTCCTTATCCAGAAGAACAAAACAGTGTGTTGTTCTCAGTAGCAGGGACTGAATTGTCCTACCATGTGGTGACACTGGTTCAGGGGAAAAGAAAGGAGAGAGTGAAGGGGAGAAACCTTGCCATTTCCACTGGTCAGACAGACAGTAAATTGAGGAAGGAGCAGAAGTTTTTTAGGACTGTTTAGCAAGTGACAATTGTTTGATTGTCAGAGAGCCACAATGAGCATGCTGTGCCTTTAAAATAAGTGTCTATCTGCAGCCTGGAATGCATTCAAATCAGGTCACACAAAAAGCTGTACCAGCTGCTTTCAAGATACTTACATTAACTAATAACAGAGAGCTGCATTTGTCTCCTAGAACCTGCATAGTATAAGAAACAAGTAGAAAAAACAGATCAAAACAAGTAATTGTCAAGGTCACTTTTAAGGTATTATCATCCCCTGTTTTTTGCACATAAAATTTACATTTACATACATAGGGCAGGAAAAAGTGATTTCTCTGTAACTCTCGATGATTTACACTGCAGGAGGTGGGAGTAAATGATTTGGATTGTAAGATATACACCAGGAAAGATTAGCCAACCTTCTAGCAAGTAGGGTCAAGAGTAGGAAGGCAAACTATTGTGCTCCAGCTTCCTGCTCATCTTGTCTTTTCCCTCAGATTCAGATACATTGGCCAAAAATACTTTACACTCAGAGGTCCAGTTTCTGAGTGCTCCTGGGACACTTTAGTGTGGGACCAAAATGCACAGTCATGAGGAACTGTCAATAATTGGATGCTGCCTGTCATGCATGATCATATTATGATTTTTCACTTGGAACCTATGAATGTACCAAGGCACAGACATTGCCTTAGTCCACCCCAGTGCTCTGCAAAGCTGTGCACACATGGAGGTGTATAAATTAATTTAATGGAGGGATTCCTGTCCCAGTCTGCTCTGCTTGCAAATGTGCGCTTTATTTGTACATAAAGAGGGTAAGAGAGCAGCATTCTTTCCACAGAGAAAGTGCTCATAAGATTTCTAAAATAGTGGGCTTTCAGTTGTCTAACATTGCTGTGCTTTACTACCTGACCACACCAAAAAGTGCCAGACATGAGAGAGAATACAAGCCTAAATGTAGTTGAGTGATAGGATATTAACTGACACAATTAGGAAGCATGGAAAAAAATACAGCACAACATATCAAACAGTAGTAATATACACAACTTACAATATATCAACACCATCTACACATGTGTAAGTACAGCATATCAAACAATACTAATATAATACTTACAGTAAGATCTCCATAAGCTTCTTTATCTGAGTTAGCACACTAAGACTTTTTCACTGCAAGTGAGCAAACACATTCAAAGAAATTGCTAAGGTGTATTCAATAATAAATGAACCCTGCATGTTTGACAAAAATCATTGTATGATATGCATTTGGTGGTTCCTTCAGGGTACAGAATATTGAACCTGGTAGCCAGATAGAGGCAAGACTGCCAGAGAAACATCACCCCAGGTCCAGTCAGCAGCAAGGCTAAGCATGGATTCCCAAGGGGCACACACCCATACACAATACCCCTATGCATGTGAACAGCCATGCAGGCCAGCACAGACACACACAGCATTTATACAATCACGCGTAGCATCAACAGAACTTTCCTGTTCCATTTTGTCTGGCCAGACTATTCCCATACCTCTCGTCTTTTATCCCTCACTTGTCCCACCTATGCCTCCCTTTATGTAATATCTCTGATGTAATCTGAAAAGGCTCTTCCCCCTCTACACCCTCTAGTGAGACTCACTCTCCTAGGGCAGCCTGTGGTGTGCTCCAGAGAGACAGTCCATGTACTCATTTTCACCATGGGGGCTGAAGACTCCCCTGGGATAGCCATAGGAGTGGCCAGGACAGAGGGTTATCCGAGTGTCCCGGCCTGCTCTTGTGCCTGTCTACTCCTCTGTGTGGCTGGTCATGACCTTTTCATCACATAACCTACCACTTCTGTTCCAGCTGGAACATTCTTTATCTTACACCAAGCATATATTAAATATATACTTAATATATATATTAAAAAAACAAACTACAAGGCAGTTTTTATTCTAAATACTTCTTAAAAAATGTTGGAAAATTACTAATAGAAATACAATTTTAAATTTTGTTTAAAAAATGTCCTCTCAAATGTACAATATTTAACTAATAGTCTACTAGATTGTTCATTGTATATCTACGAATAGCATCATTAATTTTGAACGGATCTTTAAATAGTAATAACTTGTCAATAGTCTGCAAAATTGCCTTTTCACTTCACCTGTAACAGAAAACACTATCATCTCATGATCACTTTGTCCTAGGCATCCTCCTAATGCCACGTTCCCCACAAGGTCTTCTCTGTTCACAAACAGCAAGTCCAGGAGGGCATCTTCCTTTGTTGGTTTGTTCACCAGCTGTGTGTTGTCTTCCACACACTCCAGGAGCCTCCTAGACTGCTTCCACTCTGCTCTATTGTACTTCCAGCAGATATCAGGAAGAATGAAGTCTCCTACAAGAATGAGAAGCATTGATCTAGAAATTAACCCCAGCTGTTTATAGAAGAGCTCATCAGCTCCTTCTCCTTTGCTGGGTGGTCTGTAACAGACTCCCATCACAAAATCTACCTTCTTATGGGCTCCTCTGACTTTAGCCCACAGACACTCAATCTCCTCACAGAACAGAATCACAGAACAACCAGGTTGGAAGGGACCCATCGGGTCATCAAGTCCAATCATTCCTATCAAACACTAAACCAAGTCCCTCAAGACCTCATCCACCCGTGTCTTAAACACCTCCAGGAAAGGTGACTCAACCACCTCCCTGGGCAGCCTATTCCAATGCCCAATGACCCTCTGTGTGAAAAACCTCCTCCTAATCTCCAGCCTAAATCTGCCCTGGAGGAGCTTGAGGCCATTCCCTCTTGTCCTGTCCCCTGTCACTTGGGAGAAGAGCCCAGCTCCCTCCTCTCTACAACCTCCTTTCAGGTAGTTGTAGAGAGTAATGAGGTCTCCTCTCAGCCTCCTCTTCTCCAGGCTAAACAACCCCAGCTCTCTCAGCTGCTCCTCATAGGGTCTGTTCTCCAGCCCCTTCAACAACCTCGTCGTTCTTCTCTGGACTTGCTCCAGAGCCTCAACATCCTTCTTCTGGTGAGGGGACCAGAGCTGGACACAGGATTCAAGAAGCGGCCTCACCAGTGCTGAGTACAGAGGGAGAATCACCTCCCTGGACCTGCTGGTCACACCATTTCTGGTACAAGCCAGGATACCATTGACCTTCTTGGCCACCTGGGCACACTGATGGCTCATGTTCAGGCGGCTGTCGACCAACACCCCCAGGTCCCTCTCCTCCTGGCAATTTTCCAGCCAGGCTTCTCCCAGTCTGTAGTTCTGCATAGGGTTGTTGTGCCCCAAGTGCAGGACCCGGCATTTGGCCGTGTTAAACCTCATACCGTTGGACACTGCCCAGCAGTCCAGCCTGTTTAGGTCCCTTTGCAGAGCCTCCCTACCCTCCAGCAGATCGACACTTGCACACAGCTTTGTGTCATCTGCAAACTTGCTAAGGGTACCCTCAATGCCTTCATCCAGGTCATTGATGAAGACATTGAACAGGACTGGACCTAGCACTGAGCCCTGGGGAACCCCACTTGTCACTGGTCTCCAGCTGGACTTAACACCATTTACCACTACTCTCTGGGCCCGGCCATCCAGCCAGTTTCCTACCCAGGAGAGTGTGCGTCTGTCCAGGCCAGAGGCTGACAGTTTCCAAAGCAGAATGCTGTGAGAAATTGTGTCAAAGGCTTTACTGAAGTCCAGAAAGATCACATCCACAGCCTTTCCTTCATCCAGCAGCCTAGTCACTTTGTCATAGAAAGCGATCAGGTTGGTTTGGCAGGACCTGCCTCTGGTAAACCCATGTTGACTGGGCCTGATCACCTGGTTCTCTTGCATGTGCTTCATGATAGCACTCAAGATCACCTGTTCCATGACTTTCCCTGGCACTGAGGTCAGACTGACTGGCCTGTAGTTCCCCGGATCCTCCCTGCTACCCTTCTTGTAAATGGGCACTACATCAGCCAGCCTCCAGTCCAGAGGTACCTCCCCAGTCTTCCAGGACTGCTGGAAGATGATGGAAAGGGGTTTGGCCAATACATCCGCCAGCTCCTTCAATACCCTAGAATGTATCCCATCTGGCCCCATGGACTTGTGGGTGTCCAGCTGGCCAAGCAGGGCTCTGACCACCTCCTCTTGGACTATGGGAGCCTCGTATTGCTCCTCTGTTTCCGGGGTATCTACACAGAGGGAATAGTTTTCTTTACAATTAAAGACTGAGGCAAAGAAGGCATTAAGTACCTCGGCCTTCTCCTCGTCCCCTGTCACTGCTGTTCCCTCTGAGTCCAAAAGGGACTGTATGGTCTCCCTTGTCCTCCTTTTACTGTTAATATACTTATAGAAAGATTTTTTATTGTCTTTTACAGACTTAGCTAATCTGATGTCTAGCTCAACCTTAGCCCCTCTGATTTTTTCCCTACATAGCCTCATTTCCCGCCTGAAGTCCCCCCCAAGAGACCTGTCCCTCCTTCCAGAGCTTATAAATATTCCTTTTTTTCCTAATTTCACTCAAGATTTCCCTACTCAACCAAGCTGGTTTTTTCCCTTGTCGGCCTTTTTTCCAGAACACGGGGATGGCTTTCTCCTGAGCTGCCAGGATCTCCTTTTTGAAGAGCTCCCAGCCCTCATGGGCTCCCTTGCCCTCAAGTGTTGCCTCCCAGGAGACTTTGCCAACCAGTCTTCTAAACAGTTCAAAGTCTGCCCTCTGAAAATTTAGTGCTACCATCCTGCTTAGCACCCTCTTCACTTCACCTAGGACAGAAAACTCTATCATCTAGTGATCACTAAGGCCCCCTACTATCACAACACCTCATCACCACAATCCATCTCAACAGTGTCCAATTCCTCCGTTAGAAAGAAGGCTACCCCGCCTCCTCTCCTACCCTTCCTATCCTGCCTGAAGAGTTTGTATCCCACCATATCTGTACTCCAGTTATATGAATCATCACACCACGATTCTGTGATGGCAACAACATCATAGCCTATTTGCCCTACGACAGCTTCCAGCTCTTCCTTCTTATTCCCCGTTCTGCATGCGGTGGTGTAAATGCACTTCAGCTGAGCGGCTGAGCCTTCAGCTCTCTTAGAGGGAACAGAGTTCATTCCAGCCTGGTAGCTGGAGTAGCTTGTACCAGAGTGCCCTTATCACCCTTACCACCTCCGGATGTGTTCTCCTCCGCTTTCTGTGTGGTGATGTGCTGGTGGTCCTCACCAGCACACCCTCTCTGAATCACTAGTGCCTCACGTCCAGGCTCACTCTTGCCTAGCCTGGTCTCAATACCCTCCCCCTTCACACTTAGTTTAAAGCTCAATTTATGAGCTTAGTTAGATTTTTAGCAAGGCCATTAGCCCCGCTAGGAGACCCAGGTGTCTCATCCTTAACAACCCTAGGCAGAGCTACAGACTGGGAGAAGTCTGGCTGGAAAACTGCCAGGAGGAGAGGGACCTGGGGTTGTTGGTCGACAGCCGGCTGAACATGAGCCAGCAGTGTGCCTAGGTGGCCAAGAAGGCCAATGGCATCCTGGCTTGTATCAAAAATGGTGTGACCAGCAGGTCCAGGGAGGTGATTCTCCCTCTGTACTCAGCACTGGTGAGGCCACTCCTTGAATCCTGTGTTCATTTCTGGTCCCCTCACCACAAGAAGGATGTTGAGGCTCTGGAGCAAGTCCAGAGAAGTGCAACGAGGCTGGTGAAGGGGCTGGAGAACAGAACCTATGAGAAGCATCTAAGAGAGCTGGGGTTGTTTAGCTTGGAGAAGAGGAGGCTGAGAGGAGACCTCATTTCTCTCTACAACTACCTGAAGGGAGGTTGTAGAGAGGAGGGAGCTGGCCTCTTCTCCCAAGTGACAGGGGACAGAACAAGGGGGAATGGCCTCAAGCTCCTCCAGGGCAGATTTAGGCTGGAGATTAGGAGGAAGTTTTTCACAGAAAGGGTCAATGGGCATTGGAACAGGCTGCCCAGGGAGGTGGTTGATTCACCTTCCCTGGAGTTGTTTAAGGTACGGGTGGATGAGGTCTTGAGAGACTTGGTTTAGTGTCTGATAGGAATGGTTGGACTAGAAGATCCGATGGGTCCCTTCCAACCTGGTTGTTCTATGATTTCTATGATTCTTAGCAACAAAGTCTGGGTGTGCATGAGACACCCCATGATCAAAGAAGGCAATTCCCCTTTCCTCACACCAGGATCCGAGCCAGGCATTAATCGAGTTCTTCATCCTGACTTCCAGATCCTCTCTATTTAGCCTTGAGATGGAGCAGAACACTACCTGTGCCCTAGAGCCCTCCATCATTTTCCCAATGGCCCTGAAGTCTTTCTTGATGACTGTGGTCTTCCTTTTCACTATGTCATCTTTACCAGTCTGAACTACAATCAGAGGATAGTAGTCTGTCTTGTGGACTAGGGGAGGAAGTTTTCTAGCTACCTCCTTCACTGATGCCCCTGATAAGCAGCAGACCTCTCTGTGAAGTGGATCCGGTCTGCAAATGGGTCCCTCCATTCCTTTGAGGAGGGAGTCCCCTACAACAATCACCCTCCTCTTCTTCCTCTTCAGGTTGCGGGAGCCATCATCCTCAGGATTGGATTCCACCTACAGCACCCAGTAATTGTTCACCAGGGGAATCTCGGGTTTTGCTGTCTGGTTGAGGGGAGCATGCTTCCTTCGTTTGTCAGGAACTTGCTGCCATTCCCCATGTCTTATAACCCCAGCCTTGCAGTTTGCAGGTGGATGGTGTTTGGACATACCAGGTCCAGCAGGCTGCTGAGTTTGTGAGAGAGCACTAATCCACTGGTCTATCTCCCTTTATTCAATGACAAAGGCTATTCATTATATTAAATCTGTTTTCAGAATGTGTCTAAGTAATTTATAAAAGGATAACTTTTACAATATAGTATACAGCCCATTTTTGCAGTAGTCTGTGATGCTTGATAATACCACTGTCATGTCCTGGGAAAGCACTTTAAATTACTTGTAAGGCGTTTCAGTCACTATACAATACTGACAGTACAGTTTTAAACCATATCATTGGTTCCTCATAAATTTAATACAATATCCATAAGATTTTATCATCAAGGAAATAGGAGCTAAACACTTAAAAATCTCCCAAGGTATATATGGAAGGAAATATAGACTATAAGAGGCCACACAGTTTAAACATCACCTTATATAATCTGGAATATTCAGAAGATCGTTATTGCCGAAAAGGAACAGCTTCTTTTCTGTGTTCATTCACCTTACATGGTCATATCACAAGAGTTGTCATGTCATAAGATTATATAAGCTTCACTTCACTCACACAATAAGAAGCTCTGTATGCATCAGCATAAGGACAGCAAGAAATAATTCAGAGGCCTTGGAGGAATTAAAAAATGCACCCTGGAAAATGAACAGCTAATCTCTTAGCAGAGAAATAATCCAAAATATAAAAGCACAAAGCAGAAGCATGGAAAAGAGCAAACAAAGCACGAATTTATGATATCCCAAAATCAGAGGAGGGGTCAGCACAGTTTAGATCTCCAGCTACACGACAACATGCCATGGTCCTGATGAAGATCAATCTGCTGCAATAGGCTGAGTGTGAAACAATACTCTAACAGAAACATATCAACTGATATATTGGAATGAATTCTGAAAAAGGCAAGAAAAAAAGCCACAAATAATTTTATCCACTGATACTAATTCATATGCTCTCTCCATCCTGGTGATCCACAGACCTCACTCTCTCCTGTCTCATCTCCTCCTTTACAGCCTGAAATCTGGGTTTGTCTCTATGACATATGCTTGTAGGTGCTCAGCTGTCATTTAAAGTTCAGAGTGGTTCAAACACAGCTGTGATTCCTTCTCCTCAACATGGTTTCTCAACTTCTGCAGACAATACCAATATTCTGCTTGTCACTGAGGCTTGCAGCGTAAGTATCTTCCTTGGAGAGCAGTCCGAGTTCGTAGCTTCTGTCATTTTAAGCTAACCTAAGTGTAAGCAGCCACAAAAAGTGTAACTCAGTTTTCATAGATGAATTTTGAGCAGAATCCTCCACCACTGGCAGCATGGCTCCAAGAAAACTAATGAAATTGAGCAGAATATACAGTGGGGTAAACCTTTAGATGACAGCCTGTTCAACCTGAAAATGATCATGTAGTTGGAGTCTGTCACACCCCGAAGGTAGACAGAGTAGGACCCAGAATTATATTTAAACATTTAGTTTATTACGTATAATTATACAATTCTAAGTCAAGAATATAAGTTTAAGTCTAGACCAAAACTAGCATTCTATAGGAGTTTGGAAAGGACCATACGACCTGTACAGAGTTCAGTGATAGTCTTTAGATGTTTCCTCAAAGCTGCTGTGAGTGAAGTTTCTGCAAACACTCCTCGTCAGCATCTGTGGATTGCAAATGACATCGAGAAGGGGGTAGAGGGGTCTCAGGCCAGCTGAGAGGGAGCTCCAATTTCTTCTTGCTCCTGGCAGTCTTTTATAGTTTGTTCTGTATATCTGGGGTCCCAGTCAGCCCAACCTTATCAGTAGTGCCAGTAGTCTGAGAAACAATGGATCGCCGCTCAGCCCCCACCAGTATATACAAATCCAGATGATTCCACGGTCATAGATCAGGATGTTCCCATCACGAGGAACTCATAAATCTTATTAATACTTTTGTTTTGAGGATCACTTCTGAGTCTTGTTTTGTTTCACAGCTAAGATGTATACCTGCACACCTGTGTTGGTATGTTGGAAAGGGGGGTGACCATGGACCAGTTCGGTCATTCTGATAGGCAAAACAAGTAGCAGAGACATAATCACCCATTCTCCCAGACTTATTTTTGCTGCACATGTGGACTTTGAGATGGCTGCTGATATGGAGTGGCCACCAGACCTTCATCTGGTTCCATTCCACATCATTGACTTGGCAAAGCAGGAGCCCACTTCAGCAGCTTCTGGGGGTGGGGAAGATATGTCAGAGTCCTAGTGCTAACATCTGGATTTTTTTGTCTCTTCTAAAGCAGCTGCAAAGTTGGAACTCCCTCACGCCATGTCTAGGTCCTGCACTTCCTTGAAAAACTTTTGGTCTTGAACAATGTATTGTGGTGCAGCTGAGACCTCTCCACAATACTACTGCAAAGACAATGCTCTGAAGCTAGTTTGACCACAGCTTTTCCTCCTTTACACCCTTCATGAGCTCCCTTCCTCTGTCACATGCAGCATGGACTGGTTATTTTCATTTTCAGATGGCCCTGACTTTACAACCATCTTGCCAATAATGTCAGCCAGTGCTCAAACATCCGTTCTTTAGCTGTCTTAAACTTAACACTTAATGCAATAATAAAAGAAAAAAGTTCCAGCTGCTTTTAACTGGAGTATAGTCCTTTGCCTCTGGATTGCTCCACTATTCTCCACCTGATATTGCGGATGGAAAACATACTTAGGAGTATCCCTTTCTCCCTGCTTTTTTCATCTGAAGCTTCAACAGGTAAAATTACTTCAGCCACAGTGCTTGTTCCCGGTAAAGTCCAGATACTTGAAAATGATATTCCTCTCCCCACAACCCAAGCAAAACACACAGAGACTGTTAGTTAAGCTGTGTGCCATTCAGTCTCATACCAACTGAAACCATTCCCCTGCTGTGCTGTAGACTGGTCTTTTCTAAGACCATGTATATGATCTTTTCTAAGATCATTTAAAGCCAGGTCATTCAGTCCTTAAAGGCATGCCACTGGGACTCATCAGCAGCTTCTGTAAAGAGAAGTAGCTGCAAAGAGAAGTCGCCCATGGTTTCTGTAGTAGAATCATAGAACAACCAGGTTGGAAGGGACCCATCGGATCTTCTAGTCCAACCATTCCTATTTAACACTAAACCAAGTCCCTCAAGACCTCATCCACCCGTGCCTTAAACACCTCCAGGGAAGGTGACTCAACCACCTCCCTGGGCAGCCTGTTCCAATGCCCAATGACCCTTTCTGTGAAAAACTTCCTCCTAATCTCTAGCCTAAATCTCCCCTGGAGGAGCTTGAGGCCATTCCCTCTCGTCTTGTCCCCTTTTCACTTGGGAGAAGAGGCCAGCTCCCTACTCTCTGCAACCTCCCCTCAGGTAGTTATAGAGAGTAATGAGGTCGCCCCTCAGTCTCCTCTTGTCTAGGCTAAACAACCCCAGCTCCCTCAGCTGTTCCTCATAAGACCTATTCTCCAGCTGCCCCTCACCAGCTTTGTTGGTCTTTCCTGGACTCACTCCAGAGCCTCAACATCCTTCTTGTGGTGAGGGACCCAGAACTTGACACAGTATTCCAGGAGCGGTCTCACCAGTGCCAAGTACAGAGGGAGAATAACCTCCTTGGACCTGCTGGTCACACCGTTTCTGATACAAACCAGGATGCCATTGGCCTTCTTGGCCACCTGGGAACACTGTTGGCTCATGTTCAGTCGGATGTCAACCAACACCCCCAGGTCCCTCTCCTCCAGGCAGCTTTCTAGACAGACCTCTCCTAGTCTGTAGCACTGCATAGGGTTGTTGTGCCCCAAGTGCAGGACCCAGCGTTTGGCCTTGTTAAACCTCATGCCATTGGACTCTGCACAGTGGTCCAGCCTGTTCAGATCCCTTTGCAGAACCTCCCTACCCTCCAGCAGGTGCACACTTCCACCCAGCTTAGTGTCTTCTGCAAACTTGCTAAGGGTACACTCAATGTCTTCATCCATGTTATTGATAAAGACATTGAACAAGGCTGGACCCAGCACTGAGCCCTGGGGAACACCACTTGTAACTGACCTCCATCTGGATTTAACTCCATTTACCACCACTCTCTGGGCCTGGCCATCCAACCAGTTTTCCATCCAGGAGTGTGTGTGCCTGTCCTGACCAGAGGCTGACAGTTTCCGAAGCACAATGTTGTGAGAAACTGTGCCAAAGGCTTTACTGAAGTCCAGGAAGACCACATCCACACCCTTTCCCTCATCCAGCAGCCAAGTCACTTTGTCATAGAAGGTGATCAGTTCAGCTTGGCAAGACCTGCTTTTTGTGAACCCATGTTGACTGGGCCTGATCACCCAATTCTCATGTATGTGTTTCATGATAGTACTCAAGATCATCTGTTCCGTGACTTTCCCTGGCACTGAGGTCAGACAGACAGGCCTGGCATTCCCTGGATCTTCCCTGTGACCCTTCTTGTAGATGGGCACAACATCAGCCAGCCTCCAGTCCAGTGGAACATCCCCAGTCTTCCAGCACCGCTGGAAGATGATGGAAAGGGGTTTGGCCAGCACATCTGCCAGCTCCCTCAATACCCTTGGGTGAATTCCTTCTGGCCCCATAGACCTGTGGGTGTCTAGTTGGGCTAACAAGGCTCTGACCTCCTCCTCTTGGACTGTGGGAGCCTCATTTTGCTCCTCTAGTTTTGGGGTTTGTACACAGAGGGAACACCTATCTTTACAATTAAAGACTGATGCAAAAAAGGCACTAAGTACCTCAGCCTTTTCCTCATTCCCTGTCACTGTTGTTCCTTCTGTGTCCAATAGGGACGGTACGGTCTTCCTAGTTCTCCTTTTATATGTATTTATAGAAAGAATTTTTTGTTATCTTTCACAGACTTAGCCAATCTGATTTCTAGTTGAGTCTTAGCTTTTCTGATTTTTTCTCTACACAACCTCACTTCCCTCCTGTAGTCCACCCAAGAGGCCTGTCCCCTCTTCCAGAGCCCATAAACATTCCTGTTCTTCTTGATATCACTCATGATCTCTCTGTTCAACAATGCTGTTTTTTTCCCCTGCCAGCTTTTTTTCCAGAACATGGGGATGGCTTTCTCCTGAGCTGCTAGGATTTCCTTTTTGAAGAGCTCCCAGGACCCATGGGCTCCCTTGCCCTTAAGTATTGTCTCCCATGAGACTTTGCCAACCAGTCTTCTGAAAAGTTCAAAGTCTACCCTCTGGAAATTTAATGGTACTGTCCTGCTAACCACCCTCTTCATTTTACCTAGAACAGAAAACCCTATCATCTTGTGATCGCTTTGTCCTAGGAAGTATAGCTCATGCAGAAATATTTATTAGGGAAAATATGCATTGACAATACAATGTATCCACCTGCAAAATAATCTCTGGAGGGTATAGATGGAAATACCATAACTCAAGATATTTGCTTATAGACAGGACAAAGCACATGAGAATCTATAGTACAGCAAGAATAAATCTGCCTTGGCATATGAATGAATCATATACTTTTTTTTATATGAAGACCAGTAACACAACATTAAAATTCAGACTAAAAATGTGAGCTCTTTTTTCTGATTCAACACTCAGTTTAGAGTTAACAGTCCTTCCCCTTTCTATGATTTTCGGTTCTTTTAAACATGTTGGTATAGCAAGTATATTTGAAATACCATGCAATAAAGATGTGGAAGGTAGATCTAAAAAAAAAGGAAAAACAGGAATGAGTCCACAGCGTTGCATATTCAGACAACAGCTTGCACTTGGTATCACGTCCAGGAACTACAGTCACTCTCTGACGGTTTAACTGACTCACTTCAGCATCCATGAGACTATATGCCACTCTTTCTGGTAGCATTAATTTCAGCTTTCTGCAAAGGCTAGTTCATACTAGGAATTCTCTCTAGTGTCTGCCATGCAACACACAGAGCTAGCAAAACCTTGCATGTTCAGTTAATGCATGTAGCTATGCTGCAGGTTAACCTCATCCCCCTTGTCCTGTCCCAGATGCTCTATGCTTCACCAGGACAAAACCAGCTCAGCTGGAGAACACTTTGCCTTACACATGCATGATTCTCAGCTACTTAAGAAACTAGGTTTAGCCTATATTGCAAGAGGCACAACAAAGGGAAGAGGTGACAGCCAGAGAAAGCCCTTGTTAACACTACACCCCTCTCCAGAACATCAGTCTCCTGGGAGCCATAGAAAATGAGGAATAAAGGAGAAATCTAAGCTCACTGTGAGGAGGTCGTGGACCAATATTGTTCCCAGAGGGCCCTGGGGAGAGAGGTAATAACGTAGTATAAAGCTAACTCTTCTTCTTCAGCTAAGCACAACTCTAAATGGTTTAGAGAGCAAACTTTATACCTTCAGCTTGGGTATATTCATTCAATTCAGGTTTTGATAGGCAATTTGAATTTATGTTGTATGCATTATTTTGTTTAAAAAAGTCTTGATTATGAAAAAATATTATAACTATTCCCATTTAGCTGCATAAAATCAATTAGAGCAAAGCATGCTGAAAATTATCCTGAACGTTTTTGCCTTGTAGTAGTTAGCAGAGATACTTGGCATGCTCATGGTGGGCATGGCTAAGAAGAAGAGAGCATCACCTTGCAAACAGAGGGAGAATATTTGATACTTCTGCTCATGACAAACAGCAGATTCACTACGTTGACTGATCACTAGGTCTTCCAAATTACATCAGAAATACTTGTGTTAAGGTAAAATTAAAAGCAAGTATTGAGTTGAGCAAAGTTAATTTAAATGCTGTGCAAAGGGCTGTGTTCCTGTTTAGTGTTGTAATCAAGCAGCTGAAAAAAATCACCTTTTATTTACAAACAACAAGCTTTCAAGCCTCAGGCTTTTGCGGTGGAAGTCACCTGCAAAAAATACAGAAAGAGAAATGTTTAGGTAGGTGTAATTCATTCTGTAGAGCCTTGGTTTCTATGTCACATAAGAAACTGCAGGAACAACCCTTGATGTCAGATGATGCAATTTCCTGACACAAGTGTGTGTGGAAAGCCAAGAATCAGCTCTGAGACTATAGGTAATATCAGTGCTAGGTTGATGTGCTACATGATGATGCAGCACCAATGACGAAACATTACCTCTCACTTGCTATTTAAAATACATTTTGTTAAGTTAGTTAAACAGTTACTGGGTGGGGCGTTCTTTTCCTTAGCACAAGAGTACCTGCAATTATCTCCTACTTACTTAAAACTGGATTCACACTTACCAGGGTCAACTTTGCCTGTTCAGGTTAGTAGGTGCATGTGTCACTTATATGTGGGTGAACAGCTTCCAGGCCCACTCAGCTCTGCAGGGAGTGCAGCAGATTTGGCACAGAATGGCAACCAGAATAGTTAAATACTGCTTATTGTCAGATATGCCCACGCAGAGCCAGGGATGATGTCTCCACATTGCATCCCCAAAGCAGAGGAAACACTGAGGAGATGCCCTGGGTGTGCACCTAGATCATCCAGCTGTGCACATGGGATCCATGCTGATACGACCAGGAGCATTGTCTGCATACCCCAGTATGCAGTACTCCCACTTGACATGTTCACTAGGCATTGCTGCCATGCCTAGCCGGTTCTAGTTCCATGCATTTGCTGTGTGCCAAATCAAACAAGGTACTCCACAGATGCTGGAGCTTGCTGCAGATACCTAAGAGATTCTGTGGAAATGAACCATGGTCATTCATGACCAAACCCAAGAACCTAGACCCACTATGTATGGCTACGCTCAACCTTGTCTCTTCACAGAGACACTGAAAAGTCCCTACACTAAGTACCCAATGAAGTCCAGCGGCATCAATTTGATCAATGCACACTTCTGCCTGCAATCTTGGATCCCCACTGCCCAAGCAAACAGAAAGCCCTCTCCTGTGTAGGCATGTACACAACCACTAGCCATTAAAACTGATATAAATATTGTATTAGAAGCCACAGTTTACAAATGACAAATATTGATCTTATCTTCAGCAATATAAAATCACTTCTTGATGAGTAGCACAACATACACCACTGCCTGCAGGCAACAGACATGGCACTTCAACTGTTAAAGCCATGTCCTCCATCACAGAGCGCCAAAGATATTTTCTTAACTAATACAGACAAATAAATCAATATCAAATAAAGAAATTTGAATGCAAACTTCTACAAAACAACTATTCAATATTAAATTGGTGGACTTTCTTCTTATTTCTGTTGCCTTGGCCTATTTTTTCAAATGCCATATAAACAGAAATAATCCTGAAAAATTGGACAAGAAATCTTCTAATCCTAAATCCTTTCAAGCATAAGTGTGTTATTTCATGTTAATTTATATTAATTATTGTGCATACATTATGCGAACCAAATTACTTCAGAAAAGGAAGGAGAGGAAGTCTGGACTAGATTATTCCTAATTAATTTCAGTGTAACTACTTTTATTTCAATAACAATAATGTACACTACCACTAGTAGGAGCAAAATGGCAGATAATGGAAACAGTAGCTCTGCCAGATGTGGTGCCCAGATTTCAGCTTTCTTTGTATAATCTTCTATATTTTTCCCAGTGATTGAAGCAAGTACAGAGAAAATCCATCAATTTTCACCTTACTATGTTTACTTTTTGGGATTACTACTTACTTTGAATGAAGTTCTTCCAAAGTCTCTTAAAGAAATACAGGGATTATAAGAAGTAATTAGTTTAGCGCCACTAACACCACTCAAAATGTAACAGTAAGAGAAACACACAAAAGGAATTAAATGGAACTTAATCAAATGTTGATCAAACCTTCCATCAGTAGTTTACTGACTGGTTTAGACTGTAAACCAATGTACTAGGCAAGCAATTAGAACTATCTCTTGAATGAACAGGAGCAGATCAGGAAGATGTTAGCCTCCAAGCAAGAAGCCTGAGGAAAGCTTCTAAGTGGTCAGGAGACTTTGTCAGACAGAAGAATTTTGGGGAAAAAATTGCCACAGCACACCTTATGAAATGATACTTGAATTGCTAAATAAGAATGCGATTTCATTAAAGAGATAAAATGGCTTTTTTTTTAACATCTTCCCCTGAGAAGAAATTATGTTAGATAGTATTAAGGAAAAAAAAACCATACAAAACAAACAAAAAAAAACCCAACAAAAACATCCACTGAAACAAAACTAGGCAATCAAAACATGACAATCAATACAAAGAGCAAGTTATAAAGAGAGTTGAAAACTTTAAAAACAGGCAGAGAAATAATTTTTCTGGGAATAACAGAAATGTTTTCCTTGGTCACATCTTACATTTTAATATTGTTGATCCCCAGCACACTGAAAATATTAAGTCTTGAAGCTTCAAAACATTAGAAACTATGACTGGTGGAAACTGGGAGAGTGGAAAATCAGGGTCTGAGGAACTTAAAAACAAAACAAACCCAACCTATCTAGAATTGTTGTATTCATTAGATGTATTTACTTGGCTAATTTACAGGAAGATGCAGGGAGTAGAGAGAGAAGCTACAGCAAGCCTGGGACTGACCCAAATTAATGATTTGTGACTAGGACAGACACACACAGTTTCACAGCAAACAGATTTCCATTGTTCATTAGAAGTAAAAAAATGCTGCTGCTTAGAAAAATACCAGCTGTATCCAAGAAACTATCAGCTGCTGTTATCAATTTTGCCTCTCAGGTCTTGACTCATTCCCCAGATGTCTACTGGGTACCCTTGATGTCAATGGCTTTTGGTGGTAAAGCAATATGTATAAATAATGCATTAGACGTGCCCTTCCAGGTTGGCAAACTCACAGTTGTCAGGGATTTCCAAAGTATTACAGGCCACTTTTTATGGTCTTCTCTTAATGTACTATACTTTTTTTTTTTCCAACTGTTTTAATATGGATTTATGGTTGGACTCAATGATCCTGTGGGTCTCTTCCAACCTGGTTGTTCTATGATTCTATGATTTATCCCTTCCTTAAATATATATATTTTAATAGTGATTTGTCTTGTCATCAAATGTGGTCTGAAAAACAACAGTTGGTGAGTACAGTGGGAGGAAAAAAACAGGGTAGGGGTATCACATGAAACGCTGGCAACTTTAGTACATTTTTTGAGGGTGCTTATTGTGAGGGAACAACTTGCTTATGGTATTCTTCATGTAATCTGATGTTTCAAAGTGCTTTACAAGGTGGTTAGTTACATCCACAAGAGTAGAGAATGTTATTACAGTAATTAGTCATAAGCAGGAATGCAACTCGCCTGCTAAATTCAGTAACTATCTCTTTATCATCAGATCATAAAATATAGGCATAGGAGATGCAACTTTTACTTTAGTACAGGATGATCAGAGCCCTAACCCAACTATGTCATCCACTCAAATCTTCCAGCAATGACCATTCCTTCTTAGTTCTCTACTTCTTTACTTATTCACCTCCACTGTTAAAGAGTTTCCCAAGAGCTAACATAACTCACACTCCTCAACTTATTGAAATCTGCTTTCTTTAAAATTATTTTCTTTTACTATCCTTTCCAAATTTCTGCAGTTCTCCTCTCTCTGTCACATCCTCTGCAAGATTTTTCTTGTCAGAATTAAATCTGGTAAATCTCTCCATTATTTCCTTTGTTCCCCCATCCGTAAAAAAAAAAAGTTTATCCCAAAACAGTGTGATAACATTTTTAACAAACCTTAGTGTCTATTTGCAGTCTGTCCATGACAGATAGATAAAGCATCTCTTGACAATAGGATGTTGGATAATTTTGCTAGGTTAAATCCACATCCTTCTGATCCTTTTAGTGGGATGGAAATTTCCTTGTTTTATTGTAAACTTATAGTAGACACCTACCCTTGAAAAATACCTACATTCTTTCCTCTTTTTTCCCACTGCCTTAAGAGTATCAAGAGGACTATTTTTCCTCACACCTTGGACTAGTTTGGTGTAGCCGTCTTTTATTCACACCTCATTTCCTTACGTTCTGCCAGTGAGTTCTTCCTAAACAAACTGTATCTTTCTGCTTTAAAGCTCAGTTTTGATTGTCTTTATTTAAATATGATTATGTACTGGGACTCAGGGGTCTTCCTGTTTTTTTCTCAAATTGCCTATGGCTTCTTGTGAGCAATCTCCACCTCTGAACCCAAATTCCATGCACTTCTCCCTGCAAGATTAGTGTCAGACCAAAACCATCTGAGCAATGAACAAAATCCCCATGCTTAACAATACTTCTGGCAACCCGAGGCAGAAACTGGGAGCAAGGAAGTGTCCTTCAGCAGCACAAACTGGCAATGATGCCCCTTCATTTCACAAGATACATCAGCTGGGATATTTAATACTGATACACACACATTCAGAGAATCATCTTATTTTCTGTAATCACCCAATACTGAAGAATGTAAGAGAGCAAAACTGAGCCATACTTGGTGATTAAAGGAAGTTGATATTGTGTTGGTGATGGAAGGAAGACTAGGGAAAATGTGGGCCCTTTCCTGAAGGAAACAGGAGTCTTGGTTACCCAGGATACATAGAAAGCTGAGGTACTCGATGACATTTTTGCCTCAGTCTACATTAACAAGGGCTCAAGCCACACCACCCAAGTCATAGAAGACAAAGGCAGGGATTGTGACATCAAAGAACTGCCCACTGTATGAGATCAGATGGAGACGTCTAAGGAAATAGAAGGTGCAAAAGTCCTAATGAGATGCATCCAAGGGTCCTGAGGGAATCAAAGGATGAAGTTGCTAAGATACTATTCCATCATGTTTGAGTAGTTGTGGCAGTCCAGTGAAGTTCCCACTGACTGGAAAAGGGGAAATATAACTCCTGGATTTTTTTTAAGTTACAAAGGAAGACCTAGGAAACTACAGAATGGTCAGTCTCACCCCTGTGCCTGGCAGGGTCATGGAGCAGATCCTTCTGAAAACTCTTGCTGAGGCACATGGAAAATTAGGAGGATATTGGTGACAGCCAACATGGCTTCACTAAGAGCAAATTGAGCCTGACAGTTTTTGTGGCTTTATACAATGGAGCTACAGTACTGGTGGTTAAGGGAAGAGCAACTGATATCACCGACCCGGACATGTGTGAAGTATTCAACATTGTCCAGCACAATATTCTTGTCTCTGAATTAGAAAGGCACAGATTTGATGGATGGATCACTCAGTGGATAAAGAATTGGCTGGATGGTCTCACTTAAAGCGTTTGTGGTCAATGGTTCCATGTCCAAGTGGACACTGGTGACCAATAGTGTTCCTCAGGTGTTGGTATTAAAACAAATATTGTTAAGTGTCTTTGTAGTAAACATGGGCAGTGGGATTCAGTGCACCCTTAGCAAGACTGCTGATGATGCCAAGTTGTGTGGTGGGGATGACACTCTGGAGGAAAGGGGTGCCATACAGAGGGACCTTGATAGGCTTGAGAGGTGGGCCTGTGCAGACCTCATAAAGTTCAGCAGGCCAAGTGCAAGGTCCTGCACCAGGGCAATTCCAAGCACAGACAGAGGCTGGGCAGAGAATGAATTGAGAGCAGCCCTGACAGGAGGACTGGGTGGGAGTTGTGGAGGAGAAGATCAACATAAGCTGGCAATGTGCACTTGCAGCCCAGAATGCCAACCATATCCTGGACTGCATCAAAACAAGTATGACCAGTAGAACAAGGAAGATTATTCTCCTTCTCTACTTTCATAAGACCTCACATGGAGTACTGCATAGGAAGGATGTGGATCTGCTAGAGCCCAGAGGAGGGTCACAAAGATGATCAGAGGGCTGAAGCATCTCCCAGATGAGTACAGGCTGAGAGAATTAGGGTTGTTCAGTCCATAGAAGAGAAGGTTCTAAAGAGATCTTGTAGTCACCTTCCAGCACTTAAAGGGGCCTACAAGAAAGATGAAAAGGAGGCTTTTAGGGATTGTAGTCATAGTATAAAGGTTAACAGTTTTAAACTAAAAGAGGAAGATTTAGATTAGACATTAGGAAGAAATTTTTTACTGTGAGGGTGGTGAGGCACAGGAATAGATTGGCCAGAGAAGTCATAGATGCCCCATCCCTGGAGGTGTTCAAGACCAGGTTAGATGAAGCTTTGAGCAACCCAGTCCAGAGGAAGGTGTCCTGTCCATGATTGGGAAGCTGGAACTGGATGATTTTTAATGTCCACCTGAAACCATTCTACGATTCTACATACTCATCGGGTTGAGGGACACTGAGAAAAGAAACATAGGCCATTCTGAAGAAAATATATCTCAAAGTTCTCAAATCTAAGCAATCTGCTTTGAGGGGAATTCATCTCTTAGCTCTCAGATTAGTATCAGACATCTGAGAGAGTACATTTGGACCAGATGTATCCCTAAAACCCCACAGCAGGGCTGTGCCTCAAAGAAACATGCTTTGACAGGCAGCCTGGGAGACGAGCATTGCTTTGGTGTCCTGGTGCCTGCAGCTGAGAGATGCCCCAGAGGAGTCCTCAGGATCAACAGGAACAGGAGGCACAGTGGGCACTTGCTGAGTCTTCATTTTCCTGCTCTTAATAGCAGTCTCTTACAGTTGAATTTCCAATCTTGTGAAAAGGACATTACTGTTATGATGCAATTGATGTACATTTTTGGGTGTTTTTTTGTAAAAAAAAAAAAAAACAACACACAAACCCAACCCACTATTTCAGGTTTTGAGGAAGATTTGAAACAATGTTCTGGGCATAAGGCACATTTCTTTCCCAGAAACCCCCAAAAATAATCTTAATAATGTAGTTACAGATTAATCTCTTCTGTGCTTAGAAACCAAGAAAAATTTGGAGTATCTTAGCAGCTGGGATGGGTTTCCCACCAACCTGCTAAAATCTTTTGAAGTGTAAAAGTGTTGAGGGCCAAGGCACTGAACAGTGAAACTCTAACCAGTGCCTTCTGGCAAAGGATAGGAGACAAAGACACAGTCCAGGACTGTAGGAATCCCCATGTTGCCACATCCTGTAAACAAGAAATTTTGGGAAACTTTCCAGGATTCCTTACCACTTTCATATCACTCACACAAGCTGCCAGGAGAGACTTCTCTGCTTTTTCCAGTGCCTATCAACACACAACATGTGTTCCAGTTTCTTTGCCATGTGGAATTGTGAGTAATCACTCAGTCTTACATCCCATGCACTGTTCTGTGTTAGCATGACATGAACCATTCTGTCTCAGCTGGTAAAATATCATGTGGATTAAGTAAAGGGCAGTCGATAACCCACAAACTCTGCAAACACTCAGGACAATACCAGTTAACCAAGAGCTACCTCTAGGTAGGGAAGAATATGGCCCAAGTGATCTGTATTTTTCTCAGATTTGTGTGCCTTTTAGCAAGTGTTCAACCATCTGCTATAGGAATGATCTTTTGATAAAAGCAAATCTAGTAATTGACTTTCTAGGCTCTGTTTCCTGTAAGAGAACAAAGGTCTTATGACACGTGGAATCAAGACTCCATAGCTTATAAAGTTATAAAGTAGGTATGTTTGTTCAGCACTGAGACGCACGGGAGAATCGTTTCTCCAAAACAACGTGTGTACCCATCATGACAACTCCTCTTAGCTTTATACAGTAAACTGTTACATATTCCTAAAATGCTTATACATATTAATGAGTTTGAGAAGAGACCTCTTCCTGTTTTTTGCCAGGGATAGAGGCAGTTATCTTCTTTCTGCATCTGTGCTCTCAGGCCTCTCTTATCACAGGTCCAGATGACTCCACCCTTATCACAGGTCCAGATGACTTGTCCTGCTTCTCAGAAGTCTTTTAACAATAGGTCCCCTTCCTACATAAGGCTTATAGAGATATGTTGTTTTAGCTAAACAACTGTTATCCTCGTGTATTCTGGAGGTGTAAGCAGTTTCTATTC
This sequence comes from Coccyzus lansbergi, assembly GCA_033558105.1. NCBI lineage: Eukaryota > Metazoa > Chordata > Aves > Cuculiformes > Coccyzidae > Coccyzus > Coccyzus lansbergi. Next base: position 1,562,095 of record JAUMJK010001092.1, read on the forward strand.
CGCTATCCTTCAAGTGTCAGTTGCGTTGCTAAAATATTACTTATTCTGCAGTGTTAGTCCTTTCTTTGTTTTCATCCGGGGCTGCTAAGCAATGGTTATCCTGTTAGTACTTCCCCTAGACTCCAAATCACTTAGTTATATAATACAAGCACATCTGTTGGTAATAACCAGGTAGATACGGTGTCATACAATTGTGATAAAAGATGACATAATTATCAGTACAGTTCTTAAGTAAATTACTGTATTGGATAAAGCCATTTTTAACTTGCATCATGAACAGTCCTGACCTGCTGTCACATCACATGAGACAAGGATTTTACCCAACCTTACTAAGTATTTATTCCACTATCATGCTTTAAACAAGCACTTGTAAAACCTGCTCACACGAAAAAATCACACATGTTCAATTTCACTGTCAGACAATCAGAAATTATATTAGAAAAATTTTAGTCAAAGAGAAATTTTAGATCATAACCAGTATACATCATACTACAGTATTTTTAAACCACAATTTAACAAAGATATTGAAACAACTCACAAAATATACCAAGTATTTTAGTATTTAGCATTCTTCACCTCAGCTGAAATGTAATGACATCGAAAAGCAGGCACAATTTAGCTGGAACTCTACTACTGTTTCACTACGGATTACACTTGCAGTAAAGGCAGAGTCCAGGGACAGAGAGTGCTATATTTTTTATTTTCTAAACCGCAATGAACAGGAACACAATTCATTAGTTCTGACCTCTAAGGGAACAGCCACACCAGTGTCATGCATCTAGTCTTCTAAGGCAACACATTTTATTCATCTGAATATTCTAATAGAGGACTTGGAGATAAGCTGTGTGTGCAAGAACTCTTCACAGCATACTCATGTAACAAAGTCACACATACAATACACTCATATTGTGAAAAAGGGGGTTGTGCTTCTCTGTGCCTGTACCCAGCCAAATAAAAAGTGCACTATCACTCCTGCAGCTGCTAGATAAAAAGACAAGAATAGTATGAGTGGTTTTTTTCTCAAAGAATTTGTCCCAGCCAAGTATAAACTCTTGGCTTTGAGCCCTAAGGAGCACTAGGGTAACATGAGTACCTGATGCAGCTGCTCAATGCTGCTGCCTGGGCAGACAGGGTTAGTACTGGCAGAGACCCCAAGAACTCCAATGGGTGCAGCATCCTTGCTCTCATCTAGACCAGAGACCTCTCCAAGCCTAAGTGTTATGCAGGATCTTTTTTTTTTTCTCAAAGAGAACATGCTGCAGTACAAAACCTCCACAATTTCTTCTTTTGTTTCTACTGTATGTCAAAGTAGTATTCCCTAGCCCTTTTCCTGTTTCTTTCATTCTTCAGGCAAGGAGGATGAGCAGATCTTGGACAGTTTGGTGATAAGTTGCAGTCAGGAAACAATCCTGATTCACTAACCAAATATTCTCACCACGAGTCTCTATTTTCAAATTTCAGGTGCAGCTTTTTAAAAAAATTGGTAAACGTCTTCTAAACTCAGTAGACTTACAAGCGTACATGAGTAAAGGTCTATGTGCTACATTGAGAGCAGAGGTTATTTTTCACAGTTTCTTTCCCAAGTTATATATTTTATCTATTTGTTTTGAACTTGACAACAGATAGATTAAGAGAAATGCTTTCTCTGTATTTTCTTCCCACCATGCTCAACTTCCAGCCTTGTACTGACCCACAAGGATGAATACCACAACATCTTTTTTCTAAGCCTCTGTGTTTCTCCTGATGCACACATTCCTGTGCCTGTCTGCTGCAGAAGGTTTAGAGCATCACAATTAGTACATGTGAGTGATCATAGTGGGGATGAGGACATGGCCAGCATGTGGAAGAAAAAGTGACATTGTCTTACACTGATGTGATGCTTAATCCTGGGCTCAATGAAATGTATGGCATATTTATTTACTAGCTGAGCCTTCCTACAACAGCAGGAATTGGCTTCAGCTCTGACAGACTGTGAACCAGTCCGGGAAATAGGCTGGGGGATTTATGGAAAAAAAAATCACCACCAAATTTTAGCATCTTCCAAATAAGCAGTTCTCTTCCCTTACCAAATGTTCCTACCACAGAGTGTCATCAGTAGAACAGGCAGTACTGGCTGACTGGTTCCTATAGATCTGTGGGGGAGGAGAGAATTAGCCTTCTGGCACTACTATTCAGAAGAGAGGGACAAGGACACTAAGGGTCAACATTGGGGCGGGACTCAAGGAAGCCTGCAAGCAGAAAGGTGGTCCATCCCAGCTCTGACTCTCCCTTTTCTGTGACTCCAGGAGAGTCAGACTTGGCTATTAGTGTTTTACCTCCTAATGTGAGAGTTCAGGTACTTGTGTTTTTTACAAAACAGAAGTTTTGGCATTAAGATGGAGGGCCTTGTTGAACTGAACTTACGACACTTACAAAATTTGATCAAATAAGGTGGTTTTTTCACCAAGAAAAGGCTGAACAAGTAGTTTGGGGAAGAGAAATGTTATCTCCTGGTACCTTCCTGATACAGTACAAGATATGCTTAGGAATGTAAGAACATATAAACAACAGACTGGGTAAAGAAATCTAATATGGAAAGTAGCTTAGTAATAGCTTTGTGATAGGTTGTAAACTTGGAGAGAGTCTTGCCTTGAAAGGAATAATATAAAGATTGTGGGGTTTTCCACAAAGATTGAGCACTTTCCTTCTTGCCAGAAGGAGTCGTGATTTGGGATTTATTTGTGATTGCAATCACAAATAAATAAATAAATGATGCTGCTTCACAAGCTGTGTGCCTCAATTTACCTATCCAACCTGTGAACGTTTTTCACACTAATTATAAGAAAAACCTAGGCATAAACATACATACACATACACATACACATATATTCACATTCACTTGTAGCTACATATATACACATGTGTGTATATAGGCACCATAGTGCACACTCTCCTGGGTGGAAAACTGTTTGAATGACCGGGCCCAGAGACTGGTGGTAAATGGAGTTAAATACAGCTGGAGGCCAGTGACAAGTTCTCCAGGGCTCAGTGCTGGGTCCAGCCCTGTTCAATTTCTTCATCAATGACATGGATGAAGGCATTGAGTGCTCCCTTAGCAAGTTTGCAGACGACACTAGGCTGGGTGGACATGTCGATCTGCTGGAGGGTAGGGAGGCTCTGCAAAGGGATCTGAACAGGCTGGACCACTAGGCTGAGTCCAATAGCATGAGGTTCAACAAGGTCAAGTGCCGGGTCCTGCACTTGGGGCACAACAACCCTATGCAGTGATACAGACTGGGAGAAGTCTGTCTAGAAAGCTGCCTGGAGGAGAAGGACCTGGGGGTGTTGGTTGATAGCTGACTGAACATGAGCCAGCAGTGTGCCCAGGTGGCCAAGAAGGCCAATGGCATCCTGACTGGTATCGGAAACAGTGTGACTAGCAGGTCCAGGGAGGTTATTCTCCCTCTGTACTCAGCACTGGTGAGACCACACCTTGAATCCTGTGTTCATTTCTGGTCCCCTCACCACAAGAAGGATGTTGAGGTTCTGGAGTGAGTCCAGAGAAGAGCAACAAAATTGATGAAGTCTTACAAGGAGAGACTGAGAGAGCTGGGGTTGTTTAGGCTGGAGAAGAGGGGACTGAGGGGAGACCTCATTGCTCTCTATAACTACCTGAAAGGAGGTTATAGGGATGAGGGTGCTGGCCTCTTCTCCCAAGTGACAGGGGACAGGACAAGAGGGAATGACCTCAAGCTCCGTCAGGGAAGGTTCAGGCTCAACATAAGGAAATAATTCCTCACTGAAAGGGTCATTAGGCAATGGAATGGTCTTCCCAGGGAGTTGGTTGACTCACCTTCCCTGGAAGTGTTTAAGGTGTGAGTGGATGAGGTACTGAGGGGTATGGTTTAGAGATTGGTGGGAATGATTGGACTCAATGATCCAGTGGGTCTCTTCCAACCTGGTGATTCTATGATTCTGTATGACGAAGCTGTGCACATTTCAGAATATCAGAGCATTTCATGTATAGCAGAAGGTTTTTACTGAATTATTATGATTATTGTTGTTGTTGTTGTTGTTGTTATATCTTTCTGTTCTGGACGGGAGCAGACTGCAGTTTGCTCTGGAGTGATGCCCAAAGGCTACTTCATGAAGCTCTGGCGTTGCTGCCATCTAGTGACAGAGACACCTACCCAGGAAAAGCCGGGTGCGTGGTGGCAGAGAGGGACTTCATCCCACGGGAACTCACCAGCAGGAGCCGGGATGGGTAGGGGAGGTCTTGGCCGCCTGCCTCGAAACTAAGTAACAGGGGTTAATGAGTTACCTCCACAAGCTTTTCGTGTAGAGGTTGGAAAGAGAAAGGAGGATCTATGTGTTCCCAGCAGCATACGGAGCGCTGAGCCCCTCTGAAATCAAACAGTTTTAAAGCTCAGCCATCCCACATGGTGTACAAGATAAGTGCTTGTTTCCCCAAGGGAAACCTGCAGTAGAACCAGATTACATCCTGTATGAATGTGTTTTATACGATAGTTTAGAAAGGCTGTAACAGAACCTGCTAATATCTGAACATTATCACTATATATTATACACAATATATATACAAGAGGCTACATAAGAAGTTGTACTAGCGATCACGTTATGAAGGTGACAGTAGTGTATGAATTATCTCAGGGGATTTGAACAACTGCAAGCACAGTCTGGAGTCTGAAAAAGGCAGCAATGAAACACAGCTTCTCTCCACCAAGCACTTTCATGGGAGAAAGAGGGTCTTCCCACCCAGAGCTCTTTCTAATTTATAAGCAGTTCCTAAGGATTTAGGTAACTTCACATTAGGCAGGAATGAAAAGCAGAACCTGAAACAATAAAATGTGAAATGAACAGAGCTATCAGCTTTACTTGCAAAAAGCTTAGGAATACATGTCTTTTCCCAGCACTGAAAGAATAGTGTTCCAGGACAGAGGCACCAGTCTTGGCGGGGCTCCACGTCATACTACACAAGGAGGCTGCAATCTAGCAAAGCTATCCCATCAACACAACAACCTTTTGGACCATCTCCACTTGCCTAAGCTGCCTCCTGGACTCATGTTGCACATCACAAGTAGATTCAGAAATTTTAGAAAGAACCCCATATATGCACGTGTGGGAAAGGGAGAGGATGAATGACAGCACAGTGTGTTAAGTTAGGAAGGGGAGTAGTTTTAAAGCTATAGAATTAAAGTTCCAAAGGAAAGTAAAAGACCTAGGCATTTGAAATTCTGCTTCAACCCAAAGCACATCAAAGCAGTTCCTCCACAGGGAGTTCAACGCACATGATTAACTTGCTAAGCAGACATTTGATATATTTTCCTGAATACATTGAAAGACTTAAGGGCAATAATGTAAAATCTAGTTTGCTAACATATTTGAGAAGCAATGAGAAAGAAAGCACAATGGTTTCTTAATTATTAGCCATGTCTCGTCATTTTTGAGACTTAAAATTTTGTCCACTCCAGGACTGTCTGTAATCTGGATCAAAATTAAGCCATTCAGAAGTCTTTATGTCCATTTTTGCTTTTTTTGGATACATCACTGACTTAATTGCTCGTATGTCTGAACCATGCAGAAATAACTGGTTTAGAAAGGTATGTCTTTTGGTTTGCACTACGTCTTCCTAGATAACACTATTTTTTTTACTTTATTCCTTTTTTTCTCGGGCTTAGCTGGATTCTGGGAATAAAAGTGTTCTTACACTGACACAGTTTTTTTAAAAAAATGTATGGATTCACTCATGTGCTCTGATCCTGTAGCAGCTTACAAAGATTTAGCTTCATGTCCTTAGCCTAGTACACTTTAGTTTGATGGCAAGATTGGACAGCTATGTAGATCTTTGCAGACTTTGCATTTTTTAAGTTGAGGATCTAAGGCAGTGTTGCAATGATATTTTAGAAAAATATCTGAGTACCACATTTGGTCAACTAACTTCTAGCAAAGGAGAGTATCTACAAATCATGACATTTTCATTGACAGTTATCAACCATAAATATCCATAGCCTAAAATTCAAGCTTCCATTATGTCAACCCATCAAGACACAGTCTCTATCCAACACAAGAACAAGTGAGAAATTAAGTCCCTCCCTGAATAAGAAAATATAGATATTGAATGCTCGAAGAAAACTATTACCAAACCATTATCAGGCTTAAATCTGAATGTTGAGTGCAGATGGCACTCACCCAGAGGAGAATAAAATAACCACTAAAACCTGGACTGAGTTGTCACCTTTTAAAAAGCAAGAAAAGGAATCAACTTTCAGAGCAAAAAGTTAAGGCAGATCTTTTCTACCAGAATCCTGGAATTACAAATGAAACATAAACAAGACTTTATCCTCAAGTTGAATATGATGGTTGCATCACCCATTCCTGTAACAGGATGATCACTAGACAGAGGTTGAATTAGCAGAGTGCTGGAGTGAGTGAAGGAGGAAAATCATTTGTAGAAGGATGATACTGTCAGGCACAAATGGTTTATTTCTATCAGAGCTGTGAGGAATCAGATCCAGTAAAGCCAAGGATCTGGCCAAGCCTCAGTGAGAAAAGAAAACTAGATGTTCATTTGGTTTTCCAGAAATCTTTATGGTTCCTTCACTGGTTTTCTTCCCTCCTTTCCCACCAAGTCATACTCATGTTGAACCACAAGTTATTCCATGCATAGTTTATTGCCTATAAAATAGGCACAAGCAACACACATATCGCACAGGAGAGACAAGGGATTTAATTCACCACTGAGAAGAGTTTATACCTGAAGCCTAAGTGCTAAGAGATTAATTCCAAGGCCTGTCAAGATACTGCTGCTGTTTGTAATGCCATAGCAAGTGATAGCACTGCTGTTAATCTTTGCCACAGGAGGGATGTATTACAGTTTATAACATTATGAGCACAACTCGCATGTTTTCATAAAGGAGGAGAGCCAAAAAGTGCAGAGAAAAACAGAAAGAATGAAGTGAAAAGAACTAAATGGAAGGGAAGAAACAGGCAGCTCAGAGCCATGTTATTCTGCTGTATCTTTCCTTCCCTCTGGAAACCCCTATGAGCTATTTTAGTAAGTCTGGCTATTTAGTATGTTATAAACTCTGCCACTTGATTTGTGAGACCTTGGTTGCCTAAAGGAGTGAGAAAAATTTCTCTCACTTCTCAGCTCAGAACAGAATAAAATTTTATTACTTTCTCCATGCACACCCTAGTTCTTTCTTAGTGATGCTACTCCTGTCACAGACTGATTGAAAAGTGCTGCAGTGACCCACATGGCTGCTGGTTTGACACTTTTTGACATTTCTATAGAACTCGTGCTCTTCCTGCCAACTCCCCATTGCTTTCTAAACTTTTTAATACTGAAGAATGAAAACTAATCTACCGAGAGAAGAGAAGAGAAGAGAAGAGAAGAGAAGAGAAGAGAAGAGAAGAGAGAAGAGAAGAGAAGAGAAGAGAAGAGAAGAGAGAGAAGAGAAGAGAAGAGAAGAGAAGAGAAGAGAAGAGAAGAGAAGAGAAGAGAAGAGAAGAGAAGAGAAGAGAAGAGAAGAAGAGAAGAGAAGAGAAGAGAAGAGAAGAGAAGAGAAGAGAAGAGAAGAGAAGAGAAGAGAAGAGAAGAGAAGAGAAGAGAAGAGAAGAGAAGAGAAGAGAAGAGAAGAGAAGAGAAGAGAAGAGAAGAGAAGAGAAGAGAAGAGAAGAGAAGAGAAGAGAAGAGAAGAGAAGAGAAGAGAAGAGAAGAGAAGAGAAGAGAAGAGAAGAGAAGAGAAGAGAAGAGAAGAGAAGAGAAGAGAAGAGAAGAGAAGAGAAGAGAAGAGAAGAGAAGAGAAGAGAGAGAAGAGAAGAGAAGAGAAGAGAAGAGAAGAGAAGAGAAGAGAAGAGAAGAGAAGAGAAGAGAAGAGAAGAGAAAGAAGACAGTCCTGGGAAGCAGGTCTGGAAATGTCAGAGTGGTAGAAATGATAAATATACCTGCAAGGGAAAGAGAGCAAATGCAGGATGGGGGCTGTTAAGAGACAGCACTAGCACTGTGACCTGTTAAAACTATCTACTGTAAAGGAACAGACACTATATTATTAAGCAGAAATGTGTAACATCTTAAAAAAAAAATGGTTTGGGTGCAAGCACAAAGCATGTTTAATCAAGTGGAATGAAGCAGTGGCCTCTGAGGGAGATTTGAAGTACTTAGGTCTGAGTATGGCTTTAAAAAATGTTCACAATTCAAGACAGTTTCCAAAAGTCTTTGTTATTATTATTGTTCTGTCACGCCTGATCATTTGAATGGGAAGGTCGAAGAGCCAATAGTGTGCTAACCTGATTGTTTTATTTTCCACAGAGCACTCTATGCATTCAGAGATCATCAGTGCTCTGAAACACTCCCTCTTCCTTTTTCTTACCTTTCACTCTGTACAATTACAATTCAGCAAGCCTCCTCCTTCCAGAAAGGAACAGACAAATTTTCTCTCGTAATTGTAACCACATAAAATTATAGACTCCAGGTTTGGAACCACGTATTCTTTCATATTACTTTATTCTCTTTCATCCACACTATCACATTTAAAAGAACTGTCCTCTGTCATTTATTTCCAGTCATAGTTCTTTGCAGAAGCAAGGCTATCTTCAGTCAGATAACCAAGCATCTAAAGGTAATGCTACCCATCTGAGAGGATTGATGCATGGACTACTGCCTGATGAGCAGAAGATGTTTATTTAGGCTTAATGGCTCCTTTATATATGTTAACTAGCAAGAATGTGCACTGTTTCTCTTTAAAATGATTGGTTGGTTTTGCTACTTGTTCCCATGCCTAGGCCAGGCATACAACGTGGTGTTATACGATTGGCTAAGATTAACTGTTCATGCCTTCTCCATGCTTCTTCTCTCAGCCAAGGTCTTTCAAGGACAGCCTCCATTTTTCTGTGTTCCTCAGCCTGCAAAAAACTCTACAATTCCCTCGTTTTTTTTATAACTAAAGCACCTGATAATGTCCACGAAGTCAGCACCCATCCCATCTTTCTTGGTCACTTTTGCTCTTGTCTCGATGTACGGACGTACCCATTTGGCTGGTACCCATCAGGCTCCTTTATCTGTAACAACACAAGCATAGGACCAGGCTATGCAAGAGCCAGGCTAGGCATTGAGACCAGGCTAAGCAAGAACAAACCTGGAAGTGGGATTCGGAGAGGGTGTGCTGGTGAGGACCACCAGCACATCAACACACAGAAAGTGGGGGAGAATGCACCACAGAGCAGTAAAGGAGATACGCACACTCTGGTGAAAGCTACTCCAGTTACCAGGCAATTGGGTACAAACACTGTTCCCTCTTAGAAAGCTGAAGGCTCAGCAGCTCAGCTGAAGTGCATTTACACCAATTCATGCAGCATGGGCAATAAGAAAGAAGAGCTGGAAGCTGTCGTAGGGCAAGGAGGCTATGATGTTGGAATCACAGAAACGTGGTGGGGTGACTCGTATAACTGGAGCACAGGTATGGTAGGGTACAAACTCTTCAGGCAGGATAGGAAAGGTAGGAGAGGAGGTGGGGTAGCCCTCTTTCTAAGGGAGGAATTGGACACTGTTGAGATGGATTGTGGTGATGAGGAGATTGAGTGTCTGTGGGTTAAAGTCAGAGGAGCCCATAAGAAGGTAGATTTTGTGATGGGAGTCTGTTACAGGCTACCCAGCCAAGGAGAAGCAGCAGATGAGCTCTTCTATAAACAGTTGGGATTAATTTCTAGATCAATGCCACTTGTTCTTGTGCGAGACTTAAATCTCCCTGACATCTGCTGGAAGTTCAATAGAGCAGAACGGAAGCAGTCTAGGAGGTTCATGGAGTGCGTGGAAGAGAACTTCCTTGCACAGCTGGTGAATGAACCAACAAGGAAAGGTGCCCTCCTGGACTTGCTATTTCTGAATAGAGAAGGCCTTATGGAGGATATGGCAGTATGAGGACGCCTAGGACTAAGTGATCACAAGATGATAGGGTTTTTTATGGCCTCAAGCTCCGCCAGGGTAGGTTTAGGCTGGAGATTAGGAGGAGGTTTTTCACGCAGAGGGTCATTGGGCATTGGAACAGGCTGCCCAGGGAGGTGGTTGATTCCCCTTCCCTGGAGGTGTTTAAGACACGGGTGGATGAGGTCTTGAGGGACTTGGTTTAGTGTTAGATAGGAATGGTTGGACTAGAAGATCCGATGGGTCCTTTCCAACCTGGTTGTTCTGTGATTCTGTGATTCTGTGATTCTGTGATTCTGTTCTAGGTGAAGTGAAGATGGTGGTTTAACAACGCCAAATGACGGGTCCTGCGGACCTTAGCAAGTTTGCAGAGAACGCTAAGCTGGGTGGAAGTGTCAGTCTGCTGGAGGGTAGGGAGGTTCTGCAAAGCGATCTGAACAGGCTGGACCACTAGGCTGTGACCAGTGGGATGAGGTTCAACAAGGTCAAACGTTGGGTCCTGCACTTGGGGCACAACAACCCTATGCAGTGCTACAGACTAGGAGAAGTCTGTCTAGGAAGCTGCCAGGAGGACAAGGACCTGGGGGTGCTGATTGACAGCTGACTGAACATGAGCCATCAGTGTGCCCAGGCGGCCAAGAAGGCCAATGGCATCCTGGCTTGTATCAGAAACGGTGTGACCAGCAGGTCCAGGGAGGTTATTCTCCCTCTGTACTCAGCACTGGTGAGACTGCTTCTTGAATCCTGTGTTCATTTCTGGTCCCCTCACCACAAGAAAGATGTTGAGGTTCTGGAGTGTGTCCAGAGAAGAGTGACAAAGCTGGTGAAGGGGCTGGAGAACAGACCCTATGAGGAGCAGCTGAGAGAGCTGGGGTTATTTAGCCTGGAGAAGAGGAGTCTGAGAGGAGACCTCATTGCTCTCTACAACTACCTGAAAGGAGGTTGTAGAGAGGAGGGAGCTGGCCTCTTCTCCCAAGTGACAGGGGACCTCTTCCCCAAGTTAATAACTTAAAAGGGCCTTCCCATTTTGACTAATATCTGAACATTATCATGTTGACTTGACCTATCTGTCATTGCATGAAAGTGTTTAACAATTGGTGGTACTGTATCTGACCCACTTAACCATAAAAAATTCATAACATACTACGCTTTATGTAACCTATTTTGTGGAGATTCCCCAACTTCTCACCCTTTTTGTTTTTCTGAAATTGATTTCAATATCAAATGAGTGCATTCAATGATAGCCTGACCAGTGGGAGAGTGGGGGATTTTGGTAAGATGGGTAATTCCCCATTGTTCAAGAAAGCATTGTGGGTGATGAGCAGCATAACTTGGACCATTATCAGTTTTTAATTTGTGTGGAATTCATAAAATAGCAAAAGCTTGTCAAAAGTGAGTTTTAACATGCCGACTTGTCTCTCCCGTGAGAGGTGAGGCCCATAGAGCTTGCAAAAAAGTATCTATTGAAACAAGAGCATACCATTGTTCTCCTAATACCTTAAAGTGAGTCACATCAGTTTGCCATATTTGCAAAGGGCCTAAACCTCATGGATTCACAGCTGGCATGGGCCCTATCGCTGAGTATTGACTACCAGAACAACATTGAAGGATTGCTTTTGCATCTCCTCTGGAGATTCCAAATTGTTTTGCCAATGTTTTAGCAGTTTGATGAAGAAAATTGTGTGATAGTCATGCCTTCTGCAAACGGTCTGGTAGTGGCGCTGCCCACACAGGGTTAGTTAATTTGTCAGGGATAGCATTGCCACATATTAGCTAACCAGGTAAACTGGTATGACTACGTATATGAACAACATAATAACCATATGATCTTGTTTGAAATAACCATAACAAATATTTAAACTGATTAAACATCATCTCATTCTCTATATGATGTGAGGCTGACCTTTTTATACATTGAATGATCCCTACAACATAATGTGAATCCACTACAAGATTGACGGGTTCATTTCACAACAATTTGAAGGCCTCTATTACTGCTTATAACTCAACAACTTCAGGTGATCCTGGACAACTCACAATATGCTTTTTCCATTCCTTATCATCTTTCCACACTACCACTGCTTCACCTGTTCTGCCACTTCCATATGTAAATACAGTTTTTCCTTCAACTGGATGTTCAGAATTTTTTGCCTTGTATTCTACTTGTATTTTTCTTTAAAAAAGTGATTAACATATGTGCTGGATGTTGTATCTCTACTCTCCCTTCATATCCTAGTAAGTCAACTTGTATTGGTACACTATTTTGGTAACACCATTGTAAATAATTATCTACAATGGGTATAATTATACTTCCTGTCTCCTGATCACGAATGTCTACAATTCATTGCCATCCTTTAATAACTAATTCTGCAAACATTTCAACTCATGTCAAAATACGTTTTTTGTTTTTTGGGTTGGTGAGGTAAAAATATCCATTATGAAATCATTAAAGGATCTTTTGCTGACTCATCCCATTGGGCAATTATCCCTAAAGGCTGTTCCTTTTGATTACAGATGATGAATTGTATAGCTAAATCATAACTGACCCAATGACACTGTACTAAACTAATACACTCACCGATTTCCTGCAATGCTCGTTCAGTTTCTTTTGTCAATGTTTGAGGGGTATTTAAATCAACATCTCTTTTCAGTAATTCAAATAATGGTGTCAATAGCTGCTTATCAATCCCCAACAAGTTTTGAATCCAATTGATGTTACCCAACAATATCTGCTCATCATTAAGTGTATTGATTTTTGCTTTTAATTGAACCTTTTGAGATTCTATTGTGTGTTGTAAAACTTTCTATCCCAAATATTTCCATGCAACTTCTCTCTGGATTTTTTCAGGAGAAATTTGTAACCCATATTACTCTAGACAATGTTGCAACTCATTCAGTTCCATGTTCAGATCTGCCTTTCCGGTTACCAAAATGTCATCCATATAATGATAGACAATTGATTCTTTATGAAGATCTCTAAAACTGGATAGAGCATGATCTACATATATTTGGCCCATTGTTGGTGAGTTTTTCATTCCTTGTGGCAAAACAACCCAATGATATCTTTTCATGGGTTCCCTTTTATTAACAAGTGGCCCAGAAAAGTCAAATCTTTGTGCATCTTGGTCATGTAGAGGTATTGTGAAAAAGCAATCTTTCAAATCTATGATTAAAATATTCCAGTTTTGTGGTATCATTGTCGGTGAAGGGAGACCAGGTTAAAGTGCTCCCATATCCTCTATAACTTCATTAATTTTCCTTAAATGGTGTAAAAGCTTCCATTTTCCAGTCTTTTTAGGTATAACAAAAACTGGAGTGTTCCATGAACTTGTAGTTTGTGCAATACGATTTTTCTCTAACTGTTCTTGGACCAATTCTTGTAAAATGGCAACCTTCTCTTCTTTTAGTGACCACTGATCTACCCAACCTGGCTTTTCTGTTTTCCAATTCAGTTTGAATATCAGTCACCCAGCAGTGGTCACCACTATAAATTTTTCTGATTAGTAGCCAGTGTACATCCCATTTGCCCCAAAACACCCCTTCCCATTAAATTCATAGGAAGAGGGGCAATGTATGGCCTGATTTGATAGGTAAACCCATCCTCTGTACTTATTTGAATTAGATATTTACTTTGCATAGATTCTGATACACCCCCAACTCCCATTAGGCCTCCATGGGGGTTAGTCACTTCCCATGTTTTTGGCCAAAATGTTGAAGAAATAACTGTGACATCTGCACCTGTATCTAACAACATATTCATTAACAAACACTGCTGTTGTTGCACATGTGTTACTGTTGCTAACATTGTTGGGGTTTGAGCTGTTATTTGTGCCTCCCAAAAATGTTTTTGTCATTCCCTGTAGAACCAAAACCTCTCTCTCCCCTGTGAACATTTTCTGCTTGACAAATTTGGGCAATTCAGTTCCTCTTTTCAATAGTTACTGGAGGGCTGGGTGTCCACACCATGACTTGAATCTGCCCTTCAAAATCTACATCAATCACCCCTAGTAATACAAAAATTCCTTGTAATGCAGTACTTGACCGCCTTAACAACAATGCACTCAGTCCAAATCCTAACAGTCCGAGGGTGTCAACTGGAACACACTGTACACTGTTGTTCCACAAAGTCACTGTCTCTACTGTGGAGAGATCCACCCCAGCACTTCCAGTTGTCTATGCTCGGAGGTGGGCCAGACACCCTGGAGTCTCCATCTTTGTCCTGGAGCGATTTGTGTCCACGCGAGGCTCCGGGACAGCTCTGCAGCTCATTTCCCTGCTGTTTTCTAGGTGGTGGGGGCTTCCCCTCCTTATCATACCAGGAAGGACACTGATCCGCATAATGGAGTCCTTGCCAGCATCTCAGGCAAATATCAGGGGCTTGTGACTGTGTCGGCTGTTTTGACCCTTACTCTTCACTTTTGCATTGATAGCTTAAATGATCCGGAGCCCCACAGGCATAACAACAAAGCTGATCGCTCCCTTCTCTAGGCTTCCAAGCTGCGGACACTGCCTCTGCCATGGCTTGCATGCGGTATTATATAGAGTCCACCCTGTTACATGCTATATCATTTGCACTAAGGTTGCACCCCATGGCTGGCATAGCAAGAGGTCTTTACAGTCCTCATTAGCATTTTCCACTGCAAGTTTCATCATGAACACCTGTTTTGTAGTTTCATTATCTGTTTGTCAATAGCATCATACGATCGATCAATAAAACTCATATATGGTTCAGTCATGTCTTGGCGAATACTAGTAAATGATTTCTCAGGCTACCCCGTCTCTGGGATTGTCAGCAAGGCTTTGTATGCTTCTTGGGCTGAATTCCATAAAACATCAGGATGTAAACGTGCTTGCACATTCAGGTCTGACCACTGACCTTGTCCTGTTAGCTGTTCCATAGTAACAATTTTTGAGTTGGGCTTAAGACCATAGTCACTATCTGTTTACAATCCCAGGGGACTAGTACTTGTCCTAAAAATACATTCTCTAGCAATGAATGTGTAAATGGGGCTCTCAAGCCATTCATTTGTACTGTTTTTCAAACCTCCTTAATGAGATCCAATTGAATACCCATTGAGGTGGTGCATTTTCACAGATCTGAACTGGGTAAGCCACTTTAGGTACACTTTTCCCTTCAGCTGCAATGTTTTTAAACACATCATCCCATCTATGTCTATAATCTTGTGACGAGTGATACTGTGACTCTGTCCCTTTCTCAAATAGGAGAGCAGATGGATGTACAATTATGTTTTCACAAACAACTTTTTGAGATTTAAGAGTGGGTCTTTTGGGTCTCACTACATTTTTCCTCTTCACCTCCACTACTAATTTCTCCTCTTCATCTTCTGACAAACTCAAGGAGCTTACTTCAGAAATTTCCTGACCTTGTTCTTCTGAATAATCATTTTGCATTCCTTCGCTGTCTAATGTTTGTTTTACTGCCCCAGTTAAGGACTTCTCTGCTTTCAGTGCTTCTAAAGTCTCTAATACTAAGCATAATTTGGCTGCTACAAGCATGGCAATATCATCGCCATGGGAGACATGTTTCCAAATTAAGTCCCCTGCACATTGCCAGCTTTTGAGATCAAATGCTTGACAGGTTTCTGTTAGAGCTCCATGATCTTTGAGCCATCCCAATAATAGCTGCAGGGTATTTTTATCATAGGTAACTCCTCGTTTTGCTAAAATATGTATTATCATCTTTGCAATAGCTTTATCTTCTGGCCCCCATCTTTACTACTATATCTTCATCTGCTCACCTGAATTCGTGATTCGGTGATTGCCCGCATGTAGGTTTGTCTGCTCGGTCCAGGTGGCCAGACGATCATTCAGCTAAAGTTCCCCCCCGAGTGCTGGTTCCACAGATCCAGATGCCTTGTAGACTCATCAAACCAAGGTCACCATTTGAAGGGATTGATGCACGGACTACTGCCTGATTTGCAGAAGACTCATTATTTGTTTATTTAGGTATATAATAATTTATTTATTATTATTAGGTATATTAATTATTGTTAGGTGTATTAATTATTTATTTAGGCTTAATGGCTCCTTTATATATGTTAACTAACAAGAACATGCACAGTTTTTCTTTACAATGATTTGTTGGTTTTGCTACTTGTTCCCACACCTAGGCCAGCCATAAAACATGGTGTTATACGATTGGCTAAGATTAACTGTTCATGCCTTCTTCATGCTGTTTCTTCTCTCAACCAAGGTCTTTCAAGGACAGCCTCCATTTTCCAGTGTCCTTCAGCCTGCAAAAAACTCTACACCCATCTAGGCTGCAGGCAGCAAAATGCAAACATG
Organism: Coccyzus lansbergi; assembly: GCA_033558105.1. Taxonomy (NCBI): domain Eukaryota; kingdom Metazoa; phylum Chordata; class Aves; order Cuculiformes; family Coccyzidae; genus Coccyzus; species Coccyzus lansbergi. Next base: position 1,578,320 of record JAUMJK010001092.1, read on the forward strand.
ACTTACCCTTGAGCACCCTGCGGTACCATCGGGAAGCCCTGTTTTAAAAACTGAGTTATAACACACAGTGGGGACAACAGTTCTGAGTGTTTCTAAGTCACATTAGGCACTTGGTGGTCTTAATACATTACTCGACTATATGGAAGGCAGCCCAGTGTTCCCTTCAAACTCAAGCATTTCCCATTGATTGTGCCTGACTGAGCTGGCCACCCAACATCCTTTCACCCCAAGTAGGCTTATCTCCCACCACAGCACAGTTCCTCCTTGGTGTACAGCTTATCTACCCACCTCAGCTTCTATATCTTGCTGCCATTTCACATATCTTAGGAAAAAAAAAAAATCACACCTCATCTCCCAAGCCTTATTCATATAGGCAAGACCGACAGAAATCATAACTTGAGTTTTTAAAAACTTAGTTCTAAGAGGTCCTGGAAAGTGTGCAGGATACAGAAAACCTGCTCTTCATTTGAATGTAATTAAGGCAATGTTAAGACTGCCTAAATACCACCTAAGTTTCATAGCTGTTTCAAGGAGGCACCTAACTGGTAAAAGCCAGAAGTTCAAGAGAATGAGCAGAAATTAGACTGTTCATTTCTAACTATAAGGCAGAGTATTCAGAGATCACATTCCGATACTGGTTTGGTTTGGTTTTTTTATTCCTGTTGTACAGCAGAAGAATAGTTTATACATTGACATTTCAACATAATTATACTCAAAAAAACCTCTTAGGAATTGCATCACCAAGAAAATAAAACTTTTACTTTTCAGAGTAATATTCACCACATCTCTAGCTTCATGAACAATACACTAGCAAAGAGCAAAATTCAGCTTTCACCCAGTTTCTTTGTTCCAACTAAAGGGCAAGATGGGTAAGAAACATAAAGACATCAACAATGACAGTATATACAGTAAATACTTCAAGTGACATCCTGGGTTAGCTTGAAAATTGAATTAGTGTGTATTTCCTTTGACATTTGACAGCATACATTCCAGTACAGCACAGAGGCTCCCTGCTAAGAAGTATCTGCTTATGAGACAAACTTGTAGAAGAAAGTAAAGAGAAAAACTTTAAGGAATGAGAAACTAATTGTAAGCTTCGTGACATCCGTGTCCATCAAAATCTTGACTTTTTCTTATGTGTTTCTCTGACAGATTATTTCTGATGCAAAATCTAGAAAACTGCCACTAAAAACTCCTGTACAAATTGAAATTAAGTTCAAAGACCTAGCTTCACTGTTTTTTACTGTTGTGAATATTGGTAAATCAGCTGCATTAAGGTGAAACTCACTAGATTAATTAGAAATCCAATATGTATAGTACAAATTAAAACTCTTCATTCCCTGCATGTAAGATTAATAAACACTACGAGGTTGTGCTAGGCACCACCAGTTAACTAGGGAAGAACACCTCAGAGGAGGAAGTGACTCAAGAGTAAAACAATTAAAGAACAAGAATATATTCAAGGAATTTAGCCTGATCCACAGGATTTGCAAAACTCCCTGTGGTGGTATAGTAGTAAAACAAGTAGGACAGCTGCATGTCAGTTGATATGCAAGACTCCCTGTTGTGCAAAGCAACTGACATACACCCATCCTACTTACACATTCAAAAGGTAGAACTTCAATGGTCTTTCAGTTTCTAGTTGCCTTTTGGTACCCATGCACCTAATAATAAAGGACCTGCCAAAAAATAGTCTAAAGCTCCAAAGGTTTCTATGAAAAGTCTGATTTTAATGCCTACCCCCAACTTCTTAAAGGCATTTCTAGGTTGCAGGTATGTTTCTTTTTTCATAGAATCATAGAATAACCAGGTTGGAAGAGACCCACCGGATCATCGAGTCCAAACATTGCTATCAAACACTAAACCATGTCTCTCAGGACCCTGTCCACCCCTGCCTTAAACACCTCCAGGGAAGGTGAATAAACCACCTCCCTGGGCAACCTGTTCCAATCCCATTGACCCTTTCTGTGATAATCTTCCGCCTAATCTCTAGCCTAAATCTCCCCTGGCGGAGATGGAGGCCATTCCCTCTTGTCCTGTCCCTTGTCACTTGGGAGAAGAGGCCAGCACTCTCCTCTCTATAACATCCTTTCAGGTAGTTTTAGAGGTCAATGAGGTCTCCCCTCAGCCTCCTCTTCTCCAGGCTTAACAACCCCAGCTCTCTCAGCTGTTCCTCATAAGGCCTGTCCTCCAGTCCCTTTACCAGCTTTGTTGCTCTTCTCTGGACTTGCTCCAGAGCCTCAACATCCTTCTTGTGGTGAGGGGACCAGAAATGAACACAGGATTCAAGGAGTGGTCTCACCAGCACTGAGTACAGAGGGAGAATCACCTCCCTGGACCTGCTGGTCACACCATTTCTGATACAAGCCAGGATGCCATTGGCCTTCTTGGCCACCTGGGCACACTGATGGCTCATGTTCAGTCGACTGTCAACCAACTGCCCCAGGTCCTTCTCCTCCAGGCAGCTTTCTAGACAGACTTCTCCCAATCTGTAGCACTGCATAGGTTTGTTGTGCCCCAAGTGCAGGACCCAGCATTTGGCCTTGTTGAACCTCATCCCACTGGTCGCAACCCAGTGGTCCAGCCTGTTCAGATCGCTTTGCAGAACCTCCCTGCCCTCCAGCAGATCAATACTTCAACCCAGCTTAGTGTCATCTGCAAACTTGCTAAGGGTACACTCAATGCTTTTATCCATGTCATTGATGAAGACATTGAACAGCGCTGGACCCAGCACTGAGCCCTGGGGGACCCCGCTTGTGAGTTTTGTCAGTTTCTGAAATTTTTTTTAACTTTTTCTTCTGAAAATATCTATGAAAATTTTATATGAGTTTAATGGCCACAATTCCTTATGTAGTACACAATATATGTTGTTATGTGTTATTGTATAATACACTATACACTGTATGACAGCCTCACTAATTCCCCCCTCCTACAGGTCACAGGGTATTTGCGGTTTGAAGACAGAACTTCCATTTCAGTTTTCGTGTTATTGCCATGCTGATGTCTTAGGCTTATTTCACAAAATCACAGAATCACAGAACAACCAGGTTGGAAGGGACCCATGGGATCATCAAGTCCAACCATTTTGCTCTGAATTTACTAAACTGAAATTCTATTTCTCCTTACATACAGATTTGAGACGGGTTCCAGAGTACCCATTTCTTTTTTTATGCTATACATACAGTAGAACTGCAGAACTGAATTTCATAGCTCATCTATCCTATTTTTTCCAGATTAATACACTAAAGTCAAAACAACAGCCCCTTTTCTGACCTTAGATAATGGCAGATTAGGTGGCCTAGAAAATCGACCTCGCTCCACACTATTGTGAAATGAAAAATTTAGATTCAAACAGGTAGTCTGCTGTGTATCCATAATGGCTATGACACAGAATATACTTTACACCTGTATTCCTTCAATTTATGCTTCATTCACTGAGTTTACAAAGGCTTTCTCTCTTATTAATTGTTATTAATGACCCTTGAAGCAAATGTTCATTTAATTCCACCTTTACTTCTATTGTAATCGGTCCTTGTACAACAGTAGCCTCTTATTTTTTCATGGTTGGTACACATATATTAGAAAATGGGTTTATCTATAGAGATACACAGACTATCACAATTTATAGTACTGTGTTTAATTATTTGGAACTGAACTGAGACCTAACTGCCTTGAGCTGTTTTGTCGGAAATTAGATTTGTACTAAACAGCTTAATGCTCTGGGGAGTGCAGAATAAACTAGATGTAGCAACTTTACGAGTTTCAGAATTTAAAAATTCGTATATTTTTATCTTTTATCGTCAAGGTTGGATGCCATTATCTAAGGGGTTTTTTTAATGAATAATTGTCCCAAAATGGATTTCAATAAAAAAATTAGGAGTTAGAAAACAACTCTAAATAAAAACACTTTACATACAAAATATAGAATTAAAGAAAGCAGGTTTGGGAGCAGTTTGGTTTAAATATTATCTTTTAGTTAAAAATACATCAGCAAATGAGATCTGCTGTCAGATGGACAAGTTAGAAGTAAGAACTAAACTGAAAACATGGACAAACAAATCCATAATACTCCTTTTCCAAACTGCATTAGAAGGACAGATCTCTTAAATCCATCCTTTCCTCAAACAGCTGAGGTCCTGTCACAAGATGGAAAAAGACAGATAATAGGGGCTAAATTTATTTATGCTCAGCCCTTTAAATGGGAATTCAGGCTTGCACTACACTGATTATGAATAACAGCCACTCTTTTATGGAAAAGAGTTCCTTATTTAAATTCCAATGTGCGATTACAGAATCATGGAATCACAATCATTGAGTCCAATTATTCCTATCAACCACTAAACCATGCCCCTCAGCACTTCATCCCTCCATCTTTTAAATACCTCCAAGGATGGTGACTCAACCACCTCCACGGCCAGCCTGTTCCAAAGTCCAATGACCCTTTCTGTGAAAAATTCTTTTCTGATGTCCAGACTGAACCTCCCCTGGCAGATCTTAAGGCCTTTCCCTCTTGTCCTCTTCCCTGTCACCTGGGAGAAGAGGCCAGCTCCCTCCTCTCCACAAACTCCTTTCAGGGAGTTATAGAGAGCAATGAGATCTCCCCCCAGCCTCCTCTTCTCCAGGCTAAACAACGCCAGCTCCCTCAGCTGTTCCTCATAAGGCCTGTTCTCCAGCTCTCTCTCAGCCTTGTTGCTCTTCTCTAGACTAGCTCCAGAGCCTCAATATTCTCCCTGTGGTGAGGGGCCTAGAAATCAACACAGTATTCAAGGAGCGGTCTCACCAATGCGGAGTACAGAGGGATAATAATCTCCCTGGACCTGCTGGCCATGCCATTTCTGATACAAACTAAGACACCATTTCCCTTTTTAGCCACCTGGGCACACTGCTGACTCACGTTCAGATGGGTGTCTGTAAACACCACCAGGTTCTTCTAAGGGAGCACTCAATGCCTTCATCCAGGTAATTGATGAAGACATTGAACAGGTCTGGACCCAGCACTGAGCCCTTGGGAACACCACTTGTGATTGGTCTCCAGCTGAATTTAACACCATTTACCACCACTCTGTGGGCCCGGCCATCCAATCAGTTTTTCACCCAGGAGAGTGTGCGCCTGTCCAGGCCAGAAGCTGACAGTTTCTGAAGCAGAATGCTTTGAGAAACTGTGTCAAAGGCTTTATTGAAGTCCAGGAAGACCACATCCACACCCTTTCCCTCATCCAGCAGCCAAGTCACTTTGTCATAGAAGGCAATCAGGTTAGTTTGGCAAGACCTGCCTTTTGTGCACCCGTGTTGACTAGGCCTGATCACCCAATTCTCTTTTATGTGTTTCATGATAGCACTCAAGATCACCTGTTCCATTACTTTCCCTGGCACTGAGGTCAGACAGACAGGCCTGGAGTTCCCTAGATCCTCCCTGTGACCCTTCTTGTCAATGGGCACAATATCAGCCAGCCTCCAGTCCAGTGGAACTTCCCCAGTCTTCCAGGACTTTTGGAAGATGATGGAAAAGGGTTTGGCAAGCACCCTCAATACTCTTGGATGGATCCCATCCAGCCCCATAGACTTGTGGGTGTTTAGCTGGGTAAGCAAGTCTCTAACTACCTCCTCTTGAATCATAGGAGATTTGCTCTGCTCCTCTAACTCCTGGAGATGCACACACCAGGAAGAACTTCCCTTATTGTTAAAGACTGATGCAAATAAGGCATTAAGTACTTCAACCTTGTCCTCATCCTTTGTCATAGTTGATCCCTTTGCATCCAATAAGGACTGAATATTCTCCCTGGTCCTCCTTTAATTTTTAATGCATTTATAGAAAGATTTTTTTGGTTATCTTTCACCAACTTGGCCAGTTTGAGCTCTAGTTGGGCGTTAGCCCTCGTGATTTTTCCTCTGTACCATCTAACATCCTCCCTGTAGTACACTTAAGACATCTATCCCTTCTTCCAAACTTCATAGACATTCCTCTTCTCTCTGATGTTCCTCTGAATCTCCCTGCTCAACCAAGGTTTTTTTTTTCCCTGGTGGCTCCTTTTCTGGAACATGGGGATGGCTTTCTCCTGAGCTGCTAGGATTTACTTTTTGAAGAGCACCCAGACCCCATGGGCTCCCTTGCCCTTATGGACTGTCTCTCATGGAACTTTGTAAACCAGCCTTCTGAACAGTCCAAAGTCTGCCCTCTGGTAGTTTAACATTACTGTTCTGTTAACCCCCTGTCTTAACCCAGACAAAGGTGGGAGGAAAAGTGGATCCATTTGTCTGTGTGGTGATCCGGAGGATCCCAAGTCCCTCCACTCCCTTGCTACCTAATCCTTTGTGCCCCCCCGCTTCATTTCCAGCCACCTCCGCTAAAGAAGTGCTGGGGGGGTGGGGGGGTGGATGTGGAGAAGAGTGAGATGGCAGGGGAAAGCCATGCCTGGTCCTAGTGCCTGGTCCTGTACTGTTGCCCGCTGGACAAAATGTTTAAGGCATAAATATCCAGCCTGACTCGACACCCCCCTCCTCACTTCACCTCATGATCACTTTGTCCCAGGCACTCCAGCCCCTCCAAGACCTCCTCTGTTCTCAAACACCAGGTCCAGGAGGGCACCTTCCCTTGTTGTGTCAGTCAGGAGTTGTGTGAGGAAGTTGTCTTCCACACACTCCAGGAGCCTCCTAGGCTGCTTCCTTTCCGCTGTATTGTACTTCCAACAGACATATGGTAGATTAAATTCTCCCACAAAGACAAGAGCTAGCGATCTTGAGACTTCTCCCAGATTTTTACAGAAGAGCACATCAGCTGCTTCTTCTTGGATGGTTGGTCTATAAGAGACTCCTATCACAATAGCTGCCTTGCCACAATATCTTGTAGGCTCCTCTGATTTTAACCCACAGGTACTTGATCTTGTCATCACCATAACTGAGCTCAAGGGTATCAAAGTACTCTCTAACATAAAGGGTACCCCACAACCTCTCCTACCCTTCCTGTCACGCCTGAGGAATTTATACCCTTTCACAGCTGCAGTCCAGTTATATGACTCATTCAAGTTCATCAAGACTTGATATTAAAAAATATTTGATTCCATGATGAAATGCCATCTCCATTATGAAATATCATAAAATAAATTTATCATGGTAAAAAATATATATCCATAATAAATAGACAATAGAAATTATTAATGAGTTGATGAAACTTCTGGATCAGTAATTACATGTAGCGAAAAGATTGTGCTTGTTACACAGTGCTTCCAGGGCAAGACTGCAAGCAAGATCTGTACTGCAATGTTCTGTATTAAATAAACTGCTGATTCTACCTCGTACTCATTTCAGAATTGATTATTTTCTTGTCCTGAGCAATACTGCGGAAAGACAAAACACATGATAGAGGAATCTGGATTTGCAAACTAACTCAGTATGACTGCTGACTTATGAAAAGATATGAAACTATCTTTGTGTAGAAAGTAGCAGAGTTGGAGTATTTACGTATTGCTTTAGTCTGATGAACAGGCAAGTCAAGCAGTCAAGCTTGACTCTTCTGTCTGGTTTGTCAGAATCAGTCTTCAAAAAAATTTCCAAAAATGTGTTAACATTCAACATCCCTTTTTTCATGGAATTGTCCTAAAAAGGACTTGATTCAGTCTTTTTCTTTAATGATATATCAATAGGTAAAGTAAAAATAAAAAACAAAGCAAAGACTTCAAGAAGTCATAGAATCATAGAATCATAGAACAATCAGGTTGGAAGAGACCCATCGGATCATCGAGTCCAACCATTCCTATCAAACACTAACCCATGTCCCTCAGCACCTCGACCACCCGTCCCTTAAACACCTCCAGGGAAGGGGAAGACTTTCTACAAGTATAAGACTTTCTACATTTAAGAGTCTTTGCCGATTAACGTGTTTTCAAATAACTGGAGCTTTTAATAGGATTAGTTGGAGTTGGAATTCATGTCATAAAACAGAATTAGACTTAATCCTGCTATGACAGGGAACAAGGAAGATCTCTAAAAGAAAGACAAAAGTAAGAATAAACTGGAGTATCTAATATATCATAGTTAAATTAATAGATCTAGAGATCTGTATAAACCTGACAGTTTAAATAATAAGGAAAAAGCTCATCCTACTACAATTTAAAAGAAGTATGCATACATCATAAAAAATGAGTCTGTACAAACCAGGACTTTTAACTCAGTGCCTTCTTGAGAAGAGCTTTGAAGAACCAGATGCTGTCCTCATACAGGATGACTAATTATAGAGACTAATATACTAAAGCTTTAATAAGTGCTTTTGGCAAGCAATTACCTCTGTTAGTATTTCTGTACTTTCATCATTGCAAATCCTTTTTAAATTATGTCTTTTCCTGTCATACGTATATCTACTAGAGCAGTGGTTTTCATAAAGGCAATTTTAAATTTTGGGCAAAGTAGTCACAGTTTATTGAAAAGCACAAACATTTAATGAAAACAAGAACAGTACCTGCACTGTTTATGTAGATTGAAATCTTCAACCCATCCAAGTTATCAATCACCCAGGTGTTTAAAGAGATTACATGGATTTCATTCTGCAGTATATGATGGAAGTAATTTCTTCCCTTCAACTAGTAAGTCTCCAAAGATTTTCATTACATATTCTTTACTGCTGATAAGACATAGAAGTAAACTTGTTCAGCTGATGAGAAAAACAGCTGGGCTGTCTTTGTGGTCATTTATTCTTATCACTTTTATTGGTGTTGTAGTTATTATCTTAAACACATAATTATTGTTAATACAATTAGTACAGAGTATCATTTAACAAATTAATATTATACATCACAATATTTGAATAAAATTTAATAATCATATTACTAAGATGTTATTATGAAAGGGCATAACCCCTTTAAAAATAATCAGTGTTTATCAATATAGCTTGAATTTCAATGTTTGGAAAGGTAAGTGGGAAAAAAGCCATTAGATTTCACTGTTTATATGGTAGTTCAGTAAACCTACCTTATGAAATAAAACTTTGAATAAAAGGCTATTGAGATGGAACTCTTAAAGTTGAAGCAGATTAAGATGACCTTCTTTTTTAATTCTGTTTCTCTGATCATATGTCAGTGCAGTGGTACACAGCAGCTCTCTCCAAGGAGAAAATTTGGAGAAAGTGACTCTGGCCACCTGTAACAAGAGTCTCACTCAGGTGTTGCTAGAATAGGCCCAATATAATAAAAAAATCAGGGACTGAGATTTTAGTAGAAATATTTGAGAAATATATATATTTTTTAATCTCTCAGAAGGTATTATCTGCTCCACACAGTTTTGTCTTTATACTATGTATACTGTATTCAGCACTGGTGAGGCCGCTCCTTGAATATTGTGTCCAGTTCTGGGCCCCTCACCACAAGAAGGATGTTGAGGCTCTGGAGCAAGTCCAGAGAAGAGCAACGAGGCTGGTGAAGGGGCTGGAGAACAGACCCTATGAGGAGCGGCTGAGAGAGCTGGGGTTGTTCAGCCTGGAGAAGAGGAGGCTGAGAGGAGACCTCATTACTCTCTACAACTACCTGAAAGGAGGTTGTGGAGAGGAGGGAGCTGGCCTCTTCTCCCAAGTGACAGGGGACAGGACGAGAGGGAATGGCCTCAAGCTCCGCCAGGGTAGGTTTAGGCTGGAGATTAGGAGGAGGTTTTTCACACAGAGGGTCATTGGGCATTGGAACAGGCTGCCCAGGGAGGTGGTTGATTCACCTTCCCTGGAGGTGTTTAAGACACGGGTGGATGAGGTCTTGAGGGACTTGGTTTAGTGTTAGATAGGAATGGTTGGACTAGAAGATCCGATGGGTCCCTTCCAACCTGGTTGTTCTGTGATTCTGTGATCTTTGAAACAAGCACAGAAATCCCACAGCCCAAATGCTGTGTACTTCTGGAGGTCTCCCAAAAGAACAAACTAATTCTTGAGCTAAAGAAATGGCTGAGACTTAAAATTACTCCCTGTGGTTCAGTCCTGAAGAAAGCAAAAACACAACTACAAGAAACTAAAATATAAATATATGCCAGTTATGTATAAAAATACTCAGATACTGAGGGCATTTTCTTAATGAAATTTACACAGACACCTAGCTAGTTCTGAGATTCTGTGAAATGCCACTGGATTTCAGTTGGAAAGGAACAACCAAGACAGTACCTTGGTTAACAAGAAGCACATCCTCATAGGAATAGATTTACAGGCCAAAACTTTTGAAGCTGAAGACCTGACATTCATGCTACATGAATTTCAGGGAAAGTTCATATTGAATTAACTCCAGTAAATCCTTATGGATTGAAAACTTATTGAAGCTCAGCTTCTGGATGAAGCTCATGTAAGAGTTCAGTTTGCACCTGCCAGGGCTGCTACCCAATGCAAATGCAAGCACAGGTGAGCAGGTGGGAGATTCACTTCAAAAGCAGAGCCAATAAAAGCAAGAAATTACTAACATGGACATGTGTAACTTGCTGTGGCGCTTCAGTGGTTCCTACTTGATCACGCCTCTCGTCACACTGTGACTATTCCTCCCTGAATCTCAGTCTAACTTTCCTGAATTCAAAGGAAAATTAAAATTTTAGATATTCTCTCTGATTATTTCCTAGGTAATTCCAAAGTGCGCACATATTATCTACATCATGGCATGAAACATGAAGAACACAAGGATTTCAAGAACTGCCTTGGGGTCAGTTCTAAAAGAAACTGTGTAAACACTTTTTTAAAATCATTTATGTAACAAAATAATAAAAAAGTACATTATATCAAGAAACATTTTTCAACAAAAGTTGTTATATTCCTAATTTTGATAATCCTACACATCTCAAGCAAGCAAAAGCAATGGGTATACGTACAGCATGCAAAACACTTTATCTGCAGAAGAGATGAGATTTTAGTACATATTCAGAGAGTATTCAACTATCCTTTTTTCAGAAAAGTGAGTAATTTCTAACATGCTCAGAAGAATAGTGGCTCTTTTAGTAGTCAGGGCTACACTTAAAATGATATCTAAATATGTATGGATAGACAAGAGTTACTTAACTCCTGTGCATGTGAAGAGCTTAAGTCAGAAGGCACATTTCGGGACTTTCCCAGAGTTCCTTGGATCATGAGTATTGCAGTCAATCTGTCCTGGAGAAAGGAATCCATGGAGAGAAAACATCATTTTTATTAATTTCCCCATTAAAAACAGCACTTCAGAATGCACAGGGCGCCGTATGCACAATTAAACAGGTACAAGATCCTTCTCTGGGAGCACATCACCTATTCAGCATCCCTTCAGTCGTCAGTCTTCTCTCTTTAGGGGATGTTGGACCTTCCTAAGAGTTCCTGCCAGACTGGCTTTACTTAAACCAGCGCTTATTGAAACAGCTTTTGGATTTCCTCTAGAAAAAAAATCAGTAGAAGAGACTTGGTTTCAACATTTTTTTCATGTCTTCCGCTTATCATTCAGAACCTCCGTCTCCTTATGAATGAAGGCAATTATATATATGTATTCCATTTATGAGATGTGTTTGAGTATTAATACTTTCATATATGTCAAAACACTATTTGGAAGCTGGCAAAAAACGTATATAAATTTCTGTCATTTTGAAGGATAACAGCAGCAAACTACTAAACAGTGTGCTACAGCAATGTGCTTCTTGTATATTTCTACCTTAAGATCCTGATTTAAATTCAGATTTATCTCTAAAAATCACCACCAAAACAGCGTCAGATTTTTAATTTTCTTTTGAAATAAAGGTTTCTTGTGGATAGAACTGGTGTTCCTTGCCCCTGAACACTCCCTACTTTCATTATACAGTTTTTTTTCTTACAGCTGCTAAACCCTATGCTCACAAGGGAAACAAAAATAAAAAAGCAATTTTGCACCTCTAACCATCAAAGCAGCATAATTTAGGTCTTTATTGTGTCAGTCATGAATTGCCTTTCTTGTGAGCTTACAATGTCACAATATTCTTTTTGATTAATGAGGATCCTACAATTACAGGGTAGGAACCATCATGCTGTAATGCAGAGCCTGTCTAGAGTCAAAGATTACAGTTAATGCTAATGAATTACCAAAGAGTTAGGGGTGGGATTATTACTGTCAGATAATTGAAAGGGTCTGCACCCACGAGACTGATAGCTTTTGTCATTTCTGGATTGCAGTTCTGGGTAGCCAATAAACTTTCACATGGGATCTCATGAATTCCCACTCCTCCTTTTGGCATTCTTAATGCCATTGTTCACATTAACTGGAATACCTCTTCGCACCTAGGAGGCTGACAGATAAGGATGGAAGCCTTTGAATGCAAAACAAAAGGAGCCTATCACACCAATAATAACCAGTTTCAGGCTTCACAGTATGATCATACTCTATCATACAGGTTAGCAACAATAAAGGGCAAGACATATGGAGGCAGGCAGAGGACTTCATCTTACAAAAATAGTGTTGAAAGGTGAAACTAAATCAGATAAATGAATTTTCAAATCAGTCCTTGCATTGTGACAAGCTCTTTGCTTCCTTGTTAGTTGCTATCAATACATTTTCCTGATTCTAATCACCAAAAAAAAGCAATTTCACAAACCGGTATACCTCATGGTGCAGACAGGATAGTTATCTCATATCCATGTGTCTAGACAATGATCCCTGATGTAGGGACACCAGCATGTTTTCTAGAAATGCCTCTGTAACTTAGATAATGTAATCTCATGACTAAACAAGTAACGGACCTTAAAATTTACATGCTGTTTAATTACTTTTCAAATTTTGCTCTCAGTAATTTTAGAGAGAGTAGTACAAATATATACTAAAGATCAAAATTGTAGGACTCAAAATCTGAAGAGCAGTTTTTCCTTTTAGAAAAAACACTCCGAATGGGAATGATCAAATAACGAGTGGCACAAGTGATGTCAAAACCAAAGTCTCTTTGAAGCTTCACATTTGGAACACACTATCATGTTCCTTGAATACTCTTTTGTCACATATCCTTATTTAATTTTCCTCTGGCAAAATGTATCATATCTGAACAACTCAAGTGGGGAGGTTCTTTCCAACTTCCAGTATGTCAGTGCCATTAAATGAATTCACATATTGTAAGGGAAAAGATGTCACATTTCAGTCATTATTCAGCACACAGACATCCAGCTGAAAGCCATTAACCCAGAGAAAACAAGTAACTTCTCTCAGGCTTTGCCCTTCCAAGATTATGCAGACTGTAAAAACAATTACCTAGCGCCGGACCAGTGCTCCCATCCATAAGAAGACCTTTGTTAAAAAAGATCCCTTTCGAATTAACTCATTATTTTAAATATTTCCCTTAACTCTGAAAAAATGACATAGATTTAGGGAAATGCCTCTCAAAACTAGAAGAAACCAGAAGAAAAATTAGCCTAGGTTATAAGAAAATACTACACCTTTTTCTACCACCTATGTGTCTTCAAGCAATAGGGAGGGAGAGAACAAACACAAATATTTTTGGCCTACCCCAAGCTTTTATAGTTCTGGTTAAAAGTAACGGTCTGTGATAAGCAGGAGGTCAGGAGACTACCTGATTAGGTAGCATTTCACAGGTTTTAATTTCTATGACACTTTTAATACCAGCTACAAACACAAACAACAAAAAAAACCCCACATGTGTTTTAAGCACATTTAGTAATCTAATGATGATCTGAATCAAGTATCAAGCTTGGTAGGTAAATAAAAAACTCATCTTTACAATATGCTGATGTCACAAACATCAGTGAGAGTTTAGCACCTAACTGATCTGCTCCTGAGATTGTGGTGGACTGATCCATTTTATATGGCAAAGTTAACAGAAGTAATGTTTACACTAAAAACTCCTGGCAACTCAACAGATTTGGCAAACAAATCCTATGTACATCAAAATATTAATAAGTATTTCCACTGAATTCCTTTTATCGGGAGTAGTTTAATGGAAATGAAACTTGAGGAGATGAATAACCATCTATACTCCTTAACGTCATTTGATAATACAAACTACAGTTTTGAAAATTAAACTCATACTTTGATTTTTCAACTTTTCACATATATTTCTTTCAGAACAAAAAAAGTCAGAGAGAAAGAGGTATTTAAAAGGCAGGAACAAACGTATGGACTTCATAATGAGTGAAGTTTGTAGGCTAACAATTTCAGAGTCCTGGTTCTGATAACTGGTGAATGTTTAGAGAAAAGTATAAGAAATGGAACATGAGCATACTAAGCACCTTAATGCCCACCAGTCCTCTAAATTTTTCTGCTCATCAGGTTAAGAGTTCCTGAGCCAAAAGCTAGATTTTAATTGCAATGGTCAGCAGCTGCCAATGCAAGTCTCAATGAATTTGTCTATCCTATTTTTCAATCATTTTTGTGGAAGAATTCATGCAGAAAAACCCATAAGCAATGAATATACATTTTGGGGCACACCACCAGCAAATGTCAATGTTACATGACAGTTAACAGGCTTTCTAAATAATGGTTCATGCTTCAAATTAATATCTAATTATCCATATACATATATCTCAATCTTCAGAGTAATTAAAATTCTGAGTAATATACTTTGAGTACATAAAATTATATTTATCGCATATATTAACCTGATTAATTCATTTGGCTTGTTAGGAGAGCTTTTGTATCCTACTATTGTCTCCTGTACAACCTGAACCTTCTGTTGAACATAACCTTCAGGCTTTTTGGAATCTGGGGATGCCTGTTCCTACTTTGCACACAGTGCTCACTAATTCTGATCTTCCACTGCAAGCAGCTATTTTTCACCCTGCTGCCCACCTTCTCCTCCCAGGCAGTCCTAATTTTCCTCCCCCTTCCTGTGCTGCTGATGCATAGGTTCACAGAAAACAGACAGGGCCCTCTCCTGACACACCTGGTGGAAAGCTAAGTCATAGACCAATCAGAAAACCTGTGTCCCTCCCAGAAGCATACCCTCCTTCACCCATGTGCATAGCAGAAGCAGAGAGCTGTGCAGGAGGTTATCAGGGAACAGCCGTTTAGGAAGCTCAAACTCCGTTTACTCCGTTTATTCACCGGATAGTCCTGTGGAAAACATACCAAAAAATTATCCTGGGAAAACTGTGAGAAACAGAGAAGTTCTTGTCTTTTCAGTGCAGGGTGCAAGTTTATTACTGGGATTCCTCAAAGCTTTTCTCTTACCTGTAGGTCAGGGAAGGAAGTTATTTTCTTTTTATAGGAGGAAGGAATGAAAAATATATATACAGAAGACTGATAAAAGTATGAAGCATACCCACTGACAAGTCTTCAAGGAACCACTTATTCATTAGTAATATTTACTTATCAATAACAGATGCTTGAATGACATCTTTTCAGTGTTTCACATAATCTACTTTAGTGTCATTACAGCAAGCCCTGAGCATGGCTACAGCTCAGATTGCTGGTATTAAAACTATACCACTGCAATGGCTCAGGTAGACCGCTTCAGAAGATACTTACTAATCAGGGAAATGACTTCAAAACTGGTCTGTATGAGTTTAGATGTCATTGCCCAAGCACAAGTAGCTTTGTCAGTTTAAATTTCTGTTTCTGAATGCTGTAAGCAAGCTCAGACACAGACATAGTTTACTAAACAGCACAGGAATCATTGTACAATACTCTGGGTAAATCTCAGAAGTCATATTTTGAGCAAGATTTTTGAGATGACTGAAAACGAGTAAAACTAATATTGAGTTTTCAGGATGGCAAACCAATGCCAGATTTTGTTGAGGGCTGGTGAACTGAGCTCCACTGGATATCAACCAGTTTTCTGCAGAAAAAAAAAAAAAAGTAGAAATAGGTATCAATTGCTTCATTTACAGATTTCTGATTTAAGAGACAGAAAAAAACTGCACAGCCAGAAAAAGTAGAAGCCCCTGTATCTGAGGAACTTGATCAGTTCTGCAGCCGTCTCCATAACTGATGACAAGCTGTGGGCTTTCACCAGACTCCTCTAAATCCATATCAAAGGCATCCAATTAAGTCATCTACCTAGAGAAAAACAGAAAATACAACAGGAAGAGCAATTTTAAGTCCTATATTTCAGGGTATTTTGCTCTGTACTCCTCAGAAACACTACTAAAGCTAATGCAGTGATGATAACCTCCAAAGTCAGTGGCAGTCAAGATGTTTTCTACTTTTCCTACAGTACAAGGTGCCATGTGACTCTGAGCAGTTACACTTAGCAGGAGCTAAGAGATAATTTTTGCCAGAAGTAAGAGAGAATCACTGCTCACAATGAGTGATGGTGCCTGACAGCTGAACATAAATGGGGCTGTGTGTCCAGGACCTCACTACTCACAAACACAAAAGGTCCCCACTTGGCTAACAGGAACTATTTTTCTTACTTAACAGACATCATTCCAATCAACACGGGTTCGTGAAAGGCAGGTCCAGCCAAAATAACCTGACAGCCTTCGATGACAGAGTGACTCACCTACTGGATGAGGGAAAGGGTGTGGATGTGGTGCACCCTTAGTAAGTTTGCAGATGACACTCCAGCAGATCGACAGTTCCACCCAGTTTAGTGTCATCCACAAACTTGTTAAGGGTGCACTCAATGCCTTCATCCAGGTCATTGATAAAAACATTGAACAAGGCTGGACCCAGCACTGAGTCCTGGGGAACACCACTTGTAACTGGCCTCCAGCTGGATTTAGCACCATTTACCACCACTCTCTGGCCCCACCCGTCCAACCACTTTTCCACCCAGGAGAGTATGTGCCTGTCCAGGCCAGAGGCTGACAGTTTCCAAAGCAGAACTCCAAGTCAGTGCCTCTTGTCCTTGTGGGAGACTTCAATCTCCCTGATATCTGCTGGAAGTACAACACAGCAGAAAGGAAGCAGTCTAGGAAGTTCCTGGAGTGCGTGGAAGACAACTTCCTTGCACAGCTGGTCAAAGAACCTACGAGGGAAGGTGCCCTCCTGGACTTGCTGTTTGTCAACAGAGAGGGGCTTGTGGGGGATGTGAGAGTAGGGGGTCGCCTAGGTCTTAGTGATCATGAGATGATAGGGTTTTCTGTCCTAGGTGAAGCAAAGAGGGTGCTAAGCAGGACAGTAGCACTAAATTTTCAGAGGGCAGACTTTGAACTGTTTAGAAGGCTGGTTGGCAAAGTCTCCTGGGAGGCAACACTTGAGGGCAAGGGAGCCCATGAGGGCTGGGAGCACTTCAAAAAGGAGATCCTGGTAGCTCAGGAGAAAGCCATCCCCG
The DNA here is from genome assembly GCA_033558105.1 of Coccyzus lansbergi. Classification (NCBI taxonomy): domain Eukaryota; kingdom Metazoa; phylum Chordata; class Aves; order Cuculiformes; family Coccyzidae; genus Coccyzus; species Coccyzus lansbergi. Next base: position 1,595,480 of record JAUMJK010001092.1, read on the forward strand.
TATTCTGGAAAAAAGGCCGGCAGGGTTAAAAACCAGCTTGGTTAAGTAGGGAAATCTTGAGTCAAATTAGAAAAAAAAAGAAGATTTATAGGCTCTGGAAGAGGGGACAGGCCTCTTGGAGGGACTTCAGGAGGGAAATGAGGCTATGTAGGGAAAAAAATCAGAGGGGCTAAGGCTGAGCTAGAGATCAGATTAGCTAAGTCAGCAAAAGACAATAAAAAATCTTTTTATAAGTATATTAACAGTAAAAGGAGGACAAGGGAGACCATACAGTCCCTTTTGGACTCAGAGGGAAGAGCAGTGACAGGGGACGAGGAGAAGGCCGAGGTACTTAATGCCTTCTTTGCCCCAGTCTTTAATTGTAAAGAAAGCTGTTCCCTCTGTGTAGATACCCGGGAAACAGAGGAGCAATACGAGGCTCCCATAGTCCAAGAGGAGGTGGTCAGAGCCCTGCTTGGCCAACTGGGCACCCACAAGTCCATGGGGCCAGATGGGATACATCCTAGGGTTTTGAGGGAGCTGGCGGATGTATTGGCCAAACCCCTTTCAATCATCTTCCAGCAGTCCTGGAAGACTGGGGAGGTACCTCTGGACTGGAGGCTGGCTGATGTAGTGCCCATCTAAAAGAAGGGTAGCAGGGAGGATCCGGGGAACTACAGGCCAGTCAGTCTGACCTCAGTGCCAGGGAAAGTCATGGAACAGGTGATCTTGAGTGTTATCATGAAGCACATACAAGAGAACCGGGTGATCAGGCCCAGTCAACATGGGTTTACAAAAGGCAGGTCCCGCCAAACCAACCTGATCGCTTTCTATGACAAAGTGACTCGTCTGCTGGATGAAGGAAAGGCTGTGGATGTGGTCTTTCTGGACTTCAGTAAAGCCTTTGACACAGTTCCTCACAGCATTCTGCTGCGGAAACTGTCAGCCTCTGGCCTGGACAGACGCACACTCTCCTGGGTAGAAAACCGGCTGGATGGCCAGGCCCAGAGAGTGGTGGTAAATGGTGTTAAGTCCAGCTGGAGGCCAGTGACAAGTGGTGTCCCCCAGGGCTCAGTGTGCTAGGTCCAGTCCTGTTCAATGTCTTCATCAATGACCTGGATGAGGGCATTGAGGGTACCCTTAGCAAGTTTGCAGATGACACAAAGTTGTGTGCAAGTGTCGATCTGCTGGAGGGTAGGGAGGCTTTGCAGGGGGACCTGGACAGGCTGGACTGCTGGGCAATGTCCAACGGCATGAGGTTTAACACGACCAAATGCCGGGTCCTGCACTTGGGGCACAATAACCCTATGCAGAGCTACAGACTGGGAGAAGCCTGGCTGGAAAACTGCCAGGAGGAGAGGGACCTGGGGGTGTTGGTCGACAGCCGACTGACCATGAGCCAGCAGTGTGCCCAGGTGGTCAAGAAGGAAAATGGCATCCTGGCTTGTATCAGAAACGGTGTGACCAGCAGGTCCAGGGAGGTGATTCTCCCTCTGTACTCAGCACTGGTGAGGCTGCTCCTTGTATACTGTGTCCAGTTCTGGGCCCCTCAGCACAAGAAGGATGTTGAGGCTCTGGAGCAAGTCCAGAGAAGAGCAACGAGGCTGGTGAAGGGACTGGAGAACAGACCCTATGAGGAGCGGCTGAGAGAGCTGGGGTTGTTTAGCCTGGAGAAGAGGAGGCTGAGAGGAGACCTCATTACTCTCTACAACTACCTGAAAGGAGGTTATAGGGATGAGGGTGCTGGCCTCTTCTCCCAAGTGACAAGGGACAGGACAAGAGGGAATGGCCTCAAGCTCCGCCAGGGTAGATTTAGGCTAGAGATTAGGAGGAAGTTTTTCACAGAAAGGGTCATTGGGCATTGGAACAGGCTGCCCAGGGAGGTGGTTGATTCCCCTTCCCTGGAGGTGTTTAAGGCACGTGTGGATGAGGTCTTGAGGGACTTGGTTTAGTGTTAGATAGGAATGGTTGGACTAGAAGATCCGATGGGTCCCTTCCAACCTGGTTGTTCTGTGATTCTGTGAGAAACTGTGTCAAAGGCTTTACTGAAATTCAGGAAGACCACATCCACAGTCTTTCCCTCATCCAGTAGCCAAGTCACTTTGTCATAGAAGGCAATCAGGTTTGTTTGGCAAGACCTGCCTTTTGTGAACCTGTGTTGACTGGGCCTGATCACCTGGTTCTCTTGCAAGTGCTTCATGATAGCACTCAAGATCACCTGTTCCATGACTTTCCCTGGCACTGAGGTCAGACAGACAGGCCTGTAGTTCCCTAGAACCTCCCTGTGACCCTTCTTGTAGATGGGCACAACATCAGATAAATAATACTTGGCTTCACAGAAACAGTCTATTACAATAATAACATCACATTCATGCAGTGTTTTTCTCTTTATAATTCAAGGCTATATTATACTTAATGCGTGTATGTGTTGTTGAATAGTTACAAAATGTACAAAACATACTTATAAAACAATTCTAAAAAGCACTCCTCAACCATTTTAAACACACTCAGATAAAAAGATGACCCATAAGGCCTAATTTGGCTCTTGATTGCTCCAGCATATGGTAGAATTGTCCAAACTATTCCCACTGAATGCCTCAATCCATTTTATGTATAACATTAAAAGGATACAAAAGTACAAACCTGGTCCAAGACCACCAAAATTAGGGGTAAACTTTTCTTTTTCTTCCCACCCTAGATGGGAAGGTAAGATACTTACCAAAAGTATCAGTGTTGAGAATATACAATTTTAAAGACTTTTCCTATTACACAATAGCCTTAGAAACTTTCAAGACAGAGGTAGAAGTAAGGCAAGGAATAAGATCCCTACAATTAATATGACTGCAATGTAAAAGAAGATTTTTCTAACTCTCTGGGACATGCAGCCAGTGGCAAGAGCTACTGAAAATAAATGCATGAAGGTATACACAAGATGGGAAAGAAAGTGAGCACACCTATGTCAATACAGAGGTAAAGCTCTGAGTGTATTAACTGAAAGAAAACACTTCCAAAAAACAGCAGAGCAGCCCAAATACTGAGAACCAGGAGTTCCACTGTTAACCTCACATGCCTTTGAGACACAGCCTAGATTAAGAAGCAGTTGCAGAGCAACATTAAATTTCTACAAGTTCTTTCAATTCATGTCTTTGACCATGCAAAGGAAAGAACAGACTGCAAGTAATCCTATTTTCCACCTCCCTCAGCTGCCACTCTTAAGACAAGGGTTTGCGCACAGAGCCTTAGTCTTTCATGTGCGTTGCTACAGCAGCATGCTGTGACCAGTAACACATTCCAGAAGACCCAGGCAGATGTGCACAATTTAGCTAAAACTATGTTCAGCTAACACTACCCACTGAGGACTTCCCATTTCAAAGATCAGCTCTCTGAGGGAAGAAAGACTTTACAATGTCTAACAGATCATCCAAGCAGGGCAGATGTTCCCATCTTTCAGACTGTTCCTTAGCATTCTTATATCATATTTATGTGCACACCATAAATACTTAGATTTTATTAAACAGGACTTACCACAAAGCAACAGCCTGATGCCAACTGGAATGCCATGTGTATGGGGTAACTGTCCAAGATGAAGGCGTCTTCCCTTATTGATTTCCTGAGTCATTTGTTCCAAGGTTTACTGTCAAGTGGAAGGTAAGTCTACCCAAAGTCTGCAGAAGCATTTGGAATTTAGATTAAAGTCTTCTAGCATTACACGGAAATTGTTGAGATTTGAAAGCTTGGCCCATAAGCCAAAAAAAAGGTACTGGAATTTAATTCTATTGGGAAGTTCTTAGTCAGAAAGATTGTTCATTTTTATAAAGAGAGCTGGTAAACTAACCCTCTAAAACAAGTGGGCTTACCAGTAAAGTTTGTTTCACATGTGATTGATGATGCAAGGAAATCTGTCATTGCCTTAACGGGAGACAGATGAGTCTGTAAACTAGAAAAACTAATGAAAAAAGGGAATGGTTCTTAATGATCTTCCAGCTTCAGGTACAATCTCACCAACCTTAATTTTCTTTAATTTTAGAACTAAAGCTTGGTATTGCAGCCTTGCAAATTCCTTAATCAATTAAGGAACTGCACTATCCATTATGTATAGCACAGTGCATGTTTTATCAATAGCAATATTTTAATTCATGCTATATCAACTAAACAAGTAGAAAAAATTCCTTCACGGTTTGTGGGTAGGCCTTACATCTGTGTTTATTTGTGTTCAGTAAAGCCTGCATTGCCCTTCAGGACTGAGAGCACACAAAGTGCTGCTAACCATGAAAATTACACAGTACTCAGCATGGTGAGTAGAATAACATTGTAATTGTCCAAGGGTTTGAACAATTCAGCCTGATTTTGTATTGTGTATAATTTACAGTAAAGATTCAGAATGTGTTTTTTTGCTCTAAAAACACTTTCATCCTTTAGCTCTGAATCACTATGCATGGAGACAAGCATCCACAATCAAATTCAATCCAGATGAAGAAAATCTGCAAAAAATAGAACAATTTATTTTATTAACATTGACATTTACAGAATTTTAACTGGGTCTGATTCCGCTTGTGACTCTCAAGGTAATGTAAAATAACCAAGACCCCACAGAGTCATTCAGACAGAATAGAAATATGCAAACTCTTGAAATGTTACAACAAATCATAAAAAATTATGTTTGTCAACCAGTGACAGTGACTGAACCAGTGTGAAAGGACTCAAGAAAATATTAATGAGTTCTATGCTTACCTATGGTTTATTTTGTTCGTAGGACCTGGTCATACGCAATTACATATTAAGATCCTCATTCTGCAAAAAGATAAGTGCTTCTTTTTATGCACTTAAAAGTCACTGTGAAGTAACTGAGACTAATAATGATCGAGAACATTTATGGATCAGAGCCTGTGTAGTTTCTGAGTGTCATCAGCTGTGGCAGCGCATAGCAATGGGAACAGTGAGTACCAGAGCCATCTTCATCACCACTGTGTGCAAAGCAGCAGCATGACATAGAAGTACTTTTACTTTTCTCAGAAAGAAATGAAGAGTCAGCACTGTGAATGTATAGTATCATCCTTTATGAGACAATGAGGCACAGATAAAAAGCTTTACAATAACAATCAGAAATCATACCAGGGTTCTGTTTTTACGGTTTCTAAAGCCGTATGTTTTCTGTGTAATCCTTTTAATTTGGGGAGGAAAGGGAGTCAGGAGAAGAAGAAACACCTACAAATATGTTATCATTTACTGAAATCCAAATTTCTAGCATGTTACAACCCATAAATTTCCAATAATAATGATTATTTTTAAATTAGTGAAGATTCTATTAAAGATAACAATTAAGGCCTGGGTTGGTTTGATTTTTTTTTTTTTTTTTTTTTTACCCCCAGTTAAAAGGCTTCTAATTTGAAAACTGTCTTAGAGAGTTGTGTTCCTGACTTGAAACTTGGGCCTTTCCCTCTCAGAGATTCTACTCCATATTTTAGAAAGAAAGGACAGTAGAAACAGTGTTTAATGGCTGCTTTCTATTAAATAGGAATACAAAAAACGTACCTCACAGAGGGAATTATATGACCAATATTTACAGAGCATTTTCAAGAAAGGATTAAAGTAACCATAAATACTCCCAATATTGCAGCAATGTCATATTCTGTACTAGAGAATAAAGACTGGATTCTTGCCTAAAGGGCTTTTCTAACTCTATTGAACACATTGATATGGAAGAATACAAAGGGGTGATGTCTCTTATCATGCCCATTACCAGCTTTTACAATTCTGCTCCATTAGAGCAGTAGGTTATAAACTAGATCAAATATTTACGTTCCTGAAAACAGAGTAATAAAAATATATGACAGATAGTTAAAAAATTTCTACATTAAATGTCTTTCAATGTTTCTATATTTAAGGCAATGTCTTAATCTTGCAACATAAAACTGAGAAAAAATTAACTTTTTTAAATTACATTTAATTAATAGAATTATTTAGGATGGAAAGGACCTACAAGATCATCGAGTCTAACCATAAACGTAACATTGCTAAGTCCACCACTAAATTTAAAAATCTCCAGAGATGGCTACTCAACCACTTCCCTGGGTACCCTGTTCCAATGCTTAAAAATCCTTTCTGTGAAGAATTTTTTCCTAATGGCCAATCTGAACCTCCTGTGATGCTCCTTGAGGCCATTTCTTTTTGTCTTATTGCTCATTACTTGGGAAAAGAGAGAGACATTCACCTCACTACATCCTTCTTTCAGGTAGTTGTAGGGAACAATAACGTCTTCCCTGAGACTCATTTTTTCCAGGCTGAACAATCCTGGTTCCCTCAGCCATTCCTCATAAGACTTGTGCTCCAGGAGCTTCACTAGCTTCATAGCATTTCTTTGGACATGCTCCAGGACTTCAGTGTCTTTCTTTGGACTGAGAGGTCCAAACCTGAACACAGGATTCAAGTTGTGGCCTCACTAGTGCCAACTACAGGATGACAATAACTTTTCTAGTTCTTCTGGCCACACCGTTTCTGATACAAGCCTGGATGGCTATCCAGGCAAACTGCTGGCTTATATTCAGGCAGGTGTTGACCAACAGTCCTATGTCCCTTTCATTCAGGCAGCTTTCCAGCCACTCTCCCCGAAGCCTGTAGAGTTGCATCAGGTTGTTGTGACCCAAGTGCAGCAGGCAGCACTTGGCCTTGTTGAACCTCACACAACTGGCCTCAGCCCATCCATCCACCCTCTCAGAGCCATCTACAGAGCCTTCCTACCCTCAGACAGATAAACAGTCCAGTCCAACTTGGTATTGTTTGCAAACTTAATGAGGTTGTACCTGATCCCTTTGCCCAGGTCATTGATAAAGGTGTTGATCAGAACCACCGAAACACCAAGCTCTGTTCAACTCCACTTGTAACTAGCTGCCACCTGAATTTAATTCAATTCACTACAACTCTTTGGGCTCAGCCACCCAGACAGTTTTTCCCTAGTAAAGTGTACATCCATCCAAGACTTGAGTAGCCAAGGAGAATGATGTGGGAAACATTGTCAAAGGCCTTACTGAAGTCTAGGTAAATGACCTGCAGAGCCTTGCTGTCTTCCACTAAGTAGATCACCTTGTCATAGAAGGAGATGAGGTTACACAAGCAAGACCTGCCTTTCCGTATCCCATGCTGACTGGTCCTGATCCCCTTGTTGTCCTGTGCATGCCCTATGGTGGCAGTCAACAACCTTCTCCAGCACCAAGGTCAGACTGATAGGCCTGTAGTTTAATGGATCCTCCTTCCCGCCCTTCTTGTAGAAGAGCATCACATTTGCTGACCTGAAGTCAACTGGCACCTCCCTAGTTAACTAGGACTGCTGATAAGTGGCTGATAAGGACTGATAAGTGAAAGGAAGTGGCTTAATGAGCACTTTTGTCAACTCCCTCAGTACTCTTGAGGTACTGGCCCCATAACCATGTGCATGAGAAAGCATGAATTACCTCAGTCTTTTCTTTATCCTTTATCACTGTTTCCCCTGCATCCAATAAAGGACAGAGATCCTCCCTAACTCACCTTTTATGTTAATGTATTTCTAGAAACACTTTTTATGGTCTTTTATGGTAGTAGCCAGATCAATTTCTAGCTGGGCTTTGATACTTTTAATTTTCTCACTGCAATATCCTTGTGGTCCTCCTGAGTTGCCTACGCCTTCTTCCGAAGGACATGAAGTTTTTTATTTTCTCTTGAGCTCCATCCAATTTTTTCTGTTCAGCAAGGCTAATCTTCCTTCCTGCTAGCTCAGCTTTTGGCATACAGGGTAACCTGCTGTAGTGACTTTCCTTCTTGAAAAATGTCCATCCTTCCTGGACTCCTTTGCACTTCAGGACTACCTCCCAAGGGAGGTAGTCAACCAGGCACATACACAGGTCAAAGTCTGCCCTTTGGAAGGTGGCAGTTCTGCTGAACCCTCTCCTCAGATCTCCAACCATCAAAAACTCTGTCTTTTCATGATCACTGTGCCCAAGGCAGACTCCAACTATCACATTAGCACAGTAAAGAGGAGTGTGGTAAAGAGGTGCTGGGTAGTTTGAGCAGCAGTTCATGCAGACAGGGCGAGAAGGCAGGGCACGAAGGCAGGGCATAATGACGACCCAATGACTAGATAGCTATCTCAGAAGCCTGCTGGACCTGATATGTCCAATCACCATCCACCTGCAAACTGCCAGGTTGGGGTTATAAGAGATGGGGAGTGGCAGCAAGTTCCTGCCAGACAAAGAAAGCATGTTTCCCTTAAACAGACAGCAAAACCTGAGATCCACCAGGTGAACAAGTTCCAGGTGCTGCAGGTGGAATCTAATCCTGAGGATGATGACTAACATAACCTAGAATCTTTGCCTAGGCCACACCATCCTCAGAAAATGATAATAACATCCTTCATTAAGAAGACGAAGACGGTGATTGCTGTAGGGGACTCCCTCCTAAAAGCAACAGAGGGACCCATTTGCAGACTGGACCCACTCCACAGAGAGGTCTGCCACTTACCAGGGGTATCAGTGGAGGAGGTAGCTAAAAAACTTCCCTCCCTGATCCACAAGACAGACTACTATCCTCTGATTGTAGTCCAGACTGGTAAAGATGACTTAGTAAAAAGGAAGACCAAAGTCATCAAGAAAGACTTCAGGGTTAGTGGGAAAAAGATGGAGGGCTCTGAGGCACAAATAGTACTCTGCTCCATCCCAAGACTAAATAGAGAGGACCTGGAAGTCAGGAAGAAGAATTCAATTAATACCTGGCTCTGAATCTGGTGTGAGGAAAGGGGCTTCAGCTTCTTTGATCATGGGGTGGCTCACACACCCCCTGGCTTTGTTGCTAAGGATGGGACACGTGTGTCTCCTAGGGGGACCAACGACCTTGCTAAAAACCTAGCTAAGCTCGTAAATTGAGTTTTAAACTAGATGTGAAGGGGGAGGGGATTGAGATCAGGTTAGACAGGAGTGAGCCTGGACGTGGGGCACTAGTGATTCAAGGAGGGTTACCACACAGAAAGTGAGGGAGAACACATCTCGGAGTGTTAAGGGAGATATGGGCTCTCTGGTACAAGCTACTCCAGTTACCTGGCAATTGGGAACAAACACTGTTGCCTCTAAGAAGGCTGAGGGCTCGGCAGCTCAGCTGAAGTGCATTTACACCAATCCATGCAGCATGGGGAATAAGAAGGAAGAACTGGAAGCTGTCATAGGGCAAGGAGGCTATGATGTTGTTGCCATCACGGAAACATGGTGGGGTGACTCATGTAACTGGACTACAGATATGATGGGATATAAACTCTTCACGAGGGATAGGAAGGGTAGGAGAGGAGGTGGGGTAGCCCTCTTTCTAAGGGAGGAATTGGACACTGTTGAGATGGATTGTGGCGATGAGGAGATTGAGTGCCTATGGGCTAAAATCAGAGGAGTCCATGAGAAGTTAGATTTTGTGATGGCAGTCTGTTACAGGCTACCCAGCCAAGGAGAAGCAGCTGATGAAGCTCTTCTATAAACAGCTGGGGTTAATCTCTAGATCAATGCCTCTTGTTCTTGTGGGAGACTTCAATCTCCCTGATGTCTGCTGGAAGTACAATGAAGCAGAGAGGAAGCAGTCTAGGAGGCTCCTGAAGTGTGTGGAAGAGAACTTCCTTGCATAGCTGGTGAATGAACCAAAAAGGGAAGGTGCCCTCCTGGACAAAAAGATGGCAGGGGAAAAAACCATCTTGGTTGACCAGAGAGATCTTGAGTGATATCAAGAAGAATGTTTATAGGCTCTGGAAAAGGGGACAGGCCTCTTGGGTGAACTGCAGGAGGGAAGTGAGGTTGTGTAGAGAAAAAATCAGAAAAGCTAAGGCTCAACTAGAAATCAGACTGGCAAAGTTTATGAAAGAGAAAAAAAAATCTTTCTAAAATATATAAATAATAAAAGGAGGACTAAGGAGACCAGTCCCTATTGGAAACAGAAGGAACAACAGTGACGGGATGAAGAAAAGGCTGAGGTACTTATGATTTGGGGCCTAGGGGAAGTACTAACAGGATAACCATTGTTTAGCAGCCCCAGATGAAAACAAAGAAAGGACTTAATGCTGCAGAACAATATTTTAGCAAAGCAACTGACACTTGAAGTATAGATGACAGTTGTTTAGCTAAAACAACATATCTCTACAAGCCTTATGTAGGAAGAGGGCCTATTGTTAAAAGACTTCTGAGAAGCAGGACAAGTCATCTGGACCTTTGATAAGGGCGGAGTCATCCGGACCTGAGATAAGAGCGGCCTGAGAGCAAGGATGCAGAAGGAAGATAACTGCCCCTATCCTTGGAAAAAACCCAGGAAGAGGTCTCTTCTCAAACTCATTAATATGTATAAGCATTTTAGGAATATGTAACAGTTTACTGTATAAAGCTAAGAGGAGTTGCCATGATGGGTACGCATGTTGTTTTGGAGAAACGATTCTCCTGTGCGTCTCAGAGCTGAATAAACATACCTACTTTATAACTTTATAAGCTATGGAGTCTTGATTCCGCATGTCAGTTTTGGCGAGCCAGCCAGGAGACCTTTCTGCCGTCTGTGGGACCGACTGTGGAGCCGACATCCTAGGCGCGCACTGAGTTTATTCCTCGGAGGACCTCCTCTCCCAGCCGTCACTACAGGGCAGAAAAAGATCCTCTGTAGTAGTGGACAAATGGTATGTTTAACTAAGATTAAGGAGTTCTGGAAAGTTGGAAAGGTTTGTAAGTTTGGGAGGGCCAGTAAGTCGTTGGGGACGCCCACGCGTGGCTGGGGCTGCTGGTAAAGCATGCAGAGACGTCTGGCATACAGCATAGTTCCCCGTACAGGAAGGGGGGTACCAGGGGTTTGCTGACTGATAGGGCGGCCGCAAGCAGTCTTGGTGGTAGACCGAGCAAAACCTCAGATTGTTGCCACATCCCGACTGGGAACCAAGGTGTACCCACTAATGACTGTGAGAAGCAGGAGAAGGGTAAGCACAATCTTTTTTGTTTTTTGAGGAAGGTACCCTCAGCCGACAGAGCGGCCAAACTGGTTGAAGTGGTTTGCTGACCGATAGAGTGACCGCTAGCAGTCTTGGGGGTAGACTGAGCAAACCTAGGTTGTTGCTGCATCCCAATTGGGAGCCAGGACGGACCTGCGAGAAGCGGGAGAAGGATAAGCACAACCTCTTAGCTACCTAGGTAATATTTGCAGCTGCTGGAGGAATCCAAACTGGAGGGATCCAAACTGGAGTGATATTTGTGTGTTTGATTTTGTGATTGCCCGGTGATTGGTTCTGTGTTGAAAGTGCTGTGTGTGAATGTTGAGGCCTTGAGTGATAGCGTTGCCTTGTTTGTGTGTTCGGTACCGTGTATAAATCATATTTCCATAACATCGGGAAATTGTGGATTTGAAAGTGAACAACTTAGAGTGATCACAACATTATATTAAGTTAATTTTAAAACAAGTGGAGATGTGTTTGTGTGTGTTGAACTTTAATAATCAGTTAAACTCTTGAATACATCACGGGTGGGGACTTGGTTGGATATCACGGGACAACCCTGTGGCTGTGGGTAACCCTGCCCTCCCCGGCTTCTCCTCCTTGATTGCGAAATTTTCCACTTTTTGGTCTGTAGGAGTTAAGTGTTAAAAGCTTTTAGCAAGTGTTTGCCTGAGATAAGGATCAGGAATTGAGACAGAGAAGGGGGGTGACAGTGCTGCAGTAGGAGAGAGAGAAAAAAAAAGTTATTTGGTGATGTTTGGGAGGAAGATTGGAAGTGAATTTTAAAACAGCGTAAAAGGAGATTTGACTTAAGGAGTCAGAAATGGGTAATACTTAGAATAAAGATATTTTAAGGAAAAGCCCCCTTGGTTGCATACTAACACATTAGATGGATATTGTTGGAACGGGGGGTACAGAGAATAAGACTTTTATTAAATCTTGTAGGAATATGAAATGGTGACTTGTAAATGGTGATGTGGAATATCAACTGCAATGTATTAAGAACAAGATTAACAACTAAAATACTGATAACGACCCTTATGGTCTTGTCAGACAGAGTCACTGGGATTGACTGCTTGAGTATGTCCACACCTTTATGGCTCTGGGTGGGTTTAGTCTCATCTTCCTCTGGATATACAGTGAGGTTCCAGGAAAGAAGTGTGCTTGTCATTTCAAGAAAAATATGGAAATAATTTTGTGTATATAGAGTTCTGAAATCACTGATTGGCAGAAGCGCGCTGAGGGCAAAGCCCGAGTCTTCTTCAGTCCTGAATAAAGTGTACCTGCCTTAATTGTTAAGTCTAAGTTTCTTTGCTTCAAATTTGGTGACCCAGATAGGACCTTCTCTGCCTGGCTGCAGGATTCATTGAGAACAAGAATCTCTTGGGTACCCCCGGGGATTTCTCTGGAGAGAGTCCTCTTCTCAACTGGATCCCTGCAGGGGTAGACAAGGACCATCAGACAAAAAGTGTGATTTAAATTTTTTCTTTGATAAAAAGGTATGCTTTAATTTTTTTTCTTTTTCTGGGTTGAGGACCAGTCCACGTAGTTTGGCTCCTCATAAGTTGTTACTGTATAAGGCAGGGTGATCATATGCTGGACTGTTAGTGTCTTATAGGCATATGTTCAAGCTGTTTCGGCGTTAATCGTAAAAAGAATATATTCAGTTTCTGTGAGTAGTCTTGGTTGTAAAAGCAAATATTTGGTTTTGCTGTGGACATCTTGATAGTAACTGAAGATCTACATGAATAGTTAGTTTCTGTCGGTTTGATTAGGAAGTCTTGGTTGTAACAGATTATATTAACCAAAGAAACTAGAGTTATGTAGAAGCTTGAGTGAATATTTGGCTTCTATGTGCCAATCTGATTTGTTCAAGTTAATGTTGTTGTGTCATGTGCGTGTTATTTTTGTGATGATGCTGTAATGTTAAAGCCAAACCCAACTATCAATGCCAATTCAATTATTAAGCAGGAATGATTTTAATAAACAATTCTGGAGCACACATGGGCTAGTCCACCTAATGTGTCCCACTAATGAGCCCCTCATTGGCTGCATGACTTTATATTGGTTAAACACGTATATTTGTGTGGGTTTCGGGAAATGCTGGTTAAGCAGTTATATGTTGCCTGCCTATTGCTTTCCGGGATGCATATCACAGTTTCTTCGTGTCTTCTGTTTGCCTCTGTTAGTCTTTATCTTATCTCAGTCCTTCTTGTGGCTTCAGGCCTGCCTTGTGTTCCTGCTGTGGGAAACCCTTAACATGATTTATTCCCTCATTCAGTGAAACGGGGTATTTGTATAAGATTGTATTTGTTTTGTTGTAGAAATAATGGTGGGTTTTGTCCAGATTGTATATGACTAGTGGATGTTTATCGGATCCTGATGTAGTGCACATGGTGTAACAAGAAAAGCCAGCTGAGATGTATTTTAGAACAATAAGATCTCAAATTATAAGGGAATAGGTGGCCCACTGAAGGGTGGACAAACAGAAAACCCTGACAAAACCTTTCTGATAATCAGTGGTGGCTGGTGTATAAGCTTGATTATGAGAAAAGTGGCTATAATATCTTATTGTAATTAATGTTGTTCTTAAAGTATAAGGAGAATTGGATAATGTACTGTGTGCAGATCTGTTTTTCAGTTTGCAAAATCACCTGGAGTAGCAAAAGAATGAGGTCTGGGATTAAGAAATAATACTATAGAAGAATCAGGACCAGGTGTTGTAGCTGAGCTTGAATAGCAGAGTCCTGGGGAAGTTACCCTAGAGGATCCACTGCTTAAAATAAAGCTGGGGAATACAGGTAAAGAGGTTATATTTTAATAGATACGGAAGCCTCTGTGTAAACTAACAACTGATTCCTACAGGTAAAAAATAAAGTATTGTGATCGTAATAGAAGCTACTGGCCAAACTGAAAAAGCATTCTCTATGCAGCCTGCTAAATTTAAATTGGGAAAACAAGTAGGTATATATGATTTTGTCAGGAGACTCTGGACCATTATCGAGAAGAGATTTATTAAAGCAGTTAGATACAGAAATAATATTTGGAGCAGGAGGTATGAAATTTTAAGTGAGAGATCATCAACTAATCAGAGTATTGAGTTTGTCTTTTAAACAGGTGGAAAAAAAAAACACCAGTAACAGCAGAGATTTTGGATGAGGTGTATCCAGGCACATCAGCTTCTGAGATACCTGGCAAGGTCAGAAATGCAGAGCATGCGAAGGTAAAATTGGCCCCTGTGAATGTCAGGTAATACCCTCTATGATTAAGGAGATAGAAATGATTAATGACAACTGTGATTACTAAAAGAATTTAAATGAGAATATTTCCTGTAAAGGAAGTAGATTAAATGTTATTTTTTAGTGCAAGATTTAAGGACCATAAATAAAATTGTAAGAAGAATTACATCCAGTGGTGGCAAATTACTGTGCCTTGCCAACCAATTAAAGATCAATTGTGGTTTACCGTACTGGATTTGAAGGATGCCTTCTTCTGCTTGATATTGGCTGAAGAAAGCAAAAAAGTGACTTGCCTTTGAATGAGAAAACCCTGAGACTGGTAGTAAAACACAACTAACCTGAACAGTATTGCCTCAAGGTCTTAAGGACAGCTGAACTATTTTTGAGAACCAGAGAACCTGAGACCTGAAAACATGGGACTGGAACCCTGCTGCAGTATGCGACCTCCTGAGAGTTACACAAACAGACAAGGATTGTGAGCAACAGATTGTTAGTCTATTGAACTTTTGGACTGAGCAGGTATCAAGTCTTTCAGCAGAAGACCCAACCTGTGCAGTGACAACTTACTGGCCTTGGATTCGAGATCTCCAGAGGATACAGACAGCCCAAAAGAAAGCTATTTGCTGCACACATGCCAGGAATAGTAAAAGAGCTCAGAACATTTCCCCTTCTAGAATTTTGCCATAATGGTGGAGAATGATCATGTGAATATAATCACCACTAACACTGTAAATCCAGCATCTTGCCTTAGTGGAGCTGCTTCAGAAGATTTCTGGTACACTGAGGAAAACAACTTTGTGAAGCAAAGACATTAAAAGCCTGGATATGCAGTAGCTACTACCAGAGGAGCGATCGAGACCAGTCCATTGGCCCAGGAACATCTGCCCAGAAAGCTGAAATAATCACCTTAAGTCAAGCACTGGAATTAGCAAAAGGAGGGAAGACAGATAGATGGACAGATTCAAAATACGTCTTTGAAGCGGTGCATGCTCACAGTGCTATATAGAAAGAGCGAGGACTCCTTACTGCCCACGGAAAACACATTAAATATGCAGCAGAAATCCTAAAGCTGCTGGAAGCTATAAATATTCCAGAAGAAGTGGCTATCATACACTACAAAAGTCACCAGAGAGGTAATACTGGCCAGAAAATTTGTAACAAATTGGCAGGAAATTTTGAGGCCAGGATGGCTGCAGAAAAAGGTAGAGGTAATATCTGCTTTGATTCCAGACGGTAAACTTCAAATCCCTGATTCTGATTTAAAATTGGAGAAATATCCAAGGGAAGATAGAAATGTGATTATCAATAGAGTAGAAAGAGAGGTAGTGAATGGGTGGTGTTATGTTCCAGATGGACAAATAATAATGCCATCAGGAATGCTATGAAAATTGGTCTTATAAGAACTAAAAATGAAACAAAAACCTCAGGGAATACCAAAACCAACCCACTGGGGCACAGACGTTCTGTATAAATAATAGGAATGAAAATAAATCTGTCAGAACTCCCAATAGAAAAGAGGGGGTACTGATATATTTTTAGTATTAACAGATACTTTCTCAGGTTGGTCAGAAGCTTTTTCTTGCAGGACAAATAAAGCAGAAGTGACAATTATATTATTAAATGAAATTATACCTCATTTTAGAGCACTTGCAGTAATGTTATCAGGTAGAGATACTTATTTGTGCTGAAGTAGTAAAAATTTTAAGAATTGATCAGCAGTTACATCCTCCATGCTGACCACAGGCTAGTGGCCAGGGGAGAAAATGCAAGAAACCAAATTTACATTGATATCAAGCACTTCCTTTGGCCTTGTGTAGGAACCAACCCAAGGTCCAAGGAAAGTATTAACCCTGTATATATAATTGCAATATACAGGAAGAGATCTCGCAGAATTGGCTGAATTTGTCTAATTGGCAGAAAAATCCAACAAAAGGAAAAAGGAAAACAAAACAACAAATGAAAAACCAAAGCAAAATAAAACAAAATAAATCTAGATGGAATAGAGGTTTAGATCAATTTGTACATCATTTTTAAACTGCGGATGAGTTTTTATGTTAAAGATTTTACAGGAGAACTACTAGAAGAGATGTGGAATTGACTGTACCAAGTATTGTTAACAGCCTTCACAGCAATCAAGATAAAAGAACTTTGATCTGTTAAGAAATTACCTACCAGCCAATGGACAACAGACGCTAACACCTTTTAAAGAATAAGGCTAACTAAAGTGAACTATAAAGATAGAAAACTATTTGTGTTTTTCACCCTAGGATATGGTATATAAGCAAACAAAAAAACACCAAAACCCAAATTGAAACAGACACATGCCAAATTTGGGAAAAAATAGAAAATTACATATGATAACTCAGGATGACACCTCATGGAGATTAACTAACATTTGAGGAAAACTTACATCCTGGCTCCTGAATCTAAATTGGTTGAGACAGCTGTTGGCAATGATAGCTGCATCCTGGGATTTGGTAATAATGATCCTTATTTTAGTCAAGTGTCCCCTGAGGTGCCTTTAAAGTACTGGAGACACATACAGTACTTGGAAGAAACACCAACTTCTCCAGAAGCTGGAGTCAAATAAATATTTTGAGAAGACACTAGAAAAAGGATCTTCATGTTAAGTAGTAAAAGAATTTATTAATCTTATAGAAAAGGGGGGATTGATTTGGGGCCTAGGGGAAGTACTAACAGGATAACCATTGTTTAGCAGCCCCAGATGAAAACAAAGAAAGGACTTAATGCTGCAGAACAATATTTTAGCAAAGCAACTGACACTTGAAGGATAGATGACAGTTGTTTAGCTAAAACAACACATCTCTACAAGCCTTATGTAGGAAGGGGACCTATTGTTAAAAGACTTCTGAGAAGCAGGACAAGTCATCTGGACCTGTGATAAGGGCGGAGTCATCCGGACCTGAGATAAGAGCGGTCTGAGAGCACGGATGCAGAAGGAAGATAAATGCCCCTATCCCTGACAAAAAACAGGAAGAGGTCTCTTCTCAAACTCATTAATATGTATAAGCATTTTAGGAATATGTAACAGTTCACTGTATAAAGCTAAGAGGAGTTGTCATGATGGGTACGCACATTGTTTTGGAGAAACGATTCTCCCATGCGTCTCAGAGCTGAATAAACATACCTACTTTATAACTTTATAAGTTCTGGAGTCTTGATTCCGCGTGTCACTTAGTGCCTTCTTTGCCTCAGTCTTTAATTTTAAAGAAAGATTTTTCCTCTCTGTGCAAAGCCTGGAGCTGGAGGAGAAAAATGAGACTCCCATGGTCAAAGAGGAGGAGGTCAGAGCCTTGCTTGCCCAACTAGACACCCACAAGTTTATGGGGCCAGATGGGATTCACCCAAGGGTATTGAGGGAGCTGGCAGATGTACTGGCCAAACCCCTTTCCATCATCTTCCAACAGTCCTGGAAGACTGGGGAAGTTCCACTGGACTGGAGGCTGGCTGATGTTGTGCCCATCTACAAGAAAGGTCACAGGGAGGATCCGGGGAACTACAGGCCTGTCAGTCTGACCTCAGTGCCGGGGAAAGTCATGGAACAGATGTTCATGAGTGCTATCATGAAACATGTGCATGAGAATCGGGTGATCAGGCCCAGTCAACATGGGTTTACAAAATGCAGATCTTGCCAAACTAACATGATCACTTCCTATAACAAAGTGACTCGGCTGCTGGATAAGGGAAAGGCTGTGGATATGGTCTTCCTAGACTTGAGCAAAGCCTTTGACACAATTTCGCACAGCATTGTGCTTTGGAAACTGTCAACCTCTGGCCTGGACAGGGGCACTCTCCTGGGTGAAAAACTGGTTGGATGGCTGGGGCCAGAGAGTGGTGGTAAATGGTGTTAAATACAGCTGGAGGTCAGTTACAAGGGGTGTACCCCAGGACTCAGTGCTAGGTCCAGCGCTGTTCAAAGTCTTCATCAATGGCCTGGATGAAGGCATCGAGTGCACCCTTAGTTAGTTTTCAGACGACACTAGGCTGGGTGGAAGTGTTAATCTGCTGGAGGGTAGGGAGGTTCTGCAAAGGGATCTGAACAGGCTGGACCACTGTGCAGAGTCCAGTGGCATGAGGTTTAACAAGGCTAAATGCCGGGTCCTGCACTTGGGGCACAACAATCCTATGCAGTGCTACAGACTAGGAGAAGTCTGTCTAGAAAGCTGCCTGGAGGAGAAGGACCTGAGGGTGTTAGTTGACAGCTGACTGAACATAAGCCAGCAGTGTGCCCAGGTGGCCAAGAAGGCCAATGGCATCCTGGCTTGTATCAGAAACGGTGTGACCAGCAGGTCCAGGGAGGTTATTCTCCCTCTGTACTCAGCACTGGTGAGACCACTCCTTGAATCCTGTGTTCAGTTCTGGTCCCCTCACCACAAGAAGGATGTTAAGGTTCTGGAGCGAGTCCCGAGAAGAGTGACAAAGCTGGTGAAGGGGTTGGAGGACAGGTCTAATGAGGAGAGACTGAGAGAGCTGGGATTGTTTAGGCTGGAGAAGAGGAGGCTGAGAGGAGACCTCATTGCTCTCTAGAACTGCCTGAAAGGAGGTTATAGGGATGAGGGTGCTGACCTCTTCTCCCAAGTGACAAGGGACAGGACAAGAGGGAATGGCCTCAAGCTCCGCCAGAGGAGACTTAGGCTAGAGATTAGGAGCAAGTTTTTCACAGAAAGGGTCAATGGGCACTGGAACAGACTGCCCAGGGAGGTGGTTTATTCACCTACCCTGTAGAAGTTTAAGGCACGGGTGGACAAGGTTCCAAAGGGCATGTTTTAGTGTTTGATAGGAACGGTTGGACTCAATGATCCGGTGGGTCACTTTCAACCTGGTTGTTCTATGATTACCCACAAAGCCTTTACTCTTCACAAATAACATGACTAGTGGGTATCTTCCCTAGCTGGCTCACTCACCAGCTGTATCAGGAAGTTATCTTTCATGTAAGCTTCTGTCCAGAAATCTCCCAGACTGTCTCCCCTCTGCTGTCTTCTGTTTCTAGCAGACATCTGGTCATTTGAAGGCTCCCATGAGAACAAGTGCTGGCAATCGTGAGACTCTTCACGCTTGCAGAATACTTCATCTGCTTCTTTGTGCTAGCTGGGTGGTCTATAGCAGACTCTCAGCATACTATCTGTTTTGTTGGCCTTTCACCTGATTCTTAACCATCAACACTTGATTGTTTCATCACCATCATCAAGCTCTAGACAATCCAAACACTCCCTAAGATAAAGGGCAACCCCACCACCCCTCCTTCCTTGCTTATCCCTTTTAAAGTGTTTATAGCCTTCCATTGCAGCACTCCAGCTTTATTAGTCATCCCACTGTGTTTCTGTGATTGCAAATATATCATAATTTTGCAGCTACTCAATGGCTTCCAGATCCTCTACTTTGTTGCCCATGTTGCATGCATTGGTACAGAAGCACTTCAGCTGTGCTTGTGATCCTGCAACCTTTTTGGGGAGCACCCCGATTCCTATGTGACTGTTCTCAGGTTCTTCTGTAGTTTCTAACACATTAATGATCATTGGGTCTTTGCTACTCTATGGATCTACATTCTCTACCTCCACTGAGACTGCAGGACAAAGCACTCTATCCCTCAAACTCTGGCTTGACACCCACAGGCATCTCTCCAGTGAGTCTGGTTTTATCCTCTTAACCCCTCAAATATAGGTTAAAGCTCTTAATTCTTAAAACTAGATTAATTGTAAAAGAATAAGCCATTGCATACTGGATTTTATATAACAACTGACCTCCAGCTTAATCACACAAAGTCCTTCAAAAGTATAATTCACAATGCATGTTTTACAAGCTTCCTACCCAAGTGAAGTCCATAGCAGTTTCTGGACATAATGTATCAATGGCATGCAACAGACATTTTATGCTTGAATGGCTTTGTGCAATGGAATGAAAAGGTGGGGAAAAAATAGGACTTGTATTTAAAGCAATATCCTCGTTCTCAGTGTCAAAAAACACTGATCAGATCTGAAAAGCAAACTTGTGAGCTATTGAGCCTAGGTGACTTTAACATTCAGAAACAGATTTTTCAGTGAATTCAATATTCAACCTCATGATATTCATTGCTATGATGCATCTAACACTGTAATGTTGCAAGTCAAAACTTCAGGCAAATCTCAGTTTCCAACAACTGGTCTAATTCACTTAAAGGCACATGCTGCTAAATTAAAGAACAAATACAAAAAAGCAAGAGGACGTTAGAAACTAAGCACCACTGGCTATATGAAGTTTTCTCCATGTTACTATATTTCTGTTGAAACACTTCACTTCTTGTACTACTTTTATCACTGCTAACATCTCTAAAAGGAGGTGATGAAGGATTATAAACAGAAGACAACAATTTGGGTCACTATACAAGCTACCTTTGGCTGCTGTGGCATTGATTTCAGTACCATCTCCTGGAGCAAAACCCCAGAACTCTGATGGAAAACTAAATGGTCCCAAGGTGGTTCATGCCCCAAGGTGGGTCATTGGGCATAGGAACAGGCTGCCCAGGGAGGTGGTTTATTCACCTTCCCTGGAGGTGTTTAAGGCACAGGTTGACAAGGTCCTGAGGGACATGGTTTAGTGTTTAATAGGAATGGTCGGACTCAATGATCCGATGGGTCTCTTCCAACCTGGTGATTCTATGATTCTATGCACTCAGGAATGTTATTTAACCAACACATATTAGGCATAACACTTCCTGAATTACATCAGACCGTTAGCACTTACTCATCAGAAGGTTAAAAACATCTCCCTAAGAAAACAGAGCAAGACTGAATGAAAGATGGCAACCTGCTCTGGGCACAAAACATCTCAGGAGACCCACTTCCAATGGGGACATGAGTATTGCACCTTATCTTGTTATAAACACTAATATTAAGGATGCCACCAAAGGCTATATTCTCATAAGTACTAAGCTATTAGATTTATCTCTTCATAGGTATGTATATTCGTGTATTCAAACATGATCTCTGTGTAATCACTGCTTTATAACCCACAGGACTTCACATTGCCTTGCTCCCATTGCAATTCTTCAGAACAAAAAAGGGAGGAATGCAACAGGGACACCAAAGTAACATAACCTGAGTAGCCTGCCAAAAACTTCTCACTGACTTTGCTACCGTGGCCAAGCTCAATGGAAGCAGTGATGCTGACTCTGTGCTAGTTTATAGTTCTAGGTGTACTTTTGGCAGAACTCTGCATCAGTCCAAGTAGATGAAGCAGACTCTGCTCTCAACCAGCAAAGCACACCATCTTGAGAGAGGTAGTGTTCATAAACATGGTACCAATCTGGACTCTTCACTCCAATCCATTCTTCAATAGAAGGAGTAATTTTAGCTTACTGAATACACAATAACCTGGTGCACTAGGAGGCAGGGCTCCTTCTCTGTCTTCGGGTGTGAAGGAACATATTTCAGGTGTGGAGGACAAAGTGGAAGGAAAATGTCCCTCCCATTGAACAAAAACTTTTATTCAAAGTGTTTCTGGGCACAACAGGAAGCCAAATTTTGAGTAGCCCAAGGATTACTTTACTACAAAGGAAATAACTAACATAAAGTAGAGGGTCATATAAAGATAATTTGTCTTCATGGCTGCAGAAGACACTGAGTAGGATTTAGAGAATTTGTGTTTCAGATACCTGAAATTCTATTAGATTTTAAGTTTATTTTTTTTTTAGTTTATGATTTGAAACATCTATTAATTCCCAAATCCATTACAGCAAAGAGAATAAGAATCAGAAAACTTGGAAACTAAATTTCTCGTATTCCCCCTAGTTCTACCCACCCCTCACAGGTCAATATGGCTCTATATTTGCCCAGCATTTCCATACTTTTTAGTAACACTGAAGATCCTTCTTTTTCAAAAACCTATAATTGCAAACAGGGCTAAAAACAAAAAAAAGCCCCACTCAGTTCTTGCATCAAAACATATTGAATGTCAAGAGGGCTGGGATGTGACACAGATAACTTGATTGCAAAGCAGAATTGTATTTCTGTCAGCTTTGTAGAAACCAATATCTGAAATTCTGATGGAAGACCATATCTAGATTGTTCCTTAAGCAGTCTGTTGTCTGAAAAATTACACTAATTAAAAAAAAAGTTTTCTTAATTATCTCAACCCTTTCTAACTCACATAATCTTTTTTGTTTGTTTGGGTTTTGTTTTTTTAAATGAGACTCAATTTCTGGAGTTCAATGTGTGTTTATTTTGTTGAGGGGGAGAAGAAAGACTTTTTTTTTTTTTTCCTCATACGATGAAAACTATGGCTCTGTGATGTGGGCTTTTTTCATAAAATTTTGGGATACATGCATCAAAGTAGATCCCAAAGGACAGAAGGAAATTATTCACAAAGAGATTTTTCAACATTTTTTCACAATATGATTTTTCTCATAGAGTTAAATAATCCTTTAATATGGACATTTAATAATGGAAAGTATAACACTTAACAATATTGCCACTACATTGAAGGGCTATGTTACATCAGATCCTCAGATGCTGTAAGCCACCATAACTCCTCTGATAACAGTTACTCCAGCAGAATGTCACTGTTTTATAGTAGCTAAAAGCCTGGATACAAATCTCATAGAAACAAAAAACACTTAGTACACATAAAAAAAAAAAAAAAAAAAAAAAAAAAAAAAAAAAAAACCACATAGAAACAAAAAACACTTAGTACAGTCCTGCTCTCATTTCATATTGAAAGCCTCAATTTATGGATATTTTGAGTAGGAATTCAGTGCTTCTTTCCTTGTCCATGAAACCATATTATTTTTGATGCAGCTTCCTTTGAGTAAACTGGTTTGAGAAAATTAGTTTTGAAACCAATTTGAAAGACAATCTCCTTTACCATCTTCCTGCTGCATTTACAACAAAACAAAACAAAACAAAAGAAAACAAAAATCATGGAGCAGGTAGAAACCAGTTTTGAAACATTTTTTTCAAGAAGCTACAAAGAGGCTGTTCAACGCTTGACCAGATGAAGTCACAAACATGCTATACATTGGTCCCTGGCAGATAAAAACCTTACTTGCTGTGTTAAATCCCATGTCTTCTTACAACTCCATTGAAACCACAGTTAAACTATTAGAAATACCCAGCTTCTCCATGCCCAGCAAAATAAAGGGTATCACAGGCTGCAAATCAGCATCTAATTTTCTCCCCTTAGAAACATTTGGTGTAGATCTGAAAGCACCTAGCTCAGTTCAGAGTGATCTTTGTTTCAAGTATCTGTCGTATGTTGTATTATTCACTGGTGTGTTCTCTAATACCATACCATAATGCAATGAGGGTATATCACATTCATGTGAAAGAAAAAGAAGCTCAAGTTTGCCTTTTAATCTTTTGTTCTATTGCTACAAAGTTGTGTTTCAACTTTTGTTTGTGATTCAAATATGAATCAAAGGGGGAAGCACTGGAGCTAACAAACATGAATCTACAATGCAGTATAGCAAAAGGAGGATTCTGATTTACATCCATTTGCTATTGCTAGTTGCACTTCTGACTCTAGATTCAAGCACCTAGTGTGTCTTAGAGCCAAGATTCTGTAAGTGTAAGAGGAAATAAATATTGTTTTTTCATGGCCTTTGTAAAACCATCTCTGATATTCTTGGGTTATTGCAAAACATGATTTTGACCTTGGAAATTAAGGATGAGAACCAACTGGGAAAAATAAATGAAATTCCAATCAAAGCAGTTAATTGTGGAGAAACAATAGGGATTCAATTCTCTATCACTCCTTATTTTGCATATGCAAGATCTCAGAAGGTATTAAGGAAATATGTGTTATGCCCAAGCTATTGATATCTTGAAATTGAAAACATAATAATTTGATTCCCCCAAGATGAGTAAAACAAATTGTTATGATGCCTTAGTTGACAAATACTATGTTTATAAATATACATCCACTATAGGAGCTTTTACTACATATAGATTTTCTGATAACAAAGATATTAAATTGCCCTTCTGTTGATTGAATGGATACTGGGTGAGTGGCACAAACACTACAGGCAGTAAAGAGAATATATGAATGGAGATAACTGGCACATACATTTAGACCACAGAAACGGGTGTCTCTGTCATGTGAGTCTCCAAGTTGTTCAAAAGGCTAAATTACTTCAAAACAACTCTTCTCCAGCATGGCAAAAATTATCCAGCTTTAAAACAAAGCAGCATTCTTTATAGTATTTTTCTGTGATTTTTTTCCAATTTGTATTTTGCAAGAAGTGGGAAGATATATAGCTAATTTCTCCAAAAGCTTTGTCTTGAAAGGAATGTGTGTGGTTATAAACAAAACAATGTTTCTGTCCAGTAAAAGAAGAACCCTTGTGAATATGTCCAGGGGAGATTTAGACTGGACATTAGGAAAAAGTTTTTCACAGAAAGGGTCACTGGGCACTGGCAGAGGCTGCCCAGGGAGGTGGTTGATTCCCCTTCCCTGGACGTGTTTAAGGGACGGGTGGATGAGGTGCTGAGGGACATGGGTTAGTGTTTGATGGGAATGGTAGGACTCGATGATCCAGTGGGTCTTTTCCAACCTGGTTATTCTGTGATTCTATGATTCTGTGATTATATATAAATTTTGTTACTTTTCAACCAGGCAAAACTTTTTGCATGCAGGGTGGAGCAGGAGAGGCTCCAGCCAAGGCTCTGCAGAATGTACTTGAGGACACGCAAGCAGATTGCACTGGACAAGTAAATTCCTTTGACAGAAGTAACACATATAAAAAAGTGCCTCATCCACAGACCACCAAAAGCAATGGAACTTTAACTAGCCTATGGAATATACTTTATGGATTGATTATTACAAATAAAAGGCTTGCACTGACTCATAAATAAACTTGGAAAGTGTTTGTGTCAAATTTTAATATATCAACTTCCTCTTTAATTAGTGTTTTCAGGGAAAAGAAAAATTAATTCACCTATTTGTTCTCATTGACAAACATTAAGGTTAAAACCTTTCAGGGCAATATTTTGCTGCACTTAACATTTTTATGTATTCCACTGACTTCTAAGAGTGTTGTGATTCTCTTTCTATTATAGCTGTCCTCCTTCCTTCAGGTAATATACTTGACTGCAACTGGAATGGAGAACTGTCTACAGCAGGTTGTGAGTAATCCGGTATTTCAGCTTTTTGCTAATTTTCTAGAGACATAGCTCAACTCAGCTAAACTGCTATTAAGTAAGACTGTTGTAGTTGAAGCTAGGTAGACAGTATGAGCCAAAGTGGAATACATCACAAGTACCCCAAATTGTTCAAATCTTAAGTTTCACTAAGAGAAAAGCAAAGAGGCTAAATCATATACAGCATGGTCACAATATGAACATTACTAGTAAGGAATTTCACCTGGAAGGCCCTTATCACAAAGTGTATGGGATGCATTTTACATTGAATAATCATAGGAAAATATGTGGGGAGACAGCAGGGAATATAATTTCAACTAGAAATAGAAAGAGGAGAAAAACCCCCATAGTATCACACATAATGGTTAAAATATTTGATGTGCCTAAAATGGTAGCTTTGCCTTTTCATTTAACTATAATTTTATTGATTTGTGTATGTGCAACAACTTTTTTTACAACCATCCAGAAGCACAAGTACTTAAAGTTAAATGTTTAAAATGTTAAAGGATTGAAATTTGCTATTTACATTTTTAGTGCTTTGATCATTTTAAATAATCTTCATATCGATTCTCCAAGAATTCCAGTACATCATTTTTCTACTAGAAAATCATCTATCAGTCTAAGTTAGAAAGTAATGTATGAGAGCCTATGGCAATTCACCAGAACTATTTCTAACTTTTTTTTTTCTTTAACTTGACTTTGGTTCTTCTGTGATCAAAAATATCCAGCTTAGCAGGAAAAATCTGTTTCAGAGCTTCAGTATTTCTATGTCACCCAAGTAAATAGCAAAGGTACAAAGTCAGTTGCAGCTGTACCTTACGAAGCAGTGGCCAGTGATAGTGGTAGTATGCACTGGAAATGTGGATAAATATCTCTGATGCCCTCTAAATTTATACATATACTTGAGATGAGAATTAGATGACCAATTCTTTTCTGTTACTGTTCAACTTTAATTTATCAAAGAAGACATTTTCACTCCCTCTAATTGTATTGTCTCACTGATATTTCTCAAGCAGGTAATTTATGCTATTATTCACATACTTAGGACTTCCAGCAGTAAATATCTATACCCTCAGTGGTAAATTGTGCTAAGAAAAACCAGCATGACAATATCAAAACCAATTCCCTATACTACGATGTTTCATTAGAAAGAAATAGCTTCATTTTTTCTTATGAAATAATAAATAGAAAATGAAGACAGTAAACATCCTAGGGGATGCACAATGTGGAACTGACACAGCCTAACATACTTCAGTTAAAAAGCTATAATGGAAATGCAAACTGGAAGAGAGACATTCACCACAAGAAATTCACAGGTGAAAAGTAATTGCTCCCTAAAGACTTCAGACAGGTAGAAGGCAAAGGTGAAAGGACAACTTAAAGTATACATAGAATGAAGAGGAAAGGAGAAATAAATTATCCAGCATATAAAGCAAAGCCTGTTTGTCCCACTTCTAAAGCATGACACCATTTAAATGATGGTTAACAGCCATGAAAAACAGAAAATATAAATGAGTTCTAGATAGAAAATAGAAACAAAAATTTCCCTGCCTTTACAGACATTCACATCACGAATTGGTCACATAAATTTAGAAGAAAATTTAATCTATTAAACAAGCTTGCAACAAATAATATTTAGATAAAAAGTATAGTTACACTCTGTTTTCTCAAGAGGCCAGTCCTCAATACTGTAAAACCTTATGCCAAGAAAGAAACACCCAGTGTTGAGGATCCCACTGTCCTCCATCAGGATATGAGTAACTTCCACTGCATGTGCACACTGCAGGGAAAATATTCTTGTTCCTTTTTGGACAGAGACTTAGGTGTGTTCCCCAGATTGTCTTAGGTAAATTTTATAGACAGCAGTTGAACTGAAATGTTTTGATGTGGTAAAGGCATGTCCTACTTGGTTAAAATAAATACCCCAAGCCTAAAGGAGAGTACCTCATCAAGCATAGATAGCAAGAATATTCTTGGTTGCATCTGTCTCTTGGGCTTCCAAAGACCCCAAAGCCCCACAGAGGTTTCCAAGTAATGGACAAGAAGGCTGGAATCCGTAGAAAAGAACAAACTGGAGAGAAAATTGTGCACATCCATTCCCCAAACTGCCAGGTCTCAAAATGGCAGCAGGAAAAGCATCACTAAAATTAACGTGCCAAATTCACTTTTCTGGATATCAGGAAGTGCTAAAACATGCTGCTGTCAGTAAATACAAGTAAATAATACAACTGGTAAATACAAGCAAACTAAACCCAGTATTGTTCAACTTTCATTTGAAGGCCCACCTAAGCTTGTGAAAGGAAGCCACAGACCATCTTAAGCCGTATTTTTGTGTTGTTTCTCGTTTCTAAGCAAATTTAAGCCCTGCATTGAATGTTCAATTATTACTTTCTCTGTTTTTAACTGGTGCTTACATATGAGCCTATACATTTCCTGGGAGATGTTTTTCTTGACATCATAGTCAAGGTCTAATGCCTTACAGACCACAGCACACAAAGATGTCCTTAAACAAAGACAGGCCCTAAACTTTATAACAAATTTTGTGCGTGATTGCTATGGATGACAATATTCAGCATTTTTTTTTCTTAATAACAGCCTTTAAAAACATTTGTGTAAATAGAATAAGTGTTTATGCAAGCAGTAACAACAAGACTTAAGCAAAACTAAGACACTGGAAATGCACTGTTTTTAATTTCCAGGAAAAAAAAACATTGCCAGAATATCATATACACAAGATGTATTATCTGAATTATACTTTCATTATTTTCAACCAAATTGCACGTGTTTCATTTTCCTCCTCAGTCTTTAAGAATTTGAGGCTGGTCTGCTGCAGTCATTTGAAATACAAATGCTATGTCAGATCTTGTTGGAGGAAGTATTTTGGAAGTTTTCAACCCATTTACCTGGCAGGGACATTCTTAATGAAATGATGCCGATGAATAACAAGATTGTGGGGAATTGAAAAATCTTTCAGTACCCACAGAACTTTACGTTTCCCATCTCTTTTTTGTACATTGCAATTATCCGCACTGGTGCTGCATCAGATATAATCATAGAATCACAGAATAACCAGGTTGGAAGAGACCCACTGGATCATTGAATCCTGTGGGAACATTTTACAGAAAAGAAGGCCTGGATGCTGTGAGATTGCTTGATACTGAACCACTCTAACAAGACCTTGAAGCAGAGAGCCAAAAGATAAACACAGACTCGCTGGGAGGAACCCAGCAGCTAGTTCAGTGGGAACCAGTACTAGCTGAAAGGAAAACAATGGAGATGAACTGTCAACATAGCTAACTTTAGTATAACCTGGTTTCTTGGTACGTGCGGTAGTTTAGCCAATAATATGTTGGTAATAGCCTTATGGACAGCTGCCTTTAGCCAATAATACACTGTAGTCACCCTAGTGGGCACAGAGTTATGTAAAGGAATGGGATATATAGAAAGACAGCTAAGCTGAATAAAGGTGCTTGATGATTGATCAGATTGATATCTGCATCTGTTTTACAACAGAGTTCAAATATTCCAATCAAACACCAGAAAATGTCCCTTAGCACGTAATCCACCCATGCCTTATACACCTCCAGGGAATGTGAATAAAACACCTCCCTGTGTAGCCTGTTCCAGTGCCCAATGTCCGTTTCTATGAAATATTTTTTTCCTAATGTCTATCCCAAATCTCCCCTGGCGGAGCTCGAGCCCATTTCCTCTTGTCCTGTCCCCTGTCACTCGAGAGAAGAGGCCAGTTCCCTCCTCTCTACAACTTCCTTTCCTTTTAGTTATAGAGAGCAATGAGGTCGCCCCTCAGCCTCCTCTTCTCCAGCCCCTTCACCAGCTTCATTGCTCTTCTCTGGACTCACTCCAAAGCCTCAACATCCTTCTTGAAGTGAGGGGACCAGAACTGAACACAGGATTCAAGGAGCGGCCACACCAGTGCGGAGTACAGAGGGAGAATAACCTCCCTGGACATGCTAGTCACACCATTCCTGATATAAGCCAGGATGCCATTGGCCTTCTTGGTCACACTGCTGGCTCATGTTGAGTCAGCTGTCAACCAACAACCCCAGGTCCTTCTCCTCCAAGTCTGTAGCTCTGCATAGGGTCGTTGTGCCCCAAGTGCAGGACCCGGCATTTAGCCTTGTTAAACCTCATGCCACTGTACTCTGCACAGTGGTCCAGCCTGTTCAGATCCCTTTGCAGAACCTCACTACCCTCCAGCAGATTAACACTTCAACCCAGCCTAGTGTCGTCTGAAAACTAACTAAGGGTGCACTCGATGCCTTCATGCAGGCCATTGATGAAGACATTGAACAGGACTGGATCCAGCACTGAGTCCTGGGCTACACCCCTTGTAACTGACCTCCAGCTGGATTTAACACCATTTACCACCACTCTCTGGGCCCAACCATCCAACCAGTTTTTAACCCAGGAGAGTGTGCCCCTGTCCAGGCTAGAGGCTGACAGTTTCCAAAGCACAATGCTGTGCGAAACTGTGTCAAAGGCTTTGCTCAAATCTAGGAAGACCACATCCACACCCTTTCCCTCATCCAGCAGCTGAGTCACTTTGTCATAAGAGGCAATCAGTGTAGTTCAGCAAGACCTGCCTTTTGTGAAACCATGCTGGCTGGGACTGATCACCCGATTCTCATGCACATGTTTCATGATAGCACTCATGAACATCTGTTCCATGACTTTCCCCAGCACTGAGGTCAGACTGACAGGCCTGTAGTTCCTCCCTGTGACCTTTCTTGTAGATGGGCACAACATCAGCCAGCCTCCAGTCCAGTGGAACTTCCCCAGTCTTCCAGGACTGTTGGAAGATGATGGAAAGAGGTTTGGCCAGCACATCTGCCAGCTCCCTCAATACCCTTGGGTGAATCCCGTCTGGCCCCATAGACCTGTGGGTGTCTAGTTGGGCTAGTAAGGTTCGGATCTCCTCCTTTTGGACCGTGGGAGCCTCATTTTGCTCCTCTAGTTTCAGGGTTTGTACACAGAGGGAACAGCTTTCTTTACAATTAAAGACTGAGGCAAGGAAGGCACTAAGTACCTCAGCCTTTTTCTCATCCCCTGTCACTGTTGTTCCTTCTGCATCCAATAGGAACTGTATGCTCTCCCTAGTTCTCCTTTTATATATAATTATAGAAAGTTTTTTTGTTATCTTTCACAGACTTAGCCAATCTGGTTTCTAGTTGAGTTTTTTGCCCTTTTAATTTTTCATCTACACAACCTCACTTCCCTCCTGTAGTCCACCCAAGAGGCCTGTCCCCTTTTCCAGAGCCTATAAACATTCTTCTTGATATCACTCAAGATCTCTCTGTTCAACCAAGATGTTTTTTTCCCCTGCCGTCTTTTTGTTCCGGAACATGGGGATGGCTTTCTTCTGAGCTGCTAGTATTTTCTTTTTGAAGAGTTCCCAGCCCTCATGGGCTCCCTTACCCTTAAGTACTGTCTCCCATGAGACTTTGCCAACCAACCTCCTGAAGAGTTCAAAGTCTGCCCTCTGGAAATTTAATACTACTGTCCTGCTAACCACCCTCTTCTCTTCACCTAGAACAGAAAACCCTATCATCTTGTCTTCACTTAGTCCTAGGCATCCTCCTACTGCCACACCCCCCACCAGGCCCTCTCTGTTCACAAACAGCAAGTCCAGGAGGGCACCTTCCCTTTTTGGTTCATTCACCAGCTATGCAAGGAAGTTCTCTTCCACACACTTCAGGAGCCTCCTAGACTGCTTCCTCTCTGCTTCATTGTACTTCCAGCAGACATCAGGGAGATTGAAGTCTCCCACAAGAACAAGAGGCATTGATCTAGAGATTAACCCCAGCTGTTTATAGAAGAGCTTCATCAGCTGCTTCTCCTTGGCTGGGTGACCTGTAACAGACTCCCATCACAAAATCTACCTTCTCATGGACTCCTCTGATTTTAGCCCATAGGCACTCAATCTCCTCATTGCCACAATCCATCTCAACAGTGTCCAATTCCTCCCTTAGAAAGAGGGCTACCCCACCTCCTCTCCTACCCTTCCTATCCCTCGTGAAGAGTTTGTACCCCATCATATCTGTAGTCCAGTTACATGAGTCACCCCACCATGTTTCCGTGATGGCAACAACATCATAGCCTCCTTGCCCTATGACAGCTTCCAGTTCTTCCTTCTTATTCCCCATGCTGCATGGATTGGTGTAAATGCACTTCAGCTGAGCTGCCGAGCCCTCAGCCTTCTTAGAGGCAACAGTGTTTGTTCCCAATTGCCAGGTAACTGGAGTAGCTTGTACCAGAGAGCCCATATCTCCCTTAACACTCCGAGATGTGTTCTCCCTCACTTTCTGTGTGGTAACCCTCCTTGAATCACTAGTGCCCCACATCCAGGCTCACTCCTGTCTAACCTGATCTCAATCTCCTCCCCCTTCACATCTAGTTTAAAACTCAATTTACAAGCTTAGCTAGGTTTTTAGCAAGGTCGTTAGTCCCCCTAGGAGACACACGTGTCCCATCCTTAGCAACAAAGCCAGGGGGTGCGTGAGCCACCCCATGATCAAAGAAGCTGAAGCCCCTTTCCTCACACCAGATTCAGAGCCAGGCATTAATTGAATTCTTCTTCCTGACTTCCAGGTCCTCTCTATTTAGTCTTGGGATGGAGTAGAATACTATTTGTGCCCCAGAGCCCTCCATTTTTTTTCCCAATGGTCTTGAAGAAGACATTATTTTTGCGTAGAAATCTCCATCCTAACTTTCAGCTTCACTTTTGTCTGAAGAAAGAATGGCTCACAAGATGTGATTCTACAAGCAGCTGAGAGTAAAATCTATTCTGTCATGCTTCATTGTGAATAACAATGCAAATAATATCTCTGCAAGATGTAATTTTTTCATGTCAATAGAAAGTTGATATTCATCATCCAAGCAATAATTATCCTTTGTAAATTCCCTTGGTTTTGGTTACCACTCTCATTATGGCTGTTTCAATTCACCACCTGTAGTCTGTAGAGAAAAAAATGCAGCTATTTACTCCAATGAACAGAGGGGAGTAGAGATTTTTTATTGCATTAAAAAAAAAGTTTAAAGATTTGGGGGGTGTTTAATACTATTAGTCTATTGCTTGAGGTTTTTCCTCCCCTTTGAATTTATTACCATTGCTCTGAAACAACAAAAATCTATTCACATCAGTGAAGAGGACATTCCTAACTCCTGCATATTTCATTTAATTTCTTTGTTGCTCTATTTGCTGTTTAGTTTTTGAGGATAGGCTGTATAACCTCCTCTTTGAATAGAATCTTTACTGAAAATATTTTACCTGCTTGGAAATAGGCATTTAACTTTGGTTTATAAACTAAAATGCATAACATCACACTGTCCTGTATGTGTATAAGAACCCATCCATACAGAATCTAGGGCATAGGGTGGTGAGGGATTTCCTGTAACAGCTATCAAACAACTAACCTGACCCCCGAGGACTCTAACTTGATGTTTCTAGAATTATGCATGTATGTAGTGTTGCCTTGTCTTCCTATATTTTTATTCGTATGGCTCCAGGGAAAGCATACTCTGCTTATTATCAACTGCTTATTATTTGGAAGCAGGCATAACTCTTACTTTTCTGTTTTATTTATTCCCTTGAGTTATTAGGATGTAGACCTTTACAACCACTCAGAAAACCTGTGCAAACTAAAAGCTATTTCATTCCACCAAACATGATAGATGAATGAACTTATACTGCAAGAATTGGCCTTCTGCTGATCTACAACAAAAGATCCAACAGTCAGATGCATCTTCTGTACCCCTGTCTCTCCCCAGCAGGCAGCTTCCAAGGATGCTGTCACAAGAAGTTTGGCAGACCTTCTTTTCCTCTGTTCTTTGTGCTTCGCTAGAAAAGCAAAACCTCTAAAAGAAACACAACCTTTGTGCATTACATGCAAAGAGAAAAAAAGAAAAATCCAATTTTTCATCCATCACGTAGATTGCTGTGCAAAGGTTCACTTAGTATAAATGAAGCATACAAGGCAGGATATCCTGATCAGTCAACTCTTTAAGATTAACTGCAAGTACGTCTCCTGCTGTTTCTATGATGTTAAACCACAATGAGTTTTATTCTTTTGCTGTTACAATACCTTAAATGGTAGCTGAGGGAAAAACTTCCCAGAAATATACAAAAAAATGACAATGCAAGTATCATACTTCTCTGACAGGCCACTTTGTTAGCTTCTTACTAAATGGCAGCTAGCTTTTCTAGGAGTGCCCACCTGAGCTTGAATGGGTTCTGTTCCAGAGCAATTGTAATTGTAACTGTAAAAGAGTAGTTTAGGAAGCAATAAGGTCAGAATGAAGAAAATCTTCAATGTAGAAATGCATAGATTTCAATTTCTTCATATTACGAATGTAAAAATATATATTCCTAGTTCACAAATTGGATGTTTATTTTCAGTAGCATTAGCTGATAGAACAACAACCATGTTTCAAAAACAGAGGTGCCACTGAGGTTTGCCTCCCTCTCCAACATGGTTGGATAAACGGGAGCAGAGATGTCTGAAATATTCAACTAAAACCCCTGCTACTTTCTTCCCCTGGGAAGTGCCAACACCATACTTAGACTCTGGATCAGACTCCAAAGTCTATTTACTTCTCCTGTGCAACACAATTTCCCCTGATCACAATAAAGATTCCAGAAAACCCACTCTTTCTTAGCCTTTTCTTTCAGCTAAGCCATCTTCCAGCAAGAAAACTATCTGGTCAATCATGTCTCTACACTGGGCTTGATAGGTTGTGAGCAAGTCCACGATGTGGGAGACTTACCCAACGTAATATATACCACAACCCTCTCTCTGCCTCATCTGATTCTGATTGGCACCTGGTGCTCCTACTGCTGTTGACTAACTGATCTTTTTTTCTGTACATAGTTGCTTGTCATTCATTACTGTAACTATATGTTTCTGTCTCTTGAGGGAAGACTAACTATATGTTTTGGTCTCCAGATACCGTCATGGTGCTGTGTTATGGCTCATCCACATGGCACAGTAAGGAAAATTTATCTGAATTATCCTTTCAAGTGGATTAATTAAACCACATTAAAAGCCTAGAATAAGCATGACCTGAATTTGTTTTAATTTAGTTTGTTGCAGAAACAAATTAAGCAAAATTAAATTATGCCACATTTTTCCTAAGTATGTGGCTTCACGGGGCTGTAATATGGTTTACCTAAGATACTTGAAGTTTATACCTCTTCTAGCCTGTACAGGCAAATCTTTTCAATCCAGGAACTGGAATCTAGTATAATTTTGTTATGCATACAACTTCAGGGACAGGGAGTGTTGATTGATAAAACAAATAAGAGCAGCCAAAGTACCATTCCAAATTTCTCACCCCCAAGCCACTGTCTGAACTCTCTATACAGCTCTACTAGGGACTGAACTCCCAAATTCTATTCTCTTCATCCCCTGTCACTGTTGTTCTTTCTGCATCCAATAGGGACTGTATGGTCTCCCTAGTCCTCCTTTTATTGTTTATATATTTATAGAAAGATTTTTTTTTTTTGTTATCTTTCACAGACTTAGCCAATCTGATTTCTAGTCAAGCCTTAGCCCCTCTGATTTTTTCTATTCACTACCTCACTTCCCTCCTGTAGTCCACTCAAGAGGCCTGTCCCCTCTTCCAGAGCCCATAAACATTCCTCCTCTTCTTGATATCACTCAAGATCTCTCTGTTCAACCAAGCTGTTTTTTTCCCCTGCTGGCTTTTTTTCTGGAACGTGGAGATGACTTTCTCCTTAGCTGCTAGGATTTTTAGTAGGTACTTCTCATTTACCCAGTATACATTCTTCTCAGATACAGTATTTAAATAAAATCTAATTTGGCTGTTGGTTACCCTCTTTCAGATCCTTTCTGCATATGCCTGAATCCCTTTTAAATATTCCCCCTGCATCAATCATCTCCTAACCTGAATCTGGGGGCTACTTTTAATTTGATTTGGTTAACCAGTTTTAAAGTCAGACTATGTTTATCTATTTGCCTTAAACATTTTGTCTGAGGACTACCCACTTGTGGCATCAGCTTGTGCCATGGCTCAGCAGGGAGCAGTGCAGGAGCAGGCACAACTCTCTCCCTTACTGGGCTTAAGTCGGCCCCAGAGCTGGCTTTGGCTGGGGAAGGGGATGCAGCTGTTGCTACTGCCCCTGCCACCCCCCCACCTGCTGGCTTCAGGAGCCTGCCAAAAAGACACTGATAAAAGGACTCACAAAGGAGGGGTCTCGCACTCACCTCCATGCTCGTATTTACACACTTCAATTGGACCAGCCTGGACGACGTGGCCTGGACCACGTGTTCCCCAGATCATCTGCTGCCTTCGATGTGGTGATTTCTTTCCTTCTCTCTTTCTCTCTCTCCCTCTCCCCCATTACCTGATAGTGTGTGCATTGGATCAGATCCTAGGGACTTGGGGGTTTTTGAGGGATTCATTTTGGTAAGTTTGGGTGGTTGCACCCCCCGTGTCTTTGTTGTGCACCCCAATATCTTGGTGTGTTCATGTTTGTCAGAGCCAGAAATAAATACTGTTTTGATATTCACCCTGGGAGTGACCTTATTGGCCTCTGGATCACCACAGAGAGAATCCAATTCTCCTCCCGCCAGCCAGTGGCTTTGGCTGGGGAAAGGGATCCAGTTGTTGCTGCTGCCCCTGCCACCCCCCACCTGCTGGCTTCAGGAGCCTGCAACACAAGCGTGTGGCTTGTGGGTCTGGGTTGTGACACCAGTCCATAAGAACAAACTAATGCTTGAGTTGGCCCTGTTACCAGCTACTAGTGTGCACATATTACACCATATTTTATCCATATTCTTTTCTTCTGAGATTTTTTTTGGCAGTTGTAGATGGCCTTGGATCTAAAAGTAAAATACATAACAGCCATGTTGTCTCCCCATTTCACCTCTAAATAATTTTTGAAAGCAACAAAAGTTTTTAATTGGCAGTGTTGAACAAATTGAAAACCCAAATCAGACCACAACTTTTCAGACCTGGAAGTACTGAAGATGAAAATGTACCTAGGAATAATATTAATGGCTTGGGTTTAACCATATTGGAGACTACTAGTCTCTTTGCAGCCTTAACTATGACTGAAAAATAATTAATTTTCTCCAGCCTTGATTTTGGACTTTATTATTTCTCCTTTACCTAATGAAACAGACTCCTACAGAAATGCATCACACTCATCTATTCTTGCTGCTACAGGGAAAGATCTCTCACTTCCCCCTTTCTTGTGAAGGAGTTCTCAGTCATTTCCATTCTCATCAACTATATGTATTTTTATTTCAGTATTAGGACTGAAATAAAATTAAGACTGTCCCAATTGACTAAACACACTACAGAAATTCACTGTTTTTCCTTAAACAAAAATTAGTTTACAAAAACCCTGCTATTCATTTTCTATTGGGAATAATTTTCGTTTGTCACTTGGAATTTTTCTAATGTACTAAGGTATTTTCTAGTCTTCCTTTGACTAGGTTAATTTTGAGGTCTGCTGGAACAATAGAATGGTTTAGGTTAGAACAGACCTTAAAACCTCTCATGTTCCAACAGGAACCTCCCACAGGATCTAGTTATTCAAATCCTCATCCAGCCTCACCTTGAACATCCCCAGGGATGGAACAACCAGGACTTCTCCGGGTAACTTGTTCCAGTGCCTTGCTATTCTCACAGTAAAAAAATTTTCTTCCTGATGTCTACTCTAAATCTCCCCTCTTTCATCTTAAAATCATTACTCCTTGTCCTAACACTACACTTCCTGAGAAAGAATGCCTCCCCAGCTTTCCTGGACCAGCAGGTCCAGGAAGGTTATTCTCCCTCTGTACTCAGCACTGGTGAGACCGCTCCTTGAATCCTGTGTGCAGTTCTGGGCCCCTCACCACAAGAAGGATGTTGAGGCTCTGGAGTGAGTCCAGAGAAGAGCAACAAAGCTGGTGAAGGGGCTGGAGAACAGGCCCGATGAGGAACGGCTGAGAGAGCTAGGGTTGTTTAGCCTGGAGAAGAGGAGGCTGAGAGGAGACCTCATTGCTCTCTACAACTACCTGAAAGGAAGCATACAGTTGGCATTCTGGGCTGCAATTGGACATTTCTGGTTCCTTTCCAGCTTTTCATCCACCAGTATCCCCAGGTCTTTCTCTGTAGGGCTGCTCTCAATCCATTCTCCACCCAGCCAGTAATCATGCTTTTAAGAGGTCTCAGTAATGATGAGTAAAACAGTTTGGACAAAATGGAAACTTTATGACTTATTCAAATGTATCTGTATCAAAAAAATATTTTTGAAACTGTAAAATATTGTCATACTACTTTTATCCATTTAGACCCAAAGAATCCAAGCTCTTTGCAAGACCCATTTTCATAAACCCAGCATTTGAATAGTTGAGGTGAGTTCTGAAATCTTTGGAAGTTTAGCCACTGTTTTACATCAAGGGAATGAAAGCAGCACTAGAAGAAGCAGTAGAAGCAGTTGAATTGAGCTTGAGAAAGTATTTGCAACTGATTTATTATAAAAATTCTCAGAAAAGTTAACCAAAAGAGAAAATTTAAGTGCAAACGTTGCAGAAAATTTGTAGAAAATAAGTTATTTTTTTTAAATTAGACATTATGGAAGCCCATAATGTCTCTTCCATTTCCTTTAAATGGTTTGTCTTTTTGATTGAATTATTAATATTGAATAAATAGAAGGAGGGGAAGGGGAGCAGGCAATGATTGATAAAGGACAATTCACAGGAATACGTTAATTTAGCTCATTCAGGAGGCAGCTTCCACCTGCTGATATGTACTTGGAAAATTTTGATCATTTTAGTGGGAGTATGTGATAAAACAGGCTAAATTCAATAACTGTATTGCAAAATAGGGATGGTCTGCTTGGATTTCCTTATTAGCCAAAGTGATGTTTGTTTTTTTAAGGGAAATACAGATTTTTCGATATATGGGATGGTGGATTAGGACTGTTAAATCATAATTTTTTCAGTTCTATAGACTTTGTTTTCAGTTCTATAGAGTTTGGGGTTTTCTGAATTTAATTTACTTAGCATTATTAGCTGCTTAGCATAAAGACACCAAGTTATACACAGATAGGGATAAAAATAATAACTTTTCATTTACTCTGAAATTGCATAACCCATATATTCAGTTGCATAACCACCATTAAAATAAAAAAATTAGTTTCATAAATATGTTATTAAATGGGTAAGGTCAATGCTCCCTAAGAACTGACACTCTGATTCAGGGCAGAAAATAAATTTAAATCTAATTATTCCCTGATTTAGGGTTCTGTGGAGTGAATCTTGTACTGTTGAAATCAGGTACCTTTCTCTTCTTGTCTTCATTACAAGCAGATACCAGGTTTTCCTTGGCTAAATTATTAAATACTGGTCATGCAAAATGTATTTTTTTTCCCACATGTAAAGAGAAACCTGTTGCTAATAATCATGTATTTAATAGAATATTCCAAATGTGTCCAAAGCTAAACTGTGAGTAAAAGATTTTGGTTTGACAACTTGAACTTGTACTCACTATATGCATTTTAAAATCTATGGAAAATAACAGCAGCTTTAACATCTCACAGCTTGTCAAGGCTGCTCCATAACTGCCAGAGCTTTGCTGGTGTGACCAATTTACTGTGACCTAGAGACTACATTGGAAATATATTGGTGGCGATGCACATAACATGTAAGGAGACAATCAGCAGCCACCAGGTTTGCTTGTTTACAGAGTTTTCCTACTGATATTATTTACGTGACAATAAAAAGGAGGTTTGAAAGAAAAGATCAAAAATGAATATTTATTTTGTTTGTTTGCTTTTGAGGTTGTTTTTTTGTACTGCTGTTCCTACATAAATGTACAAATTGGATCTTATAAGAATTTATCTAATAAATCTTAAGCTAGAACGTAATTATGCTTTTTAGATATTCCTGTTGTCAGTCATGAAGATCCATAAAGAAAAGCTATGAACTTTAGAAGAATCTAAAAAGAGATGAAGAGTTCTAAATTATACAGCTATCTAGTGTCAATTTTGAAATTACTAGTCTAAAAGAAAATGTGTTTGTGCTTAAAAATACAAGTAGATATTGAAATTCCTGTCTTGAACTGTAGTTGATATTTAGAATGAAAATAATCATTCGGGGTCTCAGGAATGAGTTACACTCTGTGAAAAAGGATTTTGGGGGAAGGAAAGAACTCTTTATAATGTTAAATTAGAAGGGATGGCAGTTTAGACCAACAAAGATAATTAATTTTGCAGTTTAAAAAAAAAAAAAGAAAAATAACCCAGTTAACATCAATCAAAAATTGAAAAAAATGGTGTATAAGGCAATGCTAAAATGTCTTGTGGACAAGGTTAAAAAAAGGTTAATTTAGGTAATACTGAGTGTTCTTTTCATTTAAATGTGTCAAATCCCTTTTAATTTCCTCAATAAATAGTATATATGTTAAAGAATCTTCTTTTTAAAATGTGGAGGGTAAATGTGGAGAAAAATAAGGAAGGAATGTGAGGTGGACTATAGAGGTCCAGAGCTCCCCCAAACACCTTCAGAAAATATCAGGAGATAATGGACCAAAAAAAAGACTAAGAATCCTTCATGGCTTGGTTATTCTCAGGATAACTAGAAAAATAAAATAAAATTTAGAATAAAGTATAAAATCTTACTTCACAATTCTAAAATGTTTTCTAGAATTACTCCGTATTTTAAATTCCTCTCTCTCAGGAGGAACAAGCAATTTTCTTTTGTATCAACATCAGCATCTGGAGTGTTCTCATGAAACTGGCTGTGAATAAGTCGGCCATTTAGCTAATAAATGAGCTGCTGTCCATTCTCAGTGCTTTAATTTTGTGCCTATTTTAGAAATATATCCAGAAGGAAAATCCATACTTAGACCTTTTCTGTGCAACCATGCAATTTCTTGAATATTTCTCACAGTTAAAACAAAAAAATGTGTACGTGTTTACATTCTAAACTTACCTACATGCACGCTGCATGTTAATGCAGATGCGCACTTAATTTTTTTGTTTCATGGACTTATTTTAATATATGAATATTACTTTCTTTTTACACAGATTTTCTTCTTTTTGATAGGAAAATCTCAGCAGAAATTCTTTTTCATGTCTTCGAAAACACTGCATATCTTTCTCCTCTAAGAGAGGAGGCAACCATTTTACAGATTGCTTGAAGTTTGTAGAAAATTGAACTAAGTAGTTAGGAGCGGGAAGCTATGAAAAATAAAATATTGCTAGACAATGTCTGATGTCTTGAGACACAACCTAGTTCTAATTAATTTTGTGCAACTGGGACACAGTATTGGAGTGGCAGAGTTGAATCCTACTACTGTAGGTGAGCCATACAACATCTCTGTAATGAATAGGTGCAAGACTGGAGCACTCACCATCCAGAGTGCCCTGGTGGTGATTTTAGTAGCTGTTCAGTCCTTGAAGGTCCCACCTGTCCCTGTATTGTATGCATTGTTCTTCTTGGAGTTGTTCATGTTTTAGCTGCAGTGCTTGTGCTTGGTACCCTTGCTCCTTTAATTATCCTCTTGACTGTCACTTCATAAATTGGACAGAAAGGTCATTTTGACTGTGAGAGCCAACGTCTGCTATATTTCCTATTGGAAATCCACATTGGTTTTGAAACAGCTGGTTTGTACCCACAGCTGATCTATGCTGGAGAGCTGAAGGAGGGATCCAGCTTTACTATCTTTAGCCATGCACAAGTTTGCTGACTCAGGTACTTTTATATTAAATACACAGAAAGAGGCACTTCTAGTTCCATGCTAAAGAGGAATAAGAGGAATGAATCATCTTTCGACATGCTATTGTGATTCAAACTCAGTAGTGATGCCTAGTACTAGGTATTGAGATGCTGAAAGAGTGAATGAAGCATGATAGAATGAAGAATGAAATAGCATGATTCCTCTGAAGGCAGAATTACATAGCAAAGTCACGCCACTAGTTAGCTCTGGTTTGTTATTATTCTCCATTATTTTCCACACAACTATTTGCATTAAAGGGTAGTGAAAACAGCATCAGGAAGTACAAGTAGATATTGGCATACAGTTGCAATCAGGTGACTTAAATGTGTGTCTCCTCATCTTTCGTGACTTGGTACATACATAGAAAGAGCAGAATAATCAGTCAGAAAGTTAACTATTAGCCAAATATCAACATTCACTGAGAAGTGATGGTTGGCATTTCACTAGTTTGGCAGCTTTCTTGTGGTGCTGGTAAAGCAGGTGTTTTAGGCCAATCAGTATCCAATACAGCCTTTAAATAAACTCGTGTATCACAAGTATTCATGTTTGGGCAGCAGTTCTGTGCTTGTACTGTGGCACTGAACATGTCAGGAGATGATTAGTGCCACCTTGCACAGAAAAGCCTAGGTAAAAAAATTACTCAGGATCATTAATATCCTTGTCAGTACAAATCGACAGACATCTTTTGACAAAGTTGAAGCAGTGGAGAGGGAGGCAAACATGCTGTGTAAGCTAGTATAAATTCAGGCTGTGCAAAATCCCTGTGGGCTCCAAAGCAGAACGAGTGTTTGAGGAGGATTGCAAGTGGTTCTGTGGTGATGGAGGATGAGAGGGATGAGCATCTGTCCAGATACAAAGGGTTTAGCAGATGAAATGGTTTGCTTCTGATAGACAAAAATCACAGAAGGCTTTTAATTAACAAACTACTTAAAGAAGAAGCACAGAGAACAGAAATATTAGCATTGAACCTCTGCCCTCTCACACGGGTCTTTGAGTTTGTGTGTGTTCTTGCTTTATCAATGCAGAACAGACATGTTTCTTTCACAGGAAAACTCTGGAGATGAGCACTGACTGCATTAAAATGTCATCTCACAAGCAGGGGTTTATAAATTGGATTTTGACAAAGTACTGCCTAGGCAGGCCGTCCAGAAAGCTGCCAGGAGGAGAAGGACCTGGGAGTGTTGGTTGACAGCCGACTCAACATGAGCCAGCAGTCTGCCCAGGTGGACAAGAAGGCAAATGGCATCCTGGATTGTATCGGAAACGGTGTGACCAGCAGGTCCAGGGAGGTTATTCTCCCTCTGTACTCAGCACTGGTGAGACCGCTCCTTGAATACTGTGTCCAGTTCTGGGCCCCTCACCACAAGAAGGATGTTGAGGCTCTGGAGTGAGTCCAGAGAAGAGCAACAAAGTTGGTGAAGGGGCTCGAGAACAGGCCCGATGAGGAGCAGCTGAGAGAGCTAGGGTTGTTAAGCCTTGAGAAGAGGAGGCTGAGGGGCAACCTTATTGCTCTCTATAACTACCTGAAAGGAGGTTGTAGAGAGGAGAGAGCTGGCCTCTTCTCCCAAGTGACAGGGGACAGCACAAGAGGGAATGGCCTCCATCTCCGCCAGGGGAGATTTAGGTTAGATATTAGGAGAAAAATATTTCACAGAAAGGGTCACTGGACACTGGAACAGGCTGCCCAGGGAGGTGGTTTATCCACCTTCCCTGGAGGTGTTTAAGGCAGGGGTGGACAGGGTCCTGAGAGACATGGTTTAGTGTTTGATAGCAATGGTTGGACTCGATGATCTGGTGGGTCTCTTCCAACCTGGTTATTCTATGATTCTATGAAAAAGGAGACCATCTTACTTAAATAAAATAAATGGGTTTCATTAGCCAGCCTTTAAACACAGTAGTTGCTGAGGGACTGAAGTTGCAGATAGCACTCATAAGTTTATTTTTTAATGGGATGTTTTACTTTTTCTGCTGCAGGTTCACAATGTGAAGTTTTCAGAATAACTGTAGGTTTAGATGACTAAGCATTTTTGAAGGTGAAATAGATTAATTTAAAAAGGGTAGCATGTCATATTGGCATAAAAAAATATATTAAAATCAAGTGATCATGGAAGATGATAAGTGGCATCAAGGTAAATAAATCTCAATCTTCAGTCAAACTTGTATTCATTTAAAGTCTGCCTTCTGGTGACCTTACCCTTCATAGCTCTAGTATGTTATCAATTTTGCTTTTTTTGCCTTTTTAATGTTTACTAGGATTTAATTGTTTATGAAATACAAATAGCCTGATGGAGGCCTTAAATTTTGTCTACTTCATTTCCTATCCCTGAGGAGATGGTGATAATATTTTATCTTCCTAGTGTACTTTGAAGATAAATTAACTGGAATGTGTGATCTTGAATAAACAACACTCCTTTTCACATAGGTATTTAGAAGAAAAATATAGGCCTGTATCTCTAAAACACACGGAAACTAGGGCTCTTTATGTGAGATCACAATCAGTATTGGTGTAGTTTAAGACTGCAAAACATCCCTAGAATATAATTCCCCAGAGTTTAAAACATATACTATTATATTCAATGTATTCTAATTTAAATGTGAGTCCCTATTTCTGTCTATGGACTATGTGCCTTAAACCCACAACATAGCTTGAGGATTACAGGCAACTGAGAACTGTAAAATCTAGAGGAAGAAGTCTGGTGGAAGTTAACACTCAGGAGCAAAATGGAGAGGGAGAAAATTCAGCAGTATTCTATGTATTATGCCATGAATTCTATTAGCTCCTTAAGGCTTTCTCAAATCCTTCTTGTCCTACTGCTTTGCTCTTACTTATATGGATGTGATGCTCCAGGTGTTGCCTCACTGCAACTACCAGGTTTTGTTTACTGATTTCACCAAAGAATCTAGCTCAGGTCACCTCTTTTTTATAGTTACCCATGGACGACTGTTGGCTTCCAGGGACTTCAGAGAAGATTGGATCTGTACCTGCTGAAGAGGGCTGGAAACTGGAAGATCTAATTCTTATTTTGTACCGGTGCAAGCAAGACTGAACAGCACTGAACGATATTACTTAACCCTCTTAACCCTTCTCTGAAACTTCAAAAGAAAAAAAAACTTAACTGCTTAGTAATAACCTAGACAATGGATAATTGGCAGTACAACAGAGACCATTAAAGGGTGCATTCTAATTGCATGGTCCAAAGAATATGATAATCTTTTGTGATAAATACTCAAAGAAGTCTCAGGGAGATGGCAGTTATTTGTATGTCTGCTTAGATGCTAAGATCTGTTACCAGAAGTGTAAACACTGTCTGTCTGTGGATATAGCACAGTTTGCATAATTGAAACACCAGAGGGGACAAATTTGTTTTTAAGGAATTGGCAATGATACAAAGTGTTCAGCCCTCAAAGTTCAAAAACTGAAATTAGCTTAAAAATGAGACTTGACAAAATAATCATGGTTTCCTTATATTTGCCTTCTGAACCATTTGATTTGGGTCATATATTGTTTCCCAGAATTATAAGACTTGTAGCTAAAGAAATACATATTATTGTCTGCTGGACAATGAAAATGAGAGAGCTGGCAATAGCCTAAAAGTGGCATTGAGTCTTAAAAGAGAACTGAATTCTATAGTTTTTCAAATAAAACTGTCATTCAAATCAATGGGACTTCAACAGAGCAGATGATTAAGAAGAAAAGAGATCTTTTGATATTTGGAAATGAAAATTGATGCTTAGAAATAGAGATACAAGTGAAAATTTCAGTTAGCTTTCAGCTGCAGCCTCTCTCCCATCTAATCTGGTGGCTGTTAATTGATCAGGATAACCTCTGAAAGGATTAGTCTATATGAGCCTGTACAATGGGCAGGAGCAGCACTTGGTGCTGTGCTGCTGCTCACCAGTAAAGGCAGAGTGATTGCA
This sequence comes from Coccyzus lansbergi, assembly GCA_033558105.1. Lineage (NCBI taxonomy): Eukaryota > Metazoa > Chordata > Aves > Cuculiformes > Coccyzidae > Coccyzus > Coccyzus lansbergi. The sequence continues at coordinate 1,640,464 of JAUMJK010001092.1, forward strand.
GCTGTGGTGTGTTTCCTAGGCAGCCCCGGTGCTGGGGCTGCCATCCTGGAGTAGAGCAGGTTTGGCTTATCTGTGTTTTCAGGGAGGCAACAAGAGTGACAATGTCACTCCAGGATGAAAAGCCTGATATTGGGACCTCCACAGAACGTGGTGGCAGAAGAAATGGGTGGGAGGCATGACAGATGTCTCCACACCTGCTCCTTCCTCTCAGTCCCTGGCTCCACTGACAACTGGTATCTCCTCTCATCCCTCTGTTCCCTTCTACTTCTGTTTATTTCTTTTTTTTTCTTGTAAAATTGACTTAATCCTTCATACGCTTGTCCCAGCTTTTGGGAACTTGTGACATATGGGAATGGGAAGTCATCTTTCCAATTGCAGAGGCACAGAAAAGGCAGAAGTCATTAAACAGAAGTCATTGCGTGAGTGCTAGGCTGAGAAGCATGTGTACAAGCACACACCAGGTCCCATGTGAATTGTGTGTAAAATGCAAGGATGTGCATTTGCAATGATAATATGTTGGCATGTCTTGGGCTAGGTCTTTTTCTGCCTGGGTACGTAGATCAGTTGCTCCAGACATGATTAATATAATTTCCTCATACCTCATCCCTCTAACTGATTATAACCACTGCATTTCAGTTCCCATGAGTCTATTGCATGCTTTTTTTTAGATGAATGTTTATTCACTGCATTTCTGAACAATATTTCAGCTGCTTTGATGTTTCTCAAATGGACTGGCAAGGGTGATGAAGTGGCTGACCCAAAGTCACAGCAAGCCTGAGGCTAGCACCTGGGAGTCTGTAGCCATGCTGCTTTTCTCCTGTTCCTGGTGTACAGGAAAACAGAGGGTCCTGCAGCTGCAGAGGTCTTTTGATAATATCTGCACCAGCAGCAGAGTCCTTGGCTTTAGTAGGACCTGGTCAACTGAAACAGATGTTACTGGATCTCCTTCAGACTGTTGTTGACTATTTAATGCCCCACCAAGACAGAGAGTACAGAACTACAGGTTGGCTACTGAAGTAGATGGGGATAGATTTTCAAATCAGAGATGAAGAAAGATAAAAGCTGTAATATTGTTTCTTTGTCTGTGTCAGTTTAAAAGCAGGTACAACTATAAGGAAGACTGAGATTTTGCAGGGCACCCAAGGACATAGTTGTGGTTTTCAGCTGAGACTCAGTAATAAAACGAGAAGTGGTGCAGAGGGGATTCTGTTAAACTGACTTGCATGGGAGTCGTGGCCAGTCGTGGCTGTGGGGATGAGGCGCAAGTAAGTGCTGAGAGGGTAAAAATGGATGACAAGGAGCTCACAAACTATGGGTACAAATGTGAGAAATGGAGGGTTGGAGAACAACTAGACAGCTAGATGGTTTAAAGCTATCCAAGTTCAGATGTTAAGACCTTTTGCAGACATTGACAACTCTTCCAACATTCAGTCCTTGGTTGGACAGAAGGAAGTAACTGACTAATCCTCTGTTTCTTCTGTTGTCCTCCATCTTGATCCTAGCAGTAGTAAAGATCAAGAGGAAAATATTTTGATCAAGTCACTGGTCTATTAATTGTAATGCATGTTTGAGCAAGTAGTGCTGACTGCATACAGTTGCAAAAATTAAGTGTTCTAAGAACTGTACACTGTGAGAGAGGGTAGAAGCCTGACAAATGCAAAACTTTTCCTGTCTTCTGCAGAACTCTGTAAACACAATATTATTCCTGTCAAAATATTCATGTTAAGATATTGTTCCTTGTAAACCATCAGAGAAGGTGAGAAACAAAAGCTTGTGCTGCTAAGACAAGCTATACAGGTCCTGCTTAAGAAAAAGTTGCTCTAAAACATCTTGAAACAATCAGGAAATTTTAAGTTGCTTTGTACCTTATGCAGTATAGATATTAATAGTATTTTGGGGGTGATACACTCTTGTATAAAAACATCAGCTTTCTCAGCTTATCCTAATGGATAGCTGGAATCTGGTTCAGATTCCTTCCACTAGCAGTTACCCTTCTCCTCCAGTGGAGGAGGAGCTGTTTGCGGAAACAAGCTCTCCTTTCCCGTGGTCCAACCTCTCCCTAGTCGCCAGGGCTGTAAAAATCCATAAACAAAGCACTGCCTGCTGATTTCAAACCTGCTGCATGCAGCACACCGGCAGGCACCCTTGATGCAAGATGTTTTAGCTCCAGCTGATAATTCTGCTCCGTTGATTTATACACGTGATCTGGGCAGAAGCTCTGTCTGCATTGCATATATGGGCTAGCTCCCTCTCAAGAGCTGTCAGAGCACTGGTGCAGAACAACAATGGCTGTTGTGCCTCTTTTTCAATACCTTTTCTAAAAAAATAACAAATTCATTTTCAGGATAGAAACCAAACCTGTTAGCAGCTTGTTGATGAGTTTTGAGTGGCCTTATGAGGTAAGGTATGTACTGCCTGAATTCTTCCCGCTCTGTCTCTTTCCAACTCTTCCCCTAAGATGTAGGAGTAATTGTTTGGGATGCCTGTGATAATCATAACATAAAAAGACATCACTTTCACTTACAGAAGAGCTCCCTGATTTCCCAGCATGATGAAGCCTAGAGTCCAAGTGCCTCAACCACTGTCACAAGGCTGGCTATCTAAGAACAAACGATTTCTAAATGTGCCTGAACCTTGGGTTATCTGAGATATAGCAGCAAGTATTACAAGCTGGGACATCTGGCAGAAAATAAAAATTTTTTTAATTTGTTTTTACATGAAGCAACTGTAGCTGAGCAGATAACCAGGGGCTGTACAATCAGAGTGTGAATAGCTGAATTAGCAAATTATATTGGGCTTCTTATTAAAGTGCTGCAGGCTCTTTTAAAATTTTGCTTTATTAGCGTATACCAAAACCACAACAGTGTTGGCATTATAGTTATTAGTGACTTATTTGTTTCATTAAAATTTACAGCACGTCTTACATTCACCATCTGGGACAGCTTCTCCCATGTTTATGGTTAAAATGTAACTTAAGGCCAGGCCTAATATTTTAAAAATAAAAGATTTCATAGGTAAAACTTCAGTTTACATCTTTTCACTCGTGTGCAAACAGAACACTTTTTTGCCCAGTGACTGTGGTGCAACTTAGTGCTAGTATACAGGCAGATATTTCTTACTAGAATCATAGAATCATAGAACAACCATGTTGGAAGGGACCCATCGGATCTTCTAGTCCAACCATTCCTATCTAACACTAAACCAAGTCCCTCAATACCTCATCCACCCGTGTCTTAAACACCTCCAGGGAAGGTGAATCAACCACCTCCCTGGCCAGCCTATTCCAATGCCCAATGACCCTCTGCGTGAAAAACCTCCTCCTAATCTCCAGCCTAAATCTCCCCTGGCGGAGCTTGAGGCCATTCCCTCTTGTCCTGTCCCCTGTCACTTGGGAGAAGAGGCCAGCTCCCTCCTCTCTACAACCTCCCTTCAGGTAGTTGTAGAGAGTAATGAGGTCTCCTCTCAGCCTCCTCTTCTCCAGGCTAAACAACCCCAGCTCTCTCAGCCGCTTCTCATAGGGCCTGTTCTCCAGCCCTTCACCAGCTTCGTTGCTCTTCTCTGGACTCACTCCAGAGCCTCAACATCCTTCTTGTGGTGAGGGGCCCAGAACTGGACACAGTATTCAAGGAGCGGCCTCACCAGTGCTGAATATAGAGGGAGAATCACCTCCCTGGACCTGCTGGTCACACCATTTCTGATACAAGCCAGGATGCCATTGGCCTTCTTGGCCACCTGGGCACACTGCTGGCTCATGGTCAGTCGGCTGTCGACCAACACCCCCAGGTCCCTCGCCTCCTGGTAGTTTTCCAGCCAGGCTTCTCCCAGTCTGTATATGTTATTGTAAATGAGGAAAAGATCAATGTTGCATTTGTTTGGAAAGCTGCGGCTTATGGAGTATGGTTGTGGAGGGAATTAGATTACTCAGAAGAACTTAAGACTAAAAGACCTTCTGGGTCTAAACCCATTATTGCAAGTAACTAGCTTGGATAACCCCTTTCCAAAGGACTGGAGCAAGAATAAACAGAGTGAGAGATATGTAAATGTGTTGAAAGAGAACATGGCTCTGAACCCAAGATGATGTACCTCTTCAGTTTCCAAATTTGAGTCGCCTTACTCTTAAGAATTTCAAAGCATGGACAGAGGATGATCAAGCATGTCTTTGCTGAAATACATACATATAGCTTTTAATTCTTCCTCCCTTTTCCCACTCTTCACATATTGTTGAGTAATGGGAATGGGAAATTCGCTTTCTTGTTTATTCAGAAATGTGAAAAAGTTGTTGCATGATGAGCGGGCAAAGTGAGGGGAGGAAGAGAAACATATGATATACTAGTACTAAGAAAATGAACCTTCTCCAGCATTTTGAGTCTGAAGTGTCAATTCAAAATTCAAAACAGTTTTGGGGTTTTTTTTCTGTTGCCCCTTGGGAGGCTAAATATTGACAAATTAATTCAGTGTTTGTTTATATCATCCCCTTCCTTTCAAAGTCTCTAAAGGAAATATCTATTCTCCACAAAACAAAATTTTGTAACAAAAGGAGTAATAAAAATTAGAGTCATCATCAGTTCTATAAGCACTCAGATCTTAATGCGTTTACTGCCTAAAAGTGGATTTCTTCTGTGAGACTGGCAGGCACAATCAAGTATTCCAAGATCTTATGGGTTTACATGTGCACTTGTGACTTCTACTTCACCTCATTTACGTTTTAGGTGTCCATCTCATGGAATGGAAGAGTAACAACAACTTGGACATTACTGGAAGTCATGTCCTTGTATGTTTGTTATTTCACATGGACACCTAATTGTGACAAATATTCACAGATCCTTTAGATTTCACCATAATTCTAGAAAGGCAATTTTGTAACTAGAATTATCTGCCTTTGCTGTTGCAGCTATCCCTTTGTTTCAGGGTGAAGTCCGTGTTACCTCTTTTGTTCTATAAAGCTATTTTGACTAATGGATGGATACTTTTTCGTCTTTCCCATTTTCCTTACATCTGACAAATAAGACTTTTCACTTGGTCATTTACAAGTGGAGCTGCCAGAACTACTTTAGAAGAGAGAAAAACATGACTATGAATAATCAGTATCAATCTCATCTAAATTCCTGAAGTTTTTATATTAGAATCAGATTTCCTATTTTATTGACCTTGAAAATTCACATAGAGTAAATTATGGATAAAGAAGACTGAAGAATAAATGGAGTTAACTCAAGCTGGAGACCAGTTACAACTAATGTTCCCCAGGGCTCAGTGCTGGGTCCAGCCCTGTTCTTTTTCAATGACCTGGATGAAGACATTGAGTGCACCCTCGTGCACCATCGAACACGCAAGTTTGTGTATGATACTAAACTGGGTGGAAGTGTCGAACTGCTGCAGGGTAGGGAGGTTCTGCAAAGGGATCTGAACAGGCTTCACCACTGGGCTGAGGCCAGTGGCATGAGGTTTAATAAGGCCAAATGCTGGGTCCTGCTCTTGGAGCACAATGACCCTATGCAGTACTACAGACTAGGAGAAGTCTGTCTAGGAAGCTGCCAGGAGGATAAGGGCCTGGGGGTGTTGATTTACAGCTGTCTCAACATGAGCCAACAGTGTGCCCAGGTGGCCAAGAAGGCCAATGGCATCCTGGATTGTATCAGAAACGGTGTGACCAGCAGGTCCAGGGAGGATGTTCTCCCTCTGTACTTGGCACTGGTGAGGCCACTCCTTGAATACTGTGTCCAGTTCTGGGCCCCTCACCACAAGAAGGATGTTGTGGCTCTGGAGCGAGTCCAGAGAAGGGCAACAAGGCTGGTGAGGGGTCTGGAGAACAGGCTTTATGAGGAACAGCTGAGAGAGTTGGGGTTGTTTAGCCTAGAGAAGAGGAGGCTGCTAGGAGACCTCATTGCTCTCTATAACTACCTGAAAGGAGGTTGTAGGGAGGAGGGAGCTGGCCTCTTCTCCCAAGTGACAGGGGACAGGACAAGAGGGAATGGCCTCAAGCTCCACCAGGGGAGATTTAGGCTGGAGATTAGGAGGAAGTTTTTCACAGAAAGGGTCATTGGGCATTGGAATAGGCTGCCCAGGGAGGTAGTTGATTCACCTCCCTTGGAGGTGTTTAAGGCACAGGTAGACGAGGTCCTGAGAGACATGGTTTAGTGTTTGATAGAAATGTTTGGACTCGATGATCTGATGGATCTCTTCCAACCTGGTGATTCCATGATTCTACCCTCTATTAGGAATACACTGTTATCTCTGAGTAATAGAAAAAAGTCACATTTAGCCAACTTTTTATCCATGACAAACAGTTCTTGGCCATTACTGTAAAATGAAATCTTGGAGAGTTTTATGGGGTCTACCAACAGCTGTTAATGAGACTTTATTAACCTTGGATAATATAGCATGAAATATTGTGGTAGAAATAAATGTGATGCCATGCGCAAGCTGCCTAATAAGTGGCATGATAGAGGGGATCGTGTGCCTAGGGAGTTATGACATAGAGCCTTTACTGTCTAAGTCACTATTTTAAATTCATCAAGGGCTGGCAGTGACGGAAGGCCTTTATTATCCAATGGCTCTTAAATAGGCTATGTAAAATAAATTGGAGGTCTTGGTTCATTTCCTTAGGGAAAGAGGTCTATGTTTCAGCTGACAGTAACTGTCATCTAAGTGCAAGGCTCAACACAAGAGCTGCACTTGGAGAGAACATGGCCACTGAGTAGCTCTTTTGCTTCATACTCTGCCCCCTTGTTCAGGACTCCAAAGAATTACCATACTGTGGTATAAAAGTTAATAATGTTTGTTCTTGCAGAGGTTCATTCTTTGGATAAGCAAAAAACATTGTTTCAGATCATTACCAATAATATCCCCTACAGGCTTTTCCATACCCTACTCTTTTACATTAATGTGGTATTTAATAGTACTCTTGTTACAAATAGATGAGATAACTTATGGAAATAGGTATAGCAATGGTAAATATAATGAAGAATGAGGTCCTTTGTAATTATTAAATTCAGTTAAAAGGAATAATTATTTTTTAGAAACCCTTCTTTGGTAGTGAGGATGAAGACAGGCAGGTTGTTTCTAACTTTTAAGTGGATTATCATCATCTAGTCTAATTAAATGGCATGTTGCTCATCTTTAATAACCTGGAAAAATGAATTTGCAATTGTATAAATGATTGATTTATGATTTTTTTCAACAGCCTTTCCTCAAGAGAATTAAACATAAAAACCTGCAAGGAAACTACTTTAAATTTTAAAAAGTTAAAAACAACAAGGAAGACGTATGAATAGACTGTCTACCCAAGAAATTTAGATGTAAAACTGAAACTATTTGAAAGAAAAGGGAGTGTCTCCCATCCAAAAATTATGATTTCTTCCTTTTCAATCATGCTGACCTTTGTAATGTCATCCTAATTTTTTTGTTTTCAAGTAGTCTATTGACAAATAGATGAATAAAGAATAGTGGGTTTGCTAACATCTTCCTCTTGAAGTACAGTAAACAGAAACAGGTTTAGAACTTTTAGTCTGAAATGTCATTGAGTATGTAGATTTAAAAAAATCTAAATTTAAAATTGTTACCCTCTCCAAAAAATTGCCTTTGAAACTTCTTTTTTTCTTTTTTATAGCGAATAGAAGTTCATTAAAATATCAAATGGCAGAAATTTGTAGATTATTGTACCATTAAAAAAAAGAAAAAAGAATGGAGAACAACATACAACACTCTGGGAAGTGAAAGTAGTGCCATAGGACCAAGTCATAGCCCTAGGACTAGGGTATAACAGTATTTTCTTAAATATTATTTATCAATAGTATATGGAGATGTACAACAAGATTATGGTGGCAATTTTTTTCTGTGCTCTCATTCTTCAGCAAGTCTTGTGATAAAATGTACAAAGTAAGCCTAAAAAGTAATAAGTCCTGATGGACTTCAGTGTCGCTTAGGTTCTACCATGAAAATGCTGTCAATTAATCTCAAAATAGGACAGCAGACAATTGCTAGATAAAAATAGTCTATCAACCTCCTCAAATCCTTCCAAACATCTGGCTTTCCTTACTTGGAGAGGAAGTAAACTGTTTGCCTTTACTTATTTATTTCCTTGCTCCTTTCAAATCAAGACTATAGACCTGACCGGGAGACTCCAGCTGGAACTTAATTAGAGGAGTTTGGACTGGGAAATGACAGTTTCAGTACTATTATGGTGCTATGCCACAGCCTTTTACTTCTGTTTCTGCTGTGAGTATAATTAATACATATGCTGTACCTAGTCTTAATAGCAGTAGCAACTCTAGTGTGGAGACGTTATTGCTTTGTGGCCCAAAGAGAATGCTCATGCACTTCTGGGCTTGGTGTCATCCATCAGGAAGATTGGCCTTGTCTATCTGAAGGGGCATTATGCAGGCAGTTAAGGCAGTTGTTTCCACATGTCTTATTGGAAAGTGATCATTTTTCAGAAATATATTAGATATATTGCCTCTTTTTTTCAGAGCTCTATTGCTCTTTCTCTCTCCCCATGTATTACCTGGGGTACCATTATGGCATTCCAAGTTTCTGCAGAAGTCACAGGGAATCTTTTATTATGTCTCATTGGCTATATTTTCTTCATCTGGGACCCAAAAAGCAGAATATTTTCTTCCTGATGTAGAACAGCAACAGCTGCAGAGCACCTGCCAAACCACAGTAAATGACAATGTGGCAAGATCTGGGATGTTAATAAAAGAGCAGACTCTGGGAGCCACTTCAACTTCTTTGGAAATAAATCAGCCACAAAGCTCTGAGCCTTATTCCCTGATTTGTCTCTCAGCAGAGGGCAGGAGGTATGTGTCTGTTAACTTACCAGATTTTTCCTGATACAGTGGCAGTTGTGGACTCACAATCTAGATCTTGTGGCAAGGAGGGACTTCTCACCAGGCTGGAAGAGTTCTTTAAGTGAGTGGTTGATTGGTTGTGTTTTTATCACACCCTGGCAGAGTGAAATGTGTCTGCCTTTGGAAAGCTTTGCAAATGACGAGTAAGTCTAGGAGCCACTGTTGTGGGTGTGAGAAGGTCTAGCAGAAGTTTAATTCACAGTATGCATGGTTTTGAGACAACCACAACCTACCATACAAAGGATGAGTTGTTCTTGCCTGAGGGTGAAGAGTTTTTTCAGCTTTAAACTATGGTTAGGGTAGAAGGAGTTGGGTTTGGAGATGTAATGGGTGGGTACTTTGACACTGAGTTTTACTCGGTATTAATGTTCCTTTGTCACTGTAAGTTTCCTTCACCATATACATATAAACCATATTGAAAAGATATCTTCTTATTGTACTATTTAAATGTGTATGTCACAGGTTTGCACTGATAATTTGATTTTAAAACTGATTAATCTACTCATATTGATATGTATTTATGTTTAATTGTCAGTTTGTTTACATATTTGGCATTGCCTATTCTCTAAATGAATGACTTTAACAGTAGTGGGACTAAACTAACCTGGAAAAAAGCTTTTGAGACGAAAGGGGAAAGCATGGTTTGTAAATTAGTCTTCTATGAACCATGGACAAAATAGATCTTTAATGAGTGACTTTAAAGAAAAATGGGCAAGATTGATACTTAGGCAGGTAAGCTTTCAGAAACGGTCCAGCTGGAATGGTTCTTCTACTCCATTAATATTTTTTTCTTGAGTATTTACTTATATGCTTTTCCTGATATAAACGCACAATTGCTTTCATTCTCCTGTTAGGCCTGGCTCAAAGCAGATTGTCAGAAAGTGGCTAAATTATTAGCTTTCATGTCCAACAACATTTACATGAAAATATATGGTCAAACTTCTGGTTTTGTGCTATAACATAGTCGAAGGAAGAGCAAGGGTTTGGGTTTTTTTCTCAGCTGAAGCACGGGATTACAAAAGTCTTGTCAAGACTGGTCACTTGGATGAATGTTGTTGCAAGACAGGCTTTCATATTAGTTCTCATCAGTGCCATATCCAAGCACCTGCATATTAGGATTGTGGCTGTTGTGCTGATCACTTGAAATAGTCTCCACTGCTAACAACCCTGTCTTTTTCTTTCGTTTAATATATCAAGTCATAAATCATCATGAACTTAGATAAGAATGGCCTTAATGGTTGTTTCCACTTCCTGTTTGTAGATAATATTCCTCCTATAGCTTACATTCTACCTTACATTCCACCTTACATTCCTTCTATTTTGCAGGAAAAGCTTATTTGCACCAGAATTTGACAGATCAAACACATCCAGTCTTCTTAATTTTCTGTTAAATGAAATACATAATGCCTTTTGTAAGCTGACCTTTCTGTTCCATTTTTATTTAAATCAAGCACCAATTTAGTTTAACAAAATTAGCAGGCATACTGTGTCTTTTACAGAATTGCAGTTCATTTTGAAATATTTTCAGATTCCAAACATGTGTAATGTTTTTGCATTGCTGTGGTAACATTACTTACCAGTTGTATGTTGGCCTTATGATTACTATAAAATCAAATTTCTTTTGAAGTGATTGGTCATAAAACATTCTTTAGACTTTTTATCTCATTGGTACTGGTGGGGAATTAAGCAGATATTCATGTGGACATTCTTTGTTCTGATAGAGGCATTTTGTTGCAATTTAGAAGGAGTAGTCATTAGCTAATAAGAATTTTTAAACCATATTGTTTCAGTGCTAAGCCTTTCACCTTGGAGTAAGGGCAGAGTTTTTGTGCTAAATAAGAATGGAAGTATTGCATCAGTTCAGATTAAACAGTACCTGCACATAAGACAAAACTATAGCATCAGGGAGCACAAATTCAACATAGCAAGCAAAGCGCTGCAGGAAAACCTACAGAATAAATGCAGACAGAAATATAGCCAGTAATATGGAATGTTCCACAGAGGTCTACGAAGTCTATGTCTTTCTGTGTCTACAGAGAACATTTCTCCCATGTCTCTGTAACTTCCCACATCAGCTACTGCGCCAATATGATGGACCTACACCTGCCCCCTGCAGCCCAGTATCTTGTCTCCAAAAAGTACTGAGGTCATGAGAAAGGATGTGTTTGTCTTGTGGTGACTGCCATTGGTAAAGATGTTTTGCATCTGAGTCCTTCTCAACAGCAGGGATTTAGTCTTTTCTGTAATGAACTTCAGGGTTGATATCATTGCTCTCAAGTGTAAGGTCTTGCCAAACTAAACTGATCACCTCCTATGACAAAGCGACTCGGCTGCTGGATGAGGGAAAGGCTATGGATGCAGTCCTCCTGGACTTCAGTAAAGCCTTTGACACAGTTTCTCACAGCATTCTGCTACAGAAACTGTCAGCCTCTGGCTCGGACAGGGGCACACTCTCCTGGGTGGAAAATTGGTTTGTTGACCAGGCCCAGAGAGTGGTGGTAAATGGTATTAACTCCAGCTGGAGGCCAGTTACAAGTGGTGTTCCCCAGGAATCAGTGCTGGGTCCAGCGCTGTTCAAAGTCTTCATCAATGGCCTGGATGAAGGCATCGAGTGCACCCTTAGTTAGTTTTCAGACGACACTAGGCTAGGTGGAAGTGTCAATCTGCTGGAGGGTAGGGATGTTCTGCAAAGGGATCTGAACAGACTGGACTGCTGGGCAGAGTCCAATGTCATGAGTTTTAACACAGCCAAATGCTTGGTCCTGCAGAGCTACAGACTAGGAGAAGTCTGTCTAGAAAGGTACCTGGAGGAGAAGGACCTGGGAGTGTTAGTTGACAGCTGACTGAACATGAGCCAGCAGTGTGCCCAGGTGGTCAAGAAGGAAAATGGCATCCTGGCCGGTATCAGAAATGATGTGACCAGCAGGTCCAGGGAAGATATTCTCCCTCTGTATTTAGCACTGGTGAGACCACTCCTTGAATACTGTGTGCAGTTCTGGGCCCCTCAGCACAAGAAGGATGTTGAGGCTCTGGAGCGAGTCCAGGGAAGGGCAACAAAGCTGGTGAAGGGGCTGGAGAACAGGCCCTATGAGGAATGGCTGAGAGAGCTGGGGTTGTTTAGCCTGGAGAAGAGGAGGCTGCGAAGAGACCTAATTGCTCTCTACAAGTACCTGAAAAGAGGCTGTAGAGAGGAGGGAGCTGACCTCTTCTCCCAAGCGACAGGGGACAGGACAAGAGGGAATGGCCTCCATCTCCACCAGGGGAGATTTAGGCTAGATATTAGTTAAAAAATATTTCACAGCAAGAGTCATTGGGCACTGGAACAGGCTGCCCAGGGAGGTAGTTGATTCACCTTCCCTGGAGGTATTTAAGGCATGGGTCGACAAGGTGCTGAGGGACATGGTTTAGTGTTTGATAGGAATGTTTGGACTCGATGGTCTGGTGGGTCTCTTCCAACTTGTTTGTTCTATGATTCTATGAAATAACATCCATGATGCAGCATCATGTCTTGGGGTCCCTGCCTTGCCATCTTCTATGTGGAAGACCTGGTCAGAAATCCCATACCCTTCATCTGCAATGTGCATGGAAAACAAGCACACATCACACCCAGAACCTGCAGCCTGAGGGGGGAGCCTGACATGGAATTCAGATGCTGCCATAGATAAACACACAACCTAACAGCTCAGGAATGTCTATATGTCTGGTACCTGAGGTGCAGTCCAAGTGATCTGAAGTAGTTTAACAGTGGAGCCTAACTAAAACAGGAGTCTAGTATCTGGAAATTTAGGAGCAATGATCAAATGCAATGGGAGTTTTCTCCTCCTTTTCTCCTCCTCCAACCAGTGCAAGAAAGTAAATGTCAGCAGCATGTGTCGCAGTCACCTGTGGGTCTTGCATTCAACTCCTTTGTGCTACAATGTCAAATAGGATCTTTGCCACTGGCATAAACATTTTAGAGGAGCTTCAGGGAATATACTTCAGTGCTTACATTTCTGCTAGTTCTTGTCTGCAACATAGGAAAGATCCCTCAGAAACAAATGCAGACGGTGTCTTGTAGCAGAGACTAGGATTTCAGCTGTGAAGAGATGAGGTTTTGGAAGGAGGAGTCTAGGTCTGAGAAATTACAGAAAGATCAGTTGCTTCCCTTATACATGGAGCTCTTCCAAAACAAACCAGTGCCACTTGGCATTCTTAAAAATATAAATAACATTATTCCCACAGCATTTATAATCTCACATCCAAAGTTCCCAAGCATCAGCAGAAGCCACTTCTACAGAGAAGAGTGTGACACCAAGGCCCAACTCAGTGTAAACAAGAAATGCTTCTTTTTAACTTTCTCTGTGTCCACCAGGGTGGTGATCTCATTAAACTGGTGAAAGTAACAAAGGGAAACTTTGCACAGTGACTTTCATAGCTTCCTGGCCTATGTGACATACTGTTCTTGAAGAAGGAATTCTGTCAAGAAACGGTGTTCCTTCTCTTAGTCAAACCTAGTAACCTTTGGGACATTGTAAGATGCCTCATGAAACCTTTGCAGAAAAGACATGTTCCAACAGGTAGATGAACATCCAAAGTTTATAACTGACTAAAAAGTCAAAGGGAAAATATTGGGACAATGATCTGTAATTTTTGGTTTGGTAGTCTTCAATTTAAAAATAGATTGACACGCATAGCTCTGTGTAGAGCCTCTATTCCTGTTCTGGCTCTTTTCTTAGACAGACATCACCGACACAGCAACAAATTACAAACAGCACACACAAAATACTAGGGAGTGTGATGTCCTGAAAAGATAGCCAGCCTTGCCATTTCTTCACCCCGTGTACAGAATGTGCATGACTGCAGCAGGATTGCTGAACGTTATATGGAGATATATATATAAACCTAATGAAAGTTGTGCTCTCGCTTACAATTTGAATTAAGTAGAGTGGAGTGCAAAATGTAGCTAATTGCACATATTCTTCCCTTTATGCTCACATACAATTCCCTTTCATTTTAAGAGCTGTGTCTGAACAATGAAGAGACTATACTAGTTTGTATTTTGTTAGCATTTATTTTATGAACTGCATTCTGAGACTACATATTACTGCTGTCAAGGACCAAAAAACTTTAGAGCAAACCTCCGGTGATTTTTTTTTTTTCTTATTCTATTATATTGTGGAACCATCACAAAAAAATACTAAAATGGACAAACATTGCATATTCATTTATGCAACAACATACAGTTGTTTCACAGTGAATGCTATCCAGATAAATTTGTTCGTTCCTTGGTTCTGGCAGATATAACAGATTGAGGCAGTGCTAGACAAGTACTAGACTGAAGTAATTAAACAGTGTAATGTACAAACAACATTTTAGAGTCAACAATCAGATCACTCAAATTAGATACTTTATTTGCCCAAATATGTTTGTAAATCTCATTGAACAAAAGGCTTCATTTTCAAACAATACAACATTAGACATTCATAGCAGAGTGCTACGGCACTGCAGCCAGCAGTCAAGTGCCTAATATATCTATTTGCCTATTCCTTTTTCTGCCTGTAATCCAGAATGTACAATAACGAGACCTGTTGAGACCTGTATTCAGTTCTGGGCTCCTCACCACAAGAGGGATGTTAAGGCTCTGGAGCAAGTCCAGAGAAGAGCCACGAAGCTGGTGAAGGGGCTGGAGAACAGGTCCTATAAGGAACGGCTGAGAGAGCTGGGGTTGTTGAGCCTGAAGAAGAGGAGGCTGAGAGGAGACCTCATTACTCTTTACAACTACCTGAAAGGAGGCTGTAGAGAGGAGGGAGCTGGCCTCTTCTCCCAAGTGACAGGGGACAGGACAAGAGGGAGTGGCCTCATTCTCCACCAGGGGAGATTTAGGCTAGAGATTAGGAGGAGGTTTTTCACACAGAGGGTCATTGGAGGTTGATTCACCCTCCCTGGAGGTGTTTAAGGCACAGATAGATGACGTCCTGAGGGACATGGTTTAGTGTTTGATAGGAATGTTTAGACTCGATGATCCGATGGGTCTCTTCCAACCTGGTTGTTCTATGATTCTGTGATTCTATGATTCTATAACAGAGATCCATCACAATTGACAAGACTTGTAAATACTCCATAGGTAGCCTAGCTTCCTGTATTTGCAATGGTCACTCAAGTGGTTTGTACAGGCTGTACATTTGATTGACTGGCTCCAGATTTCTAAACAGAGGAAAATATAATCCCTCAGCACTATGGGATGATATGATCAAATGTGTTTATTAGCATTTTGATATATTTTTAAATTAACTTTTTTTAGTGCAACATTCCTGTTTTAAGCCTTGAAAACTGAAGACTTTGAGACCAGACAGAGGCAACATGGATAAAAGCAATAACCACACTGAGTTGTCTTTATTCTGTTATTGTCTTTGTGATGTGTTTGAGACAACAACAATAACAAAATAATATCTTATAGCCTGTTCAGATTTAGACTTGCTTGCACTGTACTAAAAAAAGGAAAACTGATATTCCAGTGAGATTTCTCTGTAGTATAGGTCCATTTATTACCTAGAAATTTAGTAATTCTATTTACTAAGTACACACAAGCCTTAAGAAAACTGCTGTATGACAAACTGAGACTTTATAATTTGTTATTTAACACTGAAAATACATACAATTCATTTGCCTTTACAGAAAGCACCACTTTTATATTTCACTTACCTAAAAAGACTGATGATCATTGTTTCTCTGTCTCTGCCCTCACATTGCATCTTAAAGGATATATTTTCATCATTACATTGTCTGTGGCTGAGAGGTCATTCTCAAGGGAGAATGCAAGGAATATCTCAGACATTAACCACCCAACATGTTGTGCACATAAAACAAGCTGAACCTCTTTATAGATTTAAACATGTACCCAGCCAAACAGAAGGGCGTAACACATTCTTAGTCGGTGAGAATCAGCATGGGCAGTTGTTGTGGAAGGGATATTCCCAGAAGCATTTGTGGGAGATTTAAATGCAGCAAAGCCAGCAGCAACACTCAGTCAGCAAGAATCAACAGCAAGGGTCATAAGTTCTGCAGCTGAGCACTAGATCAAGGCAGACTGGCAGTCCCTGGAGCAAGAGAAACCCAGGAGGGAGCTAAAGGCAAGCAGCTCCTGACTCCTGGATTCAGTAACTCACACACAGGCAGTCAACACAGAGGGGACATTCCAAGAAACATTGGTGGGAGATTTAAATGCCCCTAAGGAATGCAAGTGACAAGACCATGGCAAACAGGAGCAAAGCATGTCAGAAGGGCATGACAAGGCATTTTGTAGGGTAAGGGCATGGACAGGGTGCTGGACCTTGTCTAGAAGTGTCAAGGAATGATGGTATCCACTCAGCAGAAAATTAAGGCCTCTCCAAGCTCTACACCAACTGCAACAGATGCAGTGTCCTAGACAGAGCCCCAGTGTGTACACACTGTCACCCACATGTTGAGCTGCAGTGCATAACTCCATCTTGTACTGGAAATTTCACCTGTGGGATGTATGCTTGGGTAAAGGAACTCCTCCAGTTGGTGATGGAACACAGGGAGGAGGTGAATAGATTGAGGACAACCAGGGAGAGTAAGAGGAAGATCAACCACAGGAATAACACCTTATGCTACCTGTTTCGGACCCAACAGACAGGCATCCCTCATGTGACAGAGGAGTCATCCTCTCTCCATTCAGATGAAGAGTGATATTTAGGAGATGGAAGGAAATGGCACCAGGTTCCTGCCCAGTGCGTCAGTTGTGTCTCCCCTGTCTCAACCTCAGCCTCCCAGGTTCCCTTGCACAGGAGATACGAAGTGGAACCAAACCTCAGTGAGGATGATAGGTCTCACAGCCTAGAAACATTCCATAGGTTAAGAAACCCTAAACCATCCATCAAAATGACCTCTTTTAAGAAGAAAAGATAGGTTATTGTCATAGGAGACGCCCTTCCAAAAGGAACAGAAGGCCCAATCTGTAGACTAGATGCACAGGGAGGTCTACTTTCTACCTGGGGTCTTGGCTAGAGATGTGGAAAGAAAATTTCCAACCCTGATCAGGCCCATGGATTATTACCCACTACTGATTTTCCAAGTAGGCAGTAATGAAAACCCAACAAAAACTCTGAGGGCATCTAAAAGGGACTTTAGGGCCTTGCCACAAATAGTGAAGGAATCAGATGCATAGGTAGCACATCTATCTCTTCTGTCATTCTAGCTACAGGGAATGATACGGGAAGGAGTAGAAAGAGGCAGGAAAATAATACCTGTCTCTGAACTTCATGTGAGGAGCAAAACCTTGGGGTTTTTGACTATGATTTAGCCTGCACAACACCAGTGTTGCTGACAAAGGATGGGGTACGCTTGTCCCCAAGGAGAAAAAGGGTGCTTACCAAGAACTAGCAGGGCTTATCAATAGAGCTTTACATTAGATGTGAAGGAAGAGGGATAAAACCACGCTTGATAGAAAAACGCTTGTTAACTGCACTCCACTATCTGAGGGACGAGCTGCTACCAAGGCCCTTTCGTCTACCACCTCAGAGGAAGTGAGAGATAGCACTTCAAGTGGCAACAAAGACACAAAGGTTATTGGTGGGTTAGCAGCCATAGCAAGGAGTCACTTAGGAATTAAGACTATTCCCCTCAAGAGCATGGCAGGACCAACAGCCCAATTGACGTGCACCTACACCAATACACGCGGCATGGGCAATAAACAGGAAGAACTAGAAGTAATTGTAAGGCAAGAAAATCCTGAAATAATTGCCATAATGGAAACATGGTGGAACGACTCGCATAACTGGAGTGCTGCTATGGCTATCTATAAACTCTTCAGGTGAGATAGGCAAGGAAGAAGAGGTAGTGGGGTAGCCCTCCATGTTAAAGAGTGTTTTGATAGCCTTGAGCTCAATGATGGTGATAATAGGATGGAGTGTCTATGGGTAAAAATCAGTGGAAACCAAATAAGGCAGGTATTGTGGTGGAATTCTGCTATAGACCACCCAGCCAGGAAGAAGAACCTAACGAGATACTCTACAAGCCACTGGGAGAAGTCTCATGGTTGCTAGACCCTGGGAGACTTCAACTTAGCAAGTGTAAAAGAGCAGAAAGGAAGCAGTCTAGGAGGTTCCTGGAGTGCATGGAAGACAAATTTCTGACACAGCTGGTGAGTGAGCTGGCTAGGGAAGGTGCACTTTTGGCCTTGCTGTTTGTGAACAGAGGAGGCCATGTAGGAGATATGATGGTTGGAGGACATCTGGTGCATAGTGACCATGAGATGATAGAATTCTCAGTTCTGAAGGTTAAAGGAGCCCAAGAGGGCTGAATATTCTTTAAGAAGAAAATTCTGGTGGCGCAAGATCAGGCTATCCCTGCATGCCAAAAAAATGAGCCAGTGCAGAAGAAAATCAGCTTGGCTGATCAGAGAGATCTGGTTGATCTTCTTTGGAAAAAAGAAGAATGTATATGAGTTTGGGAAGAAGGTGCAGGGCTCTCAGGAGGACTACAAGGATGAAGTGAGATCATGCGGAGAGAAAATCAGAGGGCATAAAGCCCAAGTAGAACTTAGGTTGGCCAGCTGTAGAAGATAAAGAAAAATGTTTCTACAAATATATTAACTACAAAAGAAGGGCCAAGGACAATATACATCCTTTACTGGTCACAGGGGGAAAAATGGTGACAAAGAATGAAGATAAGGCTGAGGTACTTAATGATTTCTTTGCTTCAGTCTTTAACAGTGAGATAAGATGTTTTCTGGGTGCTCAGCCTCATGAACTAGAAGACAGGGAGGGAAAGGAGAACAATTCCCTCAACCACTTTCACAAGTGTATGGGGTCAGATGGGATACACCCAAGGGTATCTAAGGAGCTGGCAGATGTGCTTCCAAACTCCTTTCCATCATCTTCCAACAGTCCTGGAAGACTGGGGAAGTTCCACTGGACTGGAGGTTGGCTGATGTTACACCCATTTACAAGAAGGATCGAAGGGAGGATCCAGGGAACTACAGACCTGTAAGTGTGACCTGAGTGCTAGGTCATGGAGCAGGCCATCTTGAGTGCTGTTGTGCAGCACATGCAAGATAAGCAGGCCCAGTCAGCATGGGTTTATGAAAGGTAGGTCCTGCCAAACTATCCTGATCTCCATCTATGACAACATGACACACTTATTGGATTAGCGAAAGGCTGTGGATGTAGTGTATTTGGACTTCAGTAAAGTCTTTGACACAGTTTCTCACAGTATCCTATACCTGAGAAACTGGCTGCTGTTGTCCTGGAAAGGCATACACTCTCCTGGCTGGAAAACTGTCTGGATGTCTGGACCCAAAGAATGGTGATAAATGGAATTATTCCAGCTGGAAACCAGTCATGAGTGGTATCCCTCAGGGCTCAGTACTGGGTCCACTCCTGTTCAACATCATTATCAATGACCTGGATGACGGTATCAAGTGCACTCTTAGCAAGTTTGCAGATGACACTAAGCTGGGAGGTAGTGTCGATCTGCTGCAGGGTAGGGAGACTCCAAAGGGATCTGAACAGGCTGGGCCTCTGGCTGAAACCAATGGCATGACATTTAACAAGACCAAATGCCGGGTCCTGCACAACAACCCTATGCAGTGTTACAAACTAGGGGAAGACTGGCTAGAAAGCTGCCTGGAGGAGAAGGACCTGGGGGTGTTGGTTGACAGTGACTGAGCATTAGCCAGCAGTGTGTCCAGGTGGTCAATAAGGCCAATGGGATCTTGACTTGTATCAGAAACAGTGTGACCAGCAGGTCCAAGGCAGTTATTCTGCCTCTATTCTCGGCATTGGTGAGACCGCACCTCAAATACTGTGCTCATTTCTGGGCCCCTCATTACAAGAAGGAGGTTGAGGCTGTGGAGCAAGTCCAGAGAAGAACAATGAAGCTGGCTCGATGATCTGGTGGGTCTCTTCCAACCTGGTTGTTCTATGATTCTATGAAGGGCATGGAGAACAAGTCTTAGGAGGCACAGTTGAAGGAGCCAGGGATGTTTAGCCTGAAGAAGAGGAGGCTGACCTTATTGCTCACTATAACTACCTAAAAGGAGGTTGTAGAGAGGAGGGAGCTGGCCTCTTCTCCCAAGTGACAGGGGACAGGACAACAGGTATTGTCCTCAAGCTGCACCAGGGGAGGCTCAGACTAGATATCAGAATGAAATTTTTCATTTTTGACATGGTCATTGCTCACTGGAACAGGTTTCTGAGGGAGGTGGTTGAGTCACCATCCCTGGAAGTTTTTGAAAGATGAGTAGACAAGATGCTCAAGGACATGGTGTAAGAGACCATTATCATCAAACTGCTTTGGCTCAACATAAACAGCTAACCACCAATATCTCATAAGTGCTGCCAACCACAGAGACGAACTGTCCCTGAAAGAAAAACCACGATATCCACCCAAAGCAGTGCCTATCCAACTGAACACCTGGACATGACAATGCCTTCCTGGAAATGGGTTAACTGTTCGGGGAAATCGTGGGGAGAGCCTCGTGCTTCTTCATTGCTCGGTGGGCTCGGGGTACTCAGCTGCTTCGTTGCTCGGTGGACTCAGCCTTGTGTGTGTTGCTTTGTGTGTCCCTCCTGGTCTTCCTGGAGTTTGGAGCACCATCATCACCCCGTGGCTGTGTCTTCGTCATCACCTGCACCAAGACCGATCAGACGGAACATCACTGGATTCATGGTGGTGATAATTAGCTGCACTTCTACCATCTTTTTGCTTAGGGATTCTAATTTTTCCTTTCTTTTCCTCTGTGTCCTACCACTGTTATCATTTGTTAAAATAAAGCTCACAAGACTGTACGGCATCTGACCCTATTTGAGTATTAATCTCAGTTTCTTGGTATCATTTAAGAACCCTCCCTGATATTGGATCAGGACATCTATTTTTAGTGGTAGATAGGAATGGCTGGACTCAATGACCAAGAGGTCTTTTCCAATCTGGTGATTCTATTACTTTATGATTCTATAATCTCATCCATATGGGAACTATGTTCAGGGGCCAGGAACAACTTCTTGCAGCACTTGATCTCAAGACTCTTCTGTCCTATTCCTTGAGCATGTACACAGACCCCAGTATTAATCTAGTAATTATCATTTCAGCAATAAGAAAGCTCAGCAAAATATCTTCCCTTTTTTGTATACAAGTGCTCTTTGTTTACTTTTGCTCTCATGTGAATACGTGGAGGAGCAGATGGAAGTAAGAAGAGGAATGAAGGTATCATTGCATATTATTATCACTTACTATATTATCTAGTCACTGAATTTCCCATTTCTGATTTAAATAAAGAAAGTCAAAAGGATTAGAAGCAGCTGATGAAAACACACTAAAGCTGCTAGAGTGTGATGAAAGCAAAGGAAGAGTATGAATGTGTTGCAAGTACAGGACAGAGACGCAATTATAAGATTCAAGGGAAATAAGGCAGAAAAAACCCTATCTGCATTAGAAATCTAATTCTTTGAAATAAATTCATTTACTGAAGACTGAAATTTAAGATTCACAGCAAGTATCAGTGCCTGTCAGGAAATCTTTGAGAGAACACACTCTGAAATACTCATCCTACTCCAAGGGTAAGGTAAGGATTAGAAATAATGTGTTTTCTTTTTTCTTTTTTTTAAAGATAGCTATATACAGTAAGACCACTATTATCCTTTCTGAGGGCATATTTCAAGGAAATTAAAAGCAAACATAGGGACATGGGTTAGGGATTGGTGGGAATGGTTGGACTCGATGATCCGAAGGGTCTCTTCCAACCTGGTTATGCTGTGATTCTGTGATTACGTTATTTCTTCCCTTTTTTTCCTTCCTGTTTAGAAAGAAATTTTCTTGACCACTGAAGTGTATTGATCTGCTCACACTGTATGAAACGTGTGCTGGATTTCCTTCTAATCATACACAGATTAAGATGTCCTTCAAGAGACTGAGAAAAATCAACAATGACTGCAAGAAAAAACTGACACAGAAAAATCAGCAGGCAAGCCAAAAGATCAGAAGGTAAAGAGTAAAGAAGGCAGATCATCCAGGACCTGACTACAAACTAGTATCTGGAATCACTACCACTGGAGAGCTTTACAGCAGACAGAACCATGAACCAGGATCCCCTACTCTAGCCCTTGCAAATGGGGGCCTTTATTTCTGCAAGTCTGGAAATTGTGGATACCACGCACATTGTTCACAATTTATTTTAAAATCTAAGATTCCTTGAACCTCTGTATCAAGGCCTAAACATCATTCAGCACACTTCTAATTCTTTCCTTCTCCATGTATGATAAAGCAGAACTTGCCCAATTTAACTGAAGTGCCATAAAACAGGAGGGCAGCAAGCAGAAGATGGGTCCCTTTGTACTCAGCCCAAGGCATTCACTGAAGAATCAGTGACGACAGTAGCGTCAGCTGCCACAGGATGTGAGCAACAGTCCCTCAGCCTCACTTAATGTGTGGTAAGCTTCTGTCAAGTTATACCACCTCTTGACTATGAATTTAAAAGCTTTTCTATTCAGCAACACGTTCCTACAAAGCATTCCTGAGCAGGGCTAGTCCCTGCATAAAAAGACTTGCCTATTTGCTATACAATCCTCTGAACCAGGTATCACACCTCAGCCTTCAGGTAAGGCTTTATCTGCTTTGTAGCAGCAGCAAGAATGATGTCAGAGCAGAAATATTTACCCCTTCATCTCTCATAAATAGAACCATTCAAAATAACTTTCCTCTTAGAGATAACTTAAGAGGGAAAAGGAGATTTCTACAAAGAAAGCTTCTGAAACTACGCTCTAAATAGACACTGCAACACTAGTATTTGCAATTGATCATACATAAGTGTCAAAACTCACAAGTTACAAAACCATGGTTCCAGCATTTTGACTCAGACACAAGCTGCTATTCAAGGGACAAAGTGGCTGCACACACGTATCCCTATGGTGCTGAACAGGGTTCGCCTGACTAGATCAAAACAAAGGAGCCTGTCATCTGGGAAACAAGGAGCTGCAAAAACTTCCTGTCAGGCAGCTAAGATGGACAAGATGATCACAAGTGTATCATCCAGCATTTTATTCTACTCCCCAGGCTGCAACACAAAGTCCAGATTAAAAAGCTTGCAGGCAATTCTTCCTGACCCCATTGCCTCTCGGCTTCTGTGTTACATCCTACTCACGCAACTTCTCTACACAAACTGGGCAATGTATTGCTCTAGCAATGTACAGAGACTACAAAGTTGTCCACAGCGTCTGGTACAACTGAAACATCCACAAAATTACCTGCTGTACTTCTCTTTCAGTTGAACTGTGCAATGCTGTAGTATTCGAAGCTCCAGAGCTTGAAGAAGGTAGGTGGAGGCTGCACAGAAAACATATCACCAATGGTCTGATTCCATTTTCCAAAACCTGTTTTGTTCTGTGTACAATAACCTTAGAAGTCAGAGGAGCTGTTGCTATAAGTAAGACATATTCCTTATTCGTATGTAAAAGCAGTTCATGATCTGGAGACTAGCACTTCAAATGTTACATCCCGGCTTAAAGCTGAAGCAGTAATGTGTAAACAGTTTAAATCATCCTTTTGAGATTCAGCTTGGCACAATCAACTCCTAGAGTCATAATGAACTCAAGTTTCTAAGATCCATCTACATAAGTTTTACATTTTTTAGAAACATAAGAGATTTTTTTTCTGTTTGTGAAGAGAAGATATTCTGTAAAAGCAAATAAAAATATGCATTAGAAAGTTAAATTGGAAGTTGCTAGTACAAGACATGTTAGGTTTGTTTAAGAAATGGTTAAAAATATAATACCAGTCAAAGAACCCAGCAATCAAAAACATACCAGTTAATGAACAACAGATGATAACGCTCAAAAGTCTTTATTCAGCAAAATTTTCAATGCAATTTGCATTTAAAAACGAAATTCTCAGTCACCAATAGGAGCTGGTACTAACTGGCTGCAATATTCAGTCAGGAAGGTGATACAAAAATAAAGAGAGCTTACTGTTTTAGCTCACCCAAACATGCTAAAAACCATTCCACTGAATCTTCGTCACTTCTCTACTTTGTCAAAAATATGAACTGTATCTTTTGTTAACATAATTGCACTGATATCAGCTTCTCTTTTAAGATACTGGGAGGGGGAGGAGGTGCACTAACCGTATGGATAATCTAGCTACAACTGTGGTATATAAATTGAGTCCAGTAAGGTGATCCACCATTTGGATATGCAGACTGGAAACCTTAAATATATTATGTCTCTCCTCCCCTCCCACTTCTCCCTTTTCCTGAAGAAAAACTTTGATCTGTTGTACAATGGTGCAAGTGGTACAGGACTCAGATGACACACACACCAGGAACTCAGTTCCAAGTCAATTCTCCTAGTTACATCACATTAAATACAGAGAATTGTTAGATTTCAGTGAAGATCATGTTGGTGTAAACATTAAAAAAACAATAGGAGAGATAGTAATGGAATAAAACTGTATATTAAAACCAGCCTCATTTCAAGGAAAAGTGGTCATTGGTAATAGCTTTCAGAAAATCTTCCTGATTGCTTCAGAAACAATTGTCTTTACTGGACAAGCAATACATTCAACCAGCTACCAAAGGATGGCACTTTTGGATTGGTTTTAAGCTGTCTCTGTCAAAACCTTCATTAGACCACTAAGATCCTTTCATATTGTCATCAACTAGAAGAGCAGCAACAAATCAGTTCATTGTTCCTGACTCTCTTCTGATCTTTGGCAACTGAAATTCTGATGTACAGTCTATTTTTTTGAAATACAACCAAATACTGATTCAAATACAAGCTTTTTCAGCCATGGAATTATCTCACAGAGAATTAAACTAATTTGGAATTAGGTTATTCTTTTAGCAAATTATTAAAGAACAAATGGAATAAATTGAAACTACAGGATAATCTGAATTTACCTCCCTATATAGAAAATGCATAGCTCTGTTTACAAAACTATCCAAATAAATCAGCATAACGGAAACACATTTACTTCACTTTAAAAATATCGCATGCTAATCTCGTTACAGTAGATTTTACGTACTTAAAAAAGATGTTTGTGTTTCCTAGCCTACTCTTTAGTTCTCCCTGTATTCTGCCTTAGATGTAGACAGGGGACTTTTGTAACTGTCATTTAAAAGAATCATTGAGTAATATCTTTTCTTTGTTCAGCATCCTTCTCTGCATGTAGTAACTCATTTGCCTGGTTTTGATTGATTTTTCTTAGCAACTCCTTGACTCCTTTTTTCAGCTTACTGTGATTTATTATTTGATTTTCAGTTTTCAGATCCTCCTTGTCTGTGATACCATTCCCTATCCCAGATGGCCAAAACTATGTTCAGTTGTGAAATATTTGTTGCTTTATTCTTTCTTTTCTTACCTTCACAAACTTTCTAGCAGTGCTCTCCTTGCCCAGGAAGGAAAAGCATGAGAAATACTATTCTTATTTAATTTTCAAAGCCTTCTTAAGCTATCCTTCTACACAAATATATATATATATAAAATACATATAAATCTTCTCAGTCAAGCAAAATACAATAATTTAACTTTTCTGGGGTCTTGTTTAAAGAATGTGGAGTGATTAGATTTTCCTGTCTTCTTCCCGTCTACAAAGGTTTCATTTTTGCCTCTCTACTTTATCATTTATAAGCTAAGTATTAGTTTATTTTATAGTTTTATAGACTCTGCAGGAGCCACCAAGAGTTACTTGCACTATGCAAGAGGTTTTCTCAAGGAAAGAGAAAGTAAATATCTTATAGCTTTTGCTGTAGAGCAAGCAGCTAACCAGTAGTTCTAAGTGTTGAAAGGGGTCATCACATACATGAGCAATGGACATCTGATCTCTAGTCACAGGACATGCCAAATGCAAACCAGTAGGTTTGGTATGGTAGAGTGAAACAGGTCTACAGGGGAAGCATTACCTTCATTTACTGGGTGGAATGTCATGGTGGTATCTCAGTAACTAACTGCTGCACATCCTAACATAAAAACTTAAAACAGATAATTAGAAACCTAAAAGGCAGGCCTATATAATAAAAGATAAATACTTCCATGAAATGTGCATACAGCCTGGTGGACGGGCACATATAAATTAGTCTAAAAGAGACTTCCAAGCAGTGCTCCTGTGAGAGATGAAGGATCCGTACTAAATCAAGAGGCAACACCTTACCTCATTTGTTTCAGGTCTTGCAAAAAGCACTAGACAAATACCAGATGTAGCCATTTGTAGCATCTTTTAGTCCTTTGCTAATTCATAACTCTGTTGCTTACTCCACTTTGGAAAACATTTATTTTTTAAAATTGCTATTGAGCATATTGCTTCCTGGCATCACCTGCAACCTGAGCCAGAGTCAGCTAGCAGTATCCCAGACAGTTCCCAACTACAAGGTGCAGAGACTGTATCGATGGACAAGAGGATGAATTGCAGAATGAGAGTTCACCTGTACAGATAAGAAATGGTTTTACTATACCACTTTCAGAAAACAAGGGCAAAGTGTCTTATCTACTGGCATAGAATAGCCTGTAATAGTAGTCTGGATAAGGAAACACTTAATCCTCATCTTGTTCTAAAATCATCAATCATGTTGTTCCCTCAAGTTGCCCTGCACTACTAGATGATGCAGAAAAACTTGGAGTATTGACTGGAAGTTATTATGTGACATTTCCTCCACACAGATGAGCTATTCTTTCTTCTTTCCTGCTACTCTCTGGTCTTACTAGAAAGCCTTATACCAAAATCATTCTCACACTCGATGTGGGCAATTCTTTAAACCCTTGTCCAACAGAAGAGATGAAGGGAGTATGACAAATACAAGAAAATAAACAGTTTCATGAATCCAGTCTCTTATTTTGATTATTTTTTTGTTCCCTTTTCCACAACCATTTATGTGTATGACCTTGTATTTGCATAAATGCTGGGAATAAAGGCCCATACGAATACTCATTCATATCCAAAAAATGGTATTCACTCTTATTCCAAAAGTGTTTGCCCTCTGCTTACAAGGCTTCAGTGCAAAATTACACACAATAAAATATCATGAATTCCAACTGGTCAATGAAACCATATCAAGAATACTCACTAGCCTAAAGAAGTCAAAAAAAGCAGAGAGAAACACATTGATGTTCACCATCTGCTCATACAACTAGGTACTCAGAATAAGCAAACTAGATTCTGCACACATTGTATATTAAATACTGGATTTGCTGATAAGTTAGCTATTTGATAAAGTGACTCACATCTACCTAACTGTACTTCTAGCTGCCACAAGGTGCAGGTAGATTTCTGCTTCCAGGTTTTATCATTTCTTTCATTCAGATGTACAAGAGCCCCCGATAAAGAAGAAAATCCCTAAGGGATTGCAGGTGTGAGAAACGCTCACTGCTAAAATATGAAAAAGGACAAAGTCTTCGAAGCAAAGACAATAATATTTTATTTTACAATTCAGCGCTGAATCGGATGCCCTTCTAAAAAAGGCATACTGCAAAAACTGGGTACATGAGTTTTATAGTTGTTGTACATGTGGATTCATTCGGATTTTGTGACCACACATTATCACAGTCATTTGTGTCATTGTCTCCTCTTGATGAGTTCCTGCCTGCCTGGTTAAACGAGCGAAATTCCTGTTACAATCACCTCCTTTCTTCGAGCCAGGATTTGCATATTGGGTTTAGGCAGAGAATGGTTCAATGTTTCTCAAAAGAATGACATTTCCGGACAGACAGATACATATCACAAAAGGGCTGCAGCAAAACCCCCATCAATTCTCACAATTCACCCCCTTTTACTTATTACATTTTTTGCTGAAACCCATAGCTTTGCTCTAATTCACACAATATTGTTTGTAATTTTTCATATTGTTCTTCTTTCTTCCGATCTCTTTTCCTCAAGACCATAATTTTCTGGGGCATCTCACTCTGGTCTGCCATCCTTGGACTTGTCGACATGCTGTTTAGCTGCATTCCTTCGACTACACTGAAAATCAATCTTATAAAACATGGTACAAGACACGGTAGAAAGAGTAACCCAGCTAATGAACATAATAAAAAGAAAACTACTTTCTTCCACCAAGCTACCCCTAAAAGATTATCCCACCACCCAGAATCTAACATAGAATTCCATTTCTGAACTGGAACATGTGCAATTTTTCGAATTTCAGTTGCAAGGTTAATCACTGCTTGACCATTATCATCTATTTTAAAGCAACAATCAGAAGTGTTCCATTTTCCACACACACCTCCTTCTTCTGCCAATAAATAGTCTAAAACCAGTCTATTCTGATATATTGCCCCCCTCATCTGTGTTTGCTGTTTAAGCCAACAACTCGAGGCCAGCTGCTGTCCGATTAGTGATTAATTCTACCACTGCCTGTAATCTAATTATTCTATTCAACATGTAAATAGGTGTGCGATAGCCCCAACTTCCATCTTGTGCCCAAGTTGCTGGTCCATATGTCTGGATAATTCTTTCTGGGGCAATTCGTCTTCTCCCCAGGTTTGAGTTCCTCCAATTTCTATGTCTGACCTCATCTCCCTTTTTAAATTTTCAAACAAGGGAATTCCTAACTCATCCCCCTCCTTCAAGGGCAACATAAAAAATCCCAGCTGAATTATCCTTAAAGTACAGCTCCCTTCGCAGTTTTCGGGTAGCTTCGAGTAAGCTCTTTTACCACAAATCCAAAATAACCCATCAGGGGCTCTCCACCAGTCCCTGGAAGGGTTTCCTGGGTTTTTCCAAAATTTCAGGATACTTGGTAATCCCTGAAATGGATTATTTCCAGTACAGTTAAAAATTCCTTCCTCACTGGTCTTGATACAATTGTTATTATATTTGGACAAATACCATAGAGGTTTTCCAGGCCACCAGGTTCCATGAGTGCCATTGTAGGTGTACATTCGTTTACAGGGGGTCTCTCCTACCCACTCTCCATATCCTATACGACTTAAGCATTCTATACCAATTACTTCAGAACTCAGGACCCAGCCCAATGGTCTCGTCTTTTCTTCTATACTGAGTAAACGATTCCATTTTAATATCTGAAAGGGATCCAGACTGATTCCTCTCCAGGGCCATTCTTCACTCATCAATGGACCTCCACATACCCAACAACCAGACACATTTAGTTCTTTGGCTATTCCCTCAGCCAGACCTACAAATAAATTTTTTCCCAAAGTGGGGAATCCTAGTTGCGTTTGCAGTTCTTCTCTGATTTCATTATATAATTGGTTACTGTCTCTTGACTTCCCCAACCAGACAAAGTTTGTTAATTGCCGTGTGACGTTCTTTACTAGCTGTTCTTTGTATTGATCTTGGATTCCCCTACTGTCTGATATGTCCCAATGTCCTTCCTTGGTGAAATATATCCATTCTTCTCCCTTAGGACACCCTATCCCCAGCCTTTTTCCTCCTTTTCCCAAGTTTCTTCTTACCCACAATTGAACTTTTCCCAAGTTACAAGTGGTTAAACTTCGCGAATCATAACAATGCCTATTTATGTGCGTGTGGTAACTAAGACTGGAAGCCCCTCTAGTATGTAGACCTTGATAACATTTAGAGCATTCATCTGGAGACCCGAAGGTACAACTGGAGGTGAGTACAACCCAAAGTAGAAGGGTCCAGGTAGCCATCATAAGCCAAGGTCTGGTATAGCATATATCTCCGCCACTCAACGCCTACTGGATTGCAGCCAGCAGCAGAGTTTTTAGATTCTTCTTGGCGGCAGATATTAATTAACGGGTAATTTTTGAACCATCTTAAATAAACTAACTTTTTAAGAAATGCTGGATCACATCTTGGCATCAGTTATGACAATGCAAACATATCGACATAGCTTTTACAACCCAAACTCATCTTTTGTTTCTGTTGTCTAAAAAAAAAGAAAGAAAGAAAAGAAAAGAAAAACACAAGGAGATCAATATTCATTCTTCATTCTGCATGCAGAGTGAAAGCTCCCCATATCTAAATTATGGTTAAGTGCTTGAAAAATCTCTTGACAAGTAAGGCTCCACTTCTTAGAAACCAAGAGACCACACCTCAAGCACTGACCAGGCTGATACCTGGCAGGCAGCAAAGCAGCAACAGAGCTGCAGAAGCCAGAACAACTTGCGTATGACCCTTCAGCTGGAGCAGAGTGCACCTGCACCTCCCAAGAGTTCAGTCCTAAAACAACATCACTGCCTGGCACAATCAAGAGTAAGTTCTTCCATAAGTGTCAGAAGCAGTTTGCAAGACATCTGAAAATAGCCCAGAAAACTACAGTTTACAACAAAAGTAATACCACAGGCATACTCATACATGCAACCAGTCAATCAAAACAAGAAGAGGGAATTCAAGTAACAAGCGCCCAGATCATGGCTGCAAAGGAAAAGGATCTTGCTAACATATTTCAAAATGTACTGTGGGTTTCCTTTATTAAGTTGAGTTCCTTTGATGAAATCAGTAGGTTTTAACTTTTTAAAATTAATAATTTTCTCCTTCCACTCCCCACGAGATTTTCCACTTACTGGAATTATCTTTGGTTGAAGTGTGCTGCTTTCTCCCAGGTTGTTTTCTCATTTTAAACAGATTAGCATGGGGTGAGGCTACAGTAATGAGCAGAAGATATACAAGTGCTGTATTCTGATCTGTATTTTGATCAGTTTTTTTTTTGCACTCCTTTAACTTAAGGTTTGTATTTGTATTGAGTGTAAGTTGTGTAAGGAAAGCAATTGATCTACAAAACAGACTACAAGTAGTACAAGTCAGTACAAACTGACTCCTCTTACCAAATCATAAAGACTTTCTTAATGCAATGACTTGGTGCAGAAGAGCATGCTGAGCTGAAAAGCAAATACAGCTATCTGATTAATTAATTCTGGTCTCATAAATATTATACTTTGGGGGCTCTAATGGAACTTCCTGAGGGTGACTTGCATGGTTCACCTCATTCATTTATATCTCTGGCTGACAGATGTACATTATGAAATGTCACTGAATATGCTGGCATTAAATGAGATATAACATTAGCATCATGGTTCTGTTTTCCTGGAGGAACACTTTTGTTAAACGAATCCCACACCAGTAAAAATATTATTCTCAACTATGCATACATGTTTCTATTTTATTCAGTCTCCCAGAAATGCATACTGGTCTTCCAAAAACACACAGCCATAGTAAATTAACAAAACAAGCTTCTCTTTTGTTGTGCATGTTTCCATTGTGAAGCAATATTGTTGGAGAACATTAGGCTGTGACAAGCGTTTGATAGCATAGTAGTTGCAGTAATGTTATGGTTATTGTCTTTACTACCATGCAGTGAAACATAGTTAATTAAAATACGGTAAAGAAATTGCTCCCCCCATCCACACATAAATGAGACAATAAAATTGTTGTTGTAGTCAGCACAGAGGGTCTCTTGACTCCTCTGCATGTATTTAGGCATTATTCCATTTCATTTTATTTTTTATTTTATTGCTGTTTGAAACTGATAAAACTGCATAAGAAGGCCTAGGGAATAACAGCAAATAACCATGACATACACAGTTTAATGAAATGTTATACTGTGGTGCCTTGCAATAAAACTCATAATAATATACACTGCACTCCTGTAAGATGTGCGGATTCCAATAAATGACTAATCCTTGCCATGAGAAGGTGATAACTGCAAAAGTAACTTTGCCAAGGGATAGGTTGAGGTGAAAGAGGAATGGAAGAAGGGAGGCTGAGGAAAGAAGAACAGAGTAACTGACAGGTATGGTAGGTAGGGGAAATGGACAACCCCTTTGTGACCACCCTACTTTTAACTATCCCCTTTATTAAGAAATAATTGTTGCAAAGGACAGCACTGGAAAAATATGTAATTTCTCTTTCACTAGTCACCGACAGCTACTGCAGGCTTAGGACTCCAAGTGAGGCTAAATGTTATTTCATCATATGCTGTTACCTCTAGGACAGCTTCTGAAGAGCTGCAGAGTGACTGGATGCTACATCTCTGCTCAAAGACTGGTATAAGGAGTAGCCTATATTTGTAGCTGCTTCCCTGCCACTGGCCATAGGCACATTCCCTTCAAACTTTTCTCAGTAAGCTCTGACAGGTTTGAATTTTTCACCAAGGAAACAAAGGAGGTAGACCAATAGATTTAGGAAAATCACCCCTTACAGGGTTTTGCCAAGGCTGCAAACACAGGTTGACGTTAAGACACATAATCTGTGTGTGCTACTACATCTACACATTTATTGACTTACTCCAAGGCACAGAATACAACTGTTCTGTAAAGGGACTGCTCAGGCCTACCTGGCTTTGCAAAAAAAGTGTACAGGTCAGTTGTCAGTCCTTATAATTTTTTGCCTGAGTCTATGCTTTCAAAATACCTATAAAGTTTGTGCTAGATGCAAAGAGCACCATCTAACAATAAGAGCAGGAATACAAGACATTGTTTTTGTAGCATCACCTCTGCTGCATACAGTGAATGCTTCTGGGAGCTGCCAGGCTCTGGAATTGGGCTCAAGGTGGTCGCAAGAGGACAGCAGTGTCCTTGGCAAGCAAGGATATCTGGACTCCAGGGACGTGGAAGCTGTGAGAAAAGCAACTCCCTCCTTCTGCGTCATTTACTTTGTATGTTCAAAGTCATGAGTCAGGCCTCATAAAAATCACCAGGCCTTTTTTTTGTTTTGTTTCTTTGTAGGCAGTGAGATTGAGGTTATTTTAAAGAAGAAGTAGAGGTGAAGGGAAGCAAACTTTACATTCTGTGACATTGCCTTCCTGTTCGGGATTTATATTTCTTGCCTTTATTCTGCTAAACATGATGTGACTCCTGGTTGCAATTTCTTCATTTTAGGATGTTTGCTAGCAAAACAATCTATTAAAACAGGAGTGGAGATATGTTCAAGAATAATAAATAGGATTCCTAAAATAATAAATAGGATTTCTATTCTGGAAAAGCTTTGGAAGTTAGATATGCTTAAGTATAGACAATTAAAGACATAGATGTAAAAAGCAGAGAGGCAAGTAATCAGTATTAGTATGGTGATACTGGGTAAGTTTCTTGTTCACATTTTTCTAGCATTTAAGAATATTTGCCTCTTCTACTCCTATCTTTCACACAGCTGAGAGTAAAAAAAATAACCAAAACAACACCCAACAGAAAGGATAGGAAGAAATTTGCCAGTCTCTGCCTAAGTACCATCACATCACACCCATGCCTTGGCTGATAATTCATTTGGATAAAACCAGGAAGATGCCCCACACTGTCTGATAACAGGTGACATCATCACATAGATTCTTACCTGACTAATAAATTTAAGTCACAGTTACAGAGTACTCAGTCCCATAAACCTAAGCCTGCTGAGGCATTGCACCAGTCAGTGTACTCTGAGGCTGCTGACTACTTCCCACTCACATGGGGCACAGACCTAGTTTTACCCTGCTCCAAGCACCTTATAACCTGTCAACCAAAGGTAGAATCATTAGTCATACACTATGAATATGGTACCAAGTTAGACTATCCTAATCCTACCCAGCAGAGAGCAGAAAGGTGTGTGAGTAACCTTGTCATGTAGGGTGAAAAGCAGGTTGCTCTAATAGCAGAGGATTTTGATTCAGAAATGCTAATCACATATCACAGTCGTACTTAAGGTACAATGTCTAGACAGTGCTGACTCTACGTACAGGCACTAGCTATGTCAGAGAGCTGAAGCTATGTTTCTATAATCAAGGTCTACATCTACAGTGATTTTGGAGGTCCTTGGCTTATATATATAAGCATATACACCTCCTCCACCTCCTCAACACAATTGGCGGAATGGGGGGGGGCAAGATTCTTTAATCATCCCTGTATACATTTACCTGCTTAATTAATTTTTTCTAAAAAAATAGGCAGTATACTAGATTTTAATTATGATCACTACCTACAGCAACCTTTTTTAAGACAATCAGGTACCAGTATCTTTTTTCTTTCCTCACAGACTGGTTTTACACTACACAGACAAGAGCAGATGTTGTTAACTCCTCAGTTTTACATTTCTTACAGCTACCTCAGTGTTTTATTTTCACTACAAACCACACTTCTGTAAATGGGTCAGATGAAATATCACTAATTTTGCTACCAGTGACACACCATGACCTAGGGACACAACAGCAAAGGACATATTAAACTGCCTGAATGCCCAAGATTTGTCTGCTTCTCTTTGCTTGTCTCAGAAGTCAGCTGTTAGGTCTCTCAGAAGGCAGGTCAAGTCCTGCAATAGCTAGTGCCTATCCTGACACAAGATCACCCTCAAACATGGCGTTTATTTGGGCAGCAGTGTTTAAGGAACTGAGAGCCACCAATAGTGTAATCCAGCTCTCTGTGTTATTGTCAAGCAGCACAGCAGACACAATAATTCAAAGATTTCTTTTTTCTTGCAAGTGACATTTCTATAAAAAACAATCCTGGACTGCTTTTTACTTTTAAAAGACACAAGGTGCATTGCAGTTTGCTTCCTTTTCAAGCCCATAGCTGTACCATTGTGTTATTCTTTTCAGCCAAATGATCAAGTAAAAGGAGAAAGGAGATTGTTATGCCCTCAGTGTATTCCAAGAGTGGGAAAGAAGGTGTCAGGTCATTTAAAATAAATAGCTGATGGAAAAGAATTAAGATGCTTATGGTAATGTTCATGTATCTAAGTGTCTGGGTAAACCACAGGACAAGAAGATCAACTTGCTTTCTGAAGCATAAATCAAAGCAGCTAAAAATTATTGGTTATAATAGTGAAGATAAACATTAGGTACACTGCCCATCTTCTCAGAGGGTGAAGACAGCTTCCAGCTTGAGAGAGGCAGCTACTGCAAAGATTTACATAAGTTACACTGATGCAAGCATGCATGCTGGTCTTCAAAGAGCCAAGCTCCAACATGATTTCTTCTTCCTGACTGACTTTAAAAAAAAAAAAAAAAAAAAAAAAAGACCCAACATTATCTCCTTTACTGATCAGCTTACTTGTCTCTCTGTGGATTTGCATGGGAAAATGCTGCCATCTAGTGGTATTCCCTGTTACAAGTGGACTGTGGGGTTCGGTTAGCAGGGTCTTTATCCAGCTAGAGCAGAGAAAGGCAGTAATGGAATTCGGGTTCTGGAATTTAAAGGGCTGTTGGCACCCCATCTTTCGCTACCAGACACGATTTTCTCAAATCAAGTATGTGGCGACTCTAAGCATCCTGCAAAGCAAATTCATTATTCATTAGCTGAACCCACTTTAATCAGACGCAAATAGACTCTCTGTAACTTACACATTTGAAAAGTTCGGTTTCTTTTTCCCTAGTATAATCTAAACAGAATTGTGTAAAACCCCTACTTTCTAACTTTAAAATTGTAATCAGAAAGATGAAAGTATGAAAATATCTGTACTTTTGCATGGAAAATACTTCGATATTTTCATCATTTAAAGATCTTTCCCCAGTGTACAAAAATTCCCAGTTTCTCAGACTGAAAGGAATCTGGTCTGCTTCCATGATATACCAGAGTTAAGGTTTTCTCCTAAGAGCATCTATCATTTTTCAGTAACTTATTCAGGAAGAAACATCCACAGTCTTTAAGTAATGGGTCTAGGTAATTCATCTCGGAGCGGCTGAGAGAGCTGGGGTTGTTTAGCCTGGAGAAGAGGAGGCTGAGAGGAGACCTCATTACTCTCTACAAGTACCTGAAAGGTGGTTGTGGAGAGGAGGGAGCTGGCCTCTTCTCCCAAGTGACAGGGGACAGGACAAGAGGGAATGGCCTCAAGCTCCGCCAGGGTAGATTTAGGCTGGAGATTAGGAAGAGGTTTTTCACGCAGAGGTTCATTTGGCATTGGAACAGGCTGCCCAGGGAGGTGGTTGAGTCACCTTCCCTGGAGGTGTTTAAGACACGGGTGGATGAGATATTGAGGGACTTGGTTTAGTGTTAGATAGGAATGGTTGGACTAGAAGATCCGATGGGTCCCTTCAAACCTAGTTGTTCTGTGATTCTGTGATCTGAGTTTTCAGAACTCCATTAGGGCTTTGAAGACCCCCTCATTACTTTGGTATAATCTTTAAAATATCTATTCCTGGTCAAGAAACTGTGTGTAAACAAGCAGTTACATAGTTAATGTTACTGTTTCTGAAAAGGAAGGACTAGAGCAAAAAACAATCCTCTTAAACAAGCACATACACCCAAAGTGTGTGATCCAAATTAAGAAAAGGCTTGTTATTTATTTATCTTATAGCAAAGGGATCATGCATAACATCATCACTTAAAAACACATATACACAACAATAATCCACTAAGTTGTTTTAAAAAATTAACTTTAATTCATAGGCTGTTCTGTTGACAGTGCCTTTGGTAGTATGTGCTCATATATTACATTCAGGTTGTGTCTGCAGCTTTAATTCATGCTGCCTTCTTGCTCCACTGGTCTCCTTGACCAGAAATGTCTAACTTGTCATTAATGTTAAACTTTGTTATCTGCTTCCAAACATATGCATGCAACTGCCTACATATCCTCTGCACCCAGGGGGTGAATTTTGAATACTTTTGATAGTGTTCTCATTTGGGTGCTGGCTACAAAGGTCAGAGCTCCCTGAGGACCAGCCTTGGGTCCTATCCCATGGAAGAGAGGACACTCTCTTCTCTCTCTGCTGCAGGATGCAGCAATCTGACAGGAAAGAAATCAGTCCTTTATTTTAGACACAATCAATTATTTATACCCATTTTCCCCAGTTTACAAAATCTGCCCACACTCTCAACTTTTCAGTCACTTTGCAAACAGAGCACATGATTGCACATTGCACAGACCACTAGTTCTACACCAAGTCTAACACTAATGAACAACAGTCTCCCCAGAGGAAGCAAATGGGCTGCCTAGGATCATGGACACAATTCTCCACTCTGACTGAATAGAGTGAGACTGGGTGTCTCCCAGACTGTCCCCTCTGGGGTAAAATACCAAGATTTTCAGGCTGCATCCAGGTATCAACTTCCATATCATACTAGGGTCTAAATGAGTCAAGTAGTATACAAGAGAGAGAACTATTCCACATACACCCATGAAAGAAAGTGAATGGATCACAAAACTCCACTTTTCAGGGTAAATATGCAATTTAGTCTCAGTTTCACATTCTTCATTCCTCATATAAACCACATACAGTAATTTACAGCAATCTTTTGTATGTCTTGAAGTAACATCTCTTTGAAGATGTTACTATAGGTTTGCATGTAAATTCAAGAAAGCCTATTTTTGTTTCTGAAAGTTGTGTTCAATTGGTGCAAGAGCCCTATAAATAATTTAATTTTAAATCAATTAAATTATCAATTAATAAACTTAACCTTAGGGGCAAGGTCAGTATATCTGGATACAGTACCAACAGACATGCACACAATATACGATAAAGAAATGTATATTCCATATATGATAATGCTAATGTGAGGCTACAGCCTCCTTTAGCATTCTCAGTTAAATTAACTACTGCTCATCCTCTGTACCTGTTTGTTAGTCTCTCTGTTATTTTCCCCACACTACATGTTTTCTCTCCTTGTATATAACTGGCTCCACTGGCTCCACTGGCTCGATGTTTTGCAGAAACACTCCTATTTATCACTTCGGTTTACTGTGTCTACCCTATGACTAGACATGGCTTTATACTTCCCAAAGGTGGTGTTGTGTTACGTTTTAAAACAATGAAGAATTATCAAAACTTTCCTTTGAGCCTACCCAAAGCTATTAAAATCAAGGGAAAAAATCAAGAAAAGACTGATTAGCTTTCCATAAGAAACTTTCCCTCTCTGTTTTAACACATCCCTTTATCCATGCTAGTTGCCTGAGTCCATTTCTGCTAACTTTGAAAAAGAACCAGATTGTCAAGCCATTCTACTTACTCTTTCTATCCTGTAAAAGGGTCGCGTCTTTCAATGGGTGTCGTTAAGCACATTACTGCACAATTTAATTAGAGACACTTAGACAAAAGATTCAAATTAAAATCTCCCAGTCAACATGTCTAAGTGTATTACATAACTGATCAGTAGAATGGAAGCTTCCATTCTCCTGTCAATAAGACTGAGTAAATTATTTTCTTGAGTAGCCTAATGACTATGAAATATCTCAACCAGAACCTCTTTTAAATTCCATCTGTCACTTACTACATGCAAACCTGACAGAAGAAATATCCATTTGTTTTCTGTGTTTAGAATAATGAGACTAATGAGTTTATAATTGTTATTTACCAATATCCTTTATAAAGAGTAATGAAGGAAAAACAACTGTTGCATTAACTAAGTAGAAAAAGTCACTGCCACATTGAAGCATTTCAAAACTTGCAATACTGCTTTAAAAACTTTTGATGTTGACATAAAAAACTTAACAAGAGAGAAATAAGTAGGCATTTCTCTCAATCAAAATATAAAAAACTCCTCCAATATTACATGCTTTTTCTGAGAGTAAATAATTAAGCTTTGAAGGAAAGAGTAGATTCATCTTGATCATTTTTAATCATGGTAAAAAAAAATTAAAAAAAAAAAAAAAAAAAACAAAAAAATCAAATAAGGTTAGCATCCCAAAACAGTCCATTATCTCATTGGTGCAGATGTCAAGGCAGAGAGTTCCTGAACTATCAAGGCTGTTATGACCTAAGCACAAGCATGTACACAGGTACAACCCTGTTACCTAGATACAATTACAAAAGAGCTTGAATTTTTCACTTATAAATTGAATCCTGTAGATCATGCCACTAAACAATATCAGATTTTAGACAGCTACAGTTAAACCCGTTTCTCACACAACCACCCTGAGAAATTTTTGCATTCCAGAAAATTCCTCTACTCCACCAGAGACCACCACGGAGTTTGTCTGAAGAGTCAGCAATGCAACATCATTTTACAGGAGAGGAAAGCAGAGTCCTTTGTTGCAAAGCAGAAAAATTTGGTCTCACAGTTTGATGGATTAAATGTTCATGGTGAAATTGCCACAAGAGAGTCTTTACAAATAAGCTTTCCTAGGTGTGAAAGTCTACTAAATAGAACATAAAGCACAGGAGAAAAAAAGGCAGTACTCTGCCCTACTAAGTAACTTGCAACATGACTATCCTGTAAACTTTTTCCTAAAATAAAGACAACAGTTCTCAGAAGGGATATGATATATAGCAGCACTGGGTTTTGTGGACAATAACAAGCTGAGAAAAACATGCCTCATATTTAAGAATGGTTGATATTTAAAGGAAAGACTATATATTATTATTCTTATTTCAGGATTAGAAGATCAAGACAAGTTATATTTGTACTTGCATCGCCTGACTGCTAACATGACTGAGGACAGCCATGACTGAGGCAAAGCAAGAAAATTGTGTCAGTCCTGACTGCTTTTTCCAGTACCCACATGAAAATATACTGGAAAGGTCAATAAGAGACTATGTGTGGATTTCACTTATCTTGCTATTCCACCTTCAACTCATGAATTAGACTTTGTGAAATATTGGATGTTTAAAAAATGAGATAAACATTGTAAAGCAAACAGCCACTTGGATAATTTAAAAATAGTTCTGTTATAGCCTATGGAGCCTATATCAGCTACTACAGGTAAGTATATGTATCTCATGTACACCTGTATAAAATGAAGTGACTACTGCTTCACTGATGGCTAACACTGGAGTGTCTGCAAAATCCTCAGAATCCATTAAACCTTTTGAAACCAGTTGATTTTTTACCCACTGCTGCAAAGATACTATTCTTCTAGTACAAGAGAATATAAAATTTTTAATGTTTCCTCCAGCTTTAGATTTGTATGCACTAAGATGAAGATGTTCTCTTTTGCCATAAATTAACATAAAAAATAATTTAATGTAATCTTTCCACAGTAATTACAATCTTTGTGCATTTTTCAGCAATAAATACAACATCCTATACAAAAAAACACTCCCACACTGTTGGTACCAAAATGGAATTTTTCTGTCTAGAGTCTTAAATGTCTGATTACCAGGCAAACCTTCCCTTTGACTGGCAGCACCAAATTTATACTCCATGTAAAGAACTGGGTTTAGATTATTTCAGGTTTCTTTCATTCTCTTCAAGCAGTGTTACACAATAATCAGACTTTCTAGACAGAGGTTTGCCAAACATTTGAACTCCTGTGTAATTCTTTCAGTAATGCTAGCAGGGCAACCTCCATTTATTCTGCTACATTTTCCTGAAGTCATATGATTCCAACTCCACCAGTTTTGATCCTCACCTTGGATTTACCTTTCTGTCTATTTTCCAGATGTTTTGCTTTCCCAGCAAAGAAAATTATTTCATCTGCACGTTCACAGCAACTTCAATACACAGATTTGTGTGTTTAAAAGGGATAGTAAACAAGAGAGACTTCTACAGAGCAATGGAATTAAGCTGTCTCCTGGCTCCTATGCCAAGGGCATTCAGGACGTGCCCCTAGCACTGCTGTTCTTCGGATTTGGGTTTTTTTTGTATTGATATGAATCTGGAGGATTGTTTGTTTAAATAAAACACTACAATTGGCTATGATCTTTCACTCTAGTTGGCATCCTGTCTCGGAAAAGATGTATTTCAGGTTGAAAATTTGTTCATCTTCCTTTAAGAAAGCACTTGACACTTTATCTAAGCCATTAATTTCTTCTAGCATTCTTTTTTTGCAGCATCAGTTTCCAAGAATATTTTTCAACCACAATCCATGCTGCAGTGAAAAGTGGGAAATTATCTTTTTTTTTTTCAGGTATATATGCCTGTAAAAAAAGACTTCTTTTCTGCAGGAGGTTTTTTGTGAGTCTTTTTGCTTCTGATTACAAACCTGTGGAAAACTTCAACCCACACCATTTCCTAGAGATCTAGGCTAAATAATATTCCTTGCAACGATTTTCCATTATTTCTTTAAACTGTACAAGAATCACGGGCTGTTATGATGATCCTGTCGGAGCACAGGCATTTTGAATCAAGGCATAACCTATTATTTCATATGATTATCAATACCATGAAAAAAAGCCACTTGCTTTTTTTTCTGAATAAGCATTGCCTTATTGCCATCCCTGTAGGAAACCCTTGTAACATTTAAAATATGCAGAGGCTGTTACTAACCAAATATTTTCTGGTGGTTTGCTCCCCATAAACAGCTTGACTGCAAAAGTAGCATGCCCTTCTTACTCCTGCTTTACTTACACAATCAAGACTGTCATGAATTGTACTGGATAGTTAATCATTCCATGTTGTACATCTCTATTTTCTGTATTTCTAGGTATATTAATCTCAGCTTGCAATTTGCTCATGTCAGGCTGTAATCCAGCAGCAGACAGTCTGCCTCTTCAAAATGTTGTTTTACTTCCAGAGAACTGGCAATTTTCCTTGTTGAGTTCTTACCCAAACTCTCCTGAGTTATCTGAAGCCTCTTTAAAGGCCTGTTACACCCTTATTTTCAGCATTCTTCCCTATACTTCCTCTCCCACTCATTCTTCTGCCACTTTTATGAAAGCATGCACTGACATGCACTCCAGGCACTTGACACCCTGCTCCAGATATCTGTGCAGTACTGATCTTGTGGGGTATCTGATACACAGTGATATCTTTACAAGCGAGGCACCTGAGATGCAACTTATTGTCAAGTTTTAGTTGCCAGAAATATGAGGCACCCACCTTCTCAAAACTAACAGGCAACTGATATTTTTCACAGTACTTTCTCTTCTTCTGGAGAGACTAGATAATGTACCATTTCCCTCTTTACATACTTTTTTCTTTTTTTTTTTTTTTAAATGGACACATTTAAGTGCACAATCTGCCTCTTGACCAAGAAATCCAAGGGCAATTAAGGGAGACTTACAGGCCTTGGGAGGACTGGCAAGGGATTAGGAACATAAGTAGTGTTCTCCACTATCCCTTAGATTGTAGTGAATGATGAGGGAAGAAATACGAGGAGCCAGCAGATCCATACCTGCTTCTGATACTGGTGTCACCAGGAAAATTCAGGGGTATTTGGTCATAGCTACATGATACCAGGTCTTCTGGTGACAGATAGTGTATGCCTGTCCGAAAGCGGAAAAAGGATCTTTGTGCAGGAGTTAGCAGGGCTCATTGAAAGAGCTTTAAACTAGGTTTGAAGGGAGAAAGGAATAAAAGTAGACATGCTGGAGATAAGCCTGGGGGCAGCATGCCAATGTTTGAGGGACAATGTACTAGTGAGGTTTTTCAGTCTTATGTCTTTGTGAAGATCCATGTAGCAGCAAAGATGTAAGGATTATTTATGCATTAGAAATCATGGAAGCACTTGAGAATTATCATGTAGGAAATCAGGGTGGAATCAATAGCCCAACTGAAATGCATTTACACAAATATACACAGCGAAGGTAGCAAATTGTAAGAGTCAGTAGCCATTGTGCAGCAGCAAAATTACAACATAATGGCCATTACAGAAACATGGTGGGATGACTCACAATGCGAGTGTTGCAATGGAGTTCTGGAGGAACGGACAAGAAAAGACAGGGAGTGGGGTAGCCGTGTATGTTAAGGAGTGATTTGATTGTCTAAAGCTTGATGACAGGGACTGTAGAGTTCAGTGTTTCTGACTAAGAATCGGGGGAAAGGCCAACACGACAGATATCCTGCTGAGAGTGTGTTACAACCCAACCATGATGAAGAAGTAGATGAAATATTGTAAAAGCAGCTGGGACAAACTTCACAATTGCTAGCCGTTGTTCTCATGGAAGACATCAACCTTCCAGATGCCTGCTGGAAATACAAGACAACAGAGAGGAAAGAGTCTAGGAGATTCCTGAAGTGGGTGGAAAATAGCTTCCTGACACAATGAGTGAGTCAACTAGGGAAGGCAATGCACTGGACCTGTGGTTTCCTTACAGAGAAGGACTTATGGGTGATATGATGATTGGAGGCTGCCTTGGGCATAGCAATGGAATTTTTGCTACAAAGCAATGGAATTTTTGATTCTTGTAGAAGTGAGGGAGGAGGTTTGCAGAAATGTCACCTTGGACTTCCATAAGACAGACTCCGGCCTGTTTAGGAGCCTGTTTGACAGAGTGCCCTGATGGGCAGATCCGAAGGGCAAAAGAGGGTCCAGGAAAGATGGACATTCTTCAAGAAGAAAATCTTAAGGGCATAGGAGCAGGCTGCCCCTGTGTGCTGAAAGCTGAGCTGGGTGGGAAGATGAGCATTCTGGTTGAACAGATCACCTTGTCTGGAACTCAGGGAAAAAAAGGAGAAACTATGAGCTTTGGTAAAAGGGGCAATCTGCTCAGGAGGGGTATAAAAGATGTTGTGAGGTTATGCAGAGAGACAATCAGAAGCGCCAAAGCCCAGATAGAACATGATTAGGCTACTGCTGTAAAAGACAATAAGAAAATAAAGTTTCTATAAATACATTATCAACTAGAAATAGACTAAGAAGAATCTCCATCTTTTATTGGATGTGGGAAAAAAACAGTGACAAAGGCTGAGAAAAATGGCAGACATTCTAAATCCTTTCTTGGCCTCAGTTTACCTTTAATAGTAAGACAAACTCTTCTCTGGAAAACTAGGCCCCTGAACTAGAAGTCCAGACAGAGACC
The DNA here is from genome assembly GCA_033558105.1 of Coccyzus lansbergi. Lineage (NCBI taxonomy): Eukaryota > Metazoa > Chordata > Aves > Cuculiformes > Coccyzidae > Coccyzus > Coccyzus lansbergi. Next base: position 1,683,796 of record JAUMJK010001092.1, read on the forward strand.
AGAATGAAGCCCCATAATTCAAGAGGAAGTAGTTAGTAACGTGCTAAGACACTTAGATTTACATACACCTAGGGACTGGATGGAATCCACCCAAGAGTATTGATGGAGCTGGTGGAAGTTTTCACCAAGCCATTTCCCAAAATTTATTAGCAATCCTTGTTACCAGGGCGGTCCCACTTGGACCCACGGTATGGGCTCAGGAAAGTTTGGTCATAGAATCATAGAAAAACCAAGTTGGAAGCCACCCACCGGATCAATGAGTCCAACTGTTCCTATCAAACACTAAAACATGCCCCTCAGAACCTTGTCCACCCGTGCCTTAAACACCTCCAGGGAAGGTGAATCAACCACCTCCCTGGGCAGGCTATTGCCAATGACTCTTTCTGTGAAAACCTTCCTCCTAATGTCTAGCCTAAATCTCCCCTGGTGGAGAATGAGGCCATTCCCTCTTGTCCTGTCCCCTGTCACTTGGGAGAAGAGCCCAGCTCCCTTCTCTCTACAACCTCCTTTCAGGTAGTTGTAGAGAGTAATGAGGTCTCCCCTCAGCCTCCTCTTCTCCAGGCTAAACAACCCCAGCTCTCTCAGTCATTCCTCCTAAGGCCTGTTCTCCAGCCCCTTCACCAGCTTTGTCACTCTTCTCTGGACTCGCTCCAGAGCCTTAACATCCTTCTTGTGGTGAGGGGACCAGAAATGAACAAAATATTCAAGGAGCTGACTAACCTGATCTCTTTTATGATCTCCTTTTTTACATGGATGATGACAAGGCCCTGGATAACGTTTACCTGGACTTTAGCAAAACATTTGACACTATTTCCCACAGTGTTCTCCTGGATAAACTGGCTAGTCATGGCTTGTACCGGTATAGTCTACATTGAGTTAAAATAATAGCTGAGTGTCCAGGCCCATTTAATGTGTGAATATGCCAAAGATGTATCAGCTAAGTTATTTTCACATTGCATCCAGTGAATCTACATGTAGACTGTAAATGTCTATTTTTCAAGGCAGTCAAAGTGCCAGCATTATGACCAATCTGTTTATATAGGCCCACTAGCCCTTTCTTGTAACTAATGGCCCAAGGAGGTTTCTGACTGGTCATGATCAGCCAGGTGGAGGAAGCTATTCTTTTCTGAGGAAGAGAAGACAAGTAGAACATGTTTCATTGATTTTCTCCAGCACATCATATCTTAGTACCATGAGTGTGAGACAGAGTTACTTTTCCTCCTGCTATCCCTACATCTTCAGGGAGAAGCCCTGAAGAATTTAACAGGTATGTAACTAATCACCTTCTGTAGAAAAGAATGATTTCTGAAGAGGCCATCCTTATCAACACAACATAAATATGGGTAATTCTATCAAATCAAATTTCCACTGGGATAACAACATTAATAAGGTCTTAAAGATTTCTATGTAAAATTTGTTCCTTTTACAAGGTCTTTGGAGCCATTCCACAGAAGAGAGAAAATCCTCTCTGTTCAGTCAAAAGGCTTGTTACAAAATAACCTTTCTTAAAGATTTTACAATGAATTGTTAAGAACTTTTTCATTAGTACAAAATGATAATAATGTCTCCAGAATGTGATACATTTTGAGCTATTACAGCATACAAAGGTACTTAGGGAGGGAGTGCATTTTTTAGAGGATACACACCACTTCAAAAGAACAATGGAAATAAATGTTGTAATGAACAGTGTATCTTCCAAATGCAATGGATATTCGTCTAACTTAAGACTGGAAATTTAAAACATGTCTGCAACTATACAATTTGATTATTTTCCTAGTAGCTGACTGAGGAGGATGGACAAAACTCTTCCTCCTAAGGCAGAGTCACCTTTGGAATGGAGGCTGTTAACGCAGAAGCCAGGTAGATGGATTTCTTAGCTTCCAGGACACAGACATTATTGGGACTTTATTTAAAACCCTGTGGGATAGAGAAGATTCAATACTAGCGATGGGGTTTGAGAGAAGAATCATTTATTAATGGTTTTGACCTCAAGTATGATTATTTTATCTTACACTTCAAATGAAATACACTATTTCTAGCAATGCGGTAGGTCTAGTTGGTAAAACAAAGCATATTGCAGACTGAGAAGCAGATGAGGAACTGACTGTCTGTTATAATGTATTAAATGAAAATTGCAGTCCATTTAGTGTGCTCCCCCAGGAGTAATGCACACAAAGTTTCAGCAAAATGGAAAATGCAGTAGTAACATGTAATTTCATTTTCTGGTATCTGTTCTCAACTCTACAAGAGATATACTTCAACCATCTGCAATAATTATACTCAAATTGTTTTTAAATTAAGTGTCACAAAACATAGGTGAGAAAAAGACGGCCTTCAGCACAGGAATTACATTATTGCTGTAAAAAAATGCAGAACAGAAGTTAAGTAACTGTGGATATGTTAAAGAAATGATAGTGTGAGAAACACAAAAGGATTATTTTTTTTCCCCTCTTGGCTGAAAAAAAGTTGCACTTAATAGTCTCTAGAAGCTCAGTAAAAGATTTCACCCTCCACCAAGCCCAGCTTCCACTGAAATTACAAACTCTTTGAAAAAATGATGCACTATTGGTAATGCTCAAATATCAGACTAGCTAATTACTTTCCATTTGAGACACTGAACACTGTGAAGTACACACATAGTTCTAATGCACCTATGTAAAATTATGTTATCAAAAAAAAATATATTGTTAACAGGGACAAATAAACAGAGTACTTTTTTAAATACATAGAGAGGAAAAGAATGTGTGTGTACTAATAAATGTATACATACAGGCTTGCTGATGTAATTTGACCACCCTTTGGGGACAGGACCATCACAAACCCACCATTTTTATCTCCTCCTGTGTTCTCTGTGCTGACTTACCTCTCTTGCATGAAGTTCATGAAAAGTCAGAGTGATATAGCAAGATGTTGTGAAAGCTACAGATGAATTTCAGTATAATCAGATGGATACATCTAGTGAAATTAAGACCAGTTAGACTTACCAATTTTTAGACAACAAATTTCAACACGTCTTCTGCTAACTTGTGATTAAATCTGACCAATTTTGCTTCTATAGTAAGCTTTATAATACAGCTGTTTAAATTTAAGCTGGCTAATAGAATCATAGAATTACCAGGTTGGAAAAGACCCACTGGATCATTGAGTCCGAACATTCCTATCAATCGCTAAACCATGTCCCTCAGCAACCCATCTTTTAAACGCCTCCAGGGAAGGTGACTCAACCACCTCCCTGGGTAGCCTGTTTCAGTGCTCAATGAACCTCTCCATTATTTTTTTTTTTTCCTAATATCCAGCCTAGAGATAGGGCGAATGGATGTAACAGGACGCAGCACTCGAAAGATATAATTCACGTTCACATGGTTAGTCACCAGCTGTTAATAAGTCACAAGCAATGTAGTCATTAGCAAAATAGGCAAATCACGCAAAGTAGTTGTCATTGCATTCTTCTCACCATGCCATCCAGGTATATATTTTGTGTTTTACAAGCTATAGAAAATCTGTTTCTAAGAGGTTATGGATATTCTGGTGTCTAAAAGTTACTGACTTTATGCTATGTACTCTTCTAGTTCTAAAACATATTTGTGACAAATAAACACACGGCATTCATAGTTCTGCAACATTTAACCTGGGTCGTCTAGCCACAATCAGGACATTGATACATGCATGGATTTTAAGCCAAGAAAATTAAGCTTGTTTCTTTGGTTTAGGTTTGATGGTTTTGCAGGCCTTATTGTTGTTATTGGAGGGGGTTTTATATTTTTTCTTTAAACATAACTAAAACTGAAGCATATTAAATAAGCTGCTTTGTTACATGTATAAAACCATGATCGTTGTAGTTTCACTCACTGATTAAACATCTCTGCCCGGAATCATTTTAGGAGCAAACCCAAACTTTCCAGTTACTAAACATTGAGAGAACTCCAGATCTAACCCTAGCAACCATTGCCATGGTGAAAGGATTCCCCCATCATTCTTAACATTGTTCGCTTTCTTCAGTAGTTATCTTTTTCCATTTAAACACACTTTGATCCTCTTAGTATGTTCTAAGATGGCACTGTCTATCACCCTTCATACAGGTCAGAAATCTAAGAAAAAGATTTCTTTTCATTTTTTGGCCTTGTTTTACACAGCCAGTAGAGAATTTAGTCCTCCAAGAACATTTGCTATGAAGCACTGCTGTAACACTTTCACTTGAGTTCACCTCTTTCCCTCACAAAAACAAATGAGCAGAGAATACACTTTACAGAGCAGGTTGAACAGCTCAAATAGTTTGTACAACCATCCATATAAAAACCAAAGTGGTCAAAATTAACAGTTTCTTCACACTTAACAGATCACTTTTTGGTTTTAGAACTACTTAAAGAAAGAATCAGAGCACAAAAATTCATGTCAGATCAGAACACCTGATGAACTTGAAAATGTTCATTTCTGAAATGTTTTTTCTGTTTTTCAAAACCACCAAAAAGCTGAGAAACAATTTGTTCTTTGCAATTTATTTTGCTCTTCAATGGTACTACATCAGAACATTTCAAGTGGCTTGTATAAATCAAAAGTAACTTCTCAAGGACTTATATTCCTTGATGATAAACCTGTCTATAATGAAAAAAGAGCCTTTTATAAAAAAGAACCTTTATATACAATAAAGTGATTACACAAAATTTTACTTCACTTTGCCTCTATCATTTAACTTTGCCTCTATCATTGAATTCATTTAAAATATCGCTGACTCCAGCTTATTTTTTTATTTTATTTATTTATTTTATGTAAAATATTATTAGGAAGAATAATATAGACTAATAAGGACAAAGTAGTGAATATTTACTACAAAGCAAATCTACTTTTCCTGCAGTGGGACAATAATTTTGTTCATTTATCCTACCCCACGACCATGTTTGAATAAGTGAGATTTTTCTGGAAACCCTCTAGTCACAGGTCCACATTTGAGAACAATGAAAGACCTTTCTCTTTCCGCTCTCAATAAACTACAATAGAAGTTTTCCTACAAACTGTTTAAAAAGCAGAAGGGTATGTAGGCAACAGCCCAGCACCTTTTCCCCAGGAAATTGCCATAGATAGATCCCCTTTCTTAGGTCTGTCACAACTCACACACTTTTTTAGCTTTTACGAAAACATTCCAACAGGTAAGAAAACCAAGCTTTATGAACCCAATAGCAAAATCACTCAGACTACAACAGGTAATGGTCAGATGTACAGTGAGAGAGCAGGGGAAAATAGTTGTTGCTTCCACCTAGAGGTGGGATGCTTGAAGGTGGCTTCCAGCTTGATCTCTTTGCTGTGAAAACCAAGCAGGAAATAAGTTCCTGTACCAATCAGTCCTGGTGAACATGAGATGACTCTGACAAAGTGTAAAATATTAAAACACAAAGGAATTATTGTCTTAAGTTTCTGTTACAGATATATTTGTTGTGATTATTATAATGCTTAAGCAGTGCTTTTTTTGTAAAACAGCATCTTTCTTTTGCTCAGCTGCTGCCTTCATAGACTAACACATCGATTTCCAAAAACAGTCACATGAACCCACAGAGCACATAGGAACAGTAAATCTGACAGACGCAAGTTCCCGTCTGCTGCACACCAAGTCAATTTCCCTAATTAAATTAAAGACACTTGCACAATTGCAAACATCAGGAGTGTAAATGAGGATCAACAATTTCATTTAGCCACTAGAGACAACAGGTGAATATGTACACATCAGCTGATGAGTCGATCTGCTAAGCCAAACCTGGGACCCCATTCCCCACACCCTGACTAACCACACATTAGCTTTGGATCACCGGTAATCCACTCCCTGCAGTTCACTAAAGCAAAGCTTCCCAGGGTAGCTTCAAACAAGGGAAAAGAGGAACAAGTCCTGCCATCATCCATATGTCTTGGCATCTACTGGTTCAAAAAGCAAGGAAACAATATTGAGGTAGACAAAGGTATGCAGGTATAGATTCACAGGGGCTCACATAATGCCAGTTATTTTGTCTGGAGTTTATGGTTGGTTTGTTGGCTTGTTTGTTTGTTTCTTTGTTCATTTATTTCCTGTCAGCATAGCAGAGTACATTTATGCTCAATGGGACTTTACTTTCATTGATAATCTCAGTGGAAGGTATGTTTAATTCAAGAGATCACTAAAGCCTAAATTCTAAAATTAATAATCTGGTCAGCTGTGCTCTAAGGCTTCAGAAGTCTTGCATGCATGTAACTTGTCATTAGCCATTAATTTCACCAGCAGCAGCATGATAAAGCTCTGAAAATTCATACCAGAAATATAAATAAGAAACTACATCACTGCAGCAGGAATAAAACCCCAGATTCCCCTGATCTGGAGACAGGGCTTCAGGTTCCTCATTTTGTCATCGTGTAGCAATACAGATGACACTTGCTTTGGGAAAATCAATGCAAAAAAAAAGCATAGAATTTCATCCCATCAGAGGAACACAACTGACTTCTTTCTCAGGGTTCATTTTATCGCCTCATAAGAGTCTGAAAACTTCAGTCACTAAAACATGAGCATGTACTGTACATATATAACCTCTTTTCAGACTGCCTTGTTTTTATATCAGAGTGCTCAGAGATAGTTTAATTGTCTTTTCCTTGGAGATAGTTCCATCAAGCTTCTCTGATGTTTGAAGGGATATCTTAGTCATAAGTGAGGAGAGCATCATAAACAATGCAAAGACTGAGTTGTGCAAGGCACATTTAGAACGGGTCTCTAGAAAAACTAAGTGTCCTTGCAAAGTTCTTACTTTTTGATTTTAAAAAGCTTGAAAAAGTATTTTTTATTATTATCCATAGACAGAAAAGTTTGAATCCTTCGTGAACATCTCTGGTGTTTTGGTATTTAAAGCCATATCAATCCCAAACCTCCTGGACTATTGGAAGTCTGATTTAATTCTACATTGTACTCTTGATATATATAAGGCTCTGTCAAGTCCAGACGTAGTTTGCACAACACAAAACCTACACTTGTACAGTACAAAGGAAGTGTCGGTTCCTGTGATATTCCACCCGTTTACCCCACCACTACAGATCTTTTCTTCCTTGGGCTTATATTAGCTGCTAATCAGAGTTAATTTCCTGTGGAAAATGATGTTATGAAGATATCAATTCATGCCAAGCCAAAAATTCCTGTCCAAAATGATCACTAGCAATTAAACACTTTCCTGAAAAGCATTGGAGAATTTGCCACCACAAGCACAAGTAGCATCTGACTCTGTAAGATAAATTCACACATCAGCTCTGATTACATGACAGAAGTACCACATTTAAATACTTAATAAAATTTTTCTCTAATCAATTTCCCAGTGTCTTACACATAGGAGGTCTTTCCTTATTTCTATGATGATGAACTTATACCATGAAACTGGAAATCTAATTACACTTATTTGTATCAATGACCACAGAATGTATTTATATCTATTCCCAGCCAAAACAATTAGATAGCTGTTCCTAAAGAAAAAGTCTTCTTACTTGATTGGAGATAGTGTGATAGGAAGGAATTCAGATATGTAACTATTAACCTTGTAAGGGTCCAGAGTCTAAGAACGAGATGGGCACGGCAAGAGGGTACAAAAACAAAGTACAAAATTAAGAGGTTAAAAAACAGATTGGTTGACCAGGGCCGCCCTACACAGGAAACCGACCTCAGCTGTATCTGTGGGGTATATTTGGTGTATCTACAGTTCATGTTACGTTCTGATAGGTTCCGTGTTTTTTCTACCTGATTGTTTGTATATGAAGTAATCTCATTGGTTTTGCTCCAGGATGTGATTTATCAACCCAGGAGGTGTCTGGCACCAACAGTTTCTAGTCCCCCCACTTCTCTTTATCTACCAACTGCTTGTTATTTTTAATCTAGCTTTGCCAACCCCCCTACATCCTGTCATGATGGCTCTCATGTTCCCCACCTTTTCTTTGAGACTGAGTCAATTCTTTGACTCCTCATCTTTGGTATAGAGGGGGTTGTATTGTGTCCGTAACACTAACATTCTCACTGCTCCAATGCAATTCTGCACAAATTCATGAGGGCGTTTATCAGGCATGGTCCTATTAACAATAATTATTGAAGCTACATGAGGGGTCCTGCTAGCACTGTTACGAGTGACGTTAGCCAAAGGGGAATAATTAAACATACACTCATACCAAGTTCCTTGTCTTTCTTTTTCTCTACGTAAGAGGCTCTCTTTAGCTTTTTGAAAAGTTCCTTTAATTACACCGGAGTGGTTTGCCTCTTAAGATGAACATCATTATTTACTAGTAAGGCAATACCTGACCCCACTGATCCTGCTATACCTGTGGTTATAAGAACCAGGATTAGAACTGGCACTGCTGATTTTTGTCATGGTTGGTTCTGTAGAAGGGGTTCCCATCCTGCCTGTCCACTGAAATAATAAAATTGCAGAAGTAATTGGACTATTAGGCAGAGCTCTGTGCTTACATGGAAATGCGAACGGTATATGCAGGGGCTTAGTCCCTTGGTGCAAGTAAACAATGTGTTGTTAGGTCCTTTATATAAGAGGTTGTTCTCTTCATTGTTATTAATCCTCAGTAAGGCAATGGTTTGGTTACAATATTCTTACATTGTGATTTTTTTATAGGGTACTTCTCTGACACTAGACAGGTTCCTTTTCCGTGTACTTTTTGGAGAGTGATTATCCCGTCTACCTATGGACACTCTTGCAATCCGTGACATTGGTAATGCCCTTTGACTATAGTCCTGATTCCAAAATAATAAAGGGGTCTGGGATCTAAACACTGTCAACATTCATTTATTGTATTTGGCTGGGTCATCTTTAGATAATTAAAAGTGGTATCTACTACTTTTACGAGGTACCTGTATTGTTCATTAACCACGTTTTCTCATTCAGGCTCAGTTGGCCCGCTTGTGGTTCTCAGGTTGTCTATGGGTTCTAGATCTACAGGAGGTCTAGGGAGACTATGTTCAAAGATTTCTTTGTTGGGCCCTATTCTGTATTGTATGTAAGGGAGTGGTCGACGTTGGACAGTGAATTCCATACCTGGGTCTCTTCTGTTGATATATGCCCTAATTCCCCAGGTTCGTCCAAGGTTCCACCCTGCCCCAAGGATCAGCTGCCAGAGTTTTATTTTTATCTCTATGGGGTTACAAGTTCCTAGACTGCTGTAGTTACAGGTTTTAGGCCTACTGGTCTGACTGAAGGATATATAGGCATCATGGTCGGTCCAAGGGTCTGACACCCCCAACTAGCACAATGGTAATTCCCTGCACCCTGGCAGTTGAGTTCTCCATTGACTGGGCAGAGGTAAAACTGAGTATATTGGAGGGCCATTTCTACATTAGGTTCCCCTCATCCAACAGGGCAAACTCCTGGAGCAAAACGATAGTTTCCCAGATCATTGATGGTATAGATTCCTTCCTTCATGATCAAACCTGTGTAAATACTACTTATCAGTTTACAAAGATCAATTCTAAAGACCGGTTGTTCTGTTGTATTGACTTCTGCTAAGATGCGGCCGGTCTGAGTACCTGTCAAGGTCATATAGGGGTTGAGTTATCTCTGCAAACCAGGGATTCCAAAGTCTACAATATCCCACAGTCCCAAGGAATTCTCTTACTTGTTTGGCAGTGGCTGGTTGAGTGAGGGTATGGGGTTATTACTCTCTTCTGTGATTCCGATAAAGTGCGAACTTCTTCATGCAGATCAAATCCCAGATAAGTAGCATGTTTCTGGCATATCTGGGCCTTTTTCACTGAAACCTTGTAGTCTTTCTCTTGTAGCATTTGTAGCAGATTTTTAGTACCACGCAGGCAGGCTTCAAAGGTTTTTGGCGGTGATGAGCAGGTCATCTACATATTGTAGGAGGGTGATTTCGGAGTTATGTGTCCTATAGTCTTGCAGATCTTCGTGAAGTGCTTCATCAAATATAGTGAGCGAATTCTTGAACCCCTGGGGGAGTCTTGTCCATGTAAGTTGTCCTTGGAATCATTCTTGGGGATCTGTCCACTTGAAGGCAAAGAATGGCTGTGACTGATTTGCAAGCAGGATACAAAAAAGGTATCCTTTAAGTCTAAAACAGCATATATGACCCGTTTTGGTCCCAAGAGTGAAAGAAGCATGTACAGGTTTCGGGACTGTCGTATGAGAGGGAGATAGACCTGTGGAGCAGTGCCCTCTAACTATCTCAGAAGCCTGCTGCACCTGGTATGCCCAATCACCATCCACCTGCAAACTGCAAGGTTGGGGTTATAAGAGATGGGGAAAGGCAGCAAGTTCCTGCCAGATGAAGGAAACCTGCTCCCGTCAATGAGACAGCAAAACCCTGGTGAACAAGTACCAGGTGCTGCAGGTGGAATCTAATCCTGTGGATGATGGCTACCATAGCCTAGAATCTTTCCGTAGGCCACACCATCCTCATTAAAAAATAACAACATCCTTTATTAAGAAGAAGAGGAGAGTGATTGTTGTAGGGGACTCCATCTTCAAAGGAATGGAGGGACCCATTTGCAGGCCTGGTCCACTCCACAGAGAGGTCTGCTGCTTACCGGGGGCATCAGTGAAGGAGGTAGCTAGAAAACTTCCTTCCCTGATCCATGAGACAGACTACTATAATCTGATTATAGTCCAAACTCGTAACGATGACTTAGTAAAAAGAAAGACTAAAGAGATCAAGAAAGACTTCAGGACCATTGGACCAAAACACCATCTTTATTGATTTTACAAGACTTTTTATACCCCTTCCCGAGATGCAAAACCATGCATAATTGGATGACTCCTTCTCAGTTGTAACTTCATAATTGAGTGATTCACCTGCAACCTGGCAGCTTCCTAACCTTGTTTACTTGTCTCTTCTTGGTGCCTTCCATGTTCTCTAAGCATACACGGGCATCTATTCAAGGTCAATGTTGAAGTTCACACACTCTAACTCCTCAAACCAGCCAAGATTTCACAGAAAACATATACACTTGCTCTTCAAGTAAGAGATGCACTGAAATGTCTCTGAAAAAAATGCCAGATTGTCTCCCACTATTGTTGCAGGACTTCAGGAATATCTATTCTCCTATAACATATTGTCATCACATTCAGCCGCTGTTCTTAATTTGCCAATGGCCTACTAAGGACTTATCATATTAATTAGTAGTAATGAGACAGTTATAACTAGCCATTGTCATTAATTTCCTTAAAATATACAATAAGATGCACAGTAATTGTGACAGTTAATCAGTACCTGCCCACATTCTCCCTCTTTTAAAATTGCTCTGAAATAGATCTGAGTTAATATTCATGAAACAGTACTTCTTACACTGTTGAAATACACGTCTTTTCAAACAATACATTCCTAAATTTAAGCTGAAATTTGATTTTGTGAAGAAGAAAGACTTCGTCTGTAGACTTCCTAACTTATAGATGCAGTTATCCAGCAGAAAGGTTAAATTACTTTATCCAGTTACACCTTTTGCTGAAACCCACCTAAGATTTCAGATAAAAGAGGCCTCATAGCTTTAATTGAGTTTTGTGTAACAATATCATACCAGATATGAGAGTCAGCCCTGTGTCTAGTAAAACAGAGAAGAAACACCCATGAAATTGATGATAAAGGCTTTTACTGTAGTAGTGAGCTCAAACTCCTTGGTCTCAAAATTAAAAAAAAAAAAAAAATGGGATTTAACCTGAGCACACTGGCATTGTTTTGCGGACACTATGGCAAAAAGTCTGGCAGCTCACACAGATCCTTAAAACTATGTCTCTGGAGACAAAGGCAAAGGTTACTGCTTCCATTCTTTATTTCTAACTCTCTTCATTTTCTATCAGGGTCATGCTTTACCAGGTATCTTGTTCCCTTCACAGAATCACAGAACAACCAGGTTGGAAGGGACCCATCGGATCTTCTAGTCCAACCATTCCTATCAGACACTAAACCAAGTCCCTCAAGACCTCATCCACCCGTGTCTTAAACACCTCCAGGGAAGGTGAATCAACCACCTCCCTGGGCAGCCTATTCCAATACCCAATGACCCTTTCTGTGAAAAACCTCCTCGTAATCTCCAGCCTAAATCTCCCCTGGCGGAGCTTGAGGCCATTCCCTTTCGTCCTGTCCCCTGTCACTTGGGAGAAGAGGCCAGCACCCTCCTCTCTACAACCTCCTTTCAGGTACTTGTAGAGAGCAATGAGGTCTCCTCTCAGCCTCCTCTTCTCCAGGCTAAACAACCCCAGCTCTCTCAGCCGCTCCTCATAGGATCTGTTCTCCAGTCCCTTCACCAACCTCATCGCTCTTCTCTGGACTCACTCCAGAGCCTCAACATCCTTCTTGTGGTGAGGGGCCCAGAACTGGACACAGGATTCAAGGAGTGGCCTCACCAGTGCTGAGTACAGAGGGAGAATCACCTCCCTGGACCTGCTGGTCACACCATTTCTGATACAAACCAGGATGCCATTGGCCTTCTTGGCCACCTGGGCACACTGCTGGTTCATGTTCAGTCGGCTGTCGACCAACACCCCCAGGTCCCTCTCCTCCTGGCAGTTTTCCAGCCAGGCTTCTCCCAGTCTGCAGGTCTGCATAGGGTTGTAGTGCCCCAAGTGCAGGACCCGGCATTTGGCCGTGTTAAACCTCATACCATTGGACTCTGCCCAGCGGTCCAACCTATTTAGGTCCCTTTGCTGAGCCTCCCTACCCTCCAGCAGATCGACACTTGCACACAGCTTTGTGTCATCTGCAAACTTGCTAAGGGTGCCCTCATCCAGGTCATTGATGAAGACATTGAACAGGGCTGGACCTAGCACTGAGCCCAGAGGAACCCCACTTGTCACTGGCCTCCAGCTGGACTTAACACCATTTACCACCACTCTCTGGGCCCGGCCATCCAGCCAGTTTTCTACCCAGGAGAGTGTGCGTCTGTCCAGGCCAGAGGCTGACAGTTTCCGTAGCAGAATGCTGTGAGACACTGTGTCAAAGGCTTTACTGAAGTCCAGAAAGACCACATCCACAACCTTTCCTTCATCCAGCAGCCGAGTGACTTTGTCACAGAAGGTGATCAGGTTGGTTTGGCAGGACCTGCCTCTGCTAAACCCATGTTGACTGGGCCTGATCACCCGGTTCTCTTGCTTCCCTACCCTTTAATTAATGCAGTCCATTAATGCAGGAGGAATAATATTGAACAAATAGAGGTGCTGATGACAGCTGTTGTGCATATTGATGTGCTGTGAGCCAAACCATTGTTGTAGCACCTTGATAGAGCACTATTTTATGTAACAAGTACCCAGAAAAAAAATAAGAACACGATATTTTAGTTAAGATGATGAGAAACTTTTTTTTCCCCTCAGTCTCCTATTTAAAAAGAATTTCAAACCATTTCTGGACCATATTCCAGTCAGACCTCTTCCTTTTGGAGTGTAATTAGGCACTCTAAAATTACCTTAGTGATGAGTTATTGAACAAAACATATATATGTGGTACCATCTAAAAGGTCAAAGCATTATTAAACTGGCAAAATCATACTGAAAATATATGGCAAGTTGTCCATGCTTTGAATCTGCTACCAGACAGTGACAAGCTGAAATACACAGTAACCACCACCGATTCCAAAACTATATTGTTACCTCAGCCCAAATTACCTCAAAGATACCTTTTTCGGCTCTGACAGACTATGAAATGTAGCATTTCATCTAATCATTTCAGCATTAAAATTAATTCACTGTAGATGAATAGACTCTCTAAACTGTCAGTCTCAGACCTGCTTTTACTAGAATTCATTAGCTTTATCCCTCTGCAAAGATCTAAGGTTCCCTCAAAGGATTTCTCATAAGCCAAAGTCACCCTGTATCCTTCTAGCCGCAGAAGGAAGGACTCCATAATAACATTTAGTCACCAGATGGCACTAGTACAGAAACTAAGTGGCACAGACAGCAATGTTACACCCAATGGGATAAGGTAAAACTGTCCAACAACTTATCCCTCAAAATTTATTTGAACACCAAAAACTGAAGTTAATTAAGGTTCTGGAGGAAGTTGCGGTAGTTTGATATTCAAATAAATACAGATGAGAGAACTTTACAATCTACACTGTGAATGTTGCCATGTTCTCTTCACTATAAAAAAAGAGAGAGAAGATGGAGTCACTCACTATACCTGCAAATACTCTAACTGAAGATGGTAGCTATGACCTGCTATGGTCAGGAAGGAAACATTACATTTAGTTCTGACATATTACTTCATTATGAAGCAAAGTGTAACCACAGAGTCCAAGTAGCTGCTAATCTGAGAGGACAATCAGAACTGAGGGATAAATGCTTCCATCTCCTCAACTACTAGTTTTTTAGCTGCATGCCAGTCCACTCTCTGCAATGGATAACCCCTTCTGAATGATCCTTTTGAGATATTAGCATCTTTGAAATGAATCACTGTAGCTCAGGTAAACTCTCCTACGACAGGTTGAACCCGGGCTTACACTTACATATAGGATGGCCACCAGCTGGAGAATGGACTTAATCAGTTTGCAAACTCAAATGCCTTTGTTCAGCATTACTCACTGGAATTCAACCCCAGAGATTTGAATTTGGGATCCACATATTCTGAGGTATCAATTTTTCCCTCAGGGTTCAAGAGTCAAATCACCCTTCCAAGAGACGCATGTAACATATACACTTATTAGTTTACTAAGATACCAACTTTGAAGCTTCTGTCCCAAAGAGCTGAGATAAAAATATGCATTTACACTGCTGTGTTACCTGACTATAGACAAAACATACCATGACAGACATTAAGCTGCTGTGTAAAGGTTAGTGCAACATATTGTGCCTAGCATAGCAATGTGCTAGAAACACACTGTTTATACCTCACACTTGAAGATGTTTCTATACAATTTCTCTTCAGAGAACAGATTTCAACATTTGAAAACCTCGCACTTCGCAAACACATAGAGGAGCAAAAGTAATATGTCTTACTAAAACGTTGAGAAAAAACAGACTCAATAATATAAAAGAAAATGCTCTATTAGTTTATGGGACTCAGGCAAACACGACGCATAGCTTTCTGAAATACAACAATTGTGTATCCCTGAGGTCAAGGTCCTGGGGAGTGTTCAGAGAAGAGCAACAAAGGTGGTGAAGGGACTGGAGAACAAGTTCTTTGAGGGGTGGAGGAGGGAGGCAGGGTTGTTTAGCCTCTAGAAAAAGAGGCTGAGAGGAGACCTTATCACTCTACAACAACCTAAAAGGAGGTGGGTGCTGGTTTTTTATCCCAAGTGATATGCAATAGGAAAAGAGGGTATGGTCTCAAGCTGCATCAGGGGAAGTTTCGATTGTACATTAGGAAAAATATCTTCACAGAAAGGGTTATCTAGCACTGGAACAGGCTGACCAGTTCGATGGTTTAATCACCTGCACTGGAGGTGCTTACAAGATGGATAGATGAGGTGCTTAAGGAAATGGTTTAGTTGCAGATGAACATTTTTGGACTCTGATCTCAGATGTCTTTTAGAAACCGGTAATACTATGACTCTATGATTTTCAAGGTGGAAATTTGTTCAAAAGGGGGTTTTTTTATTAAAATTGGTGATAAAATACATAATGAGGTTAAGACTTAGAAGATGTCAGCGAAGTTATATAATCATCTGATCTTAATAAAAATATCTAAAACTACATATAATGGGGAAAAAACAAGGACATGAATGTTTATATTATTCAGGGCATAAGTCTACTTCTGAAAAAGGTAGAAGAAACTGAGGTGACACTGTTATCTCATCATTAACTGCATTTTATTCCACTAAAACATAAGTGATTATCAGAGACCAAAAACACAATCTGAACTTTTAACACAATCTCTATGTTCACACCTTCTAGCCTCTCTATAGAAGAGCTAGAATGCAGAATGAGAATAGCAATTTCAGCATTTACATTACTAACAATGTCAAAGCAGGCAAGAGCTGCTTAGAGACAAAATACAGGAGCTTGCTGCTTGTGCAGCATGTGCAACCCAACTTCAATATGGTGACCACCTGAGGAACCTGAACAAGTATATGGGACCTGATGAGATGCACCACAGAGTTCTGAGGGAACTGGTTGATGTTGCCAAGCCACTCTCCATGAAATATGAAAAGTAATGGCAATCAGGAGAAGACCATGTCAGTTGGAAGAATAATTGTCCCCATTATAAAAGGTGTAGGAAAGATGACCTGGGAACTGCTGACATAATCACAGAGTCACAGAAACACCAGGTTGGAAAAGACCCACTGGATCATTGATTCCAAGCATTCCTATCAAACACTAAACCATGTCCCTCAGGACCTCGTCCACCCATGCCTTAAACACATCCAGGGAAGGTGAATAAATCACCTCCCTGGTAACCTGTCCCAGTGCCCAATGACCCTTTCTGTGAAAAACTTCCTCCTAATCTCTAGCCTAAATCTCCCCTGGTAGAACTTGAGGCCATTCCCTCTTGTCCTGTCCCCTGTCACTTGGGAGAAGAGGCCAGCTCCCTCCTCTCTACAACCTCCTTTCATGTAGTTGTACAGAGCAATGAGGTCACCTCTCAGCCTCCTCTTCTCCAGGCTAAACAACCCCAGCTCTCTCAGCTGCTCCTCATAGGACCTGTTCTCCAGCCCCTTCACCAGCTTTGTTGCTCTTCTCTGGACTTGCTCCAGAGCCCCAATACTCTTCTTGTGCTGAGTGACCCAGAACTGAACACAGGATTCAAGGAGTAGTCTCACCAGGGCTCAGTACAGAGGGAGAATAACATCCCTGGACCTGCTGGCCACACTGTTTCTGATACAAGGCAAGATGCCATTGGCCTTCTTGGCCACATGGGCACACTGCTGGTTCATGTTGAGTTGGCTGTCGACCAATACCCCCAGGTCCCACTCCTCCCAGTAGCTTTCTAGACAGACTTCTCCCAGTCTGTAGCTCTGCATAGGGTTGTTGTGCAGCAAGTGCAGGACCCGGCACTTGACCTTGTTAAACCTCATGCCGCTGGACTCAGCCCAGCGGTCCAGCCTGTTTAGGTCCCTATGCAGAGCCTCCCTACCCTCCAGGAGATCCACACTTCATAGAATCATAGAATCATAGAACAACCAGGTTGGAAGGGACCCATCGGATCTTCTAGTCCCACCATTCCCAACGTCTCTATCCATCGGATTGTGCCACTTTAAAAAGAGGAAAAAGCCACCCCTGAGGACTGCCCGACCACCCCCTCGCTCAGAATAAAGGATCAGAACACTGAAAGGAAGCTGATTTGTATGTATTTTATCCAAAATTTATTGACAGCGGGATGGGTGGGGCTACAGGGACGGCCTGGAAGTCACCTCGGGGGCTCAGACCCTGCAGGCGCAGCAGCTCCTGCTCTGTGGTCCCATTCATCCTCTGCACCCGACGCTCTAGTGCTGCTTCTGTCGGAAGGAGCAGCCTTCTGTCAGCCTGGCCTTGCCCCCCATGGGCTGGCAGAGCACGATGGAGCAGCCCACGCACCACACGACAGTCTGAGCGTGGCTGAACACCGTCGTGATCTTGTAGCAACCAGGGCATTTGAAGTCCATGAAATAGGAGTTGGGGCTCTGCACGAGCCGCTTCTTCTTGTGCTTCCGCTTCTCCTCCTCAGGGGAAGGGTGCAGCAGGTCCTTGGCCTTCCACCCAGCTTAGTATAATCTGCAAACTTGCTAAGGGTGCACTCAATACCTTCATCCAGGTAGTTGATAAAGACATTGAACAGGACAGGACACAGCACTGAGCCCTGGGGAACACCACTTTCGACAGGCCTCCAGCTGGAGTTAACACCATTTACCATAACTCTGGGTCTGGCCACCCAACCAGTTTTCCACCCAGGAGAGTGTGTGCCTGTCCAGGCCAGACAATGACAATTTCTGTAGCAGACTACTGTGAAAAACTGTGTCCAAGGATTTACTGAAGTCCAGGAAGTCCACATCCACATTCTTTCCCTCATCCAGTAAGTGGGCCTCTTTGTCATAGAAGGCGATCAGGTTAGTTTGGTAAGCCTGCTTTTTGTGAACTCGTGTTGACTGGGCCTGATCACCTGATTCTCTTGCATGTGCCTCATCATAGCACTCAAGATCACCTGTTCCTTGACTTTTCCCAGCACTGAGGTCAGTCTTGTAGTTCCCTGGATCCTCCCTGTGACCCTTCTTGTAGATGGACACAACATCAGCCAACCTCCAGTCCAGTGGAACTTCTCCAGTCTTCCAGGACTGCTGGAAGATGATGGAAACACCTTTCAGCTTCAGCTCTGTGCCTGAGAAGATCATGGAAAAGATCCTCCAAGAAGCTCTGCTAGAAGACATGGAGTACATGGACGTGATTCAGGACAGACAGGAGATTCACAGGGGCAAGTCCTTCCTGACCAATATAGTGGCTTTCTATGATGGCGTAACCAACAGATGTGATCTATCTAGGCTTCTTTAAAGCCTCTGATTCAGTCCCCTCCAACACCCTTCTCTATAAATTGGAGAGATATGGATCTGGTGGATAAGAAACTGGTTGGATTCAGAGAATAGCAGTCAATGGCTCAAAGTCCAGATGACGATCCATGACAAGTGGTGTCCCTCAGGGGTCCGTACTGGGTCCGCTGTTTAATATCTTCATCAATGATATAGACAGCAAGATTGAGTGCACCCTCAGAAAGTCTGCAGATGACACCAGGCTGAGTGGTGTAGTAGACACACCAGAAGGGTGGGATGTCATCCAGAGGGACCCAGACAGGCTGGAGTAGTGGGCCTATGAGAATCTCATGAGGGTCAACAAAGCCAAGTGCTATGTCCTACATCTGGATCGGGGCAATCCCCATTTTCACTACAGAATAGGGGATGACATGATTGAGAGCAGCCCTGCAGAGAAGGACTTGGGGGTGCTGATCGATGAGAAGCTTGACATGTGCCATCAATGTGCACGTGCAGCCCAGCAGAAGGCCAACGATATGCTGGGGGGCATCAAAAGAAGTGTGACCAGCAGGTCCAGGGAGGTGATTCTGTACCTCTATTCCTGTCTTGTGAAATCTCATCTGGAGTACTGTGTCCAGTTCTGGAACCCTGAACATAAGAAGGAGCCTAGAGGAAAGCTGGAGAGGGACTATTCATAAAGGCTTGTGGTGATAGGATAAAGGGGAATGGGTATAAACTGGAGAGGGGAAAATTTAGGCTTGATATAAGGAGAAATTTTTTACCATGAGGGTGGTGAGACACTGTCACATGTCGCCCAGGGAAGATGTGGATGTCCCATCCCTGGAAGTGTTCAGGGCGAGGTGCATTGCGCAGCCTGATCTAGCTGGAGGTGTCCCTGCTCATTGCACGTGGGTTGGAACTAGATGATCTTTAGGGTCCCTTCCAACCCAAACCATTCTATGGTTCTATCACTCTACGATTCGTACTGCAGGTCTATTTTTTTATTATTTTTCTAAACAGTTTGAACTAGTTTTGAATCTTATATTTACATTAAGACAGTTTGTAGCTTTCTGTTTACATAATACTAAGTTCATGAAAAAGCAAAAGGAAGGTTCACTTAGATTATCAAAATCTATTGATGAAGCAGCACCAGGCAAAGCGAGTAGGTTATAGGAGAAAAGAAACAAGCAAACACACAAATTCAAACAAACCAAAAACACAGTACTAAGGGAAAACTGATCAAGAAGAGAAAACAAATGATCATAGCAGTCAGTGATATTGAGATTTCAGGAGATATTTTCTGTTTTCACTATTACCACTAGAAGTGAAGGCATACTTCCCACCACTGGCGAGAAACAAAAAGACAAACCAACCAACCAAACACCTATGTCACCCCCAAATAATAAAAACACCACACAAATCCCAAAACATTATTCTTATAAACAAGGATTAGACATACACGTGGAGTCTTCTCACAGAGTTTAAGAGGAGTAAAAGCACTTTTCAGTTCTAATCAGGTTTAATGAGATGTCAATCCAGGGAGAAAAAGATGAGGATAATTTCTCAGAGAAACTTGGGCTAATTTGTCCTCATTTCTCTATGTTTTTGGCCTACTGATAGGAAAAAAAAATCACCTCAGCATTTCAGAGAAATAAGCAAGAAATAATAACGGAGGATGGAGCTGGAAAGAGAAAATGAAAGGTAAGTGTTAGCTTTTCTACTAGGTTTGGTTGAGGGCAGTTAATGTACTTTTGAACATTACAGGAGAAAAATACTTGACATAATTGAATTCACTTCGAGCTTGTAAACCTCAGGAAAGTAGCTAATTCCCAAATTGGTTATAATGAGAAATTGACCAGTTTGTGCCTGAATTTTTGCTCCCACTCTAAAGGAAGAAAAAACAGTCTAATACTTCTTTGAAGTCAGCGTAAAGATGTAATCCTCGTTAACAATTTTCCTTTGTGTACTACTGAAAGGCATTTACATACTCTTGGCTATAAAAGGCAATATAAGGCAATAAAATACTATGGATTTAAGAAATAAAATGTTTTTTTCAGCTAACTTCAGTTCCTGAATGAATCAAAATGTATTCTCAATATTTGACTGACTATCACCCCGTCCTTACAGCTCATTAAATCTGCCCTTTTAAAATGTTGCAACAGCTGAAGCAAGACAAATCACAGAGAAGATAAAACACTACTACTCTCTATCAGGCTCCAGGCTGCCTAGCCAGCTTCTCTGACAGTATCTGCAGCTGCACGTTCAGCCAGGAAGGGTCAGACACTCTAATAAGGGCACAGATATGGGGAGATTTGGATAGTTATTTGGAGGCAAAATCCTTCTACTCAGGCATTTATACACATCACCTAGGTTTCAGAAAGATTTGGGTGTTGGATTTCATTTCTCAGAAGACATAGCTACTGCTTTGCATTTGTAAAGGTGTCAAATTTAGTAAGGTACAAATTACCTTCATTATACTTCTGAATGGACTGATCCTCAGAGATGGAAAAACTCCAGTGTAGAATTCCATCAAAGTCATCATTTTTAGAACACTAATCTTCATTTTCCAGTTGATTGTGCCAAAACCACATGATCTTGACCCAAATCAGGACTAAGAGATGCCACATTAGGATTCAGCTAGAAATACCCTCCTTGGTATTCTTCTTTGTTGTTAGTATGAAGCAGCTGTCAAGGATGATGGAAATAAATGTCCCTAGTTCTTTTCAATTTCCTTTCACAGCTGCATTTTTTTGCCACACTACATCGTTTAAATATATAGCACAGCAAAAAGCTTGACAATGTTGCAGATTGCAGCAAACATGCTGTGCTGCCACAAATGCTGAAGCCTCCAAGGGCAAGTACAACAAGCTAAAGAAACCAAGATGAGGAATTTTAGTAGCAAACCCATGAGAAATATTCCATTTTGCATGTGTACAAGAACAGGAGGTCATCACCACAGTTCCTCCCCTCTGACTTCTTCCTTGATTCTCCCAAGCCTTCTCTCCAAGCTGTATTTACATTTACGCTCTCAGCTACCAGTAGCACAAAAGACTCTCAAGCCCCCTTCAAGGCTACCATCCTTATCAGTAGGTCTATTGACATACTGATAAAGACCTACTCAGCACCCCCACACCGAGAGCCTCGGCTATAATCACAGCCAGTTTTCTCACACTTGGAGGCAGTCTCTCTGACTGCCTCTCTGACTGATTCATCTAGGGCATGAATCCTAGTCCTGGCTACTAAATAGAGGCAATTAAGAGAGCAAGCTACCCTGTAGCAGTCATGCAGCACATTCAACTAATTAAACAAGAGCAAGCAAGAAAGCATGTTCAAAGCAGCTGCACATGACTCTACAAAGGTGCTTAGTAGCAACAAACTGGAAAGACTTGTGTGGGCACAGTCAACAATATTAGATTAAGTTACCTACAGAGAAAAAGAGAGTTGAGACTTTACAGTTATTGTAAAAGAAAAACAAATCATTAATTGTGCATTTGGATGAGTCTGAGTTATAATTAAGCAAAATGTGACTTAAACAAAGTCCTTAAAATCACAAGGTAATTTTCTGAAAGAACTCTGATTTAAAACATAGTATGAGTATTATGGCAAAGCAGGTAGTGTTTTGTTAGTCATCTGGTGGTGTTCTATTTGCTAATCAGTGATTCTTGTCTGGCCATTCAGCAAAACATTATTGTTCAGCCGTACCATTCTCATGAGACATCAAACTACATCAGTGTAGAAGTATTAATGGTCAGATTGTCTCTACAATAAAATCCACTTAAAAGGACCAATTCCAGGATCTTTCTTCAACTTTGTGGAATGTCAGTGACGCAGAGTGAAAGAACCGCCCTCCTCAACAGCACAGCATTCTTCATCATAGGCAGAAATACATTGGGTAATTTAAGAGACAGAGAGGAAATGTCCCATGAGGTAGGATTCCTTTTTCCACAGCTCCAGTTCAGTTTTTACCTTAAGACATGTCTAGCAGTGGAAATCAGCAGACAGAATGTTTTCAGTGAATGCCCCAGGAACAATTTTTTGCTATGACATTTCGTGGCATTTAGTGATTCATTGGAAGAACTTGATTATACACACTTTGATGAGTTTTTGTCACTATGTAGTCAGTCAGCCTCCAGTCCAATGGAACCACCCAGTTAGCCAGGGTTGCTGTTAAATAATGGAAAGAGTTTTGACAAGCAGTTCTGCCAGCTCCCTCATTACTCTCAGGTGGATCCCATGTGGCCCCATAGTTACCCCTTTTTATTGCCTCTACATGCTGGATTGGTTTTTTTGCATTATATACTCCTATCTTCAGATCAAGTTGGTATATCTATATAACACAACATAGCAAGGAGCAGAATTTCTAGCTTAGGTTGCAAAAGCAGACTGCTAGCTCCCCAGATTCCAGCTTCACTAGCATATATTCTGAGACGCAGAGGTGCCCTAACAGCAGTACTGATTTTACTTTCATGACTGCTCACAGACAGCCTAATGCTGACAACCAATCAGCTTATTCCTAACAGAATAAAAAACAAGGTAGAAAAGATAAACTTACCATCCTAGTTGGATCTCAGACTTCGGCTTCCCATTTTCGCTAGTTCCCACTTAAACGTTTAAAAATTAGAGCTAGACAAATTATTGTGGAAACAAAATTAATTTTTTTCAGTTTTCTTGATTTTATGTTTGAAGAACTAAACTTTCTGTTACAGAAAAAAAAAAACCAGTAATCTATAAAAAAGTAGTGTCTCAGCCCATGAGGTTTTCACTCTCCTTTCTGGGAAAGGTAAAATCTCGTACAAATTCACTAATAAGCAAAAAATTTGGGGGGGGCAACAGAGTGGCGAATAACAAAAAAAAAACCCCAAAACCACAAATAAACAAGAGAACAAGACACATTTTCCACTGAGAAGCAAAAGATTAACCAATTTCATCAAAAAATCTGTATTAAGACATCCAAAATCCAGACAACTAACACAGGAGTCATGATGTCCTAAAGTAAATATGTGGAGAACTGTTTTAAGCAAAGACATATCCTTTCAGTGGTATCATCTATCCCTTGAAGTTTTCCAACACAACACAATTATCTAAACTCACAAGTAGCGTTTATGCTGCTGTTCATAGAACGAGTATAGGACTTTCTTATCAATTATACTATAGAGATAGTTATCAAAATTTATGGGACCTTCATGATGCTTGGAGATTGGGCTGGGGCCAAATAAGCAAAGGACAATTGGGTATATCCAAGAAGAGTCAGTGCTGGATAATATATTTAAGCTGTCACTCAAAATCACAGAATCACTAGGTTTGAAAATACCCACTGGATTATTGAGTCCAATCATTCCTATCAATCACTAAACTATGCTCCTCAGCACCTCGTCTACCTGTCTTTTAAACATCACCAGGGAAAGTGACTCAACCTCCTCCATGAGAATGATAAATAAAATGATAAATAAAAAAATACTGAAGTCTGTCTATGTCAACTAAACAGTCGTCAGGACTAGAAAGCACTTGGGGAGTTAGGGTCTTGATAACAAATAAATCACTTCTGGGGACCTGAAATATTAAAATAAAAAATAAAAAAAGTAAAAATATTTTTAAAAAGAAAACTTGTTTATGGCTGAGAAATTGAAGCAGCACTTTCAGAAAACAACAAAGAAGAGAAGGGAAAGGGGAACTGAAATGATTAAGAAAAAAAATCTGGATCATGAAGACACAATTACCACTGCCTAGAGGAAAAAAGGGAAGAAAAAACTTCCTAAAAGGGAAGAAAAAACTTTTTCTTTCTTATTTCTAAATCCATTTCACATCTTTATTTAAAAAAAATCTTTAAAGACATGAACATAGGAAATGCCTTACAAGAGAGCTGTTTGCAGGATCAGTTCTCTGCTAATGACAACTCTTCCCAGCAGAGTTGTTTGCTAAAAACAGTGGCTGTGAACACAAGCAAGCCGTATATTTTTACCACACATTGCCAGACTTGAATTTAATACGAGCAAGCTGTCAAAGAAGGGCTGATAGCAGGCAATTAATTCATTCCCTGTTTCAGGCTGTTTATTCCCAAAAGCTCATTTCACAGGACTGTTACCAGAACCTCTCATGATAAGGATGATTGCTCAAAAACACTTTTGGTCTTAAAACATCACCCTATCTGTAAGAAAGTGTTTGACAAAAGTAGAGCCATACAATGCCTGAGATTTAACACAGTTCCCAAGGAAAAAAATGCTTACAAAAGTTGGTGTGGAACAAAACAAGAAACCTTGCATCAACATTCCTTTGTTTCTGAAAGTCCAATTATATCTCATGATACTGTGGATATTTCTCAAATATGATGCTTTCACACAGCATTTTATTTACAGCATATTAATTTGTTGGGTAAAAATTTCACATGCAAAATTAGCTAGTCTTCTTCCGGTTCTTCTAATCCTTGTATACCGAATTCATTCACAGCAATATTTATGTGGTATAAGATGATTCCACTTTATTTCCTTGCAGGGAAGCTACCTATAAGTGGGAAAATAAATCACCTTATTATCTCCAGTTCAATGCATATGTCCTGATTTTATGTAGTATGTAATTGTTTAGGTAATAAATGTTTATAATACAAGGAAATTAAAGATTATACAAAGCCACTATAGGAGAAGATAATTTTAAACATTAATGATGAAAATAGAAAAGAGTTCAAATAATTTAAACATGGAAGTTTCCTTCCCACTTTTCAAAAATCCTTTTGAGGTAGGACCATTACATTTGAACTTGTTCGGACTGTTTCCACAAATGTTTCTAAATATCTCTCTCCTGTCATAAAGGTCCCTTAATTTCATTATTGCTTGAATCCTTTAAATTCTTTTCTAGGTCATTTCTTTTCTAAACATAACAGAACACCCACTATATGTGGTTTGTACTAATGATCAGAAGCTGTGAGTATTGTGATGGCTCTCTCTACAGCCTTTATTTTAGCAAATAAAGAGGTACATAAGAAGAGGTACAATGCAAAAACATGAAGTGTCAGTGGTGGCCGCTGTGTTTTGTTCCAGGCAAATGGAGATGAGAAAAACTCACCCCAAAACAATTATTATTTTTTGTCACTGTCTTTGAATTTTGAGAGCTATCACAAAATTATCTCAGCTAAACATCATTTGGGCCCCTTGAAGTATATGGAATTTTTTTCCACAAACAAAATCCCAAATGCTTCCACATATGTAAAATGTCTGTGTTCATAGCCTGATCAGCTTAGTGCTAAAATTGCCTTTATCCCCACCCTCTTGTGAATAGTACAGGACCTGAGTAGAGAACAACATTTTTAAGTGTCAGATTTGCAAATGCTTTCTGAGACTTTGCAAATGCAGAATCTAATTCTCGGAGTGGCAATTAGTAGAGTGAAACCTTTATATGTCCACCAAGAAGTTGTGCTTCAAAACGCAATTGCCAACAGACTATAATTGTGCTCATTGATCATACAAACGTCAAATAACCTGTCATTCCCTGTAACTGCCGTTCATCTCCATGATAACCAGTAGGAAGGAATGAAAAAAAGAAAGAAGTTGCACTGAGTGCTGCCCAAAAAAATCAAGGTGAGTTAAAAAGTAGGAAAGGAAAAGGTGTAAGGAAAGGTGTACTCTTACACAGTCATGAGAGGGAGATCTGATCATGACAGCTGATCTTTATGTATCCAATTACATGCAACTTATTTTGTCTGTTATACTCAGAGCTAAAATAAGAGCCTGTATACACACTGAAAATCTCTACCTTATGCCAGGGTCCAACCAAAACTGTTGAAAAATGTCACCACTCACATGAGATTAAGAAGTTCTAAAAGACTCTTTTTCCTCCTCCACCTCAGATGAAATGAGGTTATGTAGGTACAGGAATCCTGACAGGCAAATGTCATATTAGAGTTCCACTAAAAGTAAGGTAATTTTGATAGAAGACTGCTGAACAGCTTCCAACACTTAAATTAGTGAAAAAAAAATGAAGACACATTAACATTTTTTAAAAGTTTGTGGTTTCGTATATATTGGAGTATTAAAGATCTTCATGGCCATCAGCACGAGCTTCTGTATCAGCTGATTTATGGCAACTGTAGGAACTGAATCATGAAGCAGCCAGGGGAGAACAGAATCCTCAAAAACGCTTGTGATTCATTTTACAGTGTCCTGTTACTTTAAGGGAGTGAGTACTACTACCAGCACTCATGAGAGTGAGCAAGAATAACTTGTCAAAGCAATTATTTCCACCTCTGAACACAAAACCTGCGAGAATAGTTCCACCTTTCCTCTCATGTTCTGTAAGTTACTGAATGTTTTCATAACAGATGTTGTATACCTTGTAAACCAAACTAATATGTTACAAATTATTACACTTTCAGGAACCTATGTTGTCATTAAAAAAAAGTCATCTCATTTAAGAAGAGAAAGATTTCTTAAAACTATGAAGTATCAAGGAACTGTAACTTTTTTTTTTTTTCCACCAGTTATGTGTTCACAGAATGAGTCATACATCAGAAGCAACCACAAGAGTCTAAACTTATACAAGCAAAGGATCAAGCTCCAGGTACATGTTTATTTACAGAAAGCTTGAGGAGTTATTTCTGTACTAGAGTCACAGATGACCCATAGCCAGACACCTCATTGACATGGAAACCTCACACCACCTCCCTCTGCCTTGCTCCCATCCAAGATCCTCCCTTTACACTCCATGTGATTCCTGCCTGCCACAGCTCCAACGGACCCCTTTTTCTTTGGCAGGCAGGAGCTCCTGGAAGAACTGGGGCACATTTAACTCTGCCTGGCACTTCGAGTTCCGGGAAGGCTCAGAGACTGAAGTTGTGTCTTATTGCTTAATTTGTGTTACACAGAAAAAATTACAGAAACTTATGTCCTTCTGTACCAGAGGTAGGGGTTGGTGAGATTGTAGGAATTCCTAGTCAATTGACAATAATTTGTTCCTAAAGGAAAGAGAAAGAAATAGTATCCCATAGCTCCTTGTTCTCATGAGAGATACTTTCACAGAGGCAATTCAGTAACAGAACTCATAGGGTGCATCTAAAAAGAAAACAACAATCAAAAGTCCAAACAACACAAATCAACGAAAAAAAAAAGTTGAAAGACACAGGGAAGTATATATGCCACTTGAGCACACAGAATTATAGAATCTCTCAGTTTGGAAAGGATCCACGAGGATCATCAAATCCAACTACCTGGTCCTCAGTGGACTACTTATAACCAAACTACATGAACTTTGACAGGTCTAGTGCTGTGACAGTGTGACCCTAGGCACCCGGTTCCAGTAGCAGAGCTGCATCTCTATGAATAAACTTTTCATGAGACACCGAAGTCTCACAGAATGGCTTGG
Organism: Coccyzus lansbergi; assembly: GCA_033558105.1. Classification (NCBI taxonomy): domain Eukaryota; kingdom Metazoa; phylum Chordata; class Aves; order Cuculiformes; family Coccyzidae; genus Coccyzus; species Coccyzus lansbergi. The sequence goes on from JAUMJK010001092.1 coordinate 1,711,514, forward strand.
GTTGGAAGGGACCTTTCAAGGTCATATAGTCCACCCAGATGCCCTCCTTCCCCCCTCCCCCCACAAAACCATGTCCCCACCTCAAAGGAGCACAGACAACTTCAATCAGAACAGGTTGCTCAGAGACCCATCCAACCTGGCCTTGAATGGTTCCACGGACGGGGGCACAGGGAGGGCATCTTCTTCCAAGTAACAAGTTATAGGATGAGATGAAATGGCCTCAGCTTGCCCTAGGAGAGATTTAAATTGGATACAAAGAAATTTTTCTTTACTGAAAGAGTGGTCAAGCATTGGAAAAAGCTGCCCAGGGAAGTGGAGGTGTTCATCTCTGGAGATGTTAAAGAAACATGTAGATGTGGTGCTTTGGGACATGGTTTAGTAGGCAGGTTGGTGGTGTGCTGATAGTTGGACTTGATGAACTTAGAGGTTTTTTCAACCTTAAGAATTCTATAATTCTACGCTATATCAATTCTCTAGTTAACCTGTCCCATTTTTTCACCACCCTCATGGTAAAAAAAAAATATCTCTCTCGTATGTAGTCTAAATCTGCCCTCTTTTAGTTTGAAACCATTACCCCTTGTCCTATTACTACACACCCTACACTAAAAAGTCTGTCATCTTTCTTACAAGCCCACTTAAAGACCACAATTATATGTCCTTGGAGCCTTCTCTTCTCCAGGCTGAACAACTATAGCTATTTCAGTCTGTCCTTATTGGAGGAGTTCTTCATCCCTCTGATCATTTTTGTGGCCTCGTCTGGACCTGTTCCAATGGGTCCAAGTCTTTCCTGTGCTGAGGGCTCCAGAGTTGCATGGAACACACCAAGTGGGGTCTCACTAGAGGAGAGAAGATGGGAAGAACCATATCGCCCAGCCTACTGGCCACACTTATCTCAATTTAGCCCAAGATCTGGCTTTCTCAGCTGCAAGTGCACCAGTACCCGAAGTCTTTCTCAGCAAGGCTGCTTTCAGTCCTTTCATCTCCTACCAGATACCAGGTGTTACCCTGACCCATGTGCAGGACCTCACACTTGACCTTGTCAAACCTCATGAGGTTCTAGTGGGCCTACTTATTAAGGAGGAGTGGTTTTCAGATTCCCACTGGGAACCTTAGTGACCTGTTTCAACCTCCCCTGATGGTCCCAGCCTCCAGAGCCTGACTACATGCAGCAGGAAGCTCTGTGGCAGCAACAGTTCCACCACTCAAGATGAAGTAGCACAGAGCAGTCTGATATTGTTTTCTTTCAGAAAGGCTATGCTATAAACCTGGTTGGCTAAGTACTTCCTATCCATTATCCCAGCCCAAAGAATCAGAAGGACTTCAGATGTTTTTTGCATAATCTCTACTGTTGTGAATTTCTGCATAATGGAGAATTATTCCTATTTTTACCCCTGTTGCACCTATACTGCTGCTTTATACTTTCCACTCCAGAATCGTACATCTATTTATGCATAAAAAATGTTGCTTTTTCTTAATATGCCAGATAGTGAAAAGGGCCTAAAATAACAGATAGAAAACATAGGATTCAACAAGTTTGTTGGAAGAAATAGAGTCCAATATTTCACCTAAACAGATACAGGACACTGAAATCAGATTTAGAGCCCTTCCATTGGTATGATTTAGTTGGAGATATTGACTCTTGGTGATGTTTCAAAACATTAAAAAAAATAATTGATTAGCAACATTGCAACCATACAATTCTATTTCCAGAATGATCTCAATGTTTCCCAGCCTATGAGCATTAAAACTGCAACCTATCAAGATATATGTATTTGAAGCAATTTCTGTATGAGACCACTAGCATTACTGTATAAACAAGGGCCAAAAAAGTTATGATATTTCTAAGTCAGCTTTCGGCAAAAAAACAAGAAAACATCTCCCAAACACTGCCCAGTGCTGCTGTTCATTTTTCAGTCTTCTCTGTGGCCTCAGGTGAGAAAGAGAAAAACTGAATTCTTGACATTTCTACAGCCTATGAATATTAAATAGCTTTCCTCTTGGCTGAGACTAAAGACATTTTTTTTGTTAGTCTCAGCACCCAAAATTAGCCCACTCTAAAGACTCCAGAAGAACTAATGTCTCCCTTCAGAGACTACACTGACATTGTAAATTAAGAAACATTCCAGTTTACAAGCCTACTTATCTCTATGAGTCTTCTGTTCAATTTGACAATCCTTACCTCCTAAGGGGTTCAGGGAAGAAGAACAACTCTGTGGAAGCCGATTTTCAGTTCTTGCAGCAGCAGGGGATACTGATATCCTCACTGGTGGTATTTTTATTTGACACATCTAAACCAAATGACACCTCAGAGCCCTGGTACTTTCTTTCCTGGTACATCGCTTTCAGATTAAAAGGCTTTTAGTCAGCTGATAGACCCTGTGACACATGTCTCACTCTCCTTGAAGAAGCTCTGTGTCAGTGCCTGCAGAAACACAACACCTAGGAACTATCCCACTTTGCACACTTCTCCACAGATTATTCTTTTTCTATCTGAAGCTTTCATGGAACACAGTCAGGGTTTGTCACAGGGGCAAGGGAGAGAAAGAACAGAATATCATGAGACCTTTTGAAAGATAGATGACAAAAACTGTTATCCAAAGTCAGATGAGGCAAGTATGGGTACTCTCTGACATATAGTAAAAACACAGGCAGCTGAAACATCACTTTGGCTGGAGGGAGTATATTTATTCAGAGAGTATAAGATACAGTCATTGCTACTCTAGAGTACAATGGTTAATGTGGTCTGATGTATGCTGTCAGGTGCAAAATGAGAAGCGTCTCAGTGTCTACTGTCCTCACATCCACTTGTGGGTTGGAACGGGGTCAAATGCAAGTCTCTCAGCTCCCTGGGAAGGTGGTTAGCACAGAAATGGCAGAATGGTCCTCTTCCACGAGGTCATTGCCTATTTGAAAGGAATGTGTGATGATGCTCTCTACCAACATCTTTTCTTTCTTGATTTGGTTTTGAGGTAGTTGATTTGGGGGACTTTCTTTGGGGGTGGGTTTTGGGGATTTTTTTCCCTGTTGGTTTTGTTTGTTGTGGGTGTTTTGGTTTTCTTGGTTTTTGTTTGTTTAGGGTTTTTTTATTCTTATTTTTCCGAAACAAAAGAGTCAATCCAACAAACTACTTTTAGGGAAGATCAGTCTGGGGTTTAAATCTTTATCTCTAAAGGTAGTCAACAGGAAGTTATGCAGACTCTCTCTGCCCTGCCTACAGAGTTTGCAGGCACTCTTCCATATATTTTCATTCAACTGCAAGTAACAACACCTTCTAGCAAACCAGAAGCCTTGCACCCCTGCTATTTTGTTTGAATCCATGAGCTTCATGTTCTCTTTTGCATCTGGATTCTCCTACTGCACAGGCAAAGAACTGTGGAGACATTTTACAGAGAAGAAGGCCTGGATGCTGTGGGACTGATTGATACCGAGCAATTCTAACAAAGTCCAGAAATAGAGAACTGAAAGATAAACAAAGGCCAGTTGAAAAGAATACAAGAGGTAGTTCAGTGGGAACGAGTACCAACTAAAAGGAAAACAATGGAAGAAAACTATCAACATAGTTAATTTTAATCTAACTTGGTTTTTCAGCATGCACAGTAGTTTAGCCAATAATATATTAGCTTTATAAACACTTACCTTTAGCCAATAATACACTGTAGATACCCTCATGGGCACCGAGTTATGTGACTAAAAAGGGTATATAAAGAAAGAGCTAACTCAATGAAATGTCTTTGATCCATCAGATTGAAGTCTGTGTGATTAATCCCCTCAAAGAACTAATGTTCTTCTCCCACTATTAAAGTTCAAGCAATTGACTAACATTTAGATAACTCATGCACCAAACTTGCTCCTTGGGTATAAGATGACCTTAGAGAGACTCCTCATTGCATACAAATATGTATCCTGCTGTCTCTGGTTGTAACCCAGTTTCTCCTTTATTTAAGTTGAGCTATGCCCTGAGGCAGATGACTGCACTCTGCCACTGCACCACAGACACACACACCACCAACAGTCCACAGTGAGGGATTAGCCACAGAGGCAGAGAGCAGAACAGGACAGAGAAGAAAAATCAAGGGTTTAGATCTACAGATACTCAGTGACAAATACACAGAAGGTAAAAGAAATTCAAGAGGTAATGCCTGCCAACACTGTCCTGATAAAATCATGACAACAGTATATGATAAAAGGTCTGAAACAAATACATCCGAGATTGTGCATGTAGCATTTATTTAACAAACTAAGAAAATCAACTGCAGTCACCTTCAAAATAGTTCCCCCCTGAGTTCGACACACAGCCACATGTGATGCTGCCAATGTTCAAAGCAATTCCGCAGATCATTTTCTGAAAGGTTGTCGGGGATCTCCATTATTTTTGCTTTCACATTTTGTACCAACAAAAAATGAGCTCTTTTCAGCATCAGCTATATCTTTGAGAACAAGAAGCCAGGTCTGACAAATAGGGTGAGTGCTCAAGCACAGTGATGTTATTAGCAAAAACTGCTTCACGGACAGAGTTATGGGCTGGTGCACATCAACATTTTCCAACCAAGGATAAGAAAAACATGTATATTTGAGTACATGCCCACTCATACTGAGTGAAACACTTGAGTTGAGCCTTGTCTCACTGTGATAGGTCAAAACATATTCTTTACTCATCTCTTTGTCTCTCTGTTAGCACCTCTCCTAACCCACAACACAGGAAGCTCTAATGCTTTGTCCCCAAGTACAACCATCTATGCACAAATTAAAATTTTCAGAGAATATTTAAAAAGAAAATTATTTTCACAAGGCTATTTTCTGGGCAGCACTGAGAACAGAGGATGGAAAAGGAAATTAAGCAAGGCGAGTAAAATGAAGAAAGAAAAGAAAACCAGAATACACCATAGGCCATCCCACTAAATATACAGCACATCACTGTCTCCCTTAAGCATAACATGAAGCAGAGTTTCTGCAGCGTAGCCTTTGCAAAGCTAAAGATTGCTGGAAAAGCAGGTATTAACTCACATTTTGAATCCAGCATTGTTAAAGTCTGCTTGTACATCAAGGTTGCTCTGAGAAGCATCTGGATTTAAAAGATCCTAGACACATAGTAGAGATACACACATTAAAGATCTCTTGTAAGAGAGAAAATTGCATTCCAGTACGAGCAGCTAAGTGGGTCTGTGTTTACAAAACCTTTAATGCTCAATTAAATCTGTTTATCCCTCTGCATAATGCAGCTTCTCCTGTTTATCATACCGCAGCATTAGCTACTGCTACTGTGTAAAAATCCATACAGTAATAGAAAGCTTTCCACATATGAACATACATAATGTTTGCCTCATTAGTTAGGAAACACTGTCATGCCCTAATTAATTCAGAAGAGGCAGGAAATGGATAACAGAAGGTTTCAATCTTAAAGCAAAAAAGAAAACACATTTGCTTGCATTTCCACTACTAAGAGAATACCTCCAAGTGTTTGTTAAACGTTTATCACCTCTCCTAGAGGCACAGAGAGTTCACTCTGATGTTGAATACGGCAAAATCTCAGACACAGGCCACAAGTGTGATTCATTGCTAGTCAAAAAAAAATTTAAAAAAATAACCTTACAAACTATGGCCATTATCAATTTGGAAAAAAAAATCAGAATATAGGTTTCCAGTTAATCACTACAGAGATTATTATACTAAGTGCTGTTTCATTAGCCAGACATAAGACAAAGATTGAGTAACATTCTAGCACATTTATCCTTAATAACAACAAATCAGGAAAAACCACACAAGAGATTTAACATCTCCTGCCAGACAGCTCTGGAAACTACTTTTTGGGACAGTGACTCCTGGCTCTTAAAATTAAGCCTTGTTTAAATAAATAATAAAGTAAAGATAAAAAAAAAAGCACATGTTCTTAGTTAAATTGTGGCTGGATATAAATCAAGAATCAGAAATTCTGTACAGACTCTGTACAAGTGCTTTGTGGAACCCTGGTTAATATCAAGCAAGCAAAGGGAAACACAGGTTCCCATTACTCTCCCATGTGACAAACTGGGAGCCACCACACACTGCAGAAGTGTTTTGGACCTACCAGGGGAGAGCCACTAGGAGCATGGCACACTTACCTCTCAATGGCCAAAACAGATGCTAAATTAGTTTAAAATCTGATATTTTATTGTACATTTATTCACATAGAAACCAAAGTACCACACAGAATCAGGTAAGGTCTAAGTGACTTGATGAAGAGGTTTGGGATTCCCTAGCTCAGAAAAAGGGAAACTTAATTGAGATAGGAAATTAGAGGGAAGAAAGCAAGTTCATGTGTGTGGTATGTCTAAAACTTAGTTTAAGGATAGGAAAACTAAATTTAAAGTCAGAGAGAGACTTTTCTCTGTATATACACACTTGCTCTTGATATTCAAAGAGACATATGATTAGTTTTCTTACTTTCATATTTCTGTGATTCCCTTTTTGGGAAATGAGCGGTACTGATAAGCTAGGGAAATATTTTTGATGTATCCACAAAGAGATTGGGAAACTACATCTCTGAGTCTCAAGAGTATAAATTTTTAGACTACTGCAAATAATTATTTTACCACAAACCTTTACCAGGCCTTTGGCAGTAGTTTAATAGCCACTTGTGAAGAGTCAGGAGACAGAGTCAAGTGCTCAGGTAGTATTAACAAACAAGGGCAGTAAAGGATTGTTGTCTACCACATCTCTTACACACAATATACTTTTCAATATTTTCCCAATATATAGTCTCTAAATCTCATTTCAGCTTTTCCTCACATACACCTCCCATGCTGGCAGGTGCCTACAGCATTCTCCACTGTAGAGCTCATGTTACTCACAACAACATAACTCCAAACAAAGGTGATCAAGGAGAAAACTAACAGTAGCTCTCATACTTTGCACATTGCAAAACGAGGTCTGCTTTTAAGTCAGAAATTGAAAATGCAAGCAGCAGAAAAGATGCAGATAGACAAGGTGCTATCTATGAAAGACAGCAACAGTTTGGAACTGAAGTTTGGTAACATGAACTTCTATTCTTGAAAATGAACATATCAGAAGTCTTATTCAGTGGCCTCTCAATATATTCAAACACATGAGGATCATCTGTGCCTAAAGGAATTACCAGTGTCTATGGTTATAAGGTTTCTACACCTTCAGTTCCAAGTATCAGAAAAACTATGTGGTATTTCAATAATTTTCAGAAATCAACACTGCAAAGAAGTATCAAAGAACCATGTAGGAGGCTTGATGTTGTTTTAGGTTATTGGATTTTTTGTTTTGTTTTGGTTGGGTTTTTGTGGCTTGGGTTGTATGAGGTTTTGGGTTCATCTCAGACTCATCAGTGAAGGTGTTTGGGCTGTAGTATTTCCATGATGACATGATCTATGTTGCAACAAATGGGATTTTATATATATATATATTTATATATATATATATAGGCACTTCTAAAGGGGTGAATTAGGGGAACATACTCTGTATTGTCAATGGAGAGCAATTCTGTGTTTGTTTTTTTTTTTTTAATTCCAGCACTGTGCAACTGAATCACAGTTCCTAGATTATTAGGATTACAGCCATAGATTTGCTTTTGGGCTGGAAGAATTATGTCCTCCCTCCATACCCACAAAATATATACACGAAACATACTCATACCATACAACGCCATTACAGCTTCCCAGCTCTTCAACAGTTACAAGATTATCCTGGCCTGTAACAGTTATTGCTATCCCTAATTTTCTGCCTCTTGCCTTTTTCCCCATGAATTTACTTCCATTAGTGCCCATGGTAACATCAATACAAATAGCAGCAAGAGAGACAGTGGTCATGAACATCTGACCATGGAAACCTGCCAACTCTTATCACAAATGTAGTAAGATGTTCCACAGAAGCAAAAAGCATAATAGCACTTCATATACCCTCTTGCACATTCTTGACACATTGTGGTAGCTAGAAGAATTTGTGAACATAGTGAAATAGCTGTCTGGCCTCTTTACATTAATAATTATATGGATGCACCTTATTGGCATGTTGAAAGAATCTGAGACTAAATAGAATGAATAGATACCTTCAGACAATAAAAATTCTCAGCAATTAGGTATATGGCTTTTGGGTATAGAGAGGTGGCTGGTATTTAAGTAACTTTCATTATGAAATTGCGATGGTGGTGACATGATCATATCCCAAAGGATTAATGATGATAGTATGGAATCTTGCAGTGGTTTCTTTTTAAATAGCCACTAACTACCTCACAGTCTGTTTACTGAGAACATCAAATAATTACATTTACGATGGTGAATCAGAATGAGTAGCAGACCCAGGTTTATCTTGAAAGCAGTCAAACTATATTTAGACTGGAAGATGCTGGATGCAACAAAACAGATGTACACCCTTTCAGGATGTTCCACACATGCACAGTGAAACTTTCAGCATGCAGCAGAGAAGCTCCATCTAGAGGTGCTTTGGAAACAAGTCCAGATCTATATGCACTTAAGAGAAAGAAAAAAGTCCATGCTGGCTGCCAGGTGATGCTCAGATACACTGTTTTCCCCTTTCCTTCAATCATTTTAAGACAACGTAACATAGACTCATAGAACAACCAGGTTGGAAGGGACCCATCAGATCATCAAGTCAAATCATTCCTATCAAAACCTAAACCACGTCCCTCAGGACCTCGCCTACCCGCGCCTTACCTCCAGGGAAGGTGAATCAACCACCTCCCTGGGCAGCCTATTCCAATGCCCAATGACCCTCTGTGTGAAAAACTTCCTCCTAATCTCCAGCCTTAATTTCCCCTAGAGGAGCTTGAGGTCATTCCCTCTTGTCTTGTCCCCTGTCACTTGGGAGAAAAGGCCAGCTCCCTCCTCTCTACAACCTCCCTTCAGGTAGTTGTAGAGAGTAATGAGGTCTCCTCTCAGCCTCCTCTTCTCCAGGCTAAACAACCCCAGCTCTCTCAGCCGCTCCTCATAGGTTCTGTTCTCCAGCCCCTTCACCAGCCTCGTCACTCTTCTCTGGACTTGCTCCAGAGCCTCAACATCCTTCTTGTGGTGAGGGGCCCAGAACTGGACACAGTATTCAAGGAGCAGCCTCACCAGTGCTGAGTATAGAGGGAGAATCACCTCCCTGGACCTGCTGGTCACACCATTTCTGATACAAGCCAGGATGCCATTGGCCTTCTTGGCCACCTGGGCACACTGCTGGCTCATGTTCAGTCGGCTGTCAACCAACACCCCCAGGTACTTTTCCTCCAGGCAGCTTTCTAGACAGACTTCTCCCAGTCTGTAGCTCTGCATAAGGTTGTTGTGCCCCAAGTGCAGGACCCGGCATTTGGCCATGTTAAACCTCATGCCATTGGACTCTGCCCAGTGGTCCAGCCTGTTTAGGTCCCTTTGCAGAGCCTCCCTACCCTCCAGCAGATCGACACTTCCACCCAGCTTTGTGTCATCTGCAAACTTGCTAAGGGTACCCTCAATGCCTTCATCCAGGTCATTGATGAAGACATTGAACTGGGCTGGATCCAGCACTGAGCCCTGAGGGACACCACTTGTCACTTGCCTCCAGCTGGACTTAACACCATTTACCACTACTCTCTGGGCCTGGCCATCCAGTCAGTTTTCTACCCAGGAGAGTGTGCGTCTGTCCAGGTCAGAGGCTGACACATTCTGTAGCAGAGTGCTGTGAGGAACTGTGTCAAAGGCTTTACTGAAGTCCAGAAAGACCACATCCACAGTCTTTCCCTCATCCAGCAGCCGAATCACTTTGTCATAGAAGGCGTTCACGTTGGTTTGGCAAGACCTGCCTTTTGTGAACCCATGTTGACTGGGCCTGATCACCCGGTTCTCTTGTAAGTGCTTCATGATCGCACTCAAAATCACCTGTTCCATGACTTTCCCTGGCACTGAGGTCAGACTGACTGGCCTGTAGTTCCCCGGATCCTCCCTGCTATCCTTCTTGTAAATGGGAACTACATCAGCCAGCCTCCAGTCCAGAGGTACCTCCCCAGTCTTCCAGGACTGCTGGAAGATGATGGAAAGGGGTTTGGCCAATACTTCCGCCAGCTCCTTCAATACCCTAGGATGAATCCCATCTGGCCCCATAGACTTGTGGGTGTCCAGTTGGCCAAGCAGGGCTCTGACCACCTCCTCTTGGACCATGGGAGCCTCGTATTGCTCCTCTAGTTCCAGGGTTTCTATAAAGAGGGAACAGTTTTCTTTACAATTAAAGACTGAGGCAAAGAAGGCATTAAGTACCTCAGCCTTCTCCTCATCCCCTGTCGCTGTTGTTCCCTCTGTGTCCAAAAGGGACGGTATGGTCTCCCTTGTCCTCCATTTATTATTTATATATTTATAGAAAATTTTTTGTTGTGTTTTACAGACTTAGCCAATCTGATCTCTAGTTTAGCCTTAGCCCCTCTGATTTTTTTCCTACACAGCCTCACTTCCCTCCTGTAGTCCACCCAAGAGGCCTGTCCCCTCTTCCAGAGCATATAAATATTCCTTTTCTTCCTAATATCACTCAAGATTTCTCTACTCAACCAAGCTGTTTTTTTCCTCTGCCAGTCTTTTTTCCAGAACATGGGGATGGTTTTCTCCTGAGCTGCTAGGATCTCCTTTTTGAAGAGCTCCCAGCCCTCATAGGCTCCCTTGCCCTCAAGTACTGTCTCCCAGGAGACTTTGCCAACCAGCCTTCTAAACAGTTCAAAGTCTGACCTCTGGAAATTTAATGCTACTGTCCTGCTTAGCACTCTCTTCACTTCAACTAGAACAGAAAACCCTATCATCTCGTGATCACTAAGTCCTAGGCGACCCCCTACTGTCACATCCCCCACAAGGTCCTCTCTGTTCACAAACAGCAAGTCCAGGAGGGCACCTTCCCTTGTTGGTTCATTCACCAGTTGTGCAAGGAAGTTGTCTTCCACGCACTCCAGGAACCTCCTAGACTGCTTCCTTTCTGCTGTATTGTACTCCCAGCAGATATCAGGGAGATTCAAGTCTCCCACAAGGACAAGAGGCATTGACTTGGAGATTGACCCCAGCTGTTTAAAGAATAGCTTATCAGCTGCTTCTCCTTGGCTGGGTGGCCTGTAACAGACTCCCATCACAAAGTCTCCCTTCTTATGGGCTCCCTTGATCTTAACCCACAGGCACTTAATCTCCTCATCGCCACAGTCCATCTCAGAGGTGTCCATGTCCTCCCTTACAAAGAGGGCTACTCCACCTCCTCTCCTACCCTTTCTATCCCTCCTGAAGAGTTTTTATCCCACCATATCTGTACTCCAGTTATTTGAGTCATCCCACCACGTTTCCATGATGGCAACGACATCATAGGCTCCTTGCCCTACAACGGCTTCCAACTCTTTCAACTTATTCCCCATGCTGTGTGCATTGGTGTAAATGCACTTCAGATGAGTAGCCGAGCTTTCAGCCCTCTTAGAGGGGACAGTGCTTGTTCCCAATTTCCTGTTAACTGGAGTAGCTGGTAGCAGAATACCTATATCTCCCTTGCAGATCCAGGGTGCATTCTCCCCCACTTTCTGTGTGGTGGCGCACTGGTGGTCCTCACCAGCACGCCCCCTCCTAAACTCTAGTGGCCCACATCCAGGCACGCACTTGCCTAGCCTGGACTCAATCCCCTCCCCCTTCACATCTAGTTTAAAGCTTGATTTATGAGCTTAGCTAAGTTTTTAGCAAGGGCCTTAGCCCCACTAGGAAATCCACGTGCCCCAACCTTTGCACCCATGTCAGGGGGTGCACGAACCACCCCATGATCAAAGAACCCAAAGCCCTTTTCCTCACACCAGGTTCGGAGCCAGAGCGAAGGTTCACATCCGTTATTTAATAATCTAGTTCAGATCCTCAGCTGCCAGTTAACAGCCCTTGCTTTTAGGTTAGGTATTTTCACTGCAATGCTGTCCACTAATACTTGGAATTGTTAGTCACATGTAAAATGCTTCACCCTTTCTAAATTCCTGTCAGTTTAACAGGCCTGTGGATATACTAGTCCTTACACAAAAGTTTCCAACATGGATACTTGCTAATGGCTCTGTTTTAGCACTTCTGTATACAGGTCTGTTTACTAGAACAAGAAGATGATTTCCATAACTGACAATATCATTAATAATTACAAGGTTTTATTTTCAGTTCTCAAAAATGTGCAAGGGCTAATGTGTTCTGTACAGCTCAAGGTATGAACTTAAACTGGTGTACTATAGCAGTTTAACAACTAGACACGTGCACACACCCCTAAGCCAACATTTTCCCATAAGAGCATGCTCTCATAGGGTGGCATGGATCTACCTGTAACTATATAACTATCTACGTGACAAACAATAGTGGGTCTTTTAGAGGGGTATTCAATCTTTCATCTCCGACATCCTAAATTACTATTCATTTCTTGCCCAGTCCCACTCTGAATTCTTGAAGCCTACTATTACTTCTCTCTCACATTCAGTTAATAGCTATGCTAAGCTAATAGCTGCATAGAATCATAAAATAGTTAGGGTTGGAAGAGACCTTAAAGATGATCTAGTGTCAAGCCCCCTGTCAGGAGCAGGACATCCTACTAGACCACGTTACCCAAGGCCCCATCAAACCCAGCCCTGACCACTTCCAGGGATGGGGCATCCACAGCTTCCCTGAGCAACCTGTGACAGTGCCTCACCACCCTCATGGTAAAAAAATTCTCCTTAGATCAAGCCTAAATTTTCCCCTCTCCAGTTTATACCCATTCCCCTTTATCCTATCACCACAAGCCTTTATGAATAGTCCCTCTCCAGCTTTCCTCTAGGCTCCTTTCAGGTACTGTTAAGTTGCTGTAAGATCTCCTCATAGCCTTCTCTTCACCAGGCTGAACAAACCCAACTCTCTCAGCCTGTCATCATATCGGAGGTGCTCCAGCCCTTGGATCATCTTTGTAGCCCTTCTCTGGACCCGTTTCAACAGTTTCATATCCTTCTTATGTTGAGGGTTCCAGAACTGGACACAGTACTCCAGATGAGGTTTCACAAGACAGGAATAGAGGTACAGAATCACCTCCCTGGACCTGCTGGCCACATTTCTTTTGATGCCCCCCAGCATATCGTTGGCCTTCTGCTGGGCTGCACGTGCACATTGATGGCACATGTCAAGCTTCTCATCGATCAGCACCCCCAAGTCCTTCTCTGCAGGGCTGCTCTCAATCATGTCATCCCCTATTCTGTAGTGAAAATGGGGATTGCCCCGATCCAGATGTAGGACATAGCACTTGGCTTTGTTGACCCTCATGAGATTCTCATAGGCCCACTACTCCAGCCTGTCCGGGTCCCTCTGGATGACATCCCACCCTTCTGGTGTGTCTACTACACCACTCAGCCTGGTGTCATCTGCAGACTTTCTGAGGGTGCACTCAATCTTGCTGTCTATATCATTGATGAAGATATTAAACAGCGGACCCAGTACGGACCCCTGAGGGACACTACTTGTCGTGGATCTCCATCTGGACTTCAGGCCATTGACCACTACTCTTTGAATATGATCATCCAACCAGTTTCTTATCCATGGTATTGTCCACTCATCAAATCCATATCTCTCCAGCTTAGATAAGGATGTTGTGGGGGACTGTGTCAAAGGCTTTAAAGAAGCCTAGATAGATCACATCTGTTGGTTTACCCATGTCCACTGCCGTGGTTACCCCATTATAGAAAACCACTAAGTTGGTCATACAGGATTTACCCCTAGTGAAGCTGTACTGGCTGCTATTCATCATCTCCATGTCCTCCATGTGCTTTAGCATAGCTTCTAGGAAGGTCTTTTCCATGACCTTACCTTACAGAGGTGAAGCTGACAGGTTGGTAGTTCTCAGGGTCATCTTTTCTACCCTTAACCTGTCTAAGTTAGTCTACCCTTAACTTGCCTTTTCTACCTTCACTCTGTCTAAGGTAGGGTAGTACTACCAGCTTTCAAATTACATTTTGTTAAATAAACCTCCTGCTTTTTCCTCAGGTTCCAAGGGCCAAGAAAATGGTCCACAGACAGAACTGAATGACCATGCAGTGGTAGGGATCACAGAATGTGAAGGGGTGTTGTGAGAAGCAGCAAGTCCTCACTCAGGCTGCAGCAAGAATCAAGGGACTTTCCACCACAAGGAAATGAGATGACACCATTTAGCTAGTCCCCAGCATCTTGTCTCACTTCAAAGAAAAACAGTGGGTTTTGCAGCACACGTAACCTCTAATTTGAGTGTGAAAAATAATAATATACCACCTCAGAAGGGTGGTCTTTTTCCCTTCCAGATCAACAAACTAGCAGAGTTTAGCATGAAAGTGAACTTACAGAATCAACTTCAATAGCAGAAAAGTAGTTTCACTCATATTATTAGTCCTGTGACAGAGTCAGCCAGCCTTTATACTCCTGTAAGACCACAGGACTATTGCGCTTGGTCAGCAGCTCAATGTTCTCAAGTATTTTCCTCCCTATCATTCTTAGTGGTCTCTGACTCACTAAGGAGAACTAAATACAATTACTTCATTCACCTTTGCTACAACTGTGGGAAGAAAGAAAGCAGAGCCTGAGCACAGTGGTCCTAACCATACCACTCCCTCAACTCAAGTTTAACATAAACCAGACTCAGTTCCTCTAAATGCCACAGAGTCATGCACCACCATTCTTGTTGTAGAATCAGTAACACTAAGTGAACTGCAAAAAGCAATATGTCTATAGTTTCTAGCACTTCACTAATTACAATCTGGGTAATAAAGTTGAATATTTTCACACAGCTTGATGTGAATACAGCAATTTGCCTGATGTAGCCTAAAGACTCAAAGAATGTGATATCTCCTTCAGAATTAAAAGGTAGGTTAATATTAGAGTACTATTTAAAGGGTATAATTAAAATCTTACTTTCACGCTTTTCTAAAAAAAATAGCCTCTTAGGCTTTTGAGGACAAAACCTATCCAGGCAGATGAGATTTACACTAAGTAACAAAGCTGGAACATCAAGACAGAACTAGTTCTGAAGGTTGGAAACCCCAAGACAACAAAGTAGCAATAAAGGGGAAACAAAATGTCATTGTAGGCCTCGGGAGAAGAATTCATGATTCTGCTTTGCAAAACCAGTAGTGGAATTGAAAATCATCTTAATAATTTAAGTATTCAAAAAGAAATATAGAAAATGGTCTGTTGTCTCTCAGTTTCTTTTGTTTTTTCCAAGAATCCTTGAAATCAGACTCAGTGGTTATGGAAGATTCCTCCATGATACTCCTTCTGAAAAACAGGGATGAGTTCAATGCAACTCATAAAATAATATACTTAACATAAGCATGTATAAAGACACAATAACACTTTTTGACCATCTGGACTTGGATTTTATGTATTAGTTTACCAAGTAAATTACAAGTTCTTGCTACAACTGCCCTTTCAGCAAGTTTAGGCTCCAAGTATTTGTTTTAGCTTCAGAACACCACCCAATTAACCTTGAACCCAAGGAGCAGCTATCATATGGATAATTGATTTTGGTTACTTCATTAATTTTTCTTTCCAGTGCATATGGCAGAAGCACATGCCCTTTTGACTTTCAAAATACAAAACTCCAAGTTAACATCTTTCCTGCTTCTGCCCTTTCCTTTTAACAACTTTTCCATTAAAAGCACCTTTGATAGAAACAGTCCGGAGTTGAGGCTGACTCAGGCACACATAGGACAGATGAATCACCAAAAACACAGAAGCTACCAGCACGATTTACTTTGATGGAGGATGCGTGCATTTCTTACAGTGCAGTTGAATTGTGCTACAAACCACTGGGAATGGAGACACCATATGCTACAGGTAGTGAGAGCATTGTTGTATGAAAGAGAAGCTTAAATCCACTCCCAAAGCAGTTCAGACTAAGCTGTGGCTACTAGTTCCATGGAATTTGGAACAGCATTCTAAGTGCCTATAGCATCTACAGTCACAGCAACACCCATCACTTGATTTTGGTATCTTTTATGCCAAAGGCATCTTAGCTGTAGAACACATGCACACGCATGAAAGCAGTGCCTTACAGTTTGTTTGATGAAGAAAACTAACGCAGCGGCGGCAAGTGAACTCCACGAACAAATCAATATGATTTCAGATGAAGTCCTTTATTAAGGGTCAACTCTCTGCTTATGTAGTCTAAGCAAGCCAAAACATCAGGTAAACATCGATTGGTCAGTTTTGCCTTTGCAACAAGCCTTTTTTGGCAACCACCCATCTCACATAACATTGTTGCTAGCTTGAAAACTCCTGCCCCCATCCCCAAGTTACTTCATTAACATAACACAACAAAGTCACTCACCACTTTTCTGCCCCACCCTGCCAGGGCACTTAAAGAAACAGTTCCCAACAAGTCCCCCATTCTCTCTCTGAAAACCATGGCAATCAAAACAAACAATAGACAGCCTCAAAAGCCACAACTCCTGGGGTAGAAAAAAACAGCAAAAAAAATTTCTCTCAAAGTTCGAAAAATGCCCCATGCTCTCAAGTTCTTCTGATGTGACGTTTTCTTGCTCTGTAGTCTTTACAATAGGAGGACTTGTCCAGGTTCCAGTTAGACATAAAAAAATTAAAGCAATAAAAAAGTAACACATTGTTCACTCGGAGGCAACACCCCGTTTTTGTTTTTGCAAAAGTGACTTTAGGGTTGTATGGGAATGTGGGACACCTGTGTGATGATGAATTCCCCATTGAACAGAAAGTGTTTAAATTTTTGAGAAACATAAGCTGACCCATTATCTGGTTTTATTTTTTGAGGTATTCCCAATGCCATTATAGCTGCATATATGTGTTTTATCACGTTTCACAGACTCCCCAGTCTGAGCCATGGCCCATAAAGCCATAGAAAAATTATCTATTAAGACATGCACATACTTTAAATCACCCAAACTCTGGAATACGGGTTACATAGTCCCCTAGGGTTTTCTCCAAACCCTAAGCCCATACTCTGTTTTTGGCAGTCTGGACATGAGTTGACTATACTTTGTGCATCAGACAGAAAGATTTGTTAGGGGGGTCATTCCAAACTTTAGCAACAAGGCGACTGGCACGATTATTCCCAATTGCCGGGCCAAAATTAGGCTGATGGCTACGTAAAATACTTATGTTTTCTCTTTGTTCCAACAGGTATAGCAGCTGTAGTGGTAAAGCATACAAAACCCACATTTTTACTTCTTTTATCATAGCTTGTTCTATTCTGCAAATTGTGCCCACAACATACAATGAGTAAATGCCCAAACCACTTGAATATTTTCTAATTACTCTCAATTACAAAGGAAAAGAAAACCCAATAAAGTAAGGGATGTCGCTTTAAATTTGGAGGAGAGCAAAAAAGGTAGCTTCACTAGCTTTCACAGTTTGGAGTTTACCCTCCCCCCAAAGGCATCCATAGCAGTGGCTGTTGCTCTTTGTCAAGTTGGCTGCAGGCATTTAGTTTTATCGAGTTGGGTGGGGAGCAGCTTTTGTCTGGGGGCTTCTGCCTTTTTGCAGACAAATGTAGGTCAGATAGGAGCAGACTAGGTGTTAAATTTTGGGGAAGCCCTTCTCCTATTCCATGAATAGGTATTTCAATCGCATCATTCTGCTCCCAGAACTAATTTTCTCCACCCCAGCAGAATCCTGCTAGAATCACAAAGTACGATGCTCTCCCAAGTTTTTGCAATCCAGCCAGTTCCCTCAGGGCACTTGCATTTGCTTTCTTTACAGCAAAGGTTTTAGACTTCTCCCTCTTATCAATTATGATTGTTGATTGAATTTCGGGGTCAAGATTAGGGACGGGGTCAAATGTTACCATCCTCTCCTTCCCAAACCATTTAGAACTCGAGAAGCCCATCTCACAGCACAGCATCCCCCACCCCCACACAAAAGCACTCCCCATAGCACCCCGCAAAATCCCTCCACTGAAACTAACTCACCAACCCACTCCACTGCACGGCACCCCACAAAGCTGAACCCATTCACTACCTCCTGTTTGTATATTAAGTAAAACAGGATAAGCTTCTACAGTGATCCCTTGCCAGCACCCTCCCAGCCCCCAAAACCTCACCCTCCCCCCGACAGATCCCATGGTATCAAACCCTGTCGGCAATTGGAGCAGTGCAGTTGGTTCCGGTGTTAGCATCAGCATGACAATAAACACATAACACTCTGGCAAGGGTTATATGTTGGTGCTTTATTGGGGGGGGCCCCCAGGGATCAGGGAATAGTTTCACAAATCTGATCCCCCAACACTGTTATAACTCGACCGATATTTATTCTCGTGAGGTTTCGCAATCTAATGTATATTCAACAGGTTACATCTTTGTCCAATGCATATGTATGTTTCGATGACCTCATCAGCAAGTTTTTTATCAGCTCTTACTGCGCTTGCGTACCTCCTTCTGGTGGTCGTGAAGAGGAAGGTTCCCTCATCATCTTCAGAGGAAAAAATAATTTTTATTGTGAATTTTTTACCTTTCTTCTTGTGGGTAAATGTCCAGCGTGAATTTACTGTCAGTTTCCTTCTATCTCTACTTTAATTAACTCTAGTTTGGTAGACTCCATTCTTATCTTGCTACTTGAGTGATTTACGGTCTCCTGTTTTAATGAAGTGCTGTTAGTGTTATCTTGTTAGCATTCCTAAGTAACTAACACTTTTTCCTACACCACTAGGTTTTAAGATTTCTTGTAACTTTTAAAACTACTACATACATTTAAATAATTTTTTTCTTGATTTGCAACTAATTCAAACTACTGTATATAATAAAGTTTTAGATTCTTGCTCCAACATTTCCCCCCTTTGAAAATACTTCATTCATTGCAAGTATTTTCATTCACTTAGCTGCTTCCTGACTTGTTGGTGAGGAAGCTGGATATTCTGGGTATTCTGTGATTACAGCTCCAATGATCCTGTGGGACCAGTTACTGCTGCGAATGATTTCTCTACAGATACACAAATATGCAAAGTCAATAGCAAGAAATATCAACAATAGGGTACAAACTGTTTGAATCAATGATTGTATCCATCCTGACAGATGAATTCCTAAGCTATCAAACAGAGCTCACATCCAATTGTGACTAATTTCTTCTCTTTCTTTCTCAGCCTCTTTTTCAATTTTTCTAAGCTGTGAGATGTCATACTCTACTTCTGCTGTGACATTGGGAATATGCACACAACAGTGGTCTATGTGATCTTTGAGGTATCCGCAAATACCATGTTCTTTAAACAATAACATATCCAATGCCATTCGGTTCTGCAAGGTCATTTTAGTAGTCGCTTGTAATTGCAAGTTCAAATCTCTAAATCCCTTCCTGGTTATTCTGGCTAATCTTTCAGTTTGTCCAATTAAATTTTTTATCATTTCTCTATTGCAGTATGCTGCTATTTGAGCAAATAGGGATTCAGCAGCATACACAGCCAATTCCCAGAGCCACTCTTATCGGTGCAAGACAATTTCTTTTGGGTCCATGTCACAATCAAAAACTTTAGAACAATTCTACCACAGAGCATGTTTAGTAGGTTTATAAGATATTCCTTTTCCTTATCCACCTGAAACACCACGTTTGTTTTTTTATCTATATTGGAACTTTTGTAATATATTCATTATATATAAGAACAGTATCCTGGCTCATAAAAACTGATATCAAATGGGCTGTATGGTGCCTTTACGAATTCGGCCCCGGGCACTTTGATAGTCTTCCCTGCGACCAGGGTAGTTCCAGGTTTGCCTTATTATCTTTTGCTTTTTCTTTAGAAAGGGTTCTGTGGGCAAAATTTATTTATCATTTTACCTTTGAACTTTTAATTTCCCTGTGAGTCCTGCTCATTTTGACTCAATCTTTTCCTTTCATGAACTACTTCAGATTTCTCAGAAACTTTGGATATTTGTTCCCAAAGCACTCAAATTGATTCTATTTTCATTGGGGTATTACCTCTTAACCTGCAAAACAGAGTGGCATTATTTCTTACATTGTAATTTTCCTTCTCCTTTTCAGAGGAATTTCTACACACCGGTCAATTATTATGAATCATGAAAACCAAATTACAATCAGAAGGTCATAATCCAGATGCGACATCTTACTTGCTTTTCAATCTAAGTTTTGTAAGTCCCAATGCATTTACTTCCCAACTTTTCGGAATCTTCTTTACTCTAGAGTAATGTATCCAAGAGTCTATTCCTTTTACTTTCACCGCAGTAAAAGTTGCTAACAGCACCAGGTACGGTCCATTCCACTATTGTTTTAGTGGTTCTTCATTCCAGTTTCGGATGTAGACTTGATCTCCTGGTTCAATATCATGCACTGGGTTTTCCAGTCCCAAAGGACCATTCCAGATCAGGACATCCCATTGTTGCGCTAGCGTTCTGCTGAGAGACAACACATAATTATACACATCTTGGTCTCCTTTGACATGCATACTTATGTTTGGTTGTGGCAACTTATATGGTCTCCCAGAAAGAATTTCATAAGGACTCAATCCCACCCCACTTCTGGGTTTGACTCTTTACTGTTTCTTTGGCCTGATTGGTGCGACAGGGATAGGCCTCAGGCCACCCAGAATAAGAGTCAACTCCAACTAGCAAATGTTTGTATCCCTGGGCTTTTCGCAACTCTACAAAATCAATTTGCCAATAGTCACCTGGTTCAATACCCATTTTAATATGTCCCATTTCTACCCTCTTTCTGACCACTGGATTATTTTTCAAACAAAGTTCACATTTCGAATTTATGGATTCTATGTTTCTGTGTTTCTATGAATGTACCCTTAGCAAGTTTGCAGGTGACACTAAACTGGGTGGAACATATGCTGGAGGATAGGGAGGCTCTGCAAAGGGACCTAAACAGGCTGGACCACTGGGCTGAGTCCAATGGCATAAGGTTTAACACAGCCAAACGCCGGGTCCTGCACTTGGGGCACAACAACCCTATGCAGAGCTACAGACTAGGAGAAGTCTGTCTAGAGAGCTGCCTGTAGGAGAGTGACCTAGGGGTGTTGGTTGACAGTCGACTGAACATGAGCCAGCAGTGTGCCCAGGTGGCCAAGAAGGAACGGTTGGACTCGATGATCCAGTGGGTCTCTTCCAGCCTAGTAATTCTATGATTCTACGATTCTATAACCTATCCACTAATACAGAGGATCTGGGAGTGTTCACAATGAGACAGTGGGAAAGCGAGAGAAGCAAAAGTCACAAGCTTCAAATACTAACATGCTTGAATATCAACTCAAGAAAATCTTTGCAGTGAGCAGACCTCTTTCCTCATTGGAGAAGAAATGTTTCTAAAAGCTCTCCAACCAGCAGAGCGGGATGGTCATCTTACAGTAAACTGTGTGTTCTCAAAACTAGCCCAGTTTGAACAGGAGCTGTAGTGTCCTTAACAGATCTGCAAAAAAACCACTGTGAGAAGTATATGAGAAAATATTTTCTGAAGATACCTATGAGACATATTAATCAATACATGCTAACTTCTACATATGCCACAGTTCACACATCAGTTAGTGATGGGACTGAGAAGTCTTAGGCTCCAGATTCAGTTGCTTTTCTAAACCGAGCACAACTCCTTCATAGTTACTTTGAAGGGCAAATTTCTGAAAGTTGTTTCTGAATCTCCAAGATATTTCAAGATTACACACAAGAATTTACCAGTGCCTCAATACTGCTAAAAGGAACATGACCTTCTAAACAGTTGTCCTGTTTAGAAGCTTTGGAATGGTATCTTCCCCACAAAAGAGCTTCATATTTATGCTTAGTTTTGTTTGTAGTCTCTTGGCTATTTTCTACGTCCTCAGTTTCTATTCTCTCTCCAACTTTCTTCAACTGTGGGAACATTTTACAGGGGAGAAGGCCATGAAACAGAGAACTAAAAGATAGACAAAGGCCAGGAAAACAATGGAAGAAAACCATGAACATAATTTTAATCTAATTTGGTTTTTTAGCATGCACAAAAAGGGTTTATAAAGAAACAGCTAAGCTCAATAAATCGAACACTCGTTGATCATATTGATCTCTGCATTTGATTCCATGATCTCCCATCAACATTCAATCATTTTAAAAATTCTGCCCTACACTTATCCTTCCCTTGTTCTTGGAGGTGCCATCCATCATCTAAGAGTTCTTATGAGGTAGCTGCTAATGGTACAAGACTTGCTTTGGTTTGCTTTTACCACCTCAGAATGGATGTGTGACAGTTTGAAGGAACTTGATTTAGCCTTTTGAAAATCACCCTTAAAAAAACTCAGCTTAGAACAGTTATGCAATGGTAGATACTCCATGATATCTGAAGATTTCATGAGTGAGAAAGAGTGAAAAAGATTTCATGAGTGTGATTGAGACTCATATGTTCTTGAGTCTGACTTAACCTTAGTTATGTGGTTTAGCTTCAATGACCAAGACTCACTGGCACTTGCTTCATAGCTCTGAAACTAGGTCCTAAGTGACCATAAAGTCATAGAATCATAAAGGTGGGACATGGTCTCCAAGATCAAGTCAAACCATCAACTCCTACCTACTAAACCATGACTGAAGTGCCACATCTACACACTTTTTTTTTTTTAACACCTTCAGGGATGAAGACAAAACCACTTGCCTGGGCAGCCTGTTCCAATATGTCATCTCTCTTCCAGTAAAGAAGTTTTTCCAAATACCCAATCTAAATCTCCCCTGGGGTAACTTGATGCAATTTTGTCTCTCCCCATCACTAGTCTCTTGGGAGAAGATCCTTTCAGGTAGTTGAATAGGGCAGTAAAGTCTCCCCCTCAGACTCCTCTTCTCAAAACACCACCAGTTCTCTCAGCCACTTTTCATAAGGCTTGTGCTTAAGACCCTTCACCAGTTTCATCACCTCAGTATCTTTCCTGGAGCAAGCAGACTAAAACTGAGTATGATTTTCAAGGTGTAGTGTTGCCAGTGCCAAGTAAAGAGGCACAATTACCTCCTCAGTCCTGACGGTCATGCTCTTTCTGATTCAAGCCAGGATGCTATTGGCCTTCTCGGCAACCTGGGCACACTGCTGGCTCATGTTCAGCCAACTGTCAACCAGCACTACTAGGTCTTTTTCCGTCAGGCAGCTTGCCAGTCACTCTTCTCCAAGCCCATAGTGTTGCACAGACTTGCTGTGACCAAAGCACAGGATCTAGGACCTGGATTTGTTAAACCTTATCCTGTTTACCTCAGCCCAGATTCCTCTGTAGAACTTCCCTATCTTCAAGCAAATCAACACTTCTACCCAATTTGATGTTGTCTGCAAGCTTATTGAGGGAGCCTCAATACCCTCCTCCAGATCATTGATAAAGATATTCAACAGAACCAGCCCTGACACAGAGCCCAAAGGAACATCACTTGTGACCAGTCTCCAAATGGATTTAGCTTGTTTCACAACAACTCTCTGGCCTCAACCATCCAGCCAGTTTTTAACCCAGTGAAGAATACACATGCTTAAGCCATGGGCTGCCAGCTTTTCTATAAGAATGCTGTGGGAGATGGTGTTAAAAGCTTTACTCAAGTCCACATAAATAACATCCACAGTATTCCCTCATCTATTAGGTCAATCACCAGACTATAGAAGATCAGGTTGGTCAAGTAGGACCTGCTTTTCAAGAACTCATGGTGGCTGGGCCTGATGCCCTGGTTGTCTTGCATACACCTGGTGAGCACATTCAAGATTAACTGCTCCATAATCTTCCCCCAGTACTATGGCTACATGCATCTCATGATGTACAAATAATACAGTATTTGGCTCCTATATTCTCCAGTAGATACCTGCTGAGCCACTGTAAATGGGATCTTCCATGCTAACCCCAGTGAGGTCTGTAGTAATGTCTTGAGTGATAAACCAACCTCTGGCTGTATATAACCTACATTTCACGAGACAAAATGGGTTGGATCACTTCAAGGCTTCTTCCAACACTCCTTGACCATGAGGGTTATCTTCTCTATCTTCTCTCTTCTCTAGCCACTTGATTGATAAGCTCTTCCAGGCTCAGAACTGAAAAAGTCATCTTCCTTTAGATTCAGACAGAAGATGTGGATGTGAACATGGGAGCAGCAGAAGAGGGATGTCACTGCATAAATTTCTCTTTGTATGAACCTGGCCTTACCTATACTAGTGAGCCAGCCAGGGAACAGGTATAAGCGCTGTCTCATAACACCACTTGTTGGCCTCATGTCTGACCCCATTTTGGCCCACGTCACCCAGACAATGCAAGGATATGGCCACAGAGCATACTTCTCTTATGCAGCATAAATGTTGGGGAAGAGCGGGGACAGACATGCATGTTACCCTACAGACAGAAGCCATACTGGACCACGTTACCCTGAACACCACAGTAAAGGATCTGGCCTGTTTTATTTACTGGTAGATATGTACCTTAGAGAAGTACTGGGAACTGCAGAGACAATTGCTTCTATTTCTTAGAGATGCTAAGTACTATAAAAATAATAACCATTTCCTTGGTCTGAAAAGAGCATAACATTCTTTTTATTTTTGACATGAATAAGTCAGCAGATAGGAAAAGCAGTTCCCAAATACAGCTCCTGGCACCAGAGGAATCAGCAAGAAGAAAATGTTACCAGGCCCCCTCCCTTACACAGATGACAGCAATACATTTGTTTTTATGAGCCCCATCAGTCAAACAGCATCACTCATGAGCAGCCCTTCCTTAAAGGTCATTGAAGGATTCCAATAGAGAGCAAAATAAAATAGTATTTTGCTTGACATGAGATGTGGAGATGACTTCCACAACAGGTAACTGCAAAAAGTTCTGATGCAGTTAAGAATACTTGAGGTCCGCAGTCAGAAAAACAGAAATGACCAAATAGGTAGCTATCTGTATGGCCATACCCCACTCAACTTCAGGTAGGTCACTTACTAAAAGAGCTTATCTGGATCATTTGCTCTTTCCCTGGCCAAGCCTTCTGAACAGATACTCCAAACAAAATGCTTATTATTACTACATATATCTCTCAGCACCACCACAGTGTACTGGAAGCTTTGTTAAACTACAGGTCTGTTCTAGCTGTTGCATCTATTTCAGTATTGTGAGACATAATCCCATGGCAGTCTGAAAGCTAGTCCCTGGCTTGCCACCTTTTTCTGAAGCAATACACAAAGTCTAGTCACCTTGAAACACAGCCTCTTTGCAAGATGAAGACTATTGCAATGCAATTAAAATTTCAGAATTTCTGGTTTTATGGCAACAGGTCCCAGAAGATGAGATTCATCATAGTCTTACCAACTTAAAGTAGAACTATATTCTTTTACTCCATAAAGGGATATGATACAAATTAGTACTTTTTGAGTCCTCCCTGATGAGACACCCAAGAAAAAAAATCACGATGTTTGCAAGAGTTAGGTGCAAAGATCCTGGGATCAAATGTTATTTTTATTTCATTTTCCCAGAAATAATATCTTAGAGAGTTTTTGAGACATCAGAATCTTTGTAACTTGTTTGGTCTGTGTCTCATTGAAATACAGCAAAAAAAATTAGGAGAAGTGTAGTTCAACAAAATTTTCTCTTGTCAAACACCCTGGACAGATTTGACACATTTGTTTTGTCATAATACCTAAAAATCATGCAAACAGACAGTGCATGCTCTCCTCAGTTTGGGGTTTTCCTTCTAAATAGAGATTAAATGTTCTGGAGAGCCTCATAGCAACATTGTAGTTGGATATAGGTTCTCCTGAAAGTAAATATATAGTTGGTTGCAAAAACTGAGGTGGCATTCATCTAATCCTTCTCATTGTTCTCACAGAAACAATTGTTTGGAGAAAGTCTTCCATTGCTAAAATCCAGCAGCATTTTCCAAATGAGAACTATAGATTAACAGAAAATCAATGACACCTTGGCAATTGGCTCTTGATATAGTGGTTAATTACATTACAAATACAGTACGGTTACACTGGTTTAGACAACAAAAACAAACAACTGTTTGAACCAGATGTCTTTGCACAGAGGTTTGTACAGCATCCTCCAGACAATGTGGTTCCCACCTGATAACAGCCACTTACAGACACTGTCAGTACACAAAAGCAATAACAACATCACGGTGTAGTCCTTCCCATCTCTGGCCTTATAATAAAAATATTCCTTTTAAAACATCATTACAATGATTACACTGTATTTGTGTACTACCTTCACTCTGCCATGCTGTTATCGTTTGGATTACACAAAAAGGTATATGAGAGACCAACCACAGAGTAATTGTAAACATAGAATAGCTGCTTTATGAAAGCCATGCAATTTATCAAAAGATGACAGGAAGCAGGATAATGACTTCCGTGAGGGTGATCAGACAGACAAAACATTAAGACTCCAGTGCACTTCAAGAGCAGTTATTAACTTTACTCTCATGGCCCTAAGCATTCACAGCAGAGGCCAAGTTTTCAGATGTTCCTAGTTCCAAGTGGGCATCAAACCACAGAAGAACTTGGCACGTGGTATATGGAGCATCTTTAGCAACCCCACATATGGGAACAGATAGCACAGCTGTACAAGAGTTACTGAAAGACACGTTGGTTCACACATTTGTCTTCACAGGCCTGGAAGGCACGAATACAGCAGAAAGAGAAACTCAGCTGACATGGCCCAACACACTCAGGTACAGCAACTCATGCACATAGCAGCCACAATATCACACTTGCTCTCCTTGCCACTCGCAGCCTAAGCCTTCAAGAAAACAGTTTAAATTTTGTGAAAGTTTAGAACTGAGGAAAAGCTTAAGTCTGGAAACTGATTTAAATAACAACAGCTCACATAATGAGTCACACCATGACCCATAGGTCCTGGTATTCTAAAAGATCTTTGCACTGATGTTACTGTTTTCAGGGCTGAACAGGACAGTTACACTCTTCTCATAATCAAGCTTCAAGAACAGCTCTGATTACAGAGTCAGTTTACGGTTTTCCTAATGTATTAACAAAGCACTAAAACCAACTTGCACCAATACAAGATTATCAATAGTTAGCCTTCAATGTTTTGATTTGGAGTTTATAGATCATTCTCAGCAAATGTCCCCATTGCTAGAAAACTTAATTTGTCTTGGTACATTGAGCATACTGCTTCTTTGTCAGGAAAGACAATTCTGGGTTAACACAGGTATTTCATAGTCCTTTTATTTATTCCCTTTGTCAGTAGATAAGTAATCAGAAGAAGTTAGCTTTGTGAACAGAGAGGACAAGTCACATAGATTAATTGTTTTTTTCTGTAGAAGACACAGAATCACAGAATCCTAGAATGGCTTGGGTTGGAAGGGACCTTAAAGACCATCCAGTTCCAAACCCCCTGCCATGGACAAGGCCATCTCCCACTGGATCAGGCTGCCCAAGGCCCCATCCAACTAGGCCTTAAACACTTCCGAGGAGGGAGTATCTTCCTAACCTAGGATAAAATAGCATTCGGTTCTGACAGTGATACTGTAACTCTGACATTAGTCTTATAGGACAATTAATCAGGAAATTCCTTTTAAGACTGATAATCTATCCTGCTTTTCACTCATTCATCACTTCATCCTGTTTTCCTAATTTTTCACCAAAAAAATGCCACTTTATTGCCTTATTAGTTGCCCTGGGCTTGGGCATGCCAACGCTACCCACTGAACAGCACATACTGCTGTGGAAGCAGCTCTGATAAGGTCAGGAGAACGACTTTTAGCATTACTCATTACTTGAAACAAGAAAGGCATAACAGCTTTGGAAGGGCAGGAAGAAATCCACCAAAACCAGTATTTCTTCCTCCAAATGTAATCCATTACTCACTCTTTTTCAATAGCTGGTTCTCTGATTCCTAGTTTGCAATTTACCAAACTTACTGTTGTGATCAAATGCAGGGGTTTTTCAAAGGAGCATGGGCACCGCTATTAATGAAACCTCTATTAATCACACCTTCTTCTCCATGGACTACAGTGATTTAAGCTCTTTAAGATGAATTTTCCTTTGACTAATACTACCCCGTTTTGCTTTAATGCACTGCTGTTTTTTTCTGCATGCTAAGATACCCTTACCTTTGTGCATATTTCAGTACAGAGCATTAAAATGACTGTTAAGTATTGTTGCCCTTTATATTCTTACTATTTTTTTCAGAGGAATTACTTATTACCTTATCCGGAGGTACATTTTAGCATCTCCAGCTCTCAGTGCCCTGCCATGCTCTCGAACTCTTCCCTTGCTAGCTTCCTTAATCCCCCAAACTTGACTACTTGAAATCTTTTCAATATGAACAATCAACCTGTTGTTAGCAGGACAGACCCCAGGCACTAAGGCATGACTCTTGGCCTTTCTCTGTTTTTCTTTAAAGACCACTTTTTGGTCTCCTGCTGCCCTATTTATTCCCCTAGTCTCTGGATCTCAGTCCTTCATTGTACCTCACAGATCACTTCTTATGATGCTTGTCCACTCAACTGGACAAGTCAGAGCACTCTTGTGGGAGTGATGCCAAGTATATGGAAGGTTAATTGGGACTAAGATAAAGCATGAACCCGGTACCAGGCATATAATGAACACAAAAGACCAGGTGTTCCAAACAAGAATCTTGAGCGTGTAAGAAAGCCGGGTTGGTAAAATGCACCTGGGAATGAGAGTGTGAGTGCAAAATAGACAAAACAGAATCGTAGAATTGTAGAATCGTTTGGGTTGGAAGGGATCTTAAACATCTACTTCTAACCCCGCCTCTGCCCTGGGCAGGGACATCCCACTAGATCAGGCTGCCCAAGGCCTCATCCAACCTAACCTTGAACATCTCCAGGGATGGTGCAGCCACCGCTTCCTCAGGCAACCTGTGCCAGTGTCTCACCACTCTCCTGATGAAGGAATTCCTTCTTATATCAAGCCTAAATCTGCCCCTGTTCCGTTTATACCTGTTCCCCCTCGTCCTATCACTACAAGCCTTTGTAAGCAGTTCCTCTCCAGCTTTCTTGCAGCCCTTTCAGGTACTGGAAGGTCACTGTAAGTTTTCCTAGGAGCCTTCTCTTCTCCAGGCTGAACAACCCCAACTCTCTCAGCCTGTCCTCGCCTGAGAGGTGCTCCAGCTCTCTGGTAATCTTTCTAACCTGTTTGTTTTCTTAGTTCGGGAACCAAAGAGCCATGTTGAAAGAGAGAAGCCAGCGTACTTTCTTAATCTAACTTCTGCACTCCGCGTTGATTAAAAGAATATAGAGAAAACCGCAAGGTCTGCGTCTCCTCCATCGCCACACGCTCCGGCGTTTCTCAGTGCTGAAGGAGAGGGGAAAGGAGGGTGCGGGTGGCTGCCCCAGACCCGCGCAACCAGGCAGGACTCCCTGGCGGTCCCGTGCGCAGCCGCTGGGCGTGGGGGCGGAAGGGCGCAGTGCGCAGGCACAAAGCGGAGCGACCAGCGCTCGGGGCCCGGCTTGATACCGCGGTGACCAGGGCCGGCTGCGGTGCAGAGTGGAGATGGGACCGGACTGGGACAGCCGCAGCTAGCGCCGCCGTGGCTGCTCGGCCGGCCGAGTGCAAGGGCAAGGGCAGGGACGGGGACAGGTAAAGGTAACTGTTCGGGGTGCGCCGGGCAGGGGGATGCGCGGAGATTCCGACGGTGGGGGCGCAGGACGGGGATACGCTGGGGAAAGGGCCTGCGCAGAGGGGAGAGCGAGCCGGAGACAGGAAAGGGTGATAGGGTGGGGATGAGGAAAAACCTCTGCTCCCAGAGCATGGTGGAAGGATTAGGTTCGGTAACTGGAGAAAGGTTCTGCACCCAAAAGGTGATGGAAAGGTTTAGGTTGGGTGTTAGCAAAAGATTCTGTGCGTAGAGGCTGGTGGAACGGTTAGGTTGGATGTTAGGAAAAAAACTGCACACAGAGGGTGGTGGAAGGGTTAGGTTAGATGTTAGCAAAAGGTTCTGTGCCCAGAGGGTGGTGGAAGGGTTAGGTTGGATAATTGGGAAAAGGTTCTGCACCCTTAGGGTGGTGGAAGGGTTAGGTTGGATGCTAAGAAAGTGGCGGAAGGTTTAGTTTTCAATATCATGAAAAAGGTCTGCACCCAGAGGGTGGTGAAAGGTTTAGATTGGATAATTAGGAAAAGGTTCTGCACCCAGAGGGTGGTGGAGCACTGGAAGGTTTAGATTGGGCATTACAAAAAAGTTCTGAGCCCAGGGGGTGGCACAAGGATTTGCTTGGATGTTAGGAAAATGGTAGAAGGTTTATTTCAATGTCATGAAAAGGTTCTGTACCCAGAGGGTAGCAGAAGGTTTAGATTGGATGTTAGAAAAAGGTTCTGCATCCCAAAGGCAGTGGAGCACTGGTTATGTTAGGTTGGATAATTAGGAATAGGTTCTGCACGTAAAGGATGGTGGAGCACTAGAAGGATTAGGTTGGATATTGGGAAAAGGTTCTGCGCCCAAAGGGTGGCAGAAGGGTTAGTTTGGATGGTAGGACAAGGCTCTGCTTTCAGAGTGTGGTGGAGCACTTGGGATATTTAGATTGGATAATTAGAAAAATGTTTGGCACCCAGAGGTTGGTGGAAGGTTTGAGTTGGATATTAGGAAAAGGTTCTGCATCAAGAGGGTGGTTTAGCACTGGAACAGTCTCCTCAGGGAAGCAGTCACAGCACCAAGCCTAGCAATATTCAAGAAGCATTTGGACAATGCTGTCAAACACACGGAATGAATTATGGGGTTGTCCTGTTCAGAGATAAGAATTGGACTCCATGAATCTTGTAGGTCCCTTCCTTCTCAGGTTATTCTGTGGCCAGACTGGGAGAGGCTACTGCCCCACTGGGTGCTGCAGGGCAGAGGCTGACTGAATGGCAAGAAGGTGTGGCTGGGGAGGTTTTGGTTGGGTATTAGGAAAAGAGATTGATTGCTGGGCAATGGAGTATGCACCAAGGGGGCATCCCTACTCCCACATGTGGGGCTGTGACCTGGCAGATGGGAAGAGGGAGGGAGGGAGGAAAGACCCCAACTTGTGCTCTCTCTGTGCAGGAGGAGGTCCTGCTGGCTCCCCAATGCACAACAGGGGAGAAGGAATCTCACTGCAAAGCAGACAGGCATCCCAGACTTTGGGGAAACAGGGGCAGCTGACCTGCTGCCTCTGCCTTGCTGTGTGAGGGCTGGTGTCTGTTTTAGGAGGTGGGTAAGGCCAGCATAGCTTGGCCTGGGAAAGTGCAGGACACTGGCCTAACAGGCAGCTGAGGCATCAAAAAAGGCCATCTTGGAGGTTGCTGTCAAAGGCAGGTCATTTCTTCCAGTATGAGATCTGGAACAGTGGTCTGGTGGGAACTTGGTTTCTACAGGTCAAGACTGGAAACAGCTTTCTGAGTAGAAGGGTCAAAGGCTGTTAATCCAGAGAAGAGAGAGGAGGACATCACTGGAGTGAACAGACTTGTGGCATCATTTGATGGCTGTGTGGTGTCACTGAGCAGTGGCACATCTTTATTTGCTTTGTCCTGCCCTTTAGGTGTCACTTCCTCACATTTTTTTAAAAATGTGTCTGATACTTAAAAAAGGAAACAAAATAGTTGGAAAATTTATTGGGTGATTTTTCTGGTGCTTACTCATCTTTTAATGTGACTGTTCACTGATCCAGTCACATCTCCCCAGATCAGTGGAGAATAGTAAAGCTCAAAGTAAACAGGACCGGTTTTGCCATGGAAACAAAAGTTGCTAGGGGATGGATTGCCGCTATGCAGTGATGTGCTCTGAAGCTGTGATCATACATCCCACATGTTTCTAGGCACTCTGGGTTTAGGCACTGGAAAACTTTTAATGATTAAACCACTTCCTGTGGCCTGGATGCATGTTCTAAGCTCATGCTTAACACACATTGGGATAACAGTGACTGTTTTTAGCAAAAGTTTCCCAACATTTCAGCATTTAATTTCACAGCCATGGAAGTGAGACATGCAAATAACACATCAACACTCGAGACATCATAGCTACTGCAGTATTTATTCATCCAGTGTGGGCTGATGCTGTGACACATTTCCTTCTTATTTATGGAGAACTGTTTTCTCCCACCATACTCTGACTGTTTCAGTTCCTCTGCTCTATCTGTAAGTAGTAGGAACATTATCATTGTATTTACATTGCGGCTAAGAAAAGAGGCCATCTTAGGCCAGATTACCAGGCTGCTTCAATGACTCATGTAGTGCTGGGAAACCTTTTTCCCTTCTCCAAAGGGACAAAATATTTTGCAAAAGATACAAGATTACTTATAAATGAAAGACAGTAAGCATAAGGAAAATGTTCAAGTAGGACTGATATATATTACTCAGGGTTTGAAGAGAATTAATGATGCTGGCAGCCCTCCCCATTTTAAAAGATCACACTATTTAACTACTTGATGTTATCACAACTCTTTCAAGCAAAGATCATTCTTTTGTTTTCTATTCCACCTCCCAGCTCTTATTTATCCTTTTGCTCCTAATACCTTTTTAGGTTGCTAAAGAAAAAGAATCTGTGTGGTGTAAGTAATTCCAGACAGTGTAGATTTTAGACAATTCTTCATCAAGCTATTAGAAACACACCCTCCTTTCTCTTAACTAAAACTACATATAATACAGTGAATGCGAGATAATGTTTATACAGTTTTCTGTCACGTTACATTGAGATTTGTTAATTTAATTGCAATAACTACAGTTGCTTGTTCAGACTCAGCAATGTGCTTCACCAGCTTACTGAATTCTGGAGAAACCAAGGAAACTAAAATTGTCTTCTGGTGGCATCTGGAGTAATGCAAGCAAGCTTTGGTAGGCCACATTATCTGATCATATTAGGTCTGGTCCTTCCCTGTGTTGAACTTATGGAGTCACTTAGAACCAGGGAAAATGCCCCCCTTTCTGTGCGTTATGTGATGCTAAATTAGCTTAGCAAGGAGTAAAGCATAATTTACTTAAGGAGGTAGAGTTGATATGAGAATGAAGATCTAAGTTGAGACAAGGAGTCTATTCAGAGCTTTGGTTGGACTCCTTCCTTTCTTCTCTTTTGCTGTGGGAGCTAGAGTGCTTGCTTACAACCAGAAAATAAGTTGAGGGATATGGACATAAACAGCTCTTATCCTTGAGGTACAGACTGTGAGATCGTGTTTGTGAAAACTGCGGCAACTATTGTGAACTACACCACTGCTTCATCCTATCCTTTCACCTGAAAGTATTTTTATGGTTTTATGAGAGATTTTCAGTGGTTGTCCTGTGGAAGACTAACTAGCTGCTGAAGAAATGGTGGCAGTGAGAAAAAAGGACTACTTTTCCTCTCATTTCATATAGGGAACGAAGAGCAGAAGGAGGAACTCACTGGGAAAACAAAAAGAGCTGTTTTGCAAAAGAATAAGTGGTCTTCAAGAGTAGAGTAGCTTTCAGTGTTTGCCCCAAGAGTTCAGATTATATTCTTATATATCCATACCACTTTTTTTTTTTTTTGGCTAACTCAAAGTTATAGTGTTCAAAATCTTATAGCATTGTAAAAGAGTACAACAAACTGATTTTTTTTGGTATATTAACACTCACATTTCCTGAAGTGGAAAAGGGAAACTTGCAGGGGATGCTGAGACTGTTCTGGGTTCTATGAAGGCGTTCTTGCCAGAAGCTGTACCTGGCACTTCCACTACTGTTTCATTAAGCTCAGCCACCAACATGGTCCCTCTTGGTCACCCCTGTCTTCTCGAGTGAGCTCTAGCCCTTGCTAGGGTCCCAACATAACACAGGTCTCTTCCTCCATTTGACCATGGTTTCTGTGAAAGTTTTGAAACTCATCATGAGCTGCAGGAGTGAGATATGCAGTTATAAGATGTTGAGATCATGAAATCCCAAAGTGAATGGATATCTAATATGCAAAACAAGTTTAAAAAACCCCAAGATTACTGTTTTTTAGAAAGAGGAAAATGCAATCCCTCTCCACCCCTGAGCAAAGAACATAACCAGATTTGTAAAGGCTGGAAGATCACTGTTATACCAGCAGTGATTTCAGAGCCAGCCAAGTGATTAACTCAGGCTGTTGCCATTCCTCATTGATACATCCTGGCTGCTGCTTAATTTAAATGTAGCAGTGTTTGTTTTTCTTGCATAGTCTGTTTTTTTCATACCCAGCAAAATCACCCATTCCTGAAAGGCAAAGGGCTGTAGGACTGCAAAACTGGAAGGTCCTAGCTGCCATGAGCAAATCAAACTTTCCTTCCTTCCTTCCTTTCCTCTAAGCACAATTGCTGTGTCGATCAGTTGAACAGCGTGAAGCTGATATAAATTGAGCTGTGACACTCAGATGCAAATACTGATTAACTGTTCCCTTTGAACTAAGACTTTTGAATGTATTTAAAGGGTTGTCAGTCAGCTTAAGTGAGATTGACCCGTTGCTCAGGTATTTTAGAGGGTGGTATGAATTCAGTAGCATTGCACCTCTGCAAGCAAGTTCAGGCCTGCGAGCTGCATTGTTAAATACAAATTTTGTGTGTAGAACTTCCATGAGGTAGAAAAAGTAGGAAACTCCATTGGTTATTTTCATAGCAGGCAGAATTCTGATTTTGTTAAAGTCAGCAGGAGCTTAGGCATTGACTTCTCCAAGGAAGCAGTGGTTTGCCACAGTTAGTATTACCATTTCACTCTCTTCAGTGAGCAGATGGGTTCTGTTATGGCATGTCATTTTTTAAATTTTTAATTATCCATGTTTAAGTACAGGATATATACTATTTCAGTCTGTCTAGGACTTATATTGTCTCTTGTTTCTCATGGCTACAAATGCTTCACCAATGCTTAGCTCAGCTCTTCAAAAACTCAGGCAAAAGCATTAAAATAACCCAATTTACCCAGCAGTTTGGCAAGTCCCTAAGGTTGCAGAGTCTAGTTAACTGATAGAAGCAGTCTGGATGAGTGACAACATGAGCCCTTGTGGGATGCTGGCTTTTATTACCAATATAGTCTGGGTTTTTTTTCATCTCCATGGAAACACAGTAGCACCCTAGTGCAAAAAATGGGGAGTAGGCACCATGTGTATGGGATGCAATGTTCCCTGCAGCACCTTTAAGCTTTGCTGCACCAAGATGCAGAGTGCCCTGGGCTCACTTGAGGTGAGTCACCACATGCAATTCTACCAGGCTCATTTCTTGGTTTGGAAAAAAATGAAAGGTTTATCTTGGGCTGCTTTTGTTGATGTTATCTGGAGAATCTGTTGCCAGCTTTACTCTCCCACCACAGCAATAATGATCTGCTTTGCATGAAACTTCTTATTGCAGGCAGGAAGGATGAGCTCCTATGCTGACATCTGTGGATCCAAGGATGCACAGGACAGCACTGAGGGAGGGTACCAACGCTATGGAGTTCGGTCCTATCTGCATCAGTTTTATGAGGACTGCACAGCTTCAATTTGGGAGTATGAGGATGATTTTCAGATCCAGAGATCGCCTAGCAGGTGGAGCTCTGCATTCTGGAAGGTACTACCCTTTTTTGCTTTACTGGAGAAAGAAATTCTTGTTTCAAGACATTCCCATTTAACTAATGGGTTTAGGTTTTCATCTAGAAACACCTTCTGATGCTTAGTTTTCCATGACATGACTGAATAACTGTCTGCCTGAAAACAGGATGCTTTTACCAAGATATACCAGCCTGGTCTGGGAACCCCCCCCCCCCCCCCGACCCCATAGCTTAAAAGTTGTGTTTACCTCTGCTCTGCACACACAATAGTACTGTCAGATTATTGGGAATAGGACTGGTAGGTTAACAGCAGTAATTATGGGAGTGAGTGACCTAGGGATCAAGAAAACCATTAAGGTTGGGGAACCTGATGGAACTGGAGAATACCAGAGGCTGTGAGGCCATCTAATCCAACCCTCCACTCTAGTAGTAGGGACATTCTGCCTGAAGCAAATTTTGCACTTACATGTGAAACATGCTAGAAATATTCTGTGGTCTCTGCATGGCAATAGCAACTTCCTTCTAATCCCCGCAAAGGAATGATATTTCATGGAGTAAAAGCAAGCAGGTGACAGCCTGTCAGCAGGGACTGAACTGTTGCTGATAACTACTACCTAAAAGCTGCAGAAATAATCAGTCACACCCAGCACTGGGGTTAAACCATGATCCTCTCTGTGATGGTGCCTTTTGACATGAAATGCCACTTAGACTTGTCGATGTATATTCCACAAATGTCGATACTGAATTATATAAAGATGAATTGTAAAAAGACAGTTTCTCTCTCTAATTCTACTTCTCTTAGGGTTACATATGACCTAAAAGAAAAATATTAGCCTTCTCTCAGAAGAGAGAGGCGTATATGCAAGACACTGTGAAAGCAAAATGTTCCATGAGACAGCAACTGGAAACTGGAAAGGCATATTAATTGGGATTTTTGTTTGTTTGTTTTCCAGGTTGGACTCATCTCTGGGATGGCTTTTATGCTGATAGGTTTATCAGTTCTTGTAGTGGGTTTTCTTGTGCCACTGAAAATTGAAGCTCTTGGGAAAGATGATTTTGTTGTGGTGGATACCCGTGCCATACAGTTTAATGGGTCCCTTGAGATATGCAAGTTGGTAGGAGCAATCTTGTTTTGCATTGGAGGGTCCACTGTGGCAGCATGTCTGCTGATGTCTGCTTTTGCTAAAAGTTACTCCAAAGAAGAAAAGTACCTCCAGCAAAGGTTTAAAGAGAGAATAGCTGATCTAAAAGCCCATGCAAACCCAGTCACAAAAGCGCCAGCACCAGGAGACTCAAAGATACCTGTCACTTTGTCCAAAGTTCAAAATGTCCAACCTTTATCTGAAACCTGACCCTTTCCTCGGGTTTTCTTTCTCACTGGTAGATTACCTTAACTGGAAAATATCAGCTCCTGTTAGCATACATGCTAGTCAATTCCAACATCAAGTGCTATGCTATACAAACACAGCTGATAGGGAAGCTGCTCCAATACAAATTTAGGGTTGGGGAAAAGCTAATTATGTGATTAGGCCTGTGACCAATTTATTCAGTGTATTCGAAGGTTTTAATCTGTGTTGAACCAATAAGTCCTTGCAACAACAGTTAGATGTTTAGCTAATCAGATTGCATTCCTTGAAAACCTAAGGTGCGTTTATGACATCTGTAGGAGGAACCCCTTACCTCTTGCCATTTAAGGTTTAAATTTTGTTTTATTTTCTTCTTGCCTTTAAAATACTGTTTAGTCCTGCTTTTACCACGTGGTTCTGCTGTCTGGGAAGCCAAGATTCTGCCCTTGTAATTTGCACTTGTCCTTCTGTCACATGCTACAGTCTGTATCAAAGTAATAATGCAGAGGTAAAACATACATCAGAGTGAGTGTCCTTAATTTAATCCTGGTACATGTCTTTCCCAGAAAGTAACATTGCTGGGAAGGGACAAGATAAACTTGATCCTATGTTAAAACTAACCTGTGGAAAACTGCCACTTTTGTCTTAGTGGTTGCCATATTAACAAAACATACAAAATTACGAATTCATGTGGGAGGAGGAACCTCATACTTGTGTATCTTTGGTTTGATATTTTTTCTTTCATTATATTGAATTATATTTGAAGCTTATACAAAACATTTCAGTTTTGGCTGGATATAGAGTACTAAATGCAGTTCAACATGCCCAGGCCCCATGTTCTGTCAGTACATTAATGACATGTTAGATGACCTTAGCTAACACTTACCTAAAGACATTTTGAAATGCTGTTTATATTTTTATAGAGGATAGAAGAAGTTATGCTTAACTAGATATATTTGTGTAAGTATTTACTTGAAGACTTATTCTTTCACAAAAGGCCTTTAATTATTTTCCCACCCAGAGCAATTATTCCACTGTCTTAATCTATGGATTTAAATTAAGCTGTATAAAGAAAGATGTGACATTTGTACTCTCTGACATGTGCCACCTTATAGTTCTGTCTATTTTTTGAATGGATTGAATAAAATTATAGGCATTAGCCAACTGTGGATTTCCTAAAAAGTCTTTTTCTTGTCAAACAGGTTTCTCTATAAATCTCATATTTCATCATGAAAGAAAAAATCAGTGGTTGAATGTGGTCTATGTTTTCAGCTTTCATAGGCAAGAAAGTCGCTTTAGTGCTGAATAAAAAAAGGTTCCAGCACAATAATGACACATGTGGTAACAGCTGCGTTCTTAGCATTGCTGATAAAATGACTCAGTTAATACCTCTGCAGCTTAAACCTGAACATGTGTGTTTGGAAGTTTCATGTGAATCTGTGAAAATTATCATGGCTGACAAGAGCATTTGAAGTAAATTTTTCTTCAGAAAAGAAAGTGCCTATCTTAGCAACAGCAGTGTCCAAACATTACACTGAAAAGAGGGACAGCCAAGATGGACGCGATTCCAAAGTGAGAAACAAATTAGGTTTTGGGGCATCCAACAATTTGCTGGTGCCCTTATGTATTAGAAATGCAAAAGCACATTACAATCTTATTTTTAAACATTGAGTGCAATCTCAGGGAAGAAGCAGTGCTTCACAGGAGAAGATGAGAAGAGTGGTAAGGTGCAGAGCTGTATATTATTTATAGAGAAAGCGAGTAAGAACAGGGGTGATGGGTAGCAACTCCTCTCACGACACATAACAGGACTGGGGCAGGCTCTTACTGCTGCTGGTCATTAGTTATTCTAAGTAGAGATCCTCAGCACTATCTTTTCAGGTTGGGAGGAATTTTGTTTACTGCTATGAGCTTCCACTGCTGTCAGGCAGTGACATAGACATGCAAAGAGGCAGGCTGTCCTGACCTTTTCAAAGCAGAGATTTCATTAAAAGTGGTGCATGGAGGAAACGTGACATTAAGTGTTACAGTGAATTTCACCAAAGTAGATGAGAGTGAGGGCTGTTGTAGCTACTACTGAGTCCCTTCTCTCCACCAAACTTCTGTTAATACTGTACTAGAAGTCTGAAAATCCATCTGGAAAAGAAAACACGGGTTAGGCTTGTTTACCTGAAGTAGCGATATTGGTATACATTTCTCCTTAAAACACACCCCATGTGTATGTGTGCATATCACAGAACAACTAAGCTGGAAGAGACCCACCGAATCACTGAGTCCAACCATTCTACGTCCAACCACGTGCAATAAAACACTAAACCATGTGCCTCAGTACCTTGTCCACCCGTGCCTTAAACACCTCCAGGGAAGATGAATCAACCACCTCCCTGGGCAGCCTGTTCCAGTGCCCAATGACCCTTTCTGTGAAAAACTTCCTCCTAATCTCTAGCCTAAATCTCCCCTGGCAGAGCTTGAGGCCGTTCCCTCTTGTCCTGTCCCCTGTCACTTGGGAGAAGAGGCCAGCACCCTCCTCTCTACAACCTCCTTTCAGGTAGTTATAGAAAGCAATAATGTCTCACCTTAGCCTTCTCTTGTCTAGGCTGAACAACCCCAGCTCTCTCAGCCACTCCTCATAGGGCATGTTCTCCAGCCCCTTCACCAATTTTGTTGCTCTTTGGACTCACTCCAGAGCCTCAACATCCTTCATGTGGTGAGAGGCCCAGAACTGCACACAGTATTCAAGGAGTGGTCTCATCAGTGCCGAGTACAGAGGGAGAATAACTTCCCTGGACCTGCTGGTCACACCGTTTCTGATCCAAGCCAGGATGCCATTGGCCTTCTTGGCCACCTGGGCCACTGTCGACTCATGTTCAGTCAGCTGTCAACCACACCCCCAGGTCCTTCTCCTCCAGGCAGCTTTCTAGACAGACTTCTCCTAGTCTGTAGCACTATATTGCTAAATTTTTATCCTAGGAACTGCTGACCCAACAGGTAATGAGTAAAGTTTTTACAAGCACCAGGTGTTCAATCACATCATGAATTGCTCCTGCAAAACTGAACGTGCTTTGACAGCATGAGAGAGGATAAGTCATGCATGGCATTACATAGGTATTAAGGAAAAAGGAAAACCCGTGAGGATCTTACTGAAGTGTGCTGGAATGGGAAATGCATTTGGGATTTATCAGCAGTAGCAAGGCTGATAATGCTGTCATGGCTAATGTCACACATATTTCACCTCATTAAACCCTTGTTTCTGTTGCTTAGAGCTTTTCCAGAACTGAGACCTCCAGAGGCTGCAATCCTTCACAGCAGAATCAGTGCCACAGACAGCTTTTGTACGAATACTGAGCAGAAAATTACTCTACTACTATTAAGAAACCACATATTGGAAAGTTTTAAGGCATTTATTTCCTTGTAATGTTTTAACATGCTCGTCCTTTGTTGTGGGAACTGGAGCATCAGCAGGAGAGTAGTGGACATGCTTTTTGGTGTTCTCATGGAAAATGCCTGTGATATGGCCTCCAACTGGGGAGAAGTGAGGGTCAGCCAAGCTCTCTAGGAATTTCCCATTGAGGTTAAAGGCAATCTGTCCCTGAACAATCATTTCTCTACCCTAAATCCTTTTCCCTTTCCCCATCCACACCAAACTGCAGTGCACTCTCCACCCCGAGGCTGCCTTAGACTTCCTCTCTGGATGCCATTACCTTTTCAAAAGGCACATTATCAGACTCACTAGTGCAAATAAAATATGGCTTTTTGTAACCCTCTGACCTTCCCACTCACGAGGCTTCTTTCAGTGGAGAAAAGTCTTCAGCATTTATGCTGTCCTCTGCCCTCTAGGCTGTCTTGACCCTTTTATCTTCCATTTGTTCCCACTGCACAGTGAATCACAGACAAAGGCAGAGCCACAGAAATGTCCCCTACTCCTAAGCTGCCTGCAAGAAGATTTAATTCTTGGTTTCTGCTACAGCCAGCTGTCTCCAAGTATGAGATTATTTTGTAATCATGTACAAGTGCAAGCAAACAGCTCTTCGTGAAAGCAGCAGTGGCAGCAGCAGAGCTGGGGAGGCTGCAGTGTCCTTGCTGGCAGCCAGAATCGAGAGAAGGGCCTAGCAGGGGAAAAGCAGCAGCAGAACCTGCAGGTGGGGAGGCTGTTCAGCCTCCAAGGATGTGAAATCCAACTGAGACAGCAAAAGATTTCAAGAAACTTAGTTGGATGCACTTTACCAGCAGCTTTCTATAAAAGGGCTAAAAGCAGAGCAACTGTTTTGTTTAAAAAAGGAATTGGCACTTTGGCTCATTCAGCACTGACCAGTCATCCTGCTATTACACAGCAGGCTGCCATCTCAACTCACTGCAGATCAGGAATGGTGAGACAATACAGTGCTCCCTAAGCAGACTTTGGAAGCACAGCCTCATTCCCTCCTCATCTCACCACTTCCACTGCTGAAGGAAGCAGCAGCTCTACAAAGCATTATCCCATGGTGGCCTTTTGGGGTTAATGCTTACAGATCTGTAATAGAAGTGGTGTTTTGATTTTGCCAGACCATCTCCATGGCACAGTTTGTCTCTGAGTAACATCATAGCAAATGGGATATCCATGTGGCCTCCCCATATTTCTGATATTTAGAGACTATGTGTGCTCCTGAGCTTCCTGATCTCTGGGCAAACAATCCATCCACACCCTGATTTTCCTTAGCTCTTATCTGTACATACAGCAGACCACACAGTGTGTGTTTCCTGCTTTAGTTCACTTGATATAGATTAAGCAGGGCAAAGCTCAGTTTTACTGTCAGTTAATTTACAGAGCGATGGTTACGAAAATAGTCTCTGCATATTAACAGTATGTCAGGCCAATATTTCTAATGGCCCTGCAAGCAGGAGAGGCAGCATGCAAGTAACTGTTTTTGTGGTTTTGCCTAATTATTTACAGCTGATTTTTGCAGACCCACTCTTTCCATAATGCACCATTCATAGACTTTTGCAAATAAAGATGGGAGATCATTTTTAAACACTGCTAATAAGCTTGTCAATTTAACTACGTACTAGCTACACTGCTCCAGCAACTTCAGCCTCAAGATCCTGGACTTTAAGCCATTGCCTAGCTGAAGGCACCCTCCAGTCTCAGGCTGGGAGGATGCTTGTTTGGCCAGTGAGAGGCTTTACTGGAATGTCATTATTTCCCTGCTTCTACTCGGCTAATGACTTGAGCATCTGCTGCTCTTTATTTCCCTGCCTCCTTTGGGAACCTTATGCCCTGATACTTCCTACTTCAGCCTCCATGTTTATTTTCAGTACAGGAGCAGGAGTGAGGCGGGAGGGACCCCTGCCTTAGGCATGTCTTGGAGGAGATGCAAAATGTGCCTGCCTGGAACTGCAGCACAGGGGTGGCAGGTCTGAAGCACAGGCAGGAAGGAAGTGAAGGGGAACAGAGGTAAGTGGGAAGGAGACCTGGCAAAATGTAGGTCTTCAAGCATCAATATTGTTTGCCTGTCAAGGAAAAGCAGAAGAGATATTCAGTGAATATTGAAAAAACAGAAATGCTTGCTGCAGGTCTAAAACCTCTGACCAGAACAACCTAAGTATGGTGGCTAAAATCTTCATGGAACTAGACTTTTTTTAAAAAAACTAACTTTTAACATCAATATTCTATTCATTGGAGCAAGATAGACAAGCATGAGGACTTCATTCTTGGATTAAGTGCATTTTTCCCAGTGTTAATACATATTTTTCCCTTTAATGTACTATAATAAAGAAGTCTCTTCTGAGAGCTGTTGCTCAGACTGGGTTCAGCTCTCACCTGACCCTTTGTAAAGGGATTTCTCTTGAAACAGGAGCAGATTTGTGTCAAGGGAAAAAAACACTTCAAAGGCTGCTGAACACTTTGCCACTCTCTCTAGGAAACACAGATTGTTCCTGAGAGTTCCCCAGTATCTATCACATGGAGGCTGGTTGGATGTCTGGCTTACTGCTTTGTAAGGCCACAACCAACGGTCTTCATCTCTATCTTCATCAGTATCTTCCCCCACCCTTGCAAAGCAGAGGTGACTGAGCTGGCCAAGGCACACCATCAATGCAAAGCAGAGCAGAAGCAGTCTCCCAGACCCTGTATAGCCACAGGACCCAGTGCCAACTCCTTTCAGCTCT
The DNA here is from genome assembly GCA_033558105.1 of Coccyzus lansbergi. Classification (NCBI taxonomy): domain Eukaryota; kingdom Metazoa; phylum Chordata; class Aves; order Cuculiformes; family Coccyzidae; genus Coccyzus; species Coccyzus lansbergi. The sequence continues at coordinate 1,754,298 of JAUMJK010001092.1, forward strand.
GCCCCATAGCTGAGCTCTGAGGTTAGGGGCATTTTTCCAAAACTACCAAGAATGCCATATGAACTTCCACATGCTCCAAAAGCCATGGTCTCAGATCTCCCCAAGATAAGATACAACCATTTCTTAGAGGATTCAGGACGTGGCCTGTGGTATGAACTTGGTCCCACAGAGTGAATACCTGTTAAAGAGATGTTTGCACCACATGTAACAAGCCTTCTACAAAAGAGCGGGCTGCAACTAGCTTGTGCTGACCTCAAGGTGATCGCATAACTATGGAAAGTGATAGGTTGAGTTATTTGGTTTAAACATGTCTTATGTTTAACCATGTTTCTACCTGAGCTACCATCAAATCCGTGCCTTGACATGGAGCATTCTCTGGGTCACCATCCCTCCAGCAGCAGGGACTGCCCTCTGAGGAGTGTCCCAGAATTGCCCTCTGAACCAAACTGCTCCTTATGCAGACACCACTCATACTTAGCCTAAGGTATGAAAAGCATCATGCAGAACGCTTAGAAGTTCCCCTTCCTGAACCAGTGGCATAAATTGAAAGTCTCAACTCAAAAGTATCTCCAGAGCTGATAGCCAGATTGTTTTGCCTCTGCAGAAGCATGCATGGCACCCATGTTGAGAGGGCACTGCTCCTTGCCTGGTATGCTACAAAGTCTACACAAACAGGCTGTCTGCAAGCAACCCAGATTGTGATCTGTATCTCCAGATTTGCTCTGGAAGGAGGCCACTGGCTGTGTCTTCTACACATGTCATACGTTCGTTCAAGCATGTACACTGCAAAGCACAAAAATTGGACCTGTCAAAGGCTACAATCTGCATCCCACATATAACAGAATTAATACAGTGCAGGTTCATTGCTTGTAAGCAAAGAATCATAGAATAATAGAATCACCAGGTTGGAAGAGACCCATCGGATCATCGAGTCCAAACATTTCTATCAAACACTAAACCATGTCCCTCAGCACCTCGTCTACCCGTGCCTTAAACACCTCCAGGGAAGTCAAGTAAACCACCTCCCTGGGAAGCCTGTTTCAGTACCCAATGACCCTGTCTGTGAAAAACTTCCTCCTAATCTCTAGCCTAAATCTCCCCTGGTGGAGCTTGAGGCCATTCCCTCTTGTCCTGTCCCCTGTCACTTGGGAGAAGAGGCCAGCACCCTCCTCTCTACAACCTCCTTTCAGGTAGTTATAGAGAGCAATAATGTCTCACCTTAGCCTTCTCTTGCCTAGGTTGAACAACTCCAGCTCTCTCAGCCACTCCTCATAAGGCCTGTTCTCCAGCCCCTTCACCAGCTTTGTTGCTCTTCTCTGGACTCACTCCAGAGCCTCAATATCCTTCTTGTGGTGAGGGGCCCAGAACTGAACACAGTATTCAAGGAGTGGTCTCATCAGTGCCGAGTACAGAGGGAGAATCACCTCCCTGGACCTGCTGGTCACACCGTTTCCGATACCAGCCAGGATGCCATTGGCCTTCTTGGCCACCTGGGCATGCTGCTGGCTCATGTTGAGTCAGCTGTCAACCAACACCCCCAGGTCCTTCTCCTCCAGGCAGCTTTCTAGACAGACTTCTCCTAGTCTGTAGCTCTGCATAGGGTTGTTGTGCCCCAAGTGCAGGACCCGGCATTTGGCCGTGTTAAACCTCATGCCATTGGGCTCTGCCCAGTGGTCCAGCCTGTTTAGGTCCTTTTGCAGAGCATCCCTACCCTCGAGCAGATCGACACTTCCACCCAGCTTTGTGTCATCTGCAAACTTGCTAAGGGTACATTCAATGCCTTCATCCAGGTCGTTGATGAAGACATTGAACAGGGCTGGACCCAGCACTGAGCCCTGGGGAACCCCACTTGTCACTGGCCTCCAACTGGATTTAACACCATTTGCTACCACTCTCTGGGCCCAGCCATCCAACCAGTTTTCTACCCAGGAGAGTGTGTGCTTGTCCAGGCCAGAGGCTGGCAGTTTCCGCCAGTATATCCGCCAGTTCCCTCAAAACCCTAGGGTGAATCCCATCTGGCCCCATAGGCTTGTGGGTGTCTAGTTGGGCTAGCAAATCTCTGACCACCTCCTCTTGGACCATGGCAGCCTCGTATTGCTCCTCTAGTTCCAGGGTTTGTACACAGAGGGAACAGCTTTCTTTACAATTAAAGACCATAGCAAAGAAGGCATTAAGTACCTCAGCCTTTTCCTCATCCCCTGTCACTGTTGTTCCCTCTGTGTCCAAAAGGGACAGTATAGTCTCCCTAGTTCTCCTTTTATATATATTTATAGAAAGATTTTTTGTTATCTTTCAAAGACTTAGCCAACCTGATTTCTAGTTGAGCCTTAGCCTTTCTGACTTTTTCCCTACACAGCCTCACTTCCCTCCTGTAGTCCACCCAAGAGGCCTGTCCCCTTTCCAGAGCCCATAAACATTCCTCTTCTTCTTGATGTTACTCAAGATCTCTCTGTTCAACTAAGATGGTTTTTGTCTCTGCCAGCTTTTTTTCCAAAATACGGGGATGGCTTTCTCCTGAGCTGCTAGGATCTACATTTGAAGAGCTTCCAGCCCTCATGGGCTCCCTTGCCCTTAAGTACTGTCTCCCAGGAGACTTTGCAAACCAGCCTTCTAAAGAGTTCAAAGTCTGCCCTCTGGAAATTTAATGCTACTGTCCTGCTTGGTACCCCCTTCACTTAGCCTAGAAGAGAAAACCCTATCATCTCGTGATCACTAAGTCCTAGGTGTCCCCCTACTGTCACATCCCCCACCAGGCCTTCTTTATTCACAAACAGCAAGTTCAGTAGGGCACCTTCCCTCGTTGATTCATTCTCCAGCTGTGCAAGGAAGTTGTCTTCCATGCACTCCAGGAACCTCCTGGACTGCTTCCTTTCTGCTCTATTGTACTTCCAGCAGATATCAGGGAGATTTAAGTCTCCCACAAGAACAAGTGGCATTGATCTAGAGATCAACCCCAGCTGTTTATAGAAGAGCTCGTCAGCTGCTTCTTCTGGACTGGGTAGCCTGTAACAGACTCCTATCACAAAATCTAGCTTCTTATGGGCTCCTCTGATTTTAACCCACAGACACTCAATCTCCTCATCGCCACAGTCCATCTCAGAGGTGTCCAATTCCTCCCTTAGAAAGAGGGCTACTCCGCCTCCTCTCCTACCCTTCCTATCCCTCGTGAAGGGTTTATACCCCACCATATCTGTATTCCAGTTATATGAGTCATCCCACCACATTTCCGTGATGGCAACAACATCATAGCATCCTTGCCCTATGACAGCTTCCAGCTCTTCCTTCTTATTCCCCATGCTGGCTGCATTGGTGTAAATGCACTTCAGCTGAGCTGCCAATCCTTCAGCCCTCTTAGAGGGGTGTTTGTTCCCAATTGCCTGGTAACTGGAATAGCTTTCACCAAAGTGCCTGTATCTCCTTTACCACTCTGAGGTGCACTCTCCCCCACTTCCCATGTGGTGATGTGCTGGTGGTCCTCAGCAGCACACCCTCTCTGAATCTCTAGAGACCAGCATCCAGGTTCGCTCTTGCCTAGCCTGGACTTAATCCCCTCCCCCTTCACATCTAGTTTAAAGCTTGATTTAAGAGCTTAGCTAAGTTTTTAGCAAGGGCCTTAGCCCTTCTAGGAGACCCATGTGCCCCAACCTTAGCAACCGTGTCAGGGGGTGCATGAACCGCCCTGTGATCAAAGAATCCAAAGCCCCTTTCCTCATACCAGGCTTGGAGCCAGGCATTAATTGACTTCTTTTTTGTAACTTGCGGGTCCGGTCCATTTAGCCTAGGGTTGGAGCAGAACACTACCTGTGCCCCAGAGCCCTCCATCATCTTCCCAATGGCCCTGAAGTCCTTTTTGATGTCTTTAGTCTTTCTTTTTACTAAGTCATTGTTACCAGTTTGGACTGCTATCAAAGGATAGTAGTCTGTCTCGTGGATCAGGAAGGGAAGTTTCCTAGCTACTTCCTTCCCTGATGCCCGTGGTAAGCAGCAGACCTCTCTGCGGAGAGGGTCAGGTCTGCAAATGAGTCCTTCCATTCCTTTGAGGAGGGATTCCCCTGCAACAATCACCCTCCTCTTCTTCTTAGTGGAGGATGTTGTAATTTCTTTCTGAGGATGGTGTGGCCTAGGGAAAGATTCTAGGCTATGATGGCCATCATCCTCAGGATTAGATTCCTTCTGGAGCACCTGGTACTTGTTCACCAGGGGGATTTCAGGTTTTGTTGACTGCTTGAGGGGAGAAGGCACCGCACTCCCAGGGGGCCATTTAAATCTCCTGCCGGAGCCACCGGGACCGCCCCCTCCCTGTCAGGCACCGCCTGGGATCAGCTGTCCGCGTAGCCCTTACCCGCCTGGGATTTTCAGGCATCCCAGCCCAGGGGAAAATCACAGAGCCTCCAAAAGTCTGTCTCCACCACAAAACTCACCGTCGTGCAGCTGGGTGCTGCCGAAGAAGCAAGCAGCAGAAAGGGGCAGAGATGCTGGGGCAAAGCACCGCATGCCAGGGACATGAGCCGTGGGTGGATGGAGACAAAGCACAACAGAATATACATGCAGCTAAGCACTAGATACATCCATTACTCCTTTAGATACAGGAGCCCTGATAGGGGTGTAATATGCATAGTCCTTTTCATTTTCTGGTGGAAGCAACAGTCTTCCAGAGAAGTAAGCATTTGTTTGAAAGCAGCTGGAAACATTACTAGGTCAGTCAGAACTCCATGATCTCCTTTCCTCACCCACCAACCAGGCAGCTGTCCACTCGAAGCAGCCAAGTTTTAGGGCTGTTTGCAGCACTGTGTCTCTCCCTGTTGTGGAACTGCAGCAATAAATGATAGGTGTTAGTGCGGAGAGTGAGTAGATATGTGTTAGTGAGGATAGGAAGTGAAAAAAGCAGTTTGCCTTCAGGATGAACTACCCACCCCTTCCAAAAAAACCCACCACACCTTTTTTGCAAAAATCCCTTTGCTTTAGTTTGTCCACAGAAACTTGCACTTGGGAAGTCTTTGCCAGGGGAAGACTTTAATCCCTGTGAGTGAGCATGATGCTGCCACAGCAGATGTCTGCCTGCCTTGGCACATATGGGCCCATCTGCAAACATCAGATGTGCTTGAGGTCCCCAGTTAGAAGCACCCAAGAGGTTTGTCCTCAGATAAGCCACTTATAAGGATGTGGTCAGGATACTTTGAGGGATGATGACTTTGGTCATTTAGAACGAGGCCTTGTGTTGCATGAAAAGGAGAAATAGCCACTTCTCTTTCACTGCTGAGAGAGGCTCCTTTTAACTAGCAAAGGCAAAACCTAGCTCTTGGCTTACCAAATTACTTCCTCATTGGTGGGGCAGTGGGAGCAATAAGAGAACAGGAGAGGAAGGTATAAGGTTCAGGCTTTCTGAAAATGCTGCATTTGCAGCAGGAAATAATGCTGAGTAGAGGCATAATTTTTAGAAAGATCATTTCTCACAACCAAGATGGAAGAAACAAATGCATCAGAGAAACAGAAGGATGCAGAGATGGTATGCAGTAATGAAACCTTGACCTGTGGCATCAGATGAAACAAGGGCAACTTGTGCATGAGACTATTGAGCTGGGTATCTACTCACCCTTGTGAGCACTAAGACAAAGGGATAGTACCCATTCCCTCCTACCTCAAGACTTCTAATCCCCACCTTTGTTGTTTTTATGACATTCAATTGCTTCAGCTGAAAGCTGGAGTAATTATCCCTCCCTTCCAGGTCTATTTCCAACCTGTCAAGCAGGTCTCTCAAGGACTCCCACCAGCTTATCCCCACCAAAACAGCCACAATCCGCAGGCTGCTGCGGGAAAGCCTCACTCATACAATTCACGTATGCTGGGAAAGCTGAACCAAAGCCAAGATTAAGGAGCATAGCTCCAGAAGAGGAACAGCTACGGCAGGGTTGAAGTCTGCAGGGCAAAGGAGGCTGCTTCACCCTCAGAAGGGAAGGGAGAGAAGGAGAAAAGACTGCAGGTAGTGGTACTGGCCACACTGACAGAGCCAATTCTGACCCCATGTCCCTGAGAGGCCAAGTCACCATGTTATTAGTGCCACCTGGGAAGCAGCTGGATCACCTACCAGCACACAGTAGATGTACTCAAAGTGTGGACAAATCTTTTTCAGCTAAGAGGGAAAGGTGAGTAGTTTTCATAATTACTAGTTTCAATAAGATTACCTCTAAATCTTGCTTAAAAAGAAATGATGCAATCTTAGTATTTTTCAGTATCTTCTCAGGATCTATCCTACGAGATAATGCATTGGATCTGGAGTAAGAGCTTCTGGCAATGTTTTTTCATTCAGTGGAGTTGAACAATTTTTGAAGGAGGAGAAAACTCAAATGTTTTCATATTTGTAAGCTGGCAAGTGGTTTTTAGTTTCTGGTACAGATAATATGAGAAAGAAGAGAGAGAGAACGGTGCTAAAATATCTGAAAACAATGTCGTGAGTCTTGAGAATTGTAGTTTATCTTAGGTTTTTCTTAGAACACTTCTTGTTCAGCACCTCAACACAGTCTCCTAATCTGGGGAAAATGTGATTTTACTATACATGGTGAGGTTTGAAGTGTTTCAGACTTAGAGGAAAGAATTGCTGTCATTGTCAGATTACAACGCAAGCACCAATTTTATCTACAACACCCACCTTGACTCTTGCCTCCCTTCCTGCATGCAGACTGCTAGAGGAGGGTCCTCATACCACTACAGCCTCTACAGCCCTGACAACTGAACAATGATTCACTGACTGTAGAAAAGTTTGGGCTAATGATTCCAGGGACCTCCTCTGTATTTTAGCACCTTCCCCTTTATTTGAGCTGACCAAATGCAATTACTTCCCTGTCCCATTCTAACTTTTCCCTACACCTCTCAAGGAGCTTCACATGTCCAATGTTCCTCAGGAAACAAGCTAAAGAAGAAGAAAACCCCAAACCACATGTAACAGGGTTAAAAAAAAAAGCACACAACTGTATAGATATGTGCATTTTGTTAAGAAAAGCATCCTGCCACTTTACAGCACAGGTTTTGACTCACGTACCTCTGCAAGCTATGCTTTATTTCATGCTTGTTTTAAAAGCATCTCACTTTGTGGCAAGGGCAAATACAGAATAATTCTTCATGTTCATTTTCTCCCTTTTTGAACAGACAGGACAAAGTCAGACCATAGTCAGGAGAGAACAACATTTTTGACAAGATTCACCATCCATCCAACACTACTGGAAGTTGTTGCAGGTCAACAGTGCTTTGGTATTGGGTTATTTATGCTATAGTGCAAGCAGTAGCAAAGTTTCTCCTTCCTGTGAAAGTCTGCTTCTTCAAAGTAGCAGAGAAAGGGGAAGGATTTTGAAGCAGATCCCAGCTAGAAATTATCTTTCTGTATCACTCAATTTTAGGCTAACTCTCTTCCATCAAGGATGACTCAGCTCAGTTCTCAGATATTTTTGCCCTCTGGAGGGCAATTGCTCTCCAGTCATGACCTGGAGAACCTATAGGACTGGAGCCAATAAAACAACCAAGGCCAAATGTGTTAAGCACAGTGGTTTGCAGACCTGGCTGGTGATATTTTTTTCACACCTGGAAGCCTGGAACAGGGCAGGGATACTCTCCTGGAAATCATTGCTGTGGACATTGTACCTTGAATGTTTGGGGGAGGAATTTAGCCTCAGGCAAAGCTTTTTCAAGCTCTGTTTTGGAATATGGGAAATGTAAATGCTTTCAAAAGTGATTCTATAGGGGAGCTTGGATTAGGAGCTTGTTTCACATGCATATCAGTGCCAGCACAATGGCTGAGGTCCAGAATGTGACAGTCACTGTCCAGGCAAGCAATTCTTAGAGAAGAGAGACCTGATAGTGGTTTTTACATTGAAATGCGAGTACACTAATCCAAGTTCACAGTATAAATAGTATGCATAACCCTGCTTCTTTGAAAATCTGTTAAATGTAATCATGAATCTACATATTTTCATACACAGAACTTTGATTAATTTTATAAAAAAAAAAATAGATTCCTCCTAGGTTATACCAAATAAGAGATTTTTTAAACCTTTTTAGGATTAGAGAGTAGAAGCTCTCAACTAATAAAACCTGTATTTTGAATCAAACTTCAGTCGAACTGAGGACAAAGAAAGAGTATAATTGAATTAGGGATTCATTTATAAAAATCACAAATATTGGAGTCAAAGTGACTGCAATTAAAAAAGAGAACATTTAAAGGCATTCCTAGTAACCCCATAGGTTGTTGGAAGCCTGTCTACTGTTTCAAAACACCCCTTTGTTTAAATTGGGTGTTACCTGAACTGTAGCTAGTATTGAAAACTTTCGAAAGTTTCGGTATCTTGTGCTTTCTTTCTTCAGTTTACAAATCCTGTCCACCTCCTTACAAACGCCATAGCTCCCAATCAGTTTTAGGCTGCTACTTCCATTTTACTTCAAGACTTCAAGCATTCTGAACATGGCTCAGTAAAGCACCAAACTGTATGCATAACGTGAAAAGATGAGACACCCTTTTTGTAAGGATAGTTATTACTAGATTTAGCTGTATTTTCTTGTATAATTATGGCAAAATTCAAATACAATTAATAATATTTTTCCTATCACTAAAAATAGAACACTATTACATTATGATATGTACACATCATTTATGTGTGCACTATGTGTGAAAATGAATTTTCACAATTTACTTGCAGTGTTCACACACTTGCCTATAACCTAATGCTTACAAATATGCACATGCACTGTAATCTAAAGATAGTGGAGACCTTCATTTTCTATTGCCATGTCCAAATCACTAATTCAATTCAAAATTTGATACAAGGCTATCAGCCACCCAAAACAATGCATCCTTGAGCTGCATCCCATTAAATCACTGTGATTGCTACTACTTAATAAATACACCCTTCCTCAAGATAGCTTATTTTGTACTTACATTTATTATCTAATGGTTATTTCAATAGCCCTTTGGGATAATTAATTAAAACACCAAGCAACAATCCTTTCCCCATATTGTCAAGTAATCAGTATACTTATACTTTTTTCTGCACACAGGTTTATTTTGCTTTATTTTAGATAGGACTGAGCACCCATTTCTTTGTAGAAAGTAATTTTATTTGGGCTCCAATATTGCAAAGCAACAAATCATTAGCCAAAATTTAATGAAAACCATAGTTCCACATGATTTAAGCAACGGCTGTAATGCTTTGCTGAAATGAAGGATTTCAGCAGGAAGACATCTAGAAGTTTTGGTAATTTTCTTAAGCATTGCCAGTGAACAGATAAAACTTATGTTATTTGATGAGCATCAACTGAACAGTATATATGTATTGATAATACAGCCCTACCCTGAAAGACATTCAAAACTAGCAACAATTTTACCTCTGCCATTATTATTCAATATATCACTTACACTTAAAACTGTGTAACACCTACATCGTCAGGATATTTTCTTTAACAGCAATAATACAAAACCTAGCAAATCGGATTTTTTTTTTCTAGTTATGGGAAAATCTTACCAGCTGTAAAATCACCAGGTTTGTAAACTCAGTCACCCAAAGATAGACCTAGCATCAAACAGGCATTGAAATGAGACAAAACACAGGAATATCTGTATGCTAGTTCTCTTTAATAGCAAATTGTGTTTTAAACTAAGACAAAAAGATTCCTGAAAAAAGCCTCAGAACTGTTACATTTAAGCTTAATAAATAACACTGCATAAGCTCAACAAAATAATGCATTTCTTATGTAAAACTGAGTTAAGCTGTCACAGGAAATCAGACAGAAAAACTATTAGCAAGACCACGTGTATGCTGTTTGATTAATTTCAATTTTAACATAAGAATTATTTATTGCACATAAACTAACTTCTCTGTGTAAAAGAACCAAATACAAAATTCCTGTTGTCAGTGTTGGAAGGTGAATGATGAAATGCTTACATCTCTATTTCCAAAAATTCCGATTTGCTATTCTGAATAAATTCTGTCTTTCTTAAAGAAAGTATAAAGAAAAACATTTTAAAAGCTGAATAATGTTTCATGCTGTTGTTACAAAATTACTGTATTACAGTTCCCTGGAATGTAGTTTGAGGTTTTAAATCATTCTTATTCATATCTGTAAGTCTTTTAATCATGGAAGACACTAAACACTTGGGGAAAAGAGAAGATACGACAGACACTATTGGCCTACAGAGATACAAATAGAAAACAAAGGGAGAAAAGTATCACCATACAAATCCCACAGTTTCTTATAAATATTGTTTCTAGGTACAACATTCTGAGGCAAACATTCTCAAAATTAAGTATCTCTATCAGATATTTTTGAGTGTTGATTTAACTTCAGACGTTTGAGGATGAAGAACATCTCAGATGTTGTTAAGTCTTAATCTCTAATAAGATGACAGCAACTAGAGTCCTGTACACAACTAACTACGCAAGGAGCCCATTCACGGTAATGTCAATACGAGATTACTCTTATTTGTCTTGATTCAGCAACACATTTAAGCTCATGCTTACTGTTGAGCTATTGAAGTTCTTACTAAGCAAAGATGCAGTATTAGTCTATTTCCTTCATCAGCTTTGCACAGAACATTCAGTGGGTAAATTGCACTAAGGTCCCCAAGGTGATAGGGTTGCCTTCTCCTGCTGCTTAAGTATTGTTTAGGGGCTTTTAATGCTATTGCGTGTACTATTCCAGTGTAGGATTGACTTTAGAGGTTCCTAAGAGGGGTTTGTTTGTCATTTTTCCTCGCTAACATATATAGTTATTTTATTCATTCTGTTGAGGGTGTATTTGTTTTCACTTCTGCTTAACTTAGCTTAACTTATGTTCTTAAATCACAGTGAATAAAAAATACTTGAGCATAGGCTTGATTGTTATACCAAATAAAAGGAGCATGCATATTTACTTAAGATCTTGGCTAAGAATTAGGAGCTTTTTTTAAACTGATCACAAATGCAATATTCCCTCAGATCTTTTTCAGACAGTTCAACAAAGGACTAATGAATCATACACAGTTCAAAAATGCAAGAGGACAAACAATTCTAACTTTAGTCCTATGATTTTAAAATTATGGGTTTCATACTCACACTGCAAATACTCAGAAACATGCTGAAGGAGCTCCATGTATTTTTACTTCACTAGAAAAACATATTTAATGGTTACAATCAAAAGCAAATATATCTGTATGATAGTCATGACAGGTGATTCTTCACATTCCTCAAACAGTGCTTCAAGTTCAATTTATTGATAAACGTGATTATTTTCCTAATAGCATGAAATTTTAAAAAAGCATATGTAATTTTTTTTATTGCAATAATTTACCAGCATTAACAAAATCTACTATTGATTTTGTATAATTAATGAAATTATGCTTATGGCTGTATTTCTATGAACTGCAAGTTATTCACATTACTAAGAGTGAAACAGTAAGACCAACTGGTTTGGTGTCATTGAGAGAACTAATACGGCAGATCAATGCCTTATTTATTAAGTCAAATTAAGCCACAGCCTATCAGGAACCAGATTGCTCAAAAAGACTATAACACACTTTCAACAATTAAGACTACATAAAGGATTCATAAATGCAGCAATTGTGGCTGATTTCCATGGAAAACTGGTGGGCTTATCCTAATATGTTTTGCATTAAGATGTCTCCATTGATAGCAATGGTTTCATGGTAATTTCAGTCTGACACCAGGACTGTTTATTTTTTTCTCATTAATAAATTAAATTACTGATAGACTGAATTACAAATCCAATCAAACTCATCTTTTGAAACTTATCTGCTACATACTTCTGTGGGTTTTTCCACTATGATAAAAATTCAATGTTCGGTGAATAAAATGAGGACGATCAACAAAACACCTTGCGGTACACAGGAACAAACTGCAGTATTGCAGGCTGTCTACATACTTTTGTAGTGCTAAAGAAGTACTATTTAGAATTGTTAACTTCTGCATTCATAATCAACACATTGAAAATCCACTTTTTAGCAACATTAGGACAGATACTTCATTACAGTACACTATTTTTTGTGGGCCTAAGACCATTAAGTGAGCAACGTATTCTAAATATATCTTAATGTTATGCCTGGAAATCATCTATATTACATGGAATTTTAAAGGAAAAACTACATAGGCCCTCATTAAAAGTTAAAAGTCAATTCTGTTTTCTGAACAAATCTGCAAAGAAATTTGAACGTCAGTTTGGGTGCATTTTTTTCCCTTATTCTGTAAGAGTGTCATTTTTGTCATTTATTACCGCTAACTATCTTACATCACAGAATAGTCCACTTATTTCTAATTCCACTATAGATTACTCTTGTATTTCCCTCCTCAAATTCTATCAGAAAATTTCATCTTTAAAAAAAATTGATATTCAAGTAGATAATAATGTTTGCTTTCTAGATCAGTCATTAAGGCAATATCATAATCTTAAGAATCAATATGGGGATCCTTAAACTATCTTCCCACCATAAGCTATAAATCACAAAAAATAATTTGCTTTATATAATATTTAAAGTGTTTTAATCTTTTATTTCCTACTTAATACATTTTTCTATCTATGCACTGCAGCATAGTCATTGCTTTGGTCATTATTTTCACTTTCATTTTCCTGTGGGCTGGTGATTGTCACCCTTGGATTTGTGGATGTATTTTCAAGGTGGGAATCACCCTGTAGAAAAAGGGCAGATACTGTTAGCTTCATCAGGTTACAGAGATTTCACTTCACTTCAATACACTCCTAGCACTTCATACTAAAATTTCTACAAGGTATTCTTAACACGAAAAAATATTTTCCAGAAGTGATCACATTAACATTTTTATTTGCCTTCTACTTATATACCTTCTAAAGGAGTGACTCAAATCAAACAGTCCATACATGCATACACAGTTCTTTCATCCAATATTGTTATCTACATTTCCATTTAATGTGACTGCTCACTTACATTCTCCACTTCCATAAACAAATTAACTTTTCTAAAAACAAATAAAAACATCAATATATCAAGAACAGAGTAAATTCAGGACCCAAAAAACTATGATGTTACTTGTCTCTCTTAACTGGAAAATTTTCTTGTATGTCATACAGAAACAGAAGAAAGCCTAGTTATATGGCATATTAAATAATTCCCAGTGTCAAAAGAAGCAGAAGGAGAATCTGGTTTTCAGCAGGGAATATGTAGCAATTTGTTCTGCTTCTGATGCTCAAGAATCCTGCTCTTCCCCGATCTGGATGCTTCCCATCAAACAAAACAACTTCATTTCCTGCACCATGGTCACCAGTCAGTTCATTTCACACTCAGGTTAGTTCACTTTATTTTTTGGGGCTGTATGTCTCCTTCTAAAGAAATAACACCTTACTGTGTTTCCTAAATTAATGAGATATTTGCTTTTAAGCTGGCTAAAGTCCCTTGCTTTCAGGACTTCTTAATTTCCATCATCTTTTCTAAGAAAAGGAGATTAAACTTCCACAAAGCAACGGCAAGAGCCCCTTATGAAATACCACTTCTCTGAATGTCAATTTAATAAAATAAAGAGGCACTATCATTTCACAAATATATGCTTCTGCTCTGTCCTAAAGGACAAAGTAGTGTGGAAATATTTAATCATTATATTCACTGTATTCACATCTTTATGTTCACTGGAACACGCTGCCCAAGGAGGTGGTTGAGTCACCTTCCTTGGAGGTGTTTAAAGGATGGGTGGACGAGGTGCTGAGGGGCATGGTTTAGTGATTGATAGGAATGGTTGGATTCGATGATCCAGTGTGTCTTTTCCAAGCTGGTGATTCTATGATTCTATGATTTTGCTTATCTGGAAACTGCAAGAAATGTTTTTAATTACTTTTTTCTAAAATTCAGCATGCTTAGGAAAGTACGAGATGCAGATTAATCCAACAGCAAGAAATATCTTCTTTCTCAGTTGAAGAGTATATAATATACTTATATGCCTGCTATATACAGATGGAAACAGCTTTAACCATAAACTGAACGTCTTGTAAATGCTCTCAGGACCTTATTAAGAGTCAGCTACTTATATACCTATTGAGAAGCCTAAGGACGAGACGAATGAGAAACAATAACATAAGAAGAACAAACTGAAAGAATAAACACTTACCTGGTTCTGACTGTCAGAATCCACTTCTTTTATTTCTTCAGGGTGAAGTTCACCTTGGTAGTTCAAGTGTGCTATTCCCTCACCAGTTTCTTCATTTTGGTGACCATTTAAATGGATAAGTTCCTCTTCTGCTGCTTGGTCAACATTTTCTGTTTCTTCTGCTTTATTATCATAATTCTCATTCAATTTCTTCTTGCTTTCTTTCATTTCACTTCTTTCTTTAACAGTTTCCTCGCTTTCCTCTCCATTCACTTCTACATATTCTTCCTCTGTCTTATATGTTTCCTCTTCCCTGTCATTTTCCTCATCTGCATTTTCTTCTTCATCTACAGTTTCTGCTGGCCTCTGGTGAAAGGAAATGCAGAATCATTGTGAGACATTTTTAATCAGAATGCTCCACACTATTCAGAAATGTGACAGACACTAAAATCACAATTGCATAATTACTGCTGAGCAAGTATGCTAATTTGAGGTTTCTCTACACGGACAGAAGATGATGCCCCTGTACTACTAACGCATGACACATTCTTATTCTACACCAAAAAAATGTGTTAGTGAGATTTAAATATTTTACACTGAGTTAATCCATTTGACCATAATCAAAATTGAAACAATCTTGATTTTAGTAATATAGCAATGGCTACTTTGCTCCAGCTATCCTCCAACATTCTAGCATTTAATGTATACTTGTCTATAAAATCTTGTCACAATAAAATATCAAAACCACTAGCCCCAAAATTGTTCCCCAAGAAGCATATTAACCCTGAACCAGGCCAGGCCATGCTAATTGGTTCCACTGCCTAGCCTGTCTCCTTTGCATCCACAGAAAAATAGCAAACAAGATGAAGTAGACCTACTGGTCACTTCCAGAACATCATTCCCCTTCCCAAAGAACTCTGTGTAGAGTGGCATGTTTAATATTTTTTGACAGTTAGCAATTAATTTTTCATATGAAGAGCCATACCAACAGATAGGAAGAACAGAATCTTGTAACATATTGAAGAAGTGTAAAGCAGAAATTCAGTACAGATAAAGCTGTTAGCAGCATCATATCATAATAAACAGGAAGGCTGATGCACATGCTAGCTAGTTCTTGTCATTTGTCTTCCAGTATCATCTTTGAAGATTCACTTGACTATGCCGTGAACCAATGCAATGACTTATATAGTTGTACTAAGGTTTAAATGAAAATAAAAAAATGCCACAGGAGTGATAAGGTGTCTGTCTCCCACACAGCCTCATCAGGCTCTAAATTTAAAAAACAGAATGAGATTATGTCTTAATCAAGTGTTTGAATTTTACTGTTATTAGCAGTTCCTTTATGCAGGCAGCTATCTTCTAAAACACCTCTTCCCCTCTCTGACACTAACATTTCAAAAAAGCTCTATCATCACCTTCAACATATTAGCAAAAGCCAATTCAGCAACACCAACAATTGAAGCCTCTTCATGAAACACCTTACTTTTAATTTGATATCCAACTAGCAACATAAGACAACTTTATATACTGTCCAGTGCACAGTACTACATTGACACAACTTCAAAAAAGACAAGTTATTGTGTTGTAATGATCCATAGAATGACACATTAGAAATAGTACATGCTTACCTGACCAGATAACTAATACCTTCATAAGTAATTTTTGAAGTACAGGACTCCCTGTGTGGTTTTTTATTCAAGCTTCCCTGACTCACTTTTATCTGGCAACATCAAACTGGCCTTATTACCGCTAAAATAAAAATTAAATAAGCCAAGTCTTTATAAACATCTTCAAAGAAGGCATCATCCAAAGCAAAACCAACTCAACTTTGGTAACCTCCAGCACATGAAGACAGCAAAAAATCTGTGGATCCATAAATTCTCAGAAGCTACCTGCTAGTTTTGCATGTGACCTAATAATTTCTTTCCAGTCTGATAAGTAAACTAACAGCTCTGGATTCTGGCCAGAAACAGAGAGGACAAGACAAATTAGATGCACCTGAGAACACTAGATAAAAGTGAGCAATTTTGGTTTTGCTTAATAACACCTGCTTGCTATCACACTGCAAATAGCACATGAAGAAAGAGTAAGAAAAGGAGAAAAGTAAATCCAAGCTTTTCCAGTTAACTGTTGTAGCTATCCAAGATGTTATTATCTCCAGCTTTTTGTTAATGCTTGAAGTGGCTAAAATCAGAAGAGAATACCTACCCTTACCTGAACTGCTTTAGTATAGTGGCTCATTTTGGACTACAGAAGACTGTGTGAAGACTTTATACCAGAGTGTAAACATATGAGTAATTATGCATGCACTTTTACTGGTTTCATTACCGTGGAAGCAGTCTTTGGCATAGAAGCACAACAGACATTTGAGGGGTAGTATCTGTCTAAGACGTTAGGAAGTTTAGACGCACCTTGCCTCTCTAAAACAGGTGTATGTGTAAATTTTTAGAGTTAAAACTGAATAACATTATTGAACCATATCCAGAAACTCTGTGGAAGCTCAGGAACAGGTATAAAGTAACATTTAAATTTCAACTAATTTAAATTGATCCATTAAACTAAAATGCCTGGAAAAATAACAGTAAAAACAAGGTCAGTAAAGCAAATCCCATCAGTGCAAGCATAATGTTTTTCTAGTAACCAAAATTTTAAAGATAGCTGAGCATATTACTACAATGGTTATTACTACTACAGGAAAAAAATAGTAAGGTTTACAACTGATAACTGTAAAGCAAAATGTGTCCTTCATCTAATCTTGCATCTTTCAAGGTGCACTCCATTAGAATGGACATCTCAAACAAGTTAAAATCAACACCATTCCAGAGGAAAAGATCTTCCACAAAGTGATCTAAAATAAAGTATAGCTCCACATTGCAGTCATAGGCAAGCTTTGAAATGTGAATATGACCATAGACAATTCAATTCAGAAAGGAGAGCAGAACTAAGACAGGGATGTAGGGAGAGAAATGAAGGCCAAAACCACTCACTAAATTATTTCCCATTACATAAAAGGCTTACTACTTTCTACTGAGATTTTATTGCTCTATTAGCTGTGCATAAACTAGTATTCTGTACTTTAAGTGTGCCTCCTTCACTAAGAAAAAGATATACTTAGCAAAAATTGGATTTTTCATGTTTAGGGAAATTGAATATTTACATACATATATACATGCAGGGACAAAAACAGGAAAAGGGACAACACTAGAGGTTTTTAATGGCTCAGTGCTTGTAAATGCTGCACACGCTTAACTTTACTTTCTTCAACAGTCTGGTGATTTCATTGAAGCTAGAATGAGCTAAAACCTGCATTCAAAGTCCCTTCGAGTAAGTGGGAACCTTTTTATTTAATTTGATACACAACAGCCATCTCTTCACCTGTACAAAATGCCTATTTTGTATACATCAAAGTTATTGAAAACTGTGTTCTCTCAGCCAGAATAAACTAGAATTGGTGTACTGAAAGCAAAACAGTTATGCAGATTCAGACCTACATGTCCTTGCAGAAAATACTAGACTTCTTTCTAAAGCAAGCAATCTTCTACACTTGAGGAAAAATAGTGACATTTCATGTCTTACCTTTCAGTTTTTCAGTAGTAATTTTTTAAATAAACAGGATATTCCCAGTAAAAGCTTCCTGTACAGAATGCATTGGCTGGAGAGGCAAGACAGGTGTGAGATTCTGCTTCTCCTCTTTCCACCCCAAAAGTCAGATTTCAGCTTTCAGGCAATGCATTGGCTCACAGGGAGTCATACGAGTACGTTACATTTGGGATTCTGTTAAAAGCCCATGGCATCTCAAATCCAGAGAACTAACTACATCTCCAGGCCTGAGGAGATCTTTCACCACTTTGTAACACAACTAAATGGACATAAACATCAAATGTCAATATCAGCATGTTGACATGAGAGATTCCAGGTTCATAACAGTTAACAAAGGGCACTTAAAATTCATCTTGAAAGTCGCCAGACAGTTATAGCCCAGGGTAATTGAACATGTATACAGTAATGAACTACAGAGTATATGTTCCTGTGTTACTTTAGTCATGTGTCCACATCACAAAAAAGCCCAGGACGATTTGAAACCAACAGCAATAAACCTAGGACCAGAGAAGCATGAGGTGATTATATTCTTATTCTTTGAAGTAATTCTCACAGTGAAGTAAGGGATTTCTAGGAAAGGGTTTTTTTTTGGTGACTGTTATGGATTACCCTCACTCATCTTGTTGCCAGAACTACTCATAATTTTGCCTTTTCTATGATTAAAAGGAAATAGGAAGTAATGTTCTTTCTTGTATTGCTGGCTGAACCTTTTAATTGAAGATGATGCTTTTGCAGTTTCTCGGTTGAAAGTACAGTAGTTAGTATTCAAACTGTTCCTTCATAACTGTGAGCACATTTTGCTTGCAAGGGACTAGCAATAAAAGACTCACTGGTAAAAGACTTGTATGTGTACATTGAAAGGTGTATTCAATAAAAGGCAAGTAGAACAGACACATAATCCTCAAATTCATGCTGGAAACACAGACCCAGCTTGCCTTCTAGAAAACTCATTACTTACTAGCAGGTTGATGAGGAATAGAGTCAATTTAATTTTGCATGCAAGAATTGGTTGGTGTTATTTTTAATCTCAGCAAAAGCAGAGCATTTAAAAAAGAAAGATGTATTCTAATTACACTTATCTTGCTATCATTTGTTAAGAGCTACATTACCATATGCCATCATCATTCAAAAGCAATAGGAAAGGAAATCTTCAGACAATAAGGCATTTGGTTTCTTTTCCTCTGGGGATGCTAATATAACCTGTCAGGTTTGTACATGACTGATAGCAGAATATTGAGAAGTGAAGTATCACAAATCATTTAAAGCTGAAATCATTTTGTGTCATTAATGTAAAACACTATTTTGCTTTATTGAAGCCATTTGGAAATGTTTAGTTGGATAATGGTCCCAACAGATAAACAATGAGGTAGACAACAAAAATCTTAATAGTCACAAATACCAGCATGAGTCTCACAAACACAGCATTAGGAACACAGCTTTGATTGCACCAAACCTCTCCAGAATAGAGCTGTCCCTTCCCCTACCCAGTCAGGAATGCTTTGTAGCTGTACTGTACAGATTCCAACAGCGAAACATTTTGTTCCAGAACCTTGCTAAGGGGGTTGCTAAGTGACAGCAGCCCATTTCTCTTCCACATCATTTACAAAACCCAGGCTCTTAAAAACAAGCAAATGATTAGTTAAGGGTTCATCAGTCTAACACACATCCCACATAGTGTTACTTCTGAAAGTAAGAAAGCATTTAAACTCCAGCATTTTTATGAGTTGGATGTATTATTTATTCATTTATTTGCAACAAATGCACCTGAGTGCACCGTTTGATTTTTTTACAAGATCAGAGACCCAGGAGTCTATATGGAATGGAAACTACGCAACTTCAAATGTAGCAAAAACAGCTTTCCAAACTACATTCCTCAGTTGCATTTTCTGGTAACTAGAAGCATGTATAATTCCTTAATCACAAGATGACCATGGCAGAGAAGGATCAGATCCATACTCTCTTAAGATGTATCTTAGGTAAAAGTTTTTCTCCATCTGTTTCACTGGCAATCATGCCTGGAGTTTTTCTGTAATATTTTCTATGTATGCATTAAAATTTACTTCACCCTCTGCAACACAATATGATCTGCCTTGCATCACTGGACACAATGGGAAAACTGATAAGAATTTAAAAATAAGCCCTAAAGAAGTTGCAAAAGTATGGAATGTATTTTCTTTTACAGAAACAGACTCTTCTATACTAAATTAAAAAATGCCCTAAAAGTTAAGCAATTAGTGAACAATTGTCCTTTCTAGGTCTGCTGGATTTTTTTCAAGACAGGTGAATGAAAAGAGAAGTAACTTTTTCCAGAGTATTATCACAGTTTTACAACAGTGCTGCATTTGCTAGCTTCACTCAGAAGAAGTGACGGCTACATGGACCCTGAAAGAAAAATTCAGACTGGGGTGATATAGCTTCAGAAAACAGAGTCATATAATGAAGAAATTGAGGGAATATCTCCGTTCTCATGTGGAGGTGCAAGGAAGAATGAGAATAAGTTCCCCTATATCACAAAGGAAAGCAATTAAAAAATAAATATTTTCAGCTCAATGGAGACAAAAGAAGATCATGCAGGGGAAAATTTTATCTGCTTGTGGGCACTCAAAATCCAGAAGGCTTAAATTACAGCTGCAAAATTTGTAGTGAAATTTTAGCATTAACCAGGTTTATTCTTTCCAAATACCATTATGAAAGTCTTACTGATGTAGTGCAAAATCTTTCATCATGAAAAGTTCAAGACTTTTCACAGAATCATAGAACAACCAGGTTGGAAGGGACCCATCGGATCTTCTAGTCCAACCATTCCTATCAAACACTAAACCAAGTCCCTCAGGACCTCGTCTACCCGTACCTTAAACACCCCCAGGGAAGGTGAATCAACCACCTCCTTGGGCAGCCTATTCCAATGCCCAATGACCCTCTGTGTGAAAAACTTCCTCCTAATCTCCAGCCTATATCTCCCCTGGTGGAGCTTGAGGCCATTCCCTCTTGTCCTGTCCCCTGTCACTTGGGAGAAGAGGCCAGCACCCTCCTTTCTTTCAGGCAGTTGTAGAGAGTAATGAGGTCTCCTCTCAGCCTCCTCTTCTCCAGGCTAAACAACTCCAGCTCTCTCAGCCGCTCCTCATAGGGTTTGTTCTCCAGGCCCTTCACCAGCTTCGTCACTCTTATCTGGATTCTCTCCAGAGCCTCAACATCCTTCTTGTGCTGAGGGGCCCAGAACTGAACACCGTATTCAAGGAGTTGCCTCACCAGTGCTGAGTACAGAGGGAGAATAACCTCCCTGGACCTGCTGGTGACACCATTTCTGATCCAAGCCAGGATGCCATTGGCCTTCTTGGCCACCTGGGCACACTGCTGGCTCATGATGAGTCAGCTGTCAACCAACACCCCCAAGTCCTTCTCCTCCTGGCAGTTTTCCAGCCAGGCTTCTCCTAGTCTGTAGCTCTGCACAGGGTTGTTGTGCCCCAAGTGCAGGACCCGGCATTTGGCCGTGTTAAACCTCAGGCCGTTGGACTCTGCCCAGTGGTCCAGCCTGTTTAGGTCCCTTTTGCAGACCCTCCCTACCCTCGAGCAGATCAACACTTCCACCCAGCTTTGTGTCATCTGCAAACTTGCTAAGGGTACCCTCAATGCCCTCATCCAGGTCATTGATGAAGACATTGAACAGGACTGGACCCAGCACTGAGCCCTGGGGAACACCACTTGTCACTTGCCTCCAGCTGGACTTAACACCATTTACCACCACTCTCTGGGCCCGACCATCCAGCCAGTTTTCTACCCAGGAGAGTGTGCATCTGTGCAGGCCAGAGGCTGACACATTCTGTAGCAGAATACTGTGAGAAACTGTGTCAAAGGTTTTGCTGAAGTACAGAAAGAACACATCCACAGCCTTTCCCTCATCCAGCAGCCGAGTCACTTTGTCATAGAAGGCGTTCACGTTGGTTTGGCAAGACCTGCCTTTTGTGAACCCATGTTGACTGGGCCTGATCACCCGGTTTTCTTGCATGTGCTTCATGATAGCACTCAAGATCACCTGTTCCATGACTTTCCCTGGCACTGAGGTCAGACTGACTGGCCTGTAGTTCCCCGGATCCTCCCTGCTACCCTTCTTGTAAATGGGAACTACATCAGCCAGCCTCCAGTCCAGAGGTACCTCCCCAGTCTTCCAGTACTGCTGGAAGATGATTGAAAGGGGTTTGGCCATTACATCCACCAGTTCCCTCAAAACCCTAGGGTGAATCCCGTCTGGCCCCATAGACTTGTGGGTGTCTAGTTGGGCTAGCAAGGCTCTGACCTCCTCTTCCACCATGGGAGCCTCGTATTTCTCTTCTAGTTTCGGGGTTTCTACACAGAGCGAACAGCTTCCTTTACAATTAAAGACTGAGGCAAAGAAGGCATTAAGTACCTCAGCCTTTTCCTCATCCCCTGTCATCGTTGTTCCCTCTGCGTCCAAAAGGGACTGTATGGTCTCCCTTGTCCTCCTTTTATTATTTATATATTTATAGAAAGATTTTTTTGTTATCTTTCAAAGACTTAGCCAACCTGATTTCTAGTTGAGCCTTAGCCCCTCTGATTTTTTCCCTACACAGCCTCACTTCCCTCCTGTAGTCCACCCAAGAGGCCTGTCCCCTCTTCCAGAGCATATAAATATTCCTTTTTTTCCTAATGTCACTCAAGATTTCTCTACTCAACCAAGCTGGTTTTTTCCTCTGCCTTTTTTCCAGAACACGGGCATGGCTTTCTCCTGAGCTGCCAGGATCTCCTTTTTGAAGAGCTCCCAGCCCTCATGGGCTCCCTTGCCCTCAAGTACTGTCTCCCAGGAGACTTTGCCAACCAGCCTTCTAAACAGTTCAAAGTCTGCCCTCTGGAAATTTAATGCTACTGTCCTGCTTACCACCCTCTTCACTTCAACTAGAACAGAAAACCCTATCATCTCGTGATCACTAGGCGACCCCCTACTGTCACATCCCCCACAAGGTCCTCTCTGTTCACAAACAGCAAGTCCAGGAGGGCACCTTCCCTCGTTGGTTCATTCACCAGCTGTGCAAGGAAGTTGTCTTCCACGCACTCCAGGAACCTCCTAGACTGCTTCCTTTCTGCTGTATTGTACTCCCAGCAGATATCAGGGAGATTGAAGTCTCCCACAAGGACAAGAGGCATTGACTTGGAGATTGACCCCAGCTGTTTAAAGAATAGCTTATCAGCTGCTTCTCCTTGGCTGGGTGGCCTGTAACAGACTCCCATCACAAAATCTCCCTTCTTATGGGCTCCCTTGATCTTAACCCACAGGCACTTAATCTCCTCATCGCCACAGTCCATCTCAGAGGTGTCCATGTCCTCCCTTACAAAGAGGGCTACTCCACCTCCTCTCCTACCCTTTTTATCCCTCCTGAAGAGTTTATATCCCACCATATCTGTACTCCAGTTATTTGAGTCATCCCACCACGTTTCCGTGATGGCAACGACTTCATAGGCTCCTTGCCCTACAACGGCTTCCAACTCTTCCTTCTTATTCCCCATGCTGTGTGCACTGGTGTAAATGCACTTCAGTTGAGTAGCCAAGCCTTCAGCCCTCTTAGAGGGGACAGTGCTTGTTCCCATTTTCCTGTTAACTGGAATAGCTGGTACCAGAATACCTATATCTCCTTTGCTGATCCAGGGTGCATTCTCTCTCACTTCCTAGTCGGTGATGTGCTGTTGGTCCTCGATTTAAACTAGTTGTGAAGGCGGGGGGTGTGAGTTTAATCAATGAAAGTCTCTTCGAGCATTCTGCTTTTTTTAATATTGAGTCAGTGCAAACTTCAACATTTTGCCGTCAGCCCTAGGTAAGATAAACATTTTGTTCTGTCTTCTGAAGTGAATCTTGGGTCTGTAAAGCAAAATTTATACTGCAAAATGAAA
Source organism: Coccyzus lansbergi (assembly GCA_033558105.1). Classification (NCBI taxonomy): domain Eukaryota; kingdom Metazoa; phylum Chordata; class Aves; order Cuculiformes; family Coccyzidae; genus Coccyzus; species Coccyzus lansbergi. The sequence continues at coordinate 1,777,886 of JAUMJK010001092.1, forward strand.
ACTACAAATGAAAGGTGAAAACTTTCTGCTATAGATGCTTCACTCCACCTACAGTAATAGCACATAATCTCACATCACAGCCCAGGAAATGTAGAGTAACATGTGGCATCAGGATCACATTTAAATGTATATGCATCTGTAATAATGGCAAAGAAATGGCTAGTGAAAGAGCCAAGAGTGTGTACTTCTATAAAAAAAAACCCCAAATCAGTGCCTGTTTGACAAAGTTATCATCCAATGAGTTTAACAAGTAAACACAGAAAGTGATAGGTATATTGGGATGATGAAGGAAAGGGGGTGAAACTAAAACCCAAGAGATTCATTCTACAACACTTAAATCTTAATAGCCTATACCACATACCCCACAGCCAAGTAGGTTGGCACAATATGCTTAGTTCCTTGTAGGGACCATGCACTACACAACTTCAAATCTCATAACTTTTATGCTTATCTCACCTCTCAGGGGCCTATTGTGGGAGAAAAACATGCTTGTGGAAATAGACAAGCCAGTGTAAACTTGCAACATTATTTCTCTACTATTACTACCAACTGCATCTTTTGTATTTCACAACCTATGTAAAATTAAAGGAAAAGTAGTACTTTGTTTTGAAAGCTTTAAAAGTTAGAAACTTTTCTGTGTTAGAAAATGTCACTTTGAATACATTTATATTATTATCAGCAAATTCTGCCTTCTCTTGATTAGCCTTTAACATGAAATAAATGCTTAAGCTTCTTATGTAATATTATAGAGTGTTGCTGTGCTGGACTCTCTCCTGTTTAGAAATACTTCTTTTGTACTGGGAGGGACTCAAAACTGGATAAAATATTCTAGATGCAAGCTCAGAAATGCCAAGTCAAGGGAGATAATCCATTCCCCTGATGTACTGGCTGTGCTTTTACAAATGCAGCCTGTATAGTCAACCTTCATCACCAAAAAGGAACCCTGCTCACTCATTGTCAGCTTGCTCATTTCAGCAGCTGCATGGCTTCTCCTGCAGAGATGCTCTTTAGCTTACCCATGTTCATTGACTGCTTGTTTTCTAGCACATGTGGATAGTTCTTGAACTTTGAGGAAGAAACCCTTGGAGATCAACCAGAGGTCTTGTTTGTTCTTCTGAAGTTCAGGGCAGCCTCACACAGGATCCTGCCTGCCATTTTCTCAAGTAAGCCAAGGTCTACTCTTGTGAATTCTGTTTTTTTTATTTTTGTTAATTACCTTTCCCATTTCCTTCAAGGTCTTATAACCCAGTCTTCTAATGATCACCGCAACTAAGGCTGCCACTGAGTATTCACATTCCCGAGCAGTTCCTCTCTATTCATGCAGAGCAAATCTATTAGATAGCTTCTCTTAATCACATACATCACTACCTACATCAAAAAAAAAATGTAAAAATTTTTCCAACATTTTTCTATGAATTATTTCTGTTCTATCATGTTGCCTTGGGTAGTTAAAAGGTATTTAAACCAAACTATTTTTAACTCCCTTTCTCATTTCTTTACAGTCTCACATTTACAACTGTTACTCAGCACTGAGCTGAGCACAAGGTAGTCAGAAATATGGTCAAGAATCTCTTATGTTGTTGGGATGATTTTTAATAAGAGGAAGCTACTGGGTAGGTTGCAAATCCTTACAATGCAGCATGGATCAGAAATATTATCTTGTGGCCTAGGTGGCTGGCCCCAGGCCATTGTCAATAGACTCCAAAAGCACAATGGAACATGTTGTGAACTGGATGTGATATGGAACAAGTTGGAAAATTCCTACAAACACCTAAGATGAAAAGGACTGTCTTGTGAGCAATACACTTGCAGGAAATTAAAAAAGAGGTAAGTTATCAGCAAGTAATTTAAGCATGCCTGCTCTCCACTTCATTTGCATAAACTTAAAGTTACTTTTTTCCTGCATTGTTTCGGTTCACAGGAGTTTCTTTTGGAAAACAAATTAAAGTAAAACAAACGGTATGTAATTAAATGCTTAATTATGAAGCCCTATTTATCATACCTAGGTCTTACAATTAAAAAGTTGGCCAACTAAGTACCATGTTATTCCAACAGAAGAAAGTACTGGCAGCTTTACTAAAGAGCAAAAAATCCACACCTCTTGCTCAGGACTGCAGGAATTCTAGCTTTGATTCTGTGCCTTCTTCCCTTAGCACTGCTCTACTAGCATAAACAGACTATGACATAGGTGGATCTATTTGGTAGGGTGTGACAGTAGGAACTCCTGATTCTCTAGTGTTCTAAGAAGACTCTTGGAGCAATTCTGAAGCTAATGAAAATGTAATTGATATGTGACATGCTAACAGAGAAAGGAAGACTTGCTAAAGCTCTCATAAAAGAAACCACATGATTGGGTTGTTACAATCATTCCCATACAATTACACAGTATCCTTGAAAGAAACCGAGAAAAGAACCTGTGAATCTGAAAACAGCCATTTGTTTAAACCTTGATCAATACCTGGTCCAGTGGAACTTCAACACGAGTATCTTCATCTTCCTGCACTTCAGCTGCTCCCCACATTTCAGAGTGCTCTTCTCTGGCTTTGTAAGTATCTTCACCTACAATGGGAAAGATAGTGTGGAAGGAAGGGAAGTCAAATTGTGACACTGTGTGGCAGAACTACTGAATCACACTCAATTTTGTTTCTGAGAGCAGTTTTCTGAGTTGAACCACCATTCCCTATACAGTTGTTTTAATACAGTTTTTCAGTCTCACATTATTGTATATTTGGTTTTCTTTCCTTTTTAATAACAAATACTTGCATGCTACACCATTTGGGAAAAGGAAAGGGAAAAGAATGAACAAAGCCTTGGATCTGAAGTTCCTTCACTATTGACAAAGTTCAGCAGTGAATCTGAACTTAAAACATTACAACAAAACATAACTTCTGTTTCTGCAGCTCATATATAGCTTCTCATCATTAGCATTATAACACACAAATATCAAAAAATCTCAGGCTTTGAAGCAACAACAAACATGGTGACCAAGGACAGGAGTAAACGGTTAACAGTAACAGTTTGGATTAATACAGGTCCTCACCATTGGGCATGTGCAAGTAGAATTATAGCTGAAATTCCACATCCACACTAAAAAGCACCATTTAGTTTGAGTGATTATTTTTTCCACCAAATCTATGTAATAACTAGAAGTCTTCAAAGTTTCTAGTCTTTGAGTATCAGCTAACTAGTAAAGTGAAGACAAAATACATACAGGAAACAATTTCCAAGTAACACATTCCTCCCTCCCTCCCAAATTGAAACCAGCTCAGAAATTAAAATCACGTGTTATTAGAAACTATGTCACTCCCTATCTATCTGCCTAGAAAAAGCAAAATTTTTTTTGCTGATTTGTCCATGTGTAACATAATAAGTAACTATAATAAATAAGAGGAAAAATATTTGTGCTGTTTTGGCCTGCTTTTTTTTGCCCTCATAAAAGAATGTGAATTTGATAATATCAACTTATCATGCAAATTAATCTTTACTGCTCTACACTGTTAAACAAAGAACCCTAGTGCAGCACCAAAAAAATCACAGAACCACAGAAGGAGGAAAAATAATAGAACACAAAAAAAGCAAGACTTCAAGAAATCGAGAGTCCATCTGCAGAAAAAGTCATCATTAACTGCTCTGGAAGTTAGTTTTCCAGTTACTTCTTTGCTACTGCAAGAGCCAAGAAAATAGTTTACCCTGGCAATAAAATTCTGAGGCATACCATACCACTGCAAATGGCCAAGAGTAGGGGAAGTGCCAGCTCATTCAGAAGACTTTGTATATCTATGGACAGGCCACTGACCAGAGCACCAAAAATAAAGGCTGTTTTCACAATTTGAAATGAAGAAGCAAAAATAAAACCTCCCTACTATGCCTAAAGATTACTTGTCCTCTGAAAGTATTGGTGCTTGACCCACAGAGTTCTTAGTATAATTTGTCGGATTCTTTTCTTAAACACCTCACACACCTTGATAAAAAGGTCTCATCTTCATACTTAGCATGGAAATAATAATTTCCTTTTTTAATTTTGGTTTTATTTCATGTGGGCAAAGTACAAGGCATCAGTTCTACTATGCTCCATTGAAACCAAGTAAGGTCTTTCATAATTTGCTGGCACTATGGTAAATCTTGGACAATTACTTGGGGTTGTTAAGCCCAGAGAAGAGAACGTTCTGAGGAGACCTTATAGCAACTTTCCATTATCTGAAGGGGGTCTACAAGAGAGCCAGGGAATGGACTATTCACAAAAACTTCTAGTGACAGGACTAGGGGCAATGGGTATAAACTGGAGAGGGTCAGATTTAGGCTAGACATAAGCAAGAATTTCTGGACTATGAGAGTGGTGAGGCACTGGCACAGGTTACCCAGGAAAGATCTGGATACCCCATTTCTGGAGGTGTTCAAAGCCAGGCTGGATGGGGCCTTGAGCAACTTAATCTAGTGGGATATGCCCATAGCATGGGGATTGGAACTGTATAATTCCTAAGGTTCTTTCCAACCCAAACTACTCTATGATTCTGTAACAATCTCTGTGTACTTGTCTGTTGTGTTTTGAGTTAACTGCATGTTTTCCAGACAGTTTCTCTCTAGAATTGATAACATGGCACATTGGTAAGTGGAAAAGCATTGCTTATATTTATTCCTATAGAAACCAAGGCCATCCTCAGCTTCATGAAAAAGGCACACACCTGCATGGAAGGGCAGACAGGACAGGTGACCCTAAACCAACCAATAGAGTATTCCATTCCATATACATCATACTCTATAGAAAAGAGAGAGATCATAAGTGTCTTGTCCTCTATTGTGTCAGCGGATGTCTGGTAAGAACTTTGTCTTTCTCGTCACTCCTGATCCCAGATCCATATGTTCCTGAATCCAATTCCTGAGTCCAGGTCCCTCCTAGCTGTGGACCAATCCCCTTGTGTTTGCTCTGCAGCATTTGTGGTAACGAAGTCATAGAGGGGTAGGCTGGGTACAATCTCTTATATTTGTATATATTTTATTATTTTCTAATTATTTTCATTATTATTATTACTATTATTATTATTTCATTAAAGCTGTAGTTATAATTGCCAGTCTGCATGTTTTCCTCTCATTTTCCTTTCCACTTTCCCTGGGGGCTGGGAGAAGAGAACTGAAAACCCAACTGCATGGTTTCACCTGCTGAAATTAGCTGGGTCGGGGATAAACTATGACACTACCTCATTACAGATCTCCTTTGCCAAGACAGTTTTATTTGACAAATTCAGTAATAAAAACAGTAGTTTAGAGTAGTAACAAAACCGATCTGAATGGGTGTTACTTGTACTTGTTCAAATAATCAATGCACATCGTATTTCCACTTATTCTGATCTCTGTCAGGGACAGAAGGTTCTGTTTCTCTTACTTGATATTATTATTGTTACCTCTCATCATAGGCATTCAACTGAGAAATAATTACCCCCACATTTTGAGAAGAAAATGTGGTATATTCCTTGCCAGCCACCATGATGACTGTCCTATATTCAAGGCATTCTTTTAAATGACTATGAAAATTTGTCCTAGATTTCTTGTCTCATGGAACTACAGAAAGTCAAGTAATATATACCAGAGAAGTGTCTCTAATATCACCATCACTCCGTTATGGTTCTGTAATAACACCGTTGCCTTCAAGATCCTCAAGTCTTTCAACCAAAATGGGGGTTATCTGGCCTGTAGGAGTACAAGGACTTTGGTGCAGATTGTAATTCTCATCAGATTCTTTTCCCAGAGGGCAAAAGAAGAGGCAGCAGGGAGATGAACATTTGTTGGCCCTGAAGGCGAAATCCAGAACATTCATCTAAAGACCTGAGGATTCTCAGTTCTAAAGCATCTCTCCTTATTGCACATGTAGTTATTAGTATTTAAACAGCAGTGAAAAGACATGTCAAATGCTATGAAAAGTATAATATATTTCTCCTGACAGATATTTATTACTTGACCTGTATTAATGACTTTTGGAACTATCACTAATGAGTAAAAACAGCCATGTCACCATGTAAGTGCTATCAATAGTGGGGCAACAATTTTCTAGTCACAAAAAAAAAGAATGGGGGGCGAGGGAAATATCACACCATAAGGTAAGAAAAGCAGTTTCTCAAAGAGGATGTTGAAATGGTGGTTTGTAAATGGATGGAACATCAACTGTAATGTGTTAGAAAAAAGATTAACTAACGACTATCCTTTGTCACTCAGAGTTGTTTAGGTTGGTCACTCAGATATGTCCACATCTTAAGGACTCTGAGCTGATCTAATTGCATTCCCCTTGGATAGACAATAAGGTTCCCAGAATAAAGTATAGTTGTCATTTCAGGGAAAATGTATGAATTTGCAAGCAAGTCTGTGTATAAATTTTCTGTGAGATCACTGCTCAGCAGAAGCACTCTGAGGACAAATCCTGAGTCTTCTCCAGTACTGAATAAAGTGTACTTGCCTTAATGGTTAAATTAAACTATTAAGCATAATTTTCTTTGTTTCAATGTTTACGACTGAATTTCTAAATTGCTGCCACAACATGATAAGGAAAAAATTCTGAAAATACCTGCACCAGCTGTATGATCAGTCTCAGCAGCTATTAGCTAACAGGAGGTAGTGTATGTCTTATTCCCTCAGTGTCTAGTCATTTGGTTACTCAAAACAACACAGCTAACCAGGGGTCATCAGGGACAGTGAAGTCCTTTGAGCAGGCCAGCTCCTTTTCAGTGTAGGTCAGTGGGGAGATGGTTGAAATATGTTATCTATTATGCTTTTATCAAATCTACAGCAATAGGGCCACCTTAGTTTAACTGCCGAGATACACTAAATATCATACACAGCTTCCTCTGGTGTGAAAATGAAGCCAGGAATGTAGTAGTTATATACATAACTATATTTCCAAAAAAAAACTTTTGCAAATTCAGTTAGCCAGAGTAAATAGATGATCTGAGAACTATACAAGCATATTATTCCACTGTTGCACTGTTTTAACTGAAGATCAAAAGCCACTATGCTGCCATAATGTTTTATCTCAGTACTGACCATTATCTTGAAGGACTCCTGTGGAAGCTGTTACTCCCACTGTCTGTTTTACTTTTGTAGACTTATTAGAAAAGTGTCGTCTGAACACAGAATCCTCCGGATTCTGGTGGTTTTTGCCTTTCCCTTTGGGAGGTGGAGGAGTAGAACTGTTTTTTCCTGGGTCACTGGATTCAGCTGTAGATTTAGACTGTCGATCACTTCCCTGAAAAGAACCATATGCAATTATCACTGCTGAATATGACAAAGTTTATATTTTCATTTCAATATTGTTTCAGCCTTTTAATACTAAGGTTTAGGAACAGGCGTTAAAGAAGCATATTAAGTTATAATCAGTACAGTTAACTGATATCTTAAACTGTTTAAGAAACTGTAACTATCTCATCACCTTACTATATGACACAACTGAATAATGCTCCTCGATATATCACAGAAGAGATTAACATATTTATTATAAGGAAACAATGTTTAATTTGATGATCGATACATCCCCTCTGAATTACACCCAAGGACATCATTGTTCTGTGGTGTATCTAGAAGCCGAACTAGAAAGCTGATCCTTACTTTCACAGCTTTGAAGTACGTATGATCTTGCATGTACTAACAAGAGATTTTATTATTTTTTCCTTTTTTTCAATTTAAATCCGTTCCAAATCAACACGATCAATTAATACATCTTTAATAGCTCTTCTCCCGGCTAAGCGAGCCCAACTCTCAGCCTTTTCTTATGGCAGAGGTGCTCCAGCCCTCCAAAGTGTATCTATCTCATCACAACACGTTCAAACAATTTCAATAACATCACAGCAACATTTCAGTATATTCTAACTCAAACTGGATGCTGTTTATCCCAAGTAATAATAGTGTAAAAGCTTATATTAAATTGAAGCAAAAACTTGCATGATCAATACCAGTGTGAGTTAGATACTTAAGGACAGTAGTACATAGAATCATAGAATAACCAGTTTGGAAGAGACCCACCGGAACATCAAGTCTGACCATTCCTATCAAACACTAAACCATGCCCCTTAGCATCCCGTCCACCCATGCCGTAAACACCTCCAGGGAAGGTGAATCAACCACCTCCCTGGGCAGCCTGTTCCAGTGCCCAATGACCCTTTCTGTGAAAATTTTTTTCCTAATGTCCAGACTAAACCTCCCCTGGTGGAGCTTGAGGCCATTCCCTCTTGTCCTGTCCCTTGTCACTTGAAAGAAAATGTCAGCAGTCTCCTCTCTACAACCTCTCCTCAGGTAGTTATAGAGAGCATATGCCTGTGTGAAGTTTTGACACCCGTTATCAACACATAAAAGTTTTGGGCACTCATCTTTTATTACCAACTCAGTGGAATAAAAGTGAATATCATTTTTTAATATGATTTTAAGCAATGGTAGAAAATGCAAGAAACTAGAAATATTAATAAATTGGGGGTTTTTAAATGATAGATTTGCAAAGCTCACATTTCTTTAAAAAATCACTTCAAAGCATGTTCTTCACTGAGGGTTTATTTTCTCCTTAATTTCAATAGAATGGAACAGAATTCTATTTTTTATTACTTATTTTGTTTAGTGACTCCAGGCTTCTTTGTTTGTAAACAGTAAATGGACATAATCAACTACCACAGTTATCATGACCAAATGTGAGACTGATTCTTCCATTTTGTACTTGTATGGTAAACTGCATTTGTACAGAACTGGTGTTAACAGATACTTACAGTCTGATTTGGCACTGTTTTCAATCCATAGTCTCATTTTGTACACATGTAAATAGCTATACAAAATACAAAGCAGTAGAAGCTGAAGCTCTATATCATTGGTCAGCTAGGACAAAATATATCAGGTATAAAACTATTTTGGGGCTTTATTCAGACTCAATATGCAGAAACGCCCTTTACTGCAAGATGTTCTGTAAAAAGCATGTTCTCCTCTTAGATGTATAACCTAAATCAATAAATAAACAAAAAAATACGAAAATACAGCTCTTAAGTTTTTACTGGAAAAATCTCAAGGCAGCAGGTGATCCTTTTATAAAAATTCAAGTGAAGTTTTTATAAAAATTAAAACAGTCATCACTGCAATAATATTTTCTCAGATTTCTTTTGTCTAATGATGCTGCAAATAGCTACGGATTCATCAAGGTTTAATAAGCATACCATCAGGTGGTTGTGTATTCTCTCTCCTCAGATTTAATTAAAACCCAAAGGAGAGGGATTTTCCATCTGCCAAAATTAAGCAAAATGACAAACAAACTTTATTATGGCACTTGATACTTACACTGCCTTTAGATTTTCGAGATCCCAGAATTGGAGGTAGTACCGAGGTTTTAGATCTGCAGAAATAAGCCGTATCTTAGTACTGTGTGTGCTGCCACGATTATAGACACTATGAATCTATAACCACATCAGACAACACCAAAGTAGTCGACTATGGCAACAGGTAATTGTTTTATTGATTGCATGTTTTTACTAGGAATCATTCATTTCTCTTCACTAGACTATATTTAAATGCATAAGCATTAACTTAGTCAAATGCATTACATTTCCCCACAATGAATACTTTATATTCCTAAGATCTGCAGGGCAGTATCAAGTGTACTACTATGTGAAAGATCTTATAGTTACAAAGATCAACAAAATTCAATAAATGGTTAACAGTTTCAAGAAAATTACACTAAGTGATCAACATTCATAAATCCCTTTTCCACAAATGCTGGTTCTAAAAATACTCTCAAGTTATTTACATTGTCTAAGATTGCTCACTAAAAAAAATATAATAATAAAAAACACGTCCCAATTTATTTGGGGACAAAATATGGGACAAAACTACACTAGTTTGTTGGACAAATTTGCATTTGTTTCCATAAAATGGTTCAAAATTTTCATGTTTTCCAAAGATATTAAAAGTCCAAGTTTCTCTTTACAGACACCCAGTTTAGAAAATTATAAAGTTATAATTTTACCTTACTAAAAATAGAGCCAAATGTAAAGCATTCTTAAATGAATACATATTCCACAAAACATTACCAAGCAAGGGTGGATCTAGATTGGTGTAGCTCCACCTAATCTCATTCAGGTGCATATGTTTGCATCCTAGGAAAAAACATATTAAGCCAACCTTTCTTTGATATGAATTTTGTGATACATGATCTATGGCTTCTTTATGACATGAAATAGTCTTCCAAATTTCCATTTTGTCATTTTATTTCTTTATCTTAACTTTCTCACAAATTGTCAATGAAGTTTTGCATCCATATTAACCCATCTATCCATTCTTCATGCTTGGAATGATGATTTTGTACTTTACTGATAGTCCATCATAAACAAATTGACATGCACAAGCATTTGACAAGTAAATCACACACCTACAGAACTTACTCTGGTGGCCTTCTCATTGTAGATTTGCTAAACAGTAGTTCACCATATGGCAACTTCTTAAACTTCTCTCTACCCGCTGCAATATAAATTTGCCCATTCTCCAAGTCTGACCCACTCTGAATGAGTTTTCCATCTGAAGTGTAGAGTCTGTGATAAAAATGATTAATATTATAAAACTTATCATTCAGTTAGGTGTATTAGGAGCATTGAAAGCTACATTAAACTTAACTCACAAAATAAAACTGAATTTACAGATATGAAACAAATAAAGTGCAGTGAATGCCATACAATGATGAGTGGCTACATAAAAAAAAAGACAAAATAATGACCTAAATCCCAGTTTATATAAAACTAATAAAGTATGTGAAGTGACAGGGTGTGATCAACTGGTCTAAAACAATACAGGTGACCCATGATGATCCATATTACACTGCTATGTGTAGTCTTTAATCTGTAACTTCTCTCATTTCTATTACTTGTCGAATTGAACTGTGCTATTCTTAATACACAGTGTGAGAAAATACATCATAGTTGCATTATGAGTAGAATTGCACTGTGCCACTTTAATTGTAGCTTCTCCAACATAAACAGGATGAGAAAAAGACCATCAATACCATGGCTGACCTAATCAGTAAAAGCACAAACACCATATGAAAGAAGAAGATGTAGCTGAAATTATTGTAGTACAGGTTGCAGTGTATAAGATGCAAGAAAGGAGGGCACTAGTAAATCATAAGAAAGTGCATTCAGTGGGAGCAGGTGTGCAGTAGGATCCTGACAGAACATGAAATAAATTATATAACTGAAAGGTTTAGACAGAAACCATGGGAACATCTGCTCTCTTGGACGGTGCATTTGCACGATCAGGAAGCAGTGGGAGTGAACATACATGAAGGAGATCCTAAAGAAGTATTTATTTTAATTTTGAGTTCAGATTCTTTTATGCAAGATGCATTCCAAAATAACATTCAGAACACAAAATTATTAGCTTTTGCAGCTCATGGCTGTGATATTAAGCATCCCACTGAAAATGAAGGGCAAATGCAAAAATTATAAACACAAAGTGTGTTTATTTGTGCTAATTCACAATACAGCACCTCCTCCTGAACCTCAGCAGGATTTTCTCTCTGCACAAGGTGGACCCCATGGGTGGATGAGTTGTTCAGGGGGAAAAAGGAGGATCAGGAGCTCTATTCTGACATGTCCATAGAAAGAGGCTAGGAATATAGTCCAGTGAAATAAACCTAAACGATTTAATTGAAGCCAAGGACTCCAAATATTTTGGAAGAAAAAAACAAAACCAAAAAACAAAAGAAAAAAACCAGAAAACAATCATAGCAAATGGTAAAAGGCTTAGTTGACACAGGAACAGAGGCCTCCCTCATATATAGAAATCTCTAGGAGCTGTCTCTGAATACTTCAAGCTCAAATATCCATTTAGCCAGCAAACAGCTGAATTTACTAGCAAATTTTGAATGGGAAAGCTCCGGAGAGCAAGATTTTATAGTATCTCAAAAAAAAATTTAAAAAAAAAGAGAGAGGATATCCTTAGCTGGCATATTAGAAAAAGTTCCAAAGCATGCAGTTAAACTAATTTTGACAGAAAGCAATGGTCAGTGCAGAGTTCCTAATCTTAAGAATGTTTGGGATATTTAGGTATATGACCACTGCAAAAAGGATAGTTAAAATCAACTATGTAACTTTCAAGATAAAAACTGCAGCAATTCTAGTAAATTAATCCTCTCAGTATCACTTGTCACTCTGTTATCTTCCTGAAGTGCAGGCAGTGGTAGCAGTAAGTTTGAGAAAGCCCCTCCTTTCTCTTCCTGCCTCTGCTGCTATTCTTGATTTTTTTGGGTTTTTTTTTTTCCCTCTCTTTACTTCACATATCTCTGCCATTTTTCAAGGCACACTGTGGGAAATAACCTTGTATCTCAGCAGGTAACGCCAAGTCCTAATGCTATGTGCAATTTAATTTGAATAAAAATAATGAGCGCCTCAGTGATTATTGTGGAAGACTCAAACAGGCTTCATTAAAATATGGAGGGATGACCCTTCAAAATGTTAATTGTGTGGTTATTTATTTGTGTTAATGACTCTAAATCAGCAACTAAAGTTTTAAAATAAACATGTCGTTTTATTGGTTTGTATGTGTGTTCTGTGTATCGACAATAAAGGGATTCATTAAAGAGAGTGATCAAAGAAGTAAAAAGAATCTCAGCAATGATTTCATCATTGGATATCTGTTACAACACTATGAGATGCTATGACAGAAAAAATACTCTCAGAATTTCTAAACTGAAATAAATTCCTCTATAAATCACAGACCAAGTTAATAATATAGCTCCGCTCTTGTTATATCGTGTGGATCAGGAGGCTGGAATGTGGTTGTATGTAGTGCGATAAGGCTGGGAGTAGGAGAAAATACAACAATGAATTCTAACACGAATTTTCATATTTTATGCAACAACCTGTGTGCAAGTGTTGATCTGTTGATCTGCTGGAGGGTAGGGAGGCTCTGCAAAGGGACCTAAACAGGCTGGACCGCTGGGCAGCGTCCAATGGCACGAGGTTTAACACGGTCAAATGCCGGGTCCTGCACTTGGGGCACAACAACCCTGTGCAGAGCTACAGACTGGGAGAAGCCTGGCTGGAAGACTGCCAGGAGGAGAGGGACCTGGGGGTGTTGGTCGACAGCCGACTGAACATGAGCCAGCAGTGTGCCCAGGTGGCCAAGAAGGTCAATGGCATCCTGGCTTGTATCAGAAACGGTGCGACCAGCAGGTCCAGGGACATTATTCTCCCTCTGTACTCGGCACTGATGCCGAGTTCAAAATGTGATGCACATTATCTTATTTTTAAACTATTAAAACTGAGCACTAAAAGGAACTTCTTAAAAGCTGTTCCAGCTATGTAGAGAAGAGTTTATGCTTTCATGTAGATAATTCAGTATCCTCAAGGAGTGGCACCAAGTAATGAGAATAAAATGTGAAATGTTTTAAAGGTGCCAAATAAACTGAGAGCAAAAAGAATTGCTGTGTTGTAAAAGGCTGTTACTTTTCTCATTTCCGAGTTGCATGAGCTGATAACCAGATTCAGAAATCTGTAACACGTGTAGGTTTACTTCACTGCAAATACAAGAGCTAAGTAGCTAGGTAATAGCATAGGTAATATGAAAGCTGGGAGGTCTTCAAAACCCAGCAAGTCTATAACATATTCCTTGAAATGGTTTGCCCCAATGAATTTAAAGAACTATCAGAATTAAAAGTTAACGTGGATCACACCTATCTTTTGCACATTCCAAACATCTTCATCAGTTTTACTAAGCTCATTTATTTTATTCAGGACTGTAATGTTAACACTAAATATATTGCATTATTATTGTATCACTACATGCCTATTTACTAAATATTTAATCCAAAAATAACAGTTGAGGTTTTCCTTTTTTAAATAGCAGTTGAAACCCAAAGGTTATTTGCAGTCAATACATTTCCATTTTGTGGTTTTTTGATGTATTTTATTTTTTTTTATGGTGGAATTACCCATGGCGCAGGAGCAACCTATTTAATCTGCCTATGGAGTTTTAAAAACAGATTTATGCATATCCAGTGTATCTCGCAAATATCCAGCTTTCTGATACCTGTGAACAGCTCCACTTCTGAGGGTAACTTTCCCCGTAACCATTTCAAGAACATGATCCCAGTGATTCAGTGTTTTCCTGGGAATGAGAAGGCGCACTACAGGGCTAAGAACATCTCCATTAGCAATCAGGCTGAAATAAAGCAAAGTAAAATAATTTAGAGAAGCATTTCAAAACTCATGTTGACTTAAAGTAACCTGTCCTCCCCACAAAATGACAGTTCAATAACTAAAAAAATCTACTTACAAAATAGTGTAGGGCTCCTGGAGCGGTTTTCGAAACCGTGCTGACACAGTGATTCTACTGTGAGTAACTGGCTTGACCTGCAAGGACAAAAAGAACTAGAAATAACTTGGTCTTCATATTGGGAAAGGCTTTACCCTGACCAGGGCAGGGTATCTGTAAAAAGCAGCTCCTGTTTTTAAGCATGCATTTCATTCCATCTTCACCTTCTACATAACTACTAGTGCAAATGTATATCTACATTAAGTAATAACCACAGCATAGCATATCACAGTGCAGCATGGCATAACACATGGTTTCCACTGGGAGGTCAGAATTGTATGGGCATCTTTGGCGACTTCTCAGCTGTTGATCATAGAGACCCAAACAACATCCATATATGCTGATCTTGCTTTCCTAGTTCTTGCTTTTCATAACTATGGTCCCTACATCTTTAGTTTTCTCTGTTGTTACAGAATAAGTACTCTTGCTTTTGTACAGGACTTTACATTCAAATCCATCAGTTGTTTATAAAGGTTGCTGAATACTATCCTCATTTTAGGGCAATGACTCATAAGTGCAGTGAATTGCCAATTTTAAACTCTCAGAATAAGACAAATTAATTCCCAGCATTGATCCCTGTACTCTTTTGAACACATACTGTGTTAGGATCAGTCAGGTGGCTTATCATTAATGTCATTATACTAAAGAAGTTATGTAATATGGCCTACCTAGGATTTCCTGTTGCATTTATAAATGCTTTCACATTTTTTTCTTAGAAAAAAGGATAAAACCAAACTCCAAAATCATTAGGAAGTAGGGGTTTGTTTGTTTGTTTTATTTTTTAATTAGTCATAATTAGCAAATCAAAATAAGGTGTCAAATCCGAACAAATGTTAAAAAATCACAATATATGCAAAACCAAGCTGTCTGCATTTCTGAAAAACACCATAAAAGTTTAAAGGATTAAATACCCAGCATGTACAAATTATGCTTTCAATTAAATATACAAAGTTCATTTAAACCAGCAGGAATTCTGGAGGTTAAACAACTCTTGGTAAAAGCAACCAACAAAACAAAACCAAAGCTGGTATTGCTTGATGTACAAACACTTCAAGTGAAGGACAGGAACAGGCAAATCTGCTGAACAAAATCTGTTTCCAGTGTCTGTTGAAAAATAAGGACATTTATTCTGATTTCTATTCACTTCAGCCTCTTGCCTTTCTCAAAAGCCCTTGTAAGTAGTGTAACCCCTCCCAGTCTCTCATTTTCTGAGATTCAGAGGACATAAAAGTATTCACAGGTCATGTACAGGGGAAGGCAGAACTAGCCTTTGCACACCATAGTGACTAAACAGATCCAATAAGAAGCAGTAGGGGCAGGATGATCTAAAGCTCAGTGCCAAGGGATATTTTGGCCAGAGACAGCAAGAAAGATGTTACTGCTGCATTATGCCAGCAGTGCTTACGGAAGAAGCTAGGAAAGAGGCTCCTGGAATAGGTGGGCACCTTTCCTTTATGCAAGCAATTTACTAGGCAGTACATTTAATCCTTAGGATCTATTTAGTGAATATGTGTTTGTCTTGACCTCATACAATGAGAAATCTTGTACTAGAATGTACATAAGCTATGCTTTAATGGCTAAGGTTATTACAATTCACAAGACTTGAATTTAATTCCTGTGTGCTCTGAATGAGATGGAAGATTCACACCTACTATTACAGGGTTAGAATGAGAGTAAGAGGTTGTTTATCATACAGATCGTTCAGAGAGGCAAATTTTTAGAGACTGCCATACTTTAGGAGAACAACCATTCTTGCAGAAGAATTTAAAGAATGTTTTTCAGAGCATAACTAGTCATTTATGTCACCAAATATTTTAGATGAAAATTTTCTGAATCTCTAGGAAGAAAAGGAAAACACACCTTAAACTGAAATACCTGAAAACATTTCTAAAGATAATGCTACTGAGAGCTGAGGCAATACTGATTACTTCCACACCATCAGGTCCTAATATTTAAGCTCCAAACACAGGTTGCATCTGAAATGAGAATGATTTAATTTAGGCTGCCTTTACAGCTTTTGCATAACTGTTAGGTTGCCACTCTAATCCCCTCTAAAAGTATTCAATATATAACTAGTAAAGTCTTATACTACTTTTTCTAAAAGTCAACTCCTTACCCATTCCTGATACTCACTTATATTGTTGATATACATGCTCAAGCTCTTACGCACACCAAACAGTTCATTAAAATAAGTTTTCTGATCCAGTGTGTAACATTCAGGTCTCAGTGATCCACACTTTCCTGGAACCAGTCAGAAAGCATTTGCTAAGCAGAAAGCAGCCCTTTATGACACTCCTAGGTGTGGCCAATCATTTAGTTATTCTTGCAAGCTGATGAAACCATTAATTTTGGTGTAGGCTTCTCAAAAGGCCACTGTGTATGCAGCCCAGCCAACGTGCCTCTGAAAAAACAAAAAACCTGACAGATGTTAAGGGCTCATTTATTATTTGAAGGATTGTATTTCTGCCAATAACAGATACTACGGCACCAGCCTGCATATCTCTCTTTTGGGTTAATCTCTCAAGGAGACACTACTATTTCTGGCAACCTTCTGTGCCTTAACAAGTCAGCCCTGTTCTGAAACAAGCCAACTGCAGGGGGCTGTAAGATGGGACCAGCTTGGGCAGAGGCTTAATATTTGTCTTTTTTACCTAAGCATGGCCTAAACCAATACAAAATGCAAACTAATATCTCCTATATTAAAAGGTGAAAAGAATACATTAATATAATATTACACTTGCTTGTGTAACACAACAAAAATCAGGAAATGGAAATGCTAAGGTGACGCTATGAAAACACTAACAAGTATTTAGCATAGTGTATCAGCTATGATCAGACAAGATCTGAGTTTCTGGGAGCTTGCAATAGAGTAGTCCAGACTATATTAAGCAGACATGGTGGTATAGAGCTCTGAAGAGTCTTTTGGTACACCTGGCACGAACAGCAGGGACAAGCATACTGCATCTTTCATGGGATCTACATGCCCTTAGGCATATGTAGGGGCCACTGCTGCTTGTCTGGAAGAGATGCAATGATTAAAATGTTTGGGACTGCTTGCCTCCTGTAGGAAATTTTTATACCTGATTCACTTTAGGGGCCAAAATAAATATAAACTCTTTAGATTCATCTACAACACAGTGACAGTGATGTTGCAAATGAGAGAGAGGAGAAAAATATCTAAATTTTAAGAAAATTAAAAAAAAAAAAACAAAACAGGGGTAAGTGCCTGCACAGAGATGCTAAAAATGACCCATGCACAATGCCTGCAGACATGCAGGCAACTACAATATAGTATAATATTGTATTCCTCATTGCAGAAGAAAAAAACTGTCACAGATACCCGATGTATGTTCTGACTACAGCAGAGCATATTAAGCTCTCCAAATGCAATGGAGCAAAAACTCAGCAGAAACTAGCTTGCTCTAATACTACCTTTTTTTTTAAAAAAAACCAGTTTGGCTGGATTTGTAGCGCACTGTAGCTTTTCTAAAAAAGAGAGAAACAAAAGAGAAACCTGAACAGAAAAAACAGCCTGTACACCATTCTTCTAATTCAGCTGAAGGTCCAGTTCTTTTTGGCATTAGTCTTCAAGTTACTATCTTGTATTGTTTAGAACAACTTTTATCTGACCGATGTTAAACTATTTAGGGTTATGTAAATAGCTACCTATTCTACAGTGAGCCACATAATTTCAATATACAGAAGCATACATGAATAAAGGACCAAATGCTCAGCCACTGTAAACCAATCTAGTTCCTCTGAAGTATATGGAGGTGTACCAAACCATCCCACTAGAAGACTTGATCCAGAATTTAATTAAAGAACACTTGGGTTTATTCCTATCTCATTTGAAAGAGGTACCACAGTGCTGCAGTGTTTGAAATAGCACAACCCCTCTGGTACCACACAGTTTACACAACAACAACGCAGTCTTGGGTGAAATTTTACATTAAGAAACCAGCATCACTAGAACCCTAACCCCTTTATTTTCTTTTCATTTCACTAGCTACATTTTCAGTTGATGTAAATCAGCACTTTGCCCTTTATGTCAGTAATTGTAAGCAGATTTACATTAATCAATGGTCTGGCTCCATTATGATTTTATCTTTAAATTTCACAAATTTTCAGTTTCTTTGAAAAGATGCATACAAGGACAGCTTCCAACACTACTGACAAATGTTGTGAACATTTCATAATCTGCGATAAGACAGTCATCTCAGTTATTACACCACAACACAGAGCAACAACACAAAACATATCTGGTCGGGGCAGGGAGAAAGCATTTGTCTCAGTTGAAACTCAAAGAGGACTAAGGAGGGTGGAGGTAATCAATCAAAGGAGAACCTGCAAGGCAACAAAACACAGCTGGAAATACACTACTGGATCTCAGACACTCAAAACCACCATAATTTTTACCTTTCTACTCCACAAAGAATTTGTTATTTCCTACAGTGCCCCTTACATCAGCAGCAGGATTGTTGGGGTCAGAAAGGACCTTAAAGAACATCCAGTTCCAACCACTCTGCCACAGGCAGGGACACCCCCCCACTAGGTCAGGCTGCCCAAAGCTCCATCAAACCTGGCCTTGAACACTTCCAGGGATGAGGTATCCACAGCTTCCCTGGTCAACTTGTTCCAGTGCCTCACAAGCCCCATCATGAAGGATTTCTTCTTTACATGCGTAGTTCTCAGAGAGGAGTTCCTACCTCTAAAATAACTTGGTAATGCACTTCGCACTCTGAGAAAAAAAAAGTAGCTAAACTCAACAAAGGCTGGATTCTAGGACTGAGGCTCCATCTGCAGCATTTGAGCTCTCTGTAAATACTCATATTCAGAACACTTTCTACAGAGTCTCATAGAGCCCAGCTTTCATCTTCAGTTGTATCTCACTGTGCTTGAATTTGAGTTGCTGAATGTTAGCTGCATCTGAAAACCTCCTAACACCCCTTTGGAAACACAAAGCTAACATGCAGATCAGCATTTAAATTAAATATGGTTTAAAAAATACTCTCTCACAGATGCTTTATACAATTCTATGCATTTTTCTCTTACACTGAAAAAATAAGCTAAATATACACAAATTTAACAAACACAGACCAAACAATTAAACACATACAACATATCGCACAATCTACTTTAGGTACTTACATCTTCCACTGTTGACTGTTGGCAAAACCAAACCAAAATAAAATAATCAGCAGCCAAACCATTAACTTAGGAATAGTAACAGAATATAGATATATATACAGATATGAAAACCAATTTTTTTAAGAAAACAATTTTTAATTAGTCTGCACATATCCACATGTGTATCATTTATATGAAGCATACATATATACATACACATCAATTTAATATAATTTTCATATAAAAAAGTATATTGTGTTTATAGGCAGCTGACCAAACAAAAGACAGAAGTTTAACTAAAAATACGTTACTCCTTGTTAGAACATTACGGATAGGCTTAGTGCTCTTCTCAAGAGAATATTTACTCATGCAAAGTTTCTAACTCAAAGCAATGTTACATGGGGAATACAGTATTGCATATATGGCATTACAGGGAAGCCATCATTGTCAATAGCTGTCATGTAAGGACTTTGAGCAACCCACACATTGGTTTGAAATACATAGAATCACTTCCTTCTTCAGTCATCTGTTAACCAGTAAAACGGAAAAAACCATAATCATTAAATTAGAGATATAGCAAAATTAGGTATATTTGGTTGATATGAACCTATTTGCTGATCTGCATGCATAAAGTTTTTGCTTCTATGAATGCCACATTATGCTTTCCTCACTTTCTATTCAAATTTAGACTGAGAAGTCAAGCAGACCCAGCAAACTAAGCAGCCTCCTGTTGGTTACTCTGGACTTGTAAGGGGTGTTTACTCTTCAGAGAATGGTTTCTTGCACGTTAGAAAAGCATCTTTAATTAAAGAGTATTTTATTCATCCTCTGAACATAACATGCTGCATATTTAGCTGCTAAAAAATCAGTTTTCATGCACTTGAGAATAGTTTCAAATAGAAATGTGTCATTCTTAATTTGTCTTTTCTCTCCTGTGTATATTAAATAATTAGAGACGTGTTAAATATTGAGGTCCAGCAGCACTTCCACAGCCTGCCATGAAGACAAAGGCTAGTTATCCATAGTTAAACAATGGTACGGCTACCTGATTTGTTTGCTTTTCTTACCAGAAGAGCCCTCCAACTGCCAAATTTAGAAGTTTATATTTATTACAGCAGCAAAATGGTCAAAAAACATAAACGCCATGAACCAGATGCTCTGTGCTGGCTTGATTTATTCAGGTTTAAGACTTTTCTTTTCTCATTTCTGTATTAACATAGTCTTGAGTGCTACAAACACCTCACTCATTAGTCACATCACTTTATAACTAACCTTTCAGAATTTAAGATAATGTCACATTCCAAATTTATCAGCTCATGCAATGAACCATTACTTTACCACTCTGTTACAATGGCCTATTTGTTAATCAATGTGCCCAGGAAAACAGAAAACAAATATTTGCCTTCCCCTAGGGTAGAACTGAGGTCAAAAGAACCAAAACCCCACTTATACAGACTATCACCATCCTGTGATGTCAAAGAAAGGAATTTTCAAGGTTCAATGATCAAAAGCAAATTAGAAAGATAAGTTCCCTAAAGCTGTTACAGCATGGAAAACATGTTACCTATTACATGAAAACGCAATTTTTTTCTAAATAGGCATTCTTATACACTTTGATGAAAGATGATGATTCAAACTCACCGAGTTTTTGCTCAAAAAAAATAGTTTCAATTATCTGACACAATAATTAACCTGGATAATCTATGTTTCCTTGGTTACTGGGCATTACTACATGCTACACGGGATAGTACAGACAGACTTGAGCAATAGGCTACTAACCTTTCTAGTGATACGGATACAAAGCACCACTCAAATTGCTATTAACTGATCAGATTTCCAAGCTTACATCAATATGTCACAACACCAGAGGAGTACACAAACTTATCAGCTCACATAAAGTACAGATGAGTCGGAAATGAATAGAACAGTCACATACTGACTGAGGGAACCTTCTAGACTGCAAGGCTCCTACAAAATTCCAAAAGTGTTGAAAGCCATTTTGTTCATCCCCAAGGTATATTGCTCTTCTTTTCAGCCATGGGAAGTCAAATGGTGTTTAGATTCCACGTGTCAGGAACTAAGTCTCATCCCATCTAGCTAAGTCATGGGAAGAATAATGTTTTACCTGGGATCTGTCATAATTCTGGAACACTGACCTAGTGGTCAGATCTTCAGCTGGGATTAATCAGACAGTAGCATGGCCTTATCTGCCCAGGCACTTAGCCTGTATGGTATTCCAAAATAAGATCACCCTTGTGCTGCTTCTCGATCATAAGAATACCTCCTGTTTCTTACCTCCAAGTTGCACAATGCTACACTCCTTACAACATACACAACAATAGGATCAGTAATGTAGATTTTATTCAAGCAAAATAGATTCTAATAGATTCTAATGCAAATTTCACAGTACTGCCAATTCTGACCATTTTTGCCTCTCATAGTCAAAAGCTCATTAAAAGCTTCGGTAGTGGCACCTCTCCCCCTCCTCCCAGCCTCTCCACAGACCAGAAAGAGCAGGTATGCTACAGAACAAGGCAGAGACCAGCTTTCAAATTCCATATCAAACTCAATACAAAGAATGAAATCTCCAGTGGCATGAACCTAAGCCTCTACAAGTATTTCTGTTGCTCCAAAATCCACTAAATCCATCTGTACGCAATATGTTAATT